>JAWZYU010000023.1:64917362-66117362 GCA_038380435.1 Ryuthela nishihirai | reverse complement strand
ACTACATACTACACTGTCAATTATATAATACCCAAAGACACACCCTCTATCCTTGGAGTCACCACATACACTATACAAACTATTCTAAATCCCACTCACCCAAAAGCCAAATCCAACTTCAGGACACTCCCAATACATACACAGCACAGGCAAGATTCTATAAATTGCCTGCCACCCTGCAGCCTCCACTCTCCCACTGCCTTGGAAAAGATCCATTGTACACCACAAAAGATTCAAAGGGACAGAAAATATGCATTTTGGACACACTATTGCACCACCTGAAATGTTCAGTGCAATCATATCCTGATAACCAAGGCTTCACAGTTAGATACCACCAGCCGAACCTCCCATTTTCTTACTTCATCATCACCCTCAAGCAGCCATGGGCTACGGAGGTCCAACCAAACCACGCAGTTTAATTCTCCAAGCATATCTGTCCTGAGTTACATCTGCTGCATCTGGCCACTGCACACCAATTCTAACAAGGTCCTGTTTGACATTGTCTGCCCACTGCATCCTAGGTCTCCCCCTCCTTCTGAGGCCTCTAGGCACACTGTTCATAACCCTATTCGCCAATCTATAATTATCCATACGGGCAACATGACCAAACCAGCGGAGTCTCTCTCTGCACAATATGCTGCTTAAAGGAGGTTGCAGACTCCTTTGCCTAACCTCATCATTAGTTACAAAGTTGAACCACCTAATACCCAAGATACTGCGTAAGCATCTAGAATCAAAAGCATCTAGTTTCCTGTTATCTTGTTTACACAGCGTCCAAGTTTCACTACCATAACTAACCCTAGAAAGAACCAAACTATTATACAGTCTAATTTTAGTCTTTAGGTGTATACGCCTATTTCTCCACACTCTCCATAGATTCTTAAAAGTCCCGGCAGCAATACCTATTTGTCTCATGCCGCACATCACCAGTATCAGTTACATAGCTCCCAAGGTAATTAAACTGTGACACCTGCTCAAGACTGCAACCATTCAGATTAACTGAATCACAACCTGCCTGACCAATTTTCATCACTTTAGTTTTCTCTCTGTTTATAACCAAACCTACTCTACTACCAGTCTCATCAACAGCTCGAATGAAAGAGTTCATCTCATCAACATCATTTGCCAAAAGGGCTAAATCATTAGCATAATCTAAATCAGAAATTTTCGTATCTCCAGCCTATTTAAGGCCAAAATCTTTCCCTTGAAGTGAATTTCGCATAACATAATCAACAACCAAACTAAAGAGAAAAGGAGACAAAATACACCCTTGTCGAACACCAGACGTAATGCTAAACCAATTGCTACAAGACTTACCAACTCTCACACATGACTCAGTGTTATTATAGAGAGCTTTCATTATGTTAACTAACTTGTCTGGTATACCATATGATTTCACAATCAACCACAAATTATGACGATCAACAGAGTCGAAAGCCTTTTTAAAATCAACAAAGCTAGCAACCAAAGGTTTCTGAAACTCTAAACATTTCTCAAGAATCTGCCTAAGTGAAAATATCTGATCTACACATCCCCTACCACTTCTGAATCCACATTGCTCATCACGCAATTGCCTGTCAACCAGATTCCTAATTCTATTAAGCACAATCATGGAAAGAACTTTACCTGGAACAGAGAGTAGGCTGATACCCCTATAGTTATCACAAGAACTGCGATCACCTTTTTTGAAGATAGGGATAATAAGAGCTCTGGTAAAATCTTTAGGAACCATGCCTTTATCATAAAAGTTATTCAAAATTTCAGTCATCCAAGTGGTAACCAAAACATTCCCAGCTCTGAGCATTTCAGTAGTAATTTCATCTACCTCTGGGGATTTATGAAGTTTAAGTTTAGAGATAGTCAAACTAACTTCAGATTGTGTTATAGGGCCAACATTAAAGCTGCCAATGCATCTATCATCATTACAAACAATGGGAGTAGAACTAACCACATTGTTTAGAACATCACTGAAATGCTCAGCCCACCTAGCCATGACAGAATCCTCACCTTCTATAACCTTACCTTGTTTATCCTTCAATCCCTGTATGCCTGTCCGTTTTCTACCACATAAAACATTAACTATCTGGTACAGCTCTCTGCTGTTTTGCTGCCTAACTGCTTCCTCAGCTTTGTCAGCCAAGCTATCAAGCCAAAGATTTTTATCAGTAGCTAACTGATCCTTTACACGTTTATTAAGCTCTCTCTAATCTTTTCTATTAGGACTAGTAGGGTACTGATTAAGGACATTCCTGCAGTTCCTTCTTTCTGAAATAAGCTCAGTTGCCTTATCACTTAAATAATTCTGCCTCCTCTGCTCCTTTTTTCCTAAAAGAGTACTGTTAGTTTCCAAAAAAGCCTGTTTAAAATGGCCCCATTCTTCCTCAACTTCAGTATTAAGCAAACCATGACTGTCATAATGACTAAGTAACCTATCATGGTAAGCTTTAGCTATAACTGGGTTTTTCAGAGCTTCAGTATTAAAAGTAAATTTTTTAACTCTAGCACAACACTTTTTAAGTTTAAGTTGCAACACACTTTTAACCAGGTAATGGTCAGATCCAATTTCAGCTCCCCTATATGCCCTGGTATTTCTAACAGAACTAGCCCATTTGCTGTTAATTAATATATAATCAATCATATTCCTATGCAGCCCATCAGGTGAAACCCATGTGTATTTATGTATGTCGCGGTGTTTGTAATATGTGTTAGTTATTCTGAAACCACTGAGTTTACTTACCTGTAGGAGATGTTGCCCATTGCCATTGCAGCTACCAATACCAAAAGGGCCTATCACCCCTTCCTAAAGATCAGAGTCAGTACCAACTTTGGCATTGAAGTCACCAAGAACAAGGGTAATATCTCCTTTCTTGACAGAATTCAAAATATCCTGAAGTTGTCCGTAAAAGCTATCCTTCTCATCCTCATCCTCAGTGGGGGCATAACAGCAGATAACATTCAAGTCTTTAATGCTTGTCTGAAATTTTGCTGTAAGAAACCTTTCATTAATGCACTCATATCCTAGAAGAGCATCACTAGCATGTCTGCTGAGCAGCAGACCCACGCCTTGGTGATGCTTTCCATCCTCCCTTCCTGTAAAGAGAAATTTAAAGTTATTTTTAAGTATCTCACCTTTACCTGTCCATCTAGTCTCTTGCAAGTCTAGAATATCTAGGTTATAGCGCTGGAATTCCTGCGTGAGGACATCAAGAGAATAATCTCTATGTAATGTCCTCACGTTCCACATTCCTGCAGAGAGAAAATGATTAGTAGGATTTTTAAAGAAATTAGGTTTATTGAGATTGGTAGGGCCAACAATATCAAACTGCCGCCTGATTGCAGGCATGGGGCAAAGACCCGTTCCTCCTCCGCTAAAGGCTGAAGTCACCGATGCTGGTAGGAACTTCAGGCACCACCTTTTCAAGTGGACTTTTTCAAGAGCCACATGGCCTGCCTGAGACGCATTACTCCAGTTTAGGCTTGACGATGCCCAACTAGCTAAGTAAGGTTCAGGTACCTGCGATGGCCTCTGATTAGGATTATCCACCAGCTGATATAAGGTATCCCATGCCTCTGTTCACTTAGAGCTGGCAACCCAGAAGCAAGCAGAAAACACAGTGGCAGACTCTCCCTCAACAGACTTAGAGAATACTAATTGTGATATAAAATCTCCTTCATACACACTGTACCTAACATAACAGACACCACTCACACACACCCATGATTTGCATCCAGAGGTCCAGCTAATTTTTCACTCGGAGCAGAAAAAAAAACTTGAGAACTTTTTTGTCAAATAACTAATGAAAGAAATTATGGCATGATATATGCCAAATTTATTAACATTTAATTCTGAATTATCTGAAAATAAAATATTTAACTAAAAAAGATGACTAGTTTTATTTTAATAGGAATTTTTTAAAGTCATATAGTAAAAAAAATGCATCCGACAATACAAAAATTAAAAAAAAAAAACTAATAGGCCAAATTGATTATAATGCACATGAATAGAAAGGCTTTTTATTTCTGAATAGCAAAAAAATTAATTTTTTTTTGGTTTCAAGTAAATATTTCTCTCATTTTGTGATTTTTTTCTCCGTACCTTACTTTGAGAAAATTCCAGGCTTTTAACCAATTGTGCTGAGTCAGATAAACAAGTCAACTTTATAATTTTTAAAAAAATAACCAATGAACAGAAATAAGTCCTGTTCTATGCTAAATTAAACAATTTAATTGTGAAAGTTATGAAAATAAATTTATGAAACAAATTTACAAGCATATTGATTTTAATAAGTCCTTTTCAATGTGATGTGAAAAAAACAATTGTACTATGCATAAGCTTTAATTTTGGAAAACACGATGAATTAAAATAGTTAAATTATGTACTAAAGGAAAGTAAATTTTCTCCTGCATAATGTAATATTTAACCTGAAACATGATTTTTATTTCTTTTAATGGTTTCTTTTCAATATTGCATATTTTAAATGCAGCCAGTGTTATACAAAGTGACTTGAACTTCTAACATTCATGGGATTTCCTGAACTGGTTTTGAAATGGAAAAAAACTTTCTTTTGCTTTTTTACTAAATATTATGGATTTTTTTTTAGTTTGGCGATCTTGGCTAAGTGCAGATAGGTCTGTGCCCAAAGCAAAAAAAAAAGTTATGTCATCAGAGTTGCACAGCCAAGATACTGAGGGGGTGCTTTCAAAATTATTCAATATGGGCATAAAAACTCGTAATTTCTTTTTAATGATTTTGGGGGGGGGGGTGAAATGTTCACAGTGAGTTTAGAAGAGGGAGGGGTAAAAACCCTTTCTGAAATTGCCCTCTCGCACGAGGACTGATTTCCATATCAAGAAGGTCCATTTTGCTTCTGTATCCAAGACCTCATTCATTTTTAGAAAACTGTACAAGTTCGACGTTTTTTTACTAAAAAAACCAAGAAACAATAAAAGAAATTTGCATCTAACCTAATGGGATGTTAAAATATCATCAACTTTTAAGCAAACCATCCAATGTAGCATAACTCAGAAAGATCAATAAATCAGCTGACCAAAAGATCGCTAATTTACAGAAATAAATCTAAAAAAATGAATTTGCTTCCATATCCAAGACTTCTTTCATTTTCAGAAAATTATACCAGATCAGTTTTATTTACCGGGAAAGTAATAAAACCTAATTTGATGTTGAAATATCCACAGCAACAAGTTGTAGGCTGGCCATCCAATGTAGCATAACTATGAAAAAGCATTAATTATCGATTGGCTGAAAGATCGATAAATTTATGGAAATAAATCTATTGAAATGAAAACTAAGGTTTAAATATATAAAAGTAAATATTAACTTTGCAAAGGGTATTCAATATGCTGGACCAATAACTGTAAACAGTCTATTATAGAGCCACTTTATAACACATGGAACAGAGATAGCAAGTGTGGGCCACCTGCCTTGTCTTGCACAGTGGGCCATAATGTAATTGATGCAATGCACCCAGTCTTGTAGCTTAAGAAGGATGTTTTTACTTTCAGTTTCGATTTTAAGAGTAGGAAAGATGCATAGAATGCTGGGATAAATGATAAAAATAATTCTGGGAATACTAAAATAGGTTTATGGCAGAAAAGTGTGGGGGAAAAAGGGGGGGGGAATGGCAGTATGTACTTTGTAAATTACTTCCAAAATCTTCCGTTTTTAAAAATAGTAGCTTTTTATTAATTTTTAGGTGATTTTTGAAAATTTAAGAAAAAATTTGTTGAGAATAATTCAAATCAAACTTGTGAACTTAAATCAGAAGGCTGCTTCAGCAAAAAGGAAGAACAAGCATCAAATGCATCATAAAATATCCATCAAATGAAAAAAAAAGTATTTTTCAAGCTTGAATTGTGTTTTTAAAAAGTATATGTAAGAAAATTTTGAAATGGCGATTTTTTTTTTTAAATCGAAATTTCAAGTGTTGTGCAAAAAATGCCTGTTGACATCTTTGACCACTCTTTACAGATTCTGTCAATGTCTGTATTTTCACAGTTAACCAGGAAGGGTTAAGCATTGGTGCTTTAAGCAATTCCATTACAACCCCAAGGTTTTAAACCACTGGTATAATATCTATTTTTTTTTTCCAGTAATAGATGCATGATTGATGTTGGAACATCACTTGGAGTTTCTTTAGCTTCTATCTGAAATGCCATCACAGAATTCAGAGTATCTGCTACAAAAGTAACTAAAGAAAACAGGGGTATATGGAGAATAAATGGAACTAGTAAGGGGCCACTATTTCATTTGTTACTTAATATGTCCCCATAATGGAACCATCAAAACATCAACATGCTCCAATTTCAAATGTCTGAATGTGTTCCCAATAGGTTCTTTCATATGTTTATTTGAAAATATGATTAGTATTTATTTTTAATGTAGATCATTCAAAAGAAAAAAAAATAGAATAAATGATTAAACTGCAGTGTTTGTTCAAGATATATTCATTAATTTTTCACATGTCTACTTTAAAATTAATTTGGATAGTATTTTTAATATAGATTGTGTATATACTTAGAAATATTTTTTCTTCTTCTTTTATTTGCTGTGTTGTACAGTAAGTTGTTATTTTATGATATATTCTAAATAAATTCAAATCCTTTTTACCAGGAACTCATGAAAAACAAATCAAAGATTTGACAACAGCTAGAAGCAAACCATCTCAATCTACCAAATTGAGCAATAAAAATGTGCATAGGTCACCACTGAGGAAGAAAACAAGCTTAACTAGATCTACTTCTAATGGGAAAAAAACCAACATAGCTGACAAGAATGTTACTAGCAAAGAACTGAACAAATTTCAAAATGATGTGCCAAGACATAAAATGAAAGATGGCACTTTATGTTTATCAGATAGTAAAAATACTGCTGATGATCTTGATTCTATTAGTGATAAAGATGAATCAACATATTTTAATGTAAGAGATGTCTTACCAAAATACAGTAATAAGATAGAAGTTTTAGGGAAAAAACACTATTGTACTCTACATAGAAGAGTAAGAAGTAGGTCACGAAGCAAATCTAAAAGTTCAAGAAGCAGGTCACGAAGCAGAACAAGGAGGTCAATTAGTAGGTCAAGCAGCAGATCAAGAACTAGGTTAAGAAGGTCAAGAAGCACATCAAGAAATAGAATAAGAAGGTCAAGAAGCAAAACAAGAAGTAGGTCGAGAAGTAGATCAAGAAGAAGCACATCAGGAAGTGGATCAAGAAGAAGCACGTCGAAAAGTGGATCAAGAACAAGCAGATCGAGAAGTCGGCAACGAAAAATTGTTAGTTTGTCTAGATGTAGAACAGCGAGAAGCTTTTTATGGTTACTTCAAAGAAGAGCAGCAAATGTATCACGGAACAGAGCAAGAAGTAGATCAAGAAGTGTTCAAAGAGTAGCTCTTCGTTCACGCAATATATCAAGAAGTAGGTCTAGAAGTATCCAAAGAAGAACAGCTGTTATAGCAAGAAAGAAATCAAAAAGTAGGTCTAGAAGTACTCAAAGAAGAACAATTGTTACATCACAAAACAGATCAAGAAGTTGGTCTAGAAGAGTATCTGACAGATCACGAAGTAGGTCTAAAAGCTTTCAGAGGACATCTGTTATATCGAGAAGTAGATCTAGAAGCATTCAAAGAAGAACAGCTGTTAAGTCAAGAAGTAGATCCAGTAGTATTCAAAGAACAGCTGTTAAGTCAAGAGGTAGATCCAGTAACATTCAAAGAACAGTTGTTACACCAAGAAGTAAATCAAGAAAAGTAAGAAGAGTATCTTCTAAATCAAGAAGTAGGTCAAGAAGTGCTGAAAGGAGAACAAGAAGTTTCATAAGAAGTATGTTAGACAACAAATCAAGAGGATTCAAAAGTAAAAGTGGTGATGATTTGCATAAAACAGATGTAGATATAAGAAAAGGCATAAAACCTTCAGAAATAAATGTGAAAAGTGTCAGAACTGAAACAAAGCAGTCTAGTAAATCACCTTTGCATGGTGATAGAATATCTCCTAATCAAAAGCAAACTGAAAGTATACCACTACAGATTTCCTTCCAGCATTATTCTAAACCAGATCAGCATTTTTCTTCGTCAGATTTGTTTTCCATAAGTCCAAGTAGTATTACTGCGAAGCCGCAGTCATACTCACATATTGCAACTAATATTAACATCACAAAACAGACTGAGCCTACTTTTCAAGCAATGAATTCTGCTTCCTTTCAGTCTGTACCTAATTATTCAGTTTTAAATACAGCTGTTAGCTACCCTGTACTAAATGCAGAAACACAAAGTAAGGCTAACCAACCTGTTTATGGGCAGAATGATCTAAAAACACCAAAAGAATGCATAGAAAAAAGCCGTGATCTTTTCCCAAAACAGACAGTTACAAATGAGTTGCTTTTTCAAGAAATGCGTGATACTGTGAATAAGTTATTTGGAGCAGCTGAATTTAATACTTCACAAACAGAATGCCTGACAGATTTGGAAATTAAAAATAAAACTGAAGCATTTTTAGGGTCTTTCTTTGCAACTGGAGAAGAAAATACAAGGCATTATAGAGAAGATAAAGATATTGATAAAGAGACACAGAATTTACCACATTTTAGGCACAATGTTGGTAGTGTTGGAAGTTTAGATAAAAATAATAGCAAAAGGAATGAGGTTGATCAGCAAGCACTTTCATATAAATGGGATCCTAATTATTTAGATATTCTTGGTAACAAGAAAAAAGACACTGATAGAGCAGTTGCAAATACTGAAGATTTTGAATTAAGAAAGAGATCTTATGAGCATAATTTATATACTTCACAATCAAGTGCCACTGAAGGTAGATATGGAGAGAAACATTCTGTAAATCCTGTACAGTATCCAGATACAAGAGAATCTTCAAAATGGAGGGTTCTGAATGAATTGTTTAAAGCAACAGCATTTCAAGAATGGTCAGAAAAGCAGTTAAAAGCTAATGCATCATCTCAGCCATTAAAGCCAAATATGCCAAATTACAAAGAAGAGTGGGAAAAATTTTTTAAAGCAAAATTAGCTTCTTTATTTAAGACAGGAAAAAATCCAAATACATATGACTTTGAAGGTGAGTGGTTGAAGCATTGGGAAAGCTTGGTACAAAAAAGTCACTTGTCTTACTCAGAGCAACATATGAAAGATATGTATAAATCTTCATCATTTAGTTTAATGTCATCATTAAACAATAGTCAAGATGTTAAACAACAGAATTTGAGACAAAAGGATTTAGGTGTTCTGTCATATCAGACAAAACCTAACTTGCAAAATATTAATCAAGGAAGGCATCAAATAGATCAAGAGTTAACAGCTATAAAGTATCCAGATATTCCCATTTCTGCCAGTTCTGTTTATCACATTAGTAATAGTGGGATGAGGAATGTAATAGATAAAATAAGTTCAGATAATCCTAAAATGTTTGATGATAAAATGAATACTTCACATCAAGACTATATTTTTCCAATTGTCAAACAGTCACCTTCAAGTAGTAATTTATCTAGAACAGAATATAGAAGTATTACATCTCCCATCTTAATGTCCCAACAAGTAACCAAAGGCAGTTCATCATCTTACTCTATTGAAAGTGGCAGACCCAGTATGAATGAATATGCTTCATTAACACAAAGTTTCACATCAAGTCAAGATTATTCTCCTGCACAGAATATACAAAAAATATCTCTTGCTCAGCGTTTAGCATCAGTTTTGGTTAAGCTTGGAATGACTGATATCCCAGGATCACTTCTGTCAGAAATGTTAATTAAAATTGGTGCATTTAGTACATCGTCTGTAGAAGATATTTCTGAATCACAGATAATTTCTATTTTACAAAGATATGGATATGTGACAAGGCAGTAATTTCTAGTTAGAAATAAATAGTTTATTCTTTTTTTTTCTAAAATTAATTTTGGTGAGCTGTTTTTCAGTTTTGGAAATGAAAGTTCTTTCGTTTATGTTCTTTCTGTCACTATTATTGATGTATATAATAGGAAATTTTTAAAATGTACATATGGGTTAAAGGCACTATATTTTCTGATGTATTCCATGAAACCAGAATCAGATTAGAATAACTGATTGATGAATATATGAAATAATGAAGAAATATGGACTAAAAATAAAGAAACTGAAGTAAAATGGACAAAAGTGGTAACATATTTTAAAAATCAATATCTATGACTACTTTCAGACGAGCTGTCATGTTTGCTATTGAGGCTTCAAATGATCAAACATGTTATACACTTGTGATACAAATGTTGTAGGCATTTATTGAAGTATATAACAAAATTTGTTGTAAAAGCCTCCCTGTATCTGTTCATTTTATGTTTGTTAATTTAAATTTAATAGATAGTTGTGCTTGCATGTGTAAAATGCAATAAATTCTATTTTAATCTCTTTAGTATCAGAGGCGAAAAAAATACAAACATAAGTATATGAAGTTGGATTTACAGTGTGGTCAATTAACCACACTGTAAATCCAACTTCACCAGTTGCTCTTAATGACATCTATTATTTGAGCTTTTATGCTCATAAATCGTTTAACAAACAACCAATGAAAAAGATTGGAAAAAATTCTGCAATTAATTTTTTATGATGGAATGAAAGTAAAACCTTTGAAATTTTGTGATTCAGTTTATTGTTTGAATTCACTGAATATGTTCAATTCAATCCATTTGACTCCATGAAAATATTCTTTTATAACAGACTTTAAACTATATCTTTCATTAATCATTTTATAATCAGTATTTTTCCCTTCACATTGTATTCACTTAGATTTATTTTCAGCCCTTATAACAAATTACTTGTCCATTATAAGGAAGTACTAATGTAAAGTCATATCTTTACTGTAGCATCTATAAATTTTTTTACTTTTTATATGACCATTTGAACTAAACATTAGCAGCAAAGAAGATATTTAAGTTCATAACCAAAAACATTTGGTAATTTGCTTCCTCATTTATTTTTCAGTTTTGTGGAATCATCCCAGGATACATTTTTTTAATTCAAGATCTTGAAAAACCATTAGATAATTAGGGCTGGATTTACACCTCAAATACCCTTAGGCAGACAAAATGGTAGTGTGCCCTTATCTGCAGTCGTGTTTTTTTATTTTCTATAAAACAGTATTTTTTTTTACTTTTATAACCATGAAGAAAGGAAATAATGTATAATCAAAATAATTACAAAGATTTTAATAAGTGATACAGTTTTGTTTCCAAATACTATGAAAGTTACCATAATAAATTAATATTATATGTAGCTTATAATTTTTAATTTAAAAGAAATTAATTTAAAATTTATAATGTTCAATATGTAGTAACATTAAAAAATCAAATTATTCTTTTTTAAATTTAACCATATTTGTTCCTCTTTTTTTTGTTCTGGAATATCCAAATTACTGTGACATTGCCATGTGCAAACCTAACTAGGAAATAAGCCTTTTGTGGCAAAACATTACACGAAATATCTCATGTTTGAACAATATTTGTTTACTGTTTAAAGAGTTCTAAAAGCTAAAACTTTTAACGCAATGTTTTAATCATAAGAATTTACCTCAAAAGTTAAAACAAATCATTTACTTATTTTAAAAGTGTGTGTAATAGCTTAGTAATAAGTTGTAATAGTTCCATCAATTTTGAAACAATGTGTAGGGCTGGCATAACATCAATTTCTGCTGCAAATTTTTCAGTTTACAATAACTCTTTAAATGTTAAACATATACTGCTTAGATATCTAGATTTAGATAAATTTGATTGCAGTCTATAATTTATCTCCTGTATCATTTTTGTCCAAAAAACTAATTTTTAAAGTTATAGATTTTAAATATGATTTTCGATTCATGTAACATGGAAATGCTCCAGTTGGTTTGATAATATGATTGTATCCTCATAATCCATATCATTTATAAGTTCCTTTTTGATTGGCAGAAGAAAGACTTTCTTTCCAGTGCTCTTATTGTGGATTTTTGCAACTAGTTTTTTACTCCTTCTAACAATTGAAAAATGACATTTTGTTTAAGCTGAACAAAACTATAATACTTGAATGCTGGCATCCCTAGGAAAGTCTGGCCTTGCAGATAATTATGATCAGCACTGCATTCAAACTAGACCAGGAATGTGCATCATACAGTTTGACATGGCTTTATCCAACAGTTAATGGAATTTTCCAACAGTTAATGAATCTGACATTACAATTACCCACAAATTTATAAATATATATATATAGTGAGGGAAGAATAATGGAACTGTTTTTACGTACTTGCTCGTTAAATTTAGGAATTGAATTTGTAATTGCAGAGTATGTACTGGAATCACCACTGACAACAACTTAAGTTAGCAAGTAGTTCAATAAAGAGACAGAAGATGTATTATTATTTTGTGTACTCAAACCCATGTTACCTATTCGGTTTGAATCCCACTCATGACGAATATGATTATAGGTAATTGTATCTCTACTATTGTTTCTTTTATATTTAAATTTTTAGCATTCACTATTATAAAAGCCTTTTCTTGAACCAAAGGCTTATAAAGTATATTGGCTTTATGGAGTCTGTGCATATTTGAGAATAATTAACTAATTAGTGTTAAAAATGAAAAATAAAACTTTTAACATTCCCAAGAAAATTATTTTCCCATTATTAGTTTACCTTACAAGTATGTGCATACATTTTTGATAAGACAAATGTGAAAAAACTCTTCAGTCTGCTTTCTGGATTTGAACTCAGAACTCTTGGTGATTATGCACCAGTTTACCAGTTGAGATAAGGCAGTGACAATTAACACCTACTTAAGTAATGTTATGATGGTAGGAAGGAAGCACTGCTATGTACTTCAAGGTGTCAGGAAGAACCACATGCTATTTTAAACTGACTGTAAACTGAGGCTGAAATAACCATTTATCAAGTATTGATATGCTTTAAAGTTATTGTGATACAACCAGCATCAAAGCACAGTATATCAATAACCTTTTTCTCTTCTGGTAGTAAACACTAATAGGAAATAGAATTCACTGATGTGATAGTTACTATTTATTCTTGATAAGAAGCAAGTGGGTGATAAAAACTAATCCACCTCTCAGACTCAAACTCAGGACCTCCTGGTTACATGCCAGTTCTACCTGTTATGCTAAGTTGGTTATGAATCACACCTAACTAATCATGCCTAAGTAAGGTTATGATGGTAGGAAGGAAGCAGTTCCATCTAGGTCAAGGTGTTGGGATGCACCACACACTTGATAACTTCATTGACGCACTTCACTGAATTCTATTTCCTGTACATACATGCTTAGCATTTCATTTTATTCAATTTTAAATGCAGCCACAATGAATTTCTGGTGGCCACAAGAAAATGTCTCCTGAGACCACTGAGCTAGAATATCATTCAGTTTATTTGGCAGCATCCCCAGACCTCAATTTATTAAATTTAATTTTATTACTGTTATCTATCTGCTCAGTCTGCACAATGAGGATCAAATGAACAAAATGTTCTGCTATGTGTAATTGTATTACACTCCTAAGTAAGCAAATATATTTATCTCACTCTGTAAATATTATAACTTTGTGTGCATTCTTTTAAATTGGTATATCTTCAGAAGTTATACCAACTATATAATACCATGCTAAAACAATTTCAACAGCTTACAGAGTTGTTTTTTCTAAAGAAGACATTTTCTGCACAGTTAATGCATAGGTCATAGGGAATCCAGTTAATGGGATGGTTGTTATAAGAGAACTAATGAACAGCTGTTAAGGAAAGATAAGGTCACAGAAATACTCTTCTATACAAGATAGTAAGGCTCAATATAGTCTAATAGCATTTTTAAAGCATCAGTATCTCATTGTGGAAGACAGAGCATAGAAATCTCACAGAGAAGATATACACATAGCTCATAAATATGTAGCATTTGCATTTTAACCTAGTCAGCTAAATGAAAAATTCTTTGGAATGAAGTCAAAAGCTTTTGCCTTCATAATCACACTTTTACAAAATTACTGTTATTTCCTTGCCTTCTAGGGATAGAAATACATTTTGTTATCAGTTAGTTGCAAATAGAATGTTAAGTTTTACACATGAAAACACATCAATTATTAATGAGGAAGAAAAAAAAAGTTTCTTATTAATCATTAAAGTATTATTGTATGAATAATATATTTTTTGATTAAAAATACAATTGAATATATTCTATAACTTCTATGCGCAAATGTAAAAATAAAACATTGTGAATTATTTCTGTTAATATTAGAATGAAAACGGTTCACATTTTGTTACCTGTGTATCATTGTTCTGAGTGTGCAAAATCAACAAATTCTTGAATGAGGCCAAAACAGAAAAGAATATTTCACTGGAAATGAACTTCAAAGTCCTTTGCCTTTCTGCTGGATTTCTATATTACTTTTATATTTGTTGCTGGACTGCATTTATCCTTATTTTTGCCTGGCTTCCCCATTCTAGATAGCACCGGACTCCTTTCAACTATTATTTCAATTATCAGTGTATACATAAGCATGAACTGTTATTCTTCAATACTTGAGAGCAGCCAAGTTCTGAAAAGCAAGAAAATAAGGTCCAATATGACTCTGTGGTAAGAAAAAGTTACAATATTTGCAAACTAATATATTAAATTCTTATGTGAACATAAAAAAAAAACCAATATAATAATTTCAGTTATTGTTTTTAAAGTATTGCCAAAAAATGCATAATAAATTTAAAGTGACCCTGTATCTATCATCATATGGTTAACATCTGGTTCTTTCAGATATTCCAAAAAAAATAATTGAGTGTCTATATCTGCTCTAAACATATCAGAATAAACTCGCTTATTGTGTTTATACTGTTTGCTATTTTTCCATCAACAAAAAATTTAGACTCATATTCCAATATTCTTTTAAGCACAATAGTTTTTTTTTATATCATGCCCATACCCAAATTCTGGTCATACTCTATTTAGTAACCTGTGGAGCTAATGTGCACTCTTAATTTAAAACTTTAAACCCAACAGTGGTATTTACTATCATGTGGCTTATTTTGCCAAGAAACTAGAGTTAGTAGTTTACCAGCACAAAATTTGAAAATTCATTGTAAAAAACAAATACTACCTGTATTATTTATATGAACTTTCAGTGTTTGAAAGCTCCAAGATTCTATTATTCGTTGTTATTCATAAAATCTCCAGCATCTTGAAAAAATGAAATGAATATAGCACTGGCAAGAAATTGTTGGACTTAAGTTGTTAAAAGCATATGTTATCCCCATGCATATATTTGCAAACATGCAAATGTACTCTAGAACTTCTTTGTTTTCTCATACAAGTGCTTATACAACTATTCTTACTTAGTCAATCCAATAACACAAGACAGTCACATTTAAATTGACTTCAAAATCAGTCTTACTATAAATAATAAATAAATTACCCCTCAAGCAGACTGCTTGGCACAGAGGTCTGATAGAAGCCTGTGGGCTTAATACACCACAGAGAAGATCTGTGAGGAAGGCAAGACTTCAGCAGAAAGACAACATAAACATCCATGCCTTACTTGGGGCTCTGTGGCAAGCAGCTGCTTGAGGAGTAATCTATTTTTAACTTTTTAGATATTGTAGTGAACACTGTTGGAAAATGCATTTTATTTTTCTAACGTTATGTAATTTTTTAAAATGGTACTTTTTTTGCTTCTATTTTTAATTCATAAATTCTACACTAGAATGCACTGCAAATGAATAGTGGTCATCAACCTTGTCAAGCCTATAAATCCATCTTTAAATATTAATATTTAAAGATGTATTTATTTTATTAAAAGTAACACCTTTTTAGATACCATTTTTTTAAGCATTGCTAAATGTGGCCTTTTTTAATATTGTAGATTCTGGCATATTTAAATTTCTTATGCATAGTTATTAATAAAAAAAAGCTGTTTTTCTGGTTTTTGCCCATATTTTTTGGTGGTTGTCAGTTTATTTGAAGACAAGTAAATGGCATGGACGTTTGTGTTGTTTTTCTGCTGAGGTCCTGCCATCCTCTCAGACCTTCTACTCTGCCATATAAACTGACAGGCTCCTGTCAGACCTCTGTGGCAAGCAGCTGCTTGAGGGGGTATTTATTTATTTTTATTATAAATATATGCATTTGTTGTAGTCATGGCATGGATAATGATTAGAACAACATTGTGATACATGCTACTGTCATTGATTAACAAATTTTTGTTATGCATCTACTGTGGAGACCGATGTCTGTGCGTAGAAAGACAAGTGAGTTGCAGGAGCCATCTAATGGCGTACCATATATTTAATGTGACTGGTCTTAAGAATACATTTGGTATGGAACAGTGAGTACTATAGTGTAGTCACCAGAATACTTGTGAGAGTCAAGAGTTAGAAAATTTTCAGATAGTGAGATTGATAAATATAGGTTTCCAAAAATACTCTGTTTTAAATTAAGAGTAGAAACTTTTAAACTGTCAAAAAGCCCATCCAAATTCAACAGGACCACAACAATCTAAATTGAAACTAGTAAAAAGTAATAACTTATCAATAACACAGTTTGAAAAGGACAACTTATTAATAATGCAATCTAAAGAAGTGGTTAAAGATGTGTTTGAAAAGTTGAAAAGGGAAATAAATGGAAACTATCTTTGTTCTCATAAACTGTATTTTAGCTGAATAAAAATGTTCAATCAGAAATAATTAAGTGCTATAACACTGGCAGTTAACTTGGCAAAAAAAGATGCCTGGTGTGTATACCAATAAAACTTGTAAGTAGAAAAAAAATCAGAAATTGCAAAACAAGTTGAAAAGGATGATACTCAAGAAATTCATTAAGGAATAATTATTAGCTATAGAAAAATATATTAAAATTTCTCTGTACAAAAGTTTTAGATATGGTAACTGCCACCATTCCAAAGTTAATTATGGATTTTAGAAACAGGCTAATGAAATGGCCATGATCTCACTTCTATTTGCTGATATTTTGTAATTGGCAATGAAATTTGAAATCATTATTATGGAAATGTTTTATTAATAATTTTAACATTTGACAGTTTTTGATTTGACTTTAAAAGATATTAGTTGGCTAAACACTTTAGTCGAACATTAAATTTATAATAGAATTTCAAAGAGATGAAGAGCCCAGCCTAGTAATGCCTAAATGTATTCCATTTGAGGATAATAGACAATGGTGATAAAGGAGATTGATCAAAGAGAATTGCATATACTTACAAGATTAGTTCCACTTAAATGTTTTTTGCCTTTAGTTTGGAAGATATTTATGCAATAATTGGAAAAATTATGCTAATTTCTTCAGAGCAGCCAACTCCTAGAAAGAGTTGACAAGGTACAAAGGGAACTGTATGCTGCTGATATTCTTTGCCATGTATGTATTGAAAAATATTCTCAAGGCTATTTGAGAACGAACTTTTGAGTAAGCAAAATTCATATTGCTTACTCAAAAATGAATGCAGCCTACTTCCAGATGAAATCACTGTTAACAAGATGTCTACTCATACAGATGTAAAGAAGCATGTAGAATATTAAGTCCGTTCGAAAAATAATATTTGTTGTAGGGTAATGCAATAAAAAAAAGACATTTTGGAATAACTCTTCAGAGACTGGTCTCTATTTACAAAAAAAAAGTTATAAAATGCTCGATTCATTTATGAGGCTGTAAATGCAGAAAAATATGTATTGCTGTGTGTTCATTCTAATGTAATAAAAAGAGATTAAAATTGAGAATTTGATCTATATATATTCCTATATGCAGATCAAACCCAGTAGAGTAAAAAGCACAGATAATAGATACCTCATGGCTGATATGACTATTGTAAAAGTGAACAGCATAAACTTCCAGATCTTGTGAATATGCAATATTTTATCAGCCCATTTGGAAAAGTACAAGCTAACAGATGAATGCAAATTTTTGAAAGCACCTTAGGCAGATAATTTGTCCTAAGGATATTCTGTGATCTTTTGAGGACCCATTCATTACAAATGCCATTTGAAGTACTCATGATCTCATGAAGGATCTCATGTTTAAAATCCATTGACCAAGGAAAGGCTCAGCATTCCATCCATTGTTTTAATGGTAAATAAATGAGTTAAGAATGGAATTTATCCCTATAGTTCAGATTTATTAGTTGTCTAAACAGTCTACCATTAAATTTATAACAGAACTGTACAATTGCATTTTGTTTGAAAAATTATTTTAAAACAGGCTCACAAATTTTTTACTTTGTAGACTTTCAAAATTATATTAAACATATTCTTCATGGGTGTTAGAAAGCTGATTGAGGTGACTGTTACTCCATAAAACTAATGTATGTATTAAGTATGATTAAATAATATTTATTGTAAATCCAGTACTGTAGTTTTATTCTAATTAGTTGAAGTGTACATTAAAATCATGCCAAGTAATAAAAAAAAAGGTTTCTGTTACCAGCTAATGGTTTAAATTATTTCACACACATATCTGAGTATATATTTTTTGTTGTGTATCTAGTGTAAAAGAATTAAAATATATAAAATATGCAAAAAAACCCACTAATTTTTAGATGCTAATTTCATGGAAAAAAGAAGCCGTAATGTTATTAGCCTTACTTGTTTTTAGCAATGGTTGTTTTACCACTGAACAGCACTTTTTTTGCACTCAGTGTACTAAATGGTCAGGCCACAAGAACTGGCAGCCCAGAGTTGGGTGGTGGAAAGAGATCCACTGAACAACTGTTAAGCAACAAGCCTGCATTTTGTTTCTCAAAGCCATTCAGCATGTTTTTTAATATGCACAAGGTACAGCTCTTCTGCACTAAGGACCACAGCTTAACCTTTCCTTCAGTGACGGTGGCCTTTCAAACTCATTGTGTACCCCTTTCTCACTGAGATCATAATGGGGGTGTTGGGATTAGTGGAGGAAATTTCAATGCAGACATAGCGGGGACTGAAATCTGGGTATATATATATATTGCCTTTACCTGAATGATTTCTCTCCTTAAAGATTGGCACTTAGGACTAAAATAACCCAAATTAAAAAAGTTACCATATGAAATTTGTAGGAGTAGAACAAAAATATCAGTGCATGCTAATAAGTAAACAACAATGTGTATCAGAAACTGATTAAAAATATCACAGCAAACTATTAAGTCTACAACAGTTTAAGGCTGTCAAACTGATAAATGCATTTTCAGATGTAAAGTTACTGTATTTCTCATGAAGAAATGTCTCTACAAGTTGTAACCATATTCTCATCTGTGTCATGTAAAAGAACGAATGCAATGTATTCATTTTTAAATGCATATGTAGTAATAAAGTATCACAAGGAATATCTTGTTGACAAGAAACACTTGAAATAATTTGCTGAAAAAAATTTTCATAAAATTTTTTTTAACATATGTATTTTTTTCCCCAAATGTAATAGACTTTATTCTTAATGTAAGATTTCAATAGCCTTTCACTATTATTAATTGCTATTGAAATTAGAAAGGTAAATTTACACAGGAAAATAATATCCCCTTCATCAATAATAACAACATTAAAAGAATTCATATTACCAGTTAAGATTGTTTTCTCTTTTCTGCCTTTTTTTAATCTATTATGTAATAAATTATCACAGGATAGCATCCTGTAGACAAGAAACAATTGAAATAATGAATTGAAAAAAATTGGTTGTTCTGACTTGGATTTGAACCCAGGTCTAGAAGCATGCCAGGTATCATAACTGCTATACCATCAGTGGTGGTGCCTACATAATGGGAAGGAGGAAGCTTCAGAACTTGCCACATGATGACATCACCGTTCTTAAGTAAACTAACCTATGCTAATGATATGTACACAGTCTTATCAGAATAATATGACCACCTACCATACATATACTATGGTACGTGGTCATATTATTCTGATACAACTATGTATATAGCAATCTATTTGAAGTTAAATGGTAAACAAGTAGACAGATTGTTAATCAAATGCAATTAAAAAAAAATAGAGATAGAAAGGTAATGATGATTTAAACTCTATAAGGAAAAATTTGTTTAAAAATAATTTGCTAGAGAAGTGTTACAATTGAAAATTATTATCCATTAAAAACTGAAATTTTTGAGTGCTTACTCAATATTATTATTTAACGATAATTCTTTAAAGAACAAAATTTAAATTTTAGCCAAAACAATTCTTTACCTAATTTAATAATTTTAATTGCTATTGCAATAGAGTTTATTCTTAAGGGAAATACATAAGCAATAGATTAAAGCAAGATCATTTTGATATTAAAAAAAATAAATACCTCCTCAAGCATACCTAATTTTTAAATTAAGCATGAAGTAGAAAATTTGCTAAAGAAAATGAATAATAGTTTTTAAATGCAATTAGGTATGAAGTTTATGCTGCAGCACAGAATTGACTCTTTGTTTTTTTTTTTCCTGACCTATAGGCCCCTCCTGTTTTTTACTTGTTTAAAGTAGTTATTTTTTATCACCTCAATCAATGATGTTACATAAAGTAGTTCAATTTTCATTAGTTTTCAATTTAGAAAGATAAAGGGGCTCCATTTAGAATATAGCTCTAAGGCTCCTATTTAGAACCTTGTTCCAGGGCTCTCTCATTTAGAACTTAGCTCCAGGGCTCCCAATTGCTTAATCTGCCCTGGTTCATACATGTATTTGTGCAGTTCAAAATGCTGACAAACTATTAAAAACTTCAAACAGAAAGAAAGGTGATGTGAGATCAGTGCTTTTATTTATTTAATCAATTATTTGTGTTTCATTTCTGATAACATGGGAGGAGGACAAATGTTATCAAGTTTGACAGCTGAAATATTTACAATTGAAGTATTTTTCTTAAGAAAGGTTAAGAATTTAGCCTATTCAGTTCTACAGCTTCAGTACATTTTCTACCATAATTTGTTCAAAATAGTTTTAAAAATTTAAGTATTATTGTTTTGCAAATTTTTTTACATGGTTTTGATTGTTAATGGAACAATGAAATAATTTATTTTTGCATAGCCTTGGCAGAAATGTAGATGGTAACAGCGTTAATAGTTATCTCTTCAAGCTCAAATTTGTCAACACTTTTTTTTTAGCAACTAAAACACTTACAAATTCAAGCATTGGATATTTCAAACCGCCATGATAAAGATTTCGAATAATAATAGTTGATGATGACTGGGTATTTAATTTGATGGTGACAGTATTTAATAGCTCAGAGTAGCTATAGCATCTTTCCTTATTTTATCAATGGGAATCAACTCTGAAGCTCTATAAATTTTAAAATATGCATTTAGTGAAAAACTGACTGAAGATAAAGATTATAGATGGGTGTCTCCTTTGACTATCAGGGCTAGGTTCTTTTTGAGCTGCCCATGTGTGTGTGTGTGTGTGTACAGATGGGTACTTGTCTCTACCATGTCAGGAAGTTGCTATCTAGGTGACTGATAAATACAAACTCTGATTATACATATGTGCACTTGAGGCATTTATTGAAAAACTGACTGAAGATAAAGATCATAATCAAATTTATTTAAATCTCAGTTTATCATCAATATTAGTTCAGTCTTTTAAAGAGATATGGAAACTGGAATATATAACAAATTATCTTGTTTTACAAAATTCATTCATAGTTATCTAATAACGAAATAATCATTATGCAAGCTTTTAAAATGCATATTTTATTAAATAATTAGAAATAATGCATATTATTTAAGTTTAATTAATATTTGAGGTAAATTCTTATGACCCATTAAATAAAAATTAAAATAAATACCCCCTCAAGCAGCTGCTTGCCACAGAGGTCTGACAGGAGCCTGTCAGTTTATATGGCAGAACTTCAGCAGAAAAACAACACATACATCCACGCCTTACCCGGGGCTCAAACCCAGGTCCCTTAGGTCACTAGCTAAGCGCGCTAACCACTCGGCCAAGGGACCCATTACTGTTGTCAAATATTCTAGCTTCCATAAATTTTTAAATACTAGACAAATGCTGTTGAAAATCAAGACATTTTCTGTAGCATTTGTCCAATAAATGAATATTTTAGAACTTGTAGACCTTTGAAGTTGGATTCCCATTCACATAACAGGGAAATTCTCTAATGCTTTGGCAGGACAGTGTAACTCAGTTCCATATATTGTAAAGATGTTCATTCTTTTGAGCTAATGGGAATAATTTTCTCTTGCTTACAATACCTGCAATTCCAAAATGTTATTTATTCAAAAGTGATCTCTGAAACTTTTTTCCAGTGTCTCCTGTCAATGTTATTTTGCCGATGTAATAATTTCAGCCACTTGTCTCACAGATTGAGCTTGGGAGGGATTTGATATAAACTGAGTTTTGTTTTATAGGTTTCGCTTCTGCACAACATCACACAGAACTAGACCATTGTTCACACTTTTAGTTGAAAAAGGCAGCAAATAGACAGTAAATAAATCACATATGAACAAATCCATATCAGTATCCAATTTGAAACTAGGGGTAAAGAACTTAATACCGTACACTGTTATACAGTAAGTAGCACTGTCGATCTGCAAAACAGCAGATTGACAGTGCCACAGTGGATGAAAATGTAACTAGTGCTGCTATCACTTCATATCTTGAAATCGGCAGGCATTCCTATTATGTAGGCACTTGTCCAGTGGTCTAGCAGTTATGATGCCAAGCATGCTTCTGGGAGACCTGGGTTTGAATCCCAAGTCAGGATAACCAATTTTTTTTTTTCAATCCATTTTATCAAGTTCATTCTTATGTTTTATGCTTATTCAAAATGTTTAAAAGAATTATCTTCTAGTGTTTAACCATCAATTTATGTATTTATTCACTCACATACTTATAATTAATTGATAACCTAATAAGCATTTCAATTTATTTAGCAGCAACACTCAAGGACTAGTTTTAACACTAACTCTGGATACAGGTGCTCAAAATTTGGTGGACAGCAGATTTTCACTTGGATATTATGAAAGTTCATAAAAGTAATTAAAATAAACATGCATGATCAATAACTTTTTTTGCTTATACACAAACTGTTACACAAACTTAGACAGTACTACTAATAATAAAGGATTTATTCTGTACTTAATCCAAATTGACTAGCTTAGAGTAATTGAGACAAATCCAGTATTAACAATATCTTCATTTGAATTCACACCAGATATTATATTTGTAATCTAGCACATTTCTTTATCATTCACCTTTCTTCCTAAGTTACAGTTCTACTTACAGCCTCCTTGTATGTTTCTTCTATTTCATTTTTTAACCTACCATTGAACATATTTTTTTTTAATTTTAAATGCTTATGTTATTGATATGCATTTCTGGCCTTGTTTAGATGCTATGCATTCAATTCCATTTTAACTTTTTTTTCTTCAAGAGAATAATTTCTAAGCATTGATAATGATAATGAACAGTTACTGTTGCAAGTAGTAGTTCTGTGTGGAATTCAGAATTGCACAATTCCCTGAATTTGAGCTTTTAGCTAGGTTTGCGCTAATAGAACTAATAAATAATAATACCCATAGAGATCTTGTCAGTTTATGCACCATATTATAAGGTCTGTGAGGAAGGCAAGACCTCAGCATAAATACAACACAAACATCATACCTTACCCGGGCCCTTTGATCAGTAGTCATGACACTACAATTACATTTTCCTATTCTTTTTTTTTCTGGATTAAAAGTTTTTAATCCTGAAAAAAAAAAAACTTAACATCTTCCATTTAAGTCAGATTGTGCACTGTGGCTTTTCCTCCTTTTAACCCTTTCAGGACCATAAGGTTTCTAAGAGTAAATATTAGTATGTAACTATTTATTTTAGTTTGTTTAGACGTAAAATAAATAAAAATCATAAGAAAAATGCATAACAATGTGTAGTTTTTTTGGAATTTTATGGGAAATATTTTTCCCAATGGACTAAAGGTAACACAAATTATAGTTAGGCTTATTATGCAATGTCTTTTATTTATTGGTTTATTAGAACAAAATGTTAACTAAAATAATACAAAATTATGAAATAAAATTACTATACAAAATGATGTGCTAATTGTAATATTCTGCAAAGCAATTTCTTTTGGTAGTGAGGCAAAGATGGACATTGCACATAGTACATGTATTATGCGTCCTGACAGTTCTGTTTTTGTTTTCTAAACGTTCCCGTTTACGTAATTGCGTTCGGCATGCGTTCTATTTTGACATTCTGTATAAAAAATGCAGATAAGGTTATAATTAAATACGACAATCACCAATTTTAAAATGGGAAAAATGTTTCCCTTAGTCATGAAAGGGATAAGTGTGATAATGGGAAAAATGTTTCCCTTATCACAAAATAAATATTAGCATCTTCATAAAATGACAGTTCACTGTATGTAAATAATGTGTTCAGAATTAGTGGTATTTGTAATATTCATTTTTATAAAATTTAACAATAAGTTCAAAGTATAATTTTTTATGGAAAATATAACTGATGAAAATTCCAGATACATAGGTTGTAAAATATAAGTTATTAGTCAAATTGCAAGTTTTTTTGAACAACTTTAAATTTTATTAAATAACATTATCAAGAAAATTATTATTATTTTAAAACGTTTTTGTAATATCAACATTCTCTATAGAGTGATTTTATTGTGAAATAATAATTACATATATGTTTATACTTCAAATATTGCAGCGATTAAGATGCATAATTAATACTTAATACCTTGAGCAATAGATGTAATTTTTCCTTGTTGATGTACTTCAAAACTCCATGCTCATAATCAGAATTCATTATTATCTTTTTTTAAGCAAATGTTGAAATTGCATACCACCATTTTTCATACATACATCATTCTGGCATGTAGCCTCTTCCAAATGCTGTTTTCAGTTCATTGACAGGTCTTATGTTTTAAACAATATAGATGTCACCAAAATTAAAAAAAAAAAAACATTAGTTTTAGATCCAGCTCTGCAAGGGCCATTCTTTCAGACCAAGACATTCTATCCATCTCAAAGGCATTGTTTTATACAGTCAGTTCCACATAGTAATTGCAAAGTATGAAGTGTACCCCCTACACAAGTGCAGTAATACTGCGCAGGCAAATGAAAAGCCAAAAAAATTTTTTAAATTGTTAGGTCTTATAGTTTCTTTTAAAAAAAGTAGGGACCTATAAGAATGTTTTGATGAATGACATACCATATATTAAGATTATTCTGAACATTAGAAGTGCTTTTATAGAAGAAATGAGGTTTCATCACTACAGATGATATCAGATAACTACTTTGACTGTGCTTCATGGCAATGTATTACTCATTCACAGAGTCTTATTTTGGCTGGTGGCAGCACTATGGAATTTTTGGACTAAATACTCCTTGTTAAATTTTCTATTGCTCCAAAATTCCTGCAACAATTGAATGACTAACTCCTGTTTTTTCAGTCTTGATTATTTTAATTGGACTCTTTGTAACCAATGGACTAGCAGTTTTCAGATTACAGGTAGTGTAAATGTCACCTGATACAGGAACAAAGCTAACCAATGCAAGGTTTAACCCTTTAATGCCCAATAAATCTTAGAAAAGGGTAGTGGTAGTAAAGATAAAGGAAAGCCCTATTTGGACTAATCCATTTCAAATTTTGGTCTATTATTGGTGTTAAAGGGTTAACAGCCACACTCTCAGTTATTGTAACAATTTAACAATAAAGTACTGATGTGACAATAGCATACTAGTATATAATACTTTTCATAGAAAAACTGACATACTTCTGTTTGATTTTTGTAAGAAATATGTGAAGAAGCAATGTGAAGAAGCTTCTTTTGATTTGTATAGTCACCTATTACATATAATTTAATTTATATGAAGTTGAAAAGATAATCAATATAATAGCAGAATTTCCATAAGTATGCATTTTTAGAACATCCTGTACATTAAATTATTTGTTTCATGATGAATATGTTAAAAAATGTGGCAATTCAGTTATCAGAAGAAAATATGTACCAGGTTAAAGTGTTAAAAAAATCATGTATATACACTACATGAATTTGTGAAGTGTATTGTAAAGTTTAAAATGTTTGATCATTTTTGTTGCACTTCTGTATCAAGGTTACATTGATGTGATTGATTTCTGTAGCAATGCAATTATTCATCTTGAATCCTAAGTGATTGGATATTAAGAATATACTCCATGCAGATATCCAGAGACTACTTGAGTATTATTTTCTTAGGGTTCTATGTTTCAGATGTTAATCTTATCTGCTGTGAACTTCAATAAACTTTGTTAAATTTCCATATGTTGGTTTCACAAGAATGGTTTAGTGATGAAAGTCTACATTTCTGAAGCTGATGAGCAAGAATCTACATGGTGGCAGTGTATAAGTTCTGCTTAAATCAGTAGCTTACAAGTTCCATATACCAGCTATGGTGTACAAGTTCTTTATATCAGCACTGGTATACAGTTTCATACCATATTGCCGGCTTGTGGCATTTTGCATACCAGTAATGACTCATGCCATTCTGCGTACCAGTGGCAGTTCACTCTTTTTTTTTTCTGCACACCAGTGGCAGTTCACCCTTTCTGCACACCAGTGGCAGTTCACCCTTTCTGCATATCCAGTGGCGGTTCACCCTTTCTGCATATCCAGTGGCGGTTCACCCTTTCTGCATATCCAGTGGCGGTTCACCCTTTCTGCATATCCAGTGGCGGTTCACCCTTTCTGCATATCCAGTGGCTGTTCACCCTTTCTGCATACCCAGTGGGGTTCACCTTTCTGCGCACCAATGGCAGTTCACCCTTTCTGCATAGCAGTGGAGGTTCACTTTTTCTGTGGAGCAGTGCCGGTTCACCTTTTCTCTGCAGCAGTGGTACTTCACCTTTTCTGTGTAGCGGTGGCAATTCATCTTTTCTGTGTAGCAGTGGCAATTCATCTTTTCTGTGTAGCAGTGGCGGTTCACTTTTTCTGTGTAGTAGTAGTAGTGGCGGTTCACCCTTTCTGCATACCAGTAATGACTCATGGCATTCTGTGTACCAATGGCGACTCGTGGCATTCTGCTTACCAGTGGCAACTTGTGGCATTCTTCACATCAGTCATGACTCAATGGAATTTTGTATACCAGCAACTGGCTCACAACATTTTGGATTCCAGTGGTGGCGCTCAGCATTCTGCATGTCAACAGTGGATTTCAGCATTCTGCATATCAGCAGTGACATTCAGCATTTTTCATTCCAGTGATGGCTTTCAGTGTCCTAGATTCCTGTGTCAACTCAACATTCTGCATACCAGTAGCAGCTTGCAGTTTTCCCCATTCCAGTAAATGCATCATAGAATCCTGCATATTAATGGTGACTTGCAGTGTTACATCATGGTCAGCTTGCAAGGTTCAACACTTCAGTGATTGCATCATTTTTCATATCTGAATGAGTAATTGCTACAGCTTATGGTCTGAATTGTCTTCACTCTGGACTGTTCCTGTATTTCCCAGAGTTCAGCTTATTTTTTTAAACAAGCATACTTTTTTCGTAGAAAAATGTTTTAAAGCAACTATGTTGTGAGATAGTCTATGTGTTGGTGTCAACATCACTAATTTGATAAGAAGTGTATTTCCCATAATTATATAATTCCTCACATGTTGAAAGAAAATGAACCTTAATTGAATTGAAATCTGCAACAAAGCATGCTTTTAACAATCATTTTATATCATCATTCAAAATCAGTTGCTCTTAATTATGCATAATATATGCAAGATTTAATGCCCTTTCAAGATCAGAAATTATTGCTTGTCAAACTTTTTGATAAGGTAATATATTCTTGCATGGCAATACTTGAAAATTACTTCTTGAAAGAGAATAAAGGTACTTTGAAACATTAAATTCGAATATAAGTTTAGTAACATTTCATGGTTAGACAGAGAAGGTCATGGTGTCTTCACTTTGTGTTCTACAACATAAGTTTAAACTAGAAAATATCTAGTCAGACTTTGGGTATCTCAAATTAACCATCTATTTTTGGGATACAATTCATTTATACATTGTATAATCATCCTTGATAATGAATACCACAATTACTGTATTAGTAGAAGCTGTTTTAATGACAAAAAAATCCAAGCTGCCAAAATGAGAATGCAGTGAAGCTGGAATGAGAAATCAACTTCAGCAAAGACTGTTGCCATTACTAGAGATGCATCTTCTTGTCAGTAATATTCTTGCATCAAGTTCTCATTGTGGTAAGTTACTATTTTCTTTATTCATAAATTTTACATTTAACTGTAATCAAAAGTAAATTTATTCATTATATACATAAATTCAGTGGTGGTACATATTGTTAAGAAGACATGAAAAATCCTCATGCAAAACAATTCCAGGACCATAGCCCCTGTTGGCATAAGACAAGGGGACAGAAGTGGTATGTTGACCTAGGCAATAATTGGTGAAGCTCATACATGCTACGATATGTTGAGGTGGAGGGATTGCTTATTGTGGTAAGTAGGTGAGGTGGGTAAGTGCTATTAAATGGATGTATTATTCAACCAATGCTATTGTGTGACTTAAGAATTCCACACTATGAACAAAATACCTGTTAGTTTGACATAAAATAAATGTAGTTCTCACATTTGTACATCATGAATTGATTTCCAAAGGGCAAATGGTCGTTGTTTTACAGAAACATTCGTACTTTAGAATTGTCATAATTTTTCACAAAAAACACAAATGTATTCATTATATATATCCCAGTTCATTTAGAACACTTGACAAGTGCTAATGGCATTATTTGTAATTGCAAGAAATGTATTTCCTGTAATTTTTATTGGCCTTTTTTGCTAGATCTCATGCCTTAAGATTTCATATTTCTTCCCCATAATTAATTTTAGTTGAGCAGTTTAAATTTTGAAGGTGCTATTTGGTCATTTATTTTAATAATACTTGGTAACCATTAAAAATGCATTCAAAAAGGTTGTAAAGAATGGCATTCAGGATGTGTGCATGTAGTTGACAAATGTATTGTAATCTACAGGGCTAGAATAATACACATGCCCATTCACCAATGGTGACTGAATTTTCTGATGTGGCAAGTTATTTTCAAAGATGGGAAAAATCTACAGTAGAATATTTTCAGGTGAAATAACGTCAACATACACTACTGAATGCAGTATCATATATTTTGTTACATACTCTTTTTTAGTGCGTGTAAAAACGAAAAAAATGTTTTACCCCTCCCTCCCACATTGCTTAATTAATGCTTTTGTTCTGGTTTTTAGTAAAATTACTGGCTGGCCAGATTTTTCTGAAAATTTTCAACCCTGGCATCTGGGAATTGTTTCAAAGATGACCACATTGAATCTTATACTTCTGTCTCTTATGTTTATAATAGGACAGGTCCTGGAGCTGTTTTTTTTTCTAGATCTGCATATTAATATTACTGAATTATAGTTGAAATATTTTCGCTATTATTTGTTGCTGATTTTAAAACAGTAAGAATTTACTTTTTCTATATTTTTGTAAATCTCACTAATAATAAAAATATTTTCAATTTAAGGTAATTTAAATGTTTTTAAAAAAAAAATCTGCATTTTGTGTTTTAATAAACCAATTTTGCTTTTATATTATAGTATTAGAACTTCAAAAGATTATTGTCTTGGGACAGAACTTATTGAAATTCTGCTTTTGACTTTAATGTTTAAATTCATGAGCATGGAGATCCCCAGCTAATAACATTGCAGTATAGCAAAAGAGTTCCGAAATTCAACCTTAGCATACTAAGAATTTATGTTTTATCTCCCTATTGATAAAGGAGACAAGGGACTTGGAAAGATCAGTCTAATGAAACATTATGGCATGATCTCCAAGTACAGGTGAGCCATACATTGTGAGTTTTAAAAATAAATATGATGGGAGTCTTGGCAGGAGACTCCCATTTGCCAATAAGAGCTACCCAGTGGATCTCACAGGTTTCCTCTGAGGCTTGTGACCAGGTCATTTAAGTCATTCTGCAAACAAATATAAGTGCAACTCATGTGTAAAATATCCCTACCCAAAGTTGGTGCTAATTTCTAAATTGGATTGAATATATCTTTTAACTGTTGAAATATCTGAAATTATTTTATCTAAGAAATATATTTTTAAAAAAATCTATATTTATCCACAATTATATATTGTGGATGAATGTAACAAAGTGTAGCATATAGGGTTTTTTTAGTGGTGTTTTTGTACCTTTGGTTTTAATAGGAAATGCTGTATATGCATATAACTGTTGTTTTCTTTATATCCGTTTCTGCTTCCTCGTATCCTTTTCCATTCCTAATTCTGAATTTAGTATTTTTTTTTACTTTCGTCATTTGGGGATTTTTGTCAGAACTGTTATATCTCTAAACATAAAATAAAAATTGCTGACATCATATCTCTCCAATGCAAATGCCGATTATATGGTGTTATATCATCATCATCATCCTCAAGCAGCCATGGGCTACAGAGGTCCAACCAGACCGTGCAATTTAGTTCTCCAAGCAAGTCTATCCTGAGCTACATCTACTGCATCTGGCCACTACACACCAATTCTAACAAGGTCCTGTTTGACATTGTCTGCCCACCGCATCCTAGGTCTCCCCTTCTTTCTGAGGCCTTTAGGCACACTGTTCATAACCTTATTCGCCAATCTATAATTATTCATACGGGCAACATGGCCAAACCAACGGAGTCTCTTTCTGCACAATATGCTGCTTAAAGGAGGTTGCAAACTCCTTTGTCTAATCTCATCATTAGTTACAAAGTTGAACCACCTAATGCCCAAGATACTGCGTAAGCATCTGGAATCAAAAGCATCTAGTTTCCTGTTATCTTGTTTACAAAGTGTCCAAGTTTCACTACCATAACTAACCCTAGAAAGAACCAAACTATTATACAGTCTAATTTTAGTCTTTAGGTGTATACACCTATTTCTCCACACTCTCCATAGGTTCTTAAAAGTCCCGGCAGCAATCCCTATTCATCTGTTAATCTCATGCCGCACATCACCATTATCTGCTACATAGCTCCCAAGATAATTAAACTGTGACACCTGCTCAAGACTGCAACCATTCAGATTAACTGAATCACAGCCTGCCTGACCAATTTTCATCACTTTAGTTTTCTCTCTGTTTATAACCAAACCTACTCTACTACCAGTCTCATCAACAGCTCGAATGAAAGAGTTCATCTCATCAACATCATTTGCCAAAAGGGCTAAATCATCAGCATAATCTAAATCAGAAATTTTCGTATCTCCAGCCCATTTAAGGCCAAAATCTTTCCCTTGAAGTGAATTTCGCATAACATAATCAATAACCAAGCTAAAGAGAAAAGGAGACAAAATGCACCCTTGTCGAACACCAGAAGTAATGCTAAACCAATTGCTACAAGCCATACCAACTCTCACACATGACTCAGTGTTATTATAGAGAGCTTTCATAATGTTAACTAACTTGTCTGGTATACCATATGATCTCACAATCAACCACAAATTATGACGATCAACAGAGTCGAAAGCCTTTTTGAAATCAACAAAGCTAGCAACCAAAGGTTTCTGAAACTCTAAACATTTCTCAAGAATCTGCCTAAGTGAAAATATCTGATCCACACATCCCCTACCACTTCTGAATCCACATTGCTCATCACGCAATTGACTGTCAACCAGATTCCTAATTCTATTAAGCACAATCATGGAAAGAACTTTACCTGGAACAGAGAGTAGGCTGATACCCCTATAGTTATCACAAGAACTGCGATCACCTTTTTTGAAAATAGGGATAACAATAGCTCTGGTAAAATCCTTAGGAACCATGCCTTTATCATAAAAGATATTCAGAATTTCAGTCATCCAAGTGGTACCCGAAACATTCCCAGCTCTAAGCATTTCCGTAGTAATTTCATCTACCCTGGGGATTTATGAAGTTTAAGTTTAGAAACAGCCAAAATAACTTCAGATTGTGTTATAGGGCCAACATTAAAGCCACCAATGCATCTATCATCATTGCAAACAATGGAAGTAGAACTAGCTACATTGTTTAGAACATCACTGAAGTGCTCAGCCCACCTAGCCATGACAGAATCCTCCCTTTCTATAACCTTACCTTGTTTATCCTTCAATCCTTGTATGCCTATCCGTTTTCTACCACACAAAACATTAACTATCTGGTACAGCTCTCTGTTGTTGTGCTGTCTAACTGCTTCCTCGGCTTTGTCAGCCAAACCATCAAGCCAAAGATTCTTATCAGCAGTTAACTGATCCTTTACAAGTTTATTAAGGTTTCTGTAATGCTTTCTCTTAGGACTAGTAGGGTATTGATTAAGGGCATTCCTGCAGTTACTTCTTTCCGAAATAAGCTCAAGTGCCTTATCACTCAGATAATTTTGCCTCTTCTGCTCCTTTTTTCCTAAAAGAGTACTGTTAGTGTCCAAAAAAGCCTGTTTAAAATGATCCCATTCTTCCTCAACTTCAGTAGTAAGCAAACCATGACTGTCATAATGACTAAGTAACCTATCATGGTAAGCTTTGGCTATAACTGGATCTTCAGAGCTTCAGTATTAAAAGTAGATTTTTTAACCCTAGCACAACACTTTTTAAGTTTAAGTTGCAACACACTTTTAACAAGGTAATGGTCAGATCCAATTTCAGCTCCCCTATATGCCCTGGTATTTCTAACAGAACTAGCCCATTTGCTGTTAATTAATATGTAATCAATCATATTCTTATGCAGCCCATCAGGTGAAACCCATGTGTACTTATGTATGTCGCGGTGTTTGTAATAAGTGTTAGTTATTCTGAATCCATTGAGTTTACTTACCTGTAGGAGATGTTGCCCATTGCCATTGCAGCTACCAATACTAAAAGGGCCTATTACTCCTCCCCAAAGGTCAGAGTCAGTACCAACTTTGGCATTGAAGTCACCAAGAACAAGGGTAATATCTCCTTTCTTGACAGAATTCAAAATATCCTGAAGTTGTTCATAAAACCTATCCTTCTCATCCTCATCGGCATCCTCAGTGGGGGCATAACAGCAGATAACATTCAAGTCTTTAATGCTTGTCTGAAATTTTGCTGTAAGAAACCTTTCATTAATGCACTCATATCCTAGAAGAGCATCGCTAGCGTGTCTGCTGAGAAGCAAACCCACTCCTTGGTGATGCTTATTGTCGTCCCTCCCTGAAAAGAGAAATTTAAGATTATTTTTAAGAATCTGACCTTTATCTGTCCATCTGGTCTCTTGCAAGCCGAGAATATCTAAATTATAACGGTGGAATTCTTGTGTGAGGACATCAATAGAAAAAGCTCTGTGCAGAGTCCTCACATTCCAACTACCTATGGAGAGAAAATGGTTAGTGGGATGTTTAAGAAACTATGTTTATTGAGAGAGGGAATGCCGACAATATCAAACAGTCCCCTAATCGCAGACATGGGGCAAAGACCCGTTCCCCCACTACTAAAGGCTGAAGCCATCTACACTGGAAGACTTCCTCCAATGTAGAATTTGATGATGCCAATAGAAGAAAAGAGTTCAGGTGCCTGCGATGACTTCTGCTCAGGATTATCCACCAGCTGATAAGCATATCCTGTGAATCTATTCACTTGGGGCTGTCAACCCACAAACAAACAGAAAACACAGCGGAAGATTTTCCCTCCACAGAAGCCCACCAGTGCAGCAAAATCAAGATCCATAATCAAGCTCAGAGCCATATATCTGTCCAGTCCAGTAGGTTTATATGGTCAGCACCAGGACCCTGTGTGGTTGACCACTCCTCAGCAGGGTAGAAAAAAAAGAAAAGTAGCCATAGTTGTCCAGATCAGTAGGCCACACTAATCTGGCAGCCCTCCCCTTCCGTTCACTTCCACAAGAGAGTATCTCTTTTGAAAGTTACTAACGGTCCGCACCACGAGAAGGCGGGGTCGGACATTAGGTGCTAGGCCTGGCCGGTTCTATGCATCATCACGGGATTGGTGCATAGCTCTCCTTCCAGTGACTACCTAACTACCATTTACAGACCTAACGCTACCATTTACAGGTCTGTTATATACCAAACAAAAATGCTTGATCTGGGACAGATCATAGACTAAAAATTTTCCCCCATTCCCATTTTACCTAAAAAGAATAATGTGTAAAAGATTGTTTTTCTACATCTTCCTAACAAGGAAGCTCATAATGATGAATTTTATGTCAAGTAAAAGCTTAGATGTGAGTGTCATAAATTATCAAAAATTTGACCCCTTCATTACATCCCCTTCAAAAGCAGGAAAATTCCAAAGACAATTATTATGTCTCACTAACATACAGATTGTAATGTTTCAGGTAATAATTTTGTGATGTGAGAAGTGTCATAGATTAAAAAAATTGCTCCATATGCTGTACCCATGAGAAAAAGTGATAGCATGTAAATTGTTTTTCCACTATTGCCTTTGTTTCCCAATACAGGGGCCAATTGTAGCACAATATGTGTTAAATGAAAGATTTTTATGTAGAGAGTGTTGTAAGCTGCAAAATATTTGGCTTGTTCCTCCCCCCTCCTACCAATACAAAGGGGAAGTTTCATAAAGTATTTTACTCTATCTCCTTAATACAGTGGCCAATCATAATGGGTACAATGTCAAATGAAAGACATGTCATAGAGTGTTATTGTGCATCAAACAAAAATCTTCCTCCTCCCTTTTTATTCCCACAAAAGTGGTAAATTTATAAACGGTTGTTTCAATATATCTCCAAACAGACTGATTGTAATTAGTAATATTTTGCAAATGAAAAACTTGAGGTGAAAATTATCATAAGCTATAGAAAAATTTGCTTCCCCCATTCTTTATTCCTCTCTCCCAAAATTGAACCTTATGATATGGTTAGCATCATGCTTAGGCTGTTAACATATTACTCATTTTTCCTTAAAAACAGGGATGACCCAGTTAATAGCATGCTGGGCTCATAATCTGATGCTCTCAGGTTTGATTTCCTACTGTGGCTACATTGAGGTTTTCACTTGTAGACTGGCTAGAAAGAAATTAAATTTCACTGGGAACCATTTGTATCCATTATACCTTTGGTAAGAGAAGGGACATAAAGGGACTTGGAGAAGTCACCATCTATTGGATGGGACATTAAGCCCTGTTCCCATTTGCAGGAATGCTATATGTCTAGAAGTTAGAGAATATACTGGATGGCCTTGGTAAGAGACTTCTAACAGCTGTCAAGTGGATTATCCTCTGAATGAATGATGAATATGGCACCCATTCCATTATACATCCATATCCCATATATTCCATTATCCATTATACATAAACCAGATGTGAACAAAGAAATCACTGTTTCTATCAATAAAACTAGATGACTGATATTATTTTGAATGAAATTTCTTTGCAATTTATTTTATTTCCAATATACCATTGGAAAGCTCAATATTTTGAGATTTGTAGAGTGCTGCTCTTTGGTGCATCAGTGATAAGCTACATTAGTTATACATTCTCCACATAAGTGCCACCAGACTACACAAGTGTCACTGGACTACTTATGAGTAGTAGCAGTGTTTCACTACTATGTAGATGATCCAGCTGGCTGACTGATTGGTGTCCCAGTGGATTAAACACCCAAAATGACACAAAGAGCTGTAATTTGGCAGATATACATAAGTCATGATACATAACACTTTTACCCAGTTCATGAGAATCAAAGGGGGCCAGGTTGAAAATGGCCTGTTTTTTAAGTAGATTTCACATTTCCTGTATGTTATTGCCAGTATAATAAAAAGTACTATTTTATGGAACAATCTGTAAGCTTTCTGAGGTTGGTAAAAAGCTGCCAATGTTGATTAAATATGACCGGAAAATAGTTCATTAATATGGTATTCTTTTTCTGGCTTTATTTTGAATAAAATAATTAAAATTTATATATCCGAGTGGTTAGCGCACTTGGCTACTGATCTAAGGGACCTGGGTTCGATCCCCGGATAAGGCATGAACGTTTGTGTTGTTTTACTGCTGAGGTCCTGCCATCCTCACAGACCTACTATGGCATCTAAACTGACAGGCTCCTGTCAGACCTCTGTGGCAAACAGCTGCTTTAGGGAGTATTTAATTTAATTAATTAATATTTTATTATTTTTATTACAAATTATAGTTATTACCCAAAGGCATACACTGTTTTAACAATCAAATATATTTTAATATGTCCAGTTTTTAACAGTGAATGTTGTATTTATTTTGCATCTTATCACTTTGCTGTCCGAGTCCCTTACATTCAGACATCTTTTATCTGATGACTCATTTTTAACCCCTGTTTTTAACCCTTTGCACTCGAGAGGCAACCATCAGTCACCACTTGGTTTGATGCAGCAACTTGAATGGTGACTGAGAGGCGACAGTAACTCCTTTATAAACAGATATCTTTCCTCTTTATATTTTGGATGTTTAATTCCTACATCTTATATAAACTTGTAAAAAAGCAAAGAAATGAATGTCTGTTTAGTCATTTGAAATACGTTAAATCAGTGGTTGATCAACTAAGAGGTGATTTTTGACAGATTTGTAACACTTGTCCTGACAAACCGAGAGTGCATCTTGGTGAGTGCTTTCTAAAATATCACATGAGGCAAAATTAAAAGCTTGATATTCAATATTAGGTCTTGTATAATGTAAAAATACATGAAATATTGAAATAAAATAGTTATGTGTTAATTTATGTATGATTTATTTTTATGTTAGTTGTAAAAAAAAAATCATGAACTTTTTAGCAAAAAAGCTTGAGTTGCTACTTCCCTATAATGAAAAATCCTTCGAGTGCAAAGGGTTAATTATTTTGTTTTACCAGTTATTTTACATGTTTATAGTAATTTTCCATCAATTTCTTTTGGATTTACACTTGTTTATGCTTTTACATGGGTCCTATACATCCACTGTTAATTTTTGTCTTTTAGTCTAATTGGTCCCTTTTGACTTGGTTTTATTCCATTGTATCTTTTTATATAATTTAGTGTATTGTGGGATCTCTCCAATTTAGTTCCTTTTCTTCTCTGTGTGTTGCTTTTAACTTTGGTTGTAGATCCTGCATCTTTTGTCTTTTATTTACCCTCATTTAGTGCAATGTAGCCCTTGTTGCTCTTGCGCCATAAAACCCCAATAAACCAACCAACCAATCCATAGGCATAACTATAATTTTGAGTAAACTAAAAAACATGTAATGAGGCTACTTCTCACTACATAGAGCAGCAGTTTTTAAACTATATTTTTTTAAATAAAACTTCTGAAAGTTCACAAGTATTCTTTATGGAGCATGTGAAATTCTACAATACCTGTACTTCACTATATTTTTTAATTTAAGGATACCTAAACAATATCAGTGTGCTTAAGAGTCCTTTATTTACCGACTAAAAATAGGCATTCACCTGTTAACTAAAATTGGAGATCTGCCAAGTTTATGGCTAAAAATAGGAGTTTTACAAAGCTTGGGTTGTCTGTGATATCTAGGCATGCGCCTCCGAATTTCCATGTCTGGGGAGACCTATAACTTGTCAATTTACCTTGTATCTTACTAACCTAGTAACTCACAGTGTAACTCTTTTTTTAAGCAAAATTATTTCTTGAATTCTATGTCAACAGGTAATCTGTATATTTACTGTTAATTGATTATTTCATTAGCAGTGCTTTTGCATTAGTGACTTCCAATTTACATCTAATTCTGAGAATATTCTCAATCATAGATGCACCATGAACAAAAAGGATCTGGAAGATTTAAATACACAATTAGCTGATAGAATGAACTAGCTAGCTGTTGATGGTTTAGTGTAGAGAATTCCCAACATGTAACTGGGAGATATGGGTTCACGTCCCAATGTGAAACTCATTTTTTCAGCAAAACTATTTCTTAAAGCATACAATTTTTTGGGGCTGAAAATGTGGTGTTTTAAATCAAACAGATGGTTGAAAAATGATGGTATTATCTATTTGTTCTTCTTCCAAACTTGTGGTTCAGTCACTGACCATTCTCTTCTATTGGGTGCCCTTTGTCATGCCACATTAGGCCAATGATTTGGCAGCTGCTGCTACCAGGTCAACTATGTTCCTGTCCAGCTCTCCACTACTGGATTTCAAGCAGTGTTTCTCCACCAAGCTCCAGAAACAGTGGCAAAGATCTTGGTCAAAACAGGTAAATAGCAAAATCTTTGAGATCTAGTCTGGTGTCAAACTATGGCAGTCATCTCTTCGCAGGAATCATGAGGTAGTTGTATGTGCTTGGCTCTACATAGGTCATGGTTTTATTACACATTCTTCTAGAGGTGGGTGATGAACCTGTTGTGACCCATTTTAATCAATTGTCCTTGTTTTAATATGGAATGCAGCCTTTATTTTATTTCAGCTTTTATGGTTTTACATCTGAACCTTTTACAGTTAGTTACCTTTTATCTGATCATTCACTTTTTAAAATATGCTGGTTATCTTAAGTATATATATAATGTTTTTTTTTTTTCATATTTTACGCTTGTCAATTTTTGCTTTATATGGGTCATATACACCCATTGTTGCTTTTGTATGAGTGTGTGTTTTCTAAGACATTTTTTATTCATTCATAAGAACATACAATACAAAATACATAGAACCCACAAAGCTAAGTAGCTTATCTATAGGTAATTGAATAATACATTCATAATACATATACACGTATTCTCTCAGTTAATAATTTTATTAAAAAAAATAAAAATTTAAAATAAGACAAAATATAAAATGCAAAAAGTTAGTGAAATATACAAAATTTAATATAGTTATATAATTTATTTAAGATAATCTTTTAAATTTATTTTTAATCTATTTTAACTGTTAACATAATTTACCTTGGAATTAAATTAATAGTGTGGTATTTTATACTCAGTGATTTGTCTTCTATAATTATTTTTAAATTTGGATAGTTTGTAATAATTTTTAGCTTCTAATCTTGTATTTTTACTATGATCTATTTTCTTTTTAAACATATCAAAATAATGCTTTAAGATTATATTATAAATATATAAGTTTCTGTATGATAACAAGTTCAAGTAATGTAATCTCTCTCTCAAAGTCGCATACTTTTGTCAGTTTTGTAGGTATTATTTTGGCTATTATAGATTGAAGATTTTCAGTTTTCTTTATATTTGTTAGGTTCAATGTACCATGAATGGATTTATAGAATAAAATGCATGTTGTAGTATTTAAATACATATCTTAATTTTTGAATTTTTAAAGCAGATAATCTGAGAATATTTACATATTTTAGAGATGTGCATATCCCATCTAAAATGTTTATCAATATATATATACCTAGATATTTTATATAATTTGCATATTCAAGTTTCTAACAGCTACAACCAGGAGTCATTAGTAAAATTATTTTTTTCAGGACAATATATTCTGAGTTTTAATGAAAAAAGAATTATATGATTTAAACATTGGAGAATCATCCATTTAGTTTTTTTATTATTTAAATAGATATTGTTAAGATTTAGTCATCTTTTAATATAATCTAATTGGATTTCTTCAATACTTAAATATTTGTTGCTATTCATTGTTAAAATATCTGCATATAAGAAAATATCTCTTAAAATTTAAAAGTGGTATATCATTTAATATATATTATAAAAAGTGAAGAACCTTGAGGAATTCTGAGTGAATTATGTTTTATAATTTTTAGTTCTCTCTACACAGGTTCTTTATGCCCATTCTTATTGTCATACAGTTTTCTCATGCCATTTCCACTTTTTATCTTTGATTTTAACTTAGGTTGTGGTTTGAATGATTTTTTTTTAATCTATTCATTCTTTTAATGCTTTTAATGTTTATTTATGTGTTTTTTAACCTGATAACTCACCTGCTAGTCTTTGAACTCTTTTGGTGTTGTGTATTTACAAAAATATCTTGTAAATAGTTATATTGTATCATAAATAATATGAATGGAAATAAAAACTACTAATGTTTGTCTTGTTTGGCACAACATGGCCTTAGTGTCCTTGTGCCATAAAACCCCAAATAACTAAACCTGGGTTTAGTGACCACCTGTAAAAATAGACCATTTCTTTGGAAATAACAAGCTATATGTCTTAGGTTTCACAGTGTATATCACCAGTCATAAGTTCCCCCCTTTTGTTTTTTCCTGTTAGGTAGAAGCATATTAATATTAAATTGGAAATAAAATTAGGTTTAAGTAAAAAGTACCATGCCAGGTTTTGTTGCTTATTGCTATGTTCTTAAAAATTTTTAATTTAGGATTTGGATTTGCAAGTTATTTTACTAATATAGAATCAGAGTAATATTCTTATTTGCTTCAAATCTTAATTAAATTTTATTGTGAATTTACTCTGTAGAAGAGTTTCCCAAACTGGTATGGCTTATCACTAGTGGTACATGAGTTTAGTTCTAACATTCATTCACACATAATTTATACAACATTGTAATGTAATAAATGCAAGAAAATGAATTATATTTCAGTATTATCTATTTTATTCATAAGCCTTGTTTGAAAATGGCTTTTTTTTGTTAACAAAATGATATTTTGTAAGTTCATATTTACCTAGTATTGCTACAAAAAACTACATATTTTGGTATATATAAAAAAAAGTTTAGAAACTGTTGTTCTATAGTAATTCTTGAATTTTATGTTTCAAAGCTGAATAATTTGTATTTCCTAGACAAAATGAAAGTTTTGTCCAAAGTGTTTTAATTATACAAATAGTATCTTTGTTTATCAGTTGTAATATATAAACTTATTTTTTGTAGTGTTCTGAAAATTTTTCAAAATTTTATTGTATTTCTATGTGCATCTGTTAATGAAAATAGTTTCATTAGCATTGATTTTTAAAACTTAATAAATTTTAGGCAATGATATTTATTAGCTTTCTTTTTTTTTCTTTTTTTCTGTAAAGGTGGTCATTTTGGATATGTAAATAATGGTTCTATCCAAACGTCTATTGCAGTAACAGATTGATTGATGTTCAGGACTCCTGATTTGCGAGAATGTAAGCTTTTTTTGTCTTGTTTGTTTCTAAGAAGGGAAAACAATTTCATTCCCTTGCAACATTTAACCTTATTGTAAGTTGGTGAATAAAGAATTTATCTTATTAATGTTTCTGCAGTGATTTGGCAACTTCTGTGAGCCTTTTTAATCATTACTAATGCTGTAATATAATGTGCTACCAAATTACAGTACGCTTTCTACCATTTCCCTGGTTAAACATGAATTCTGTTTAAAATGTGTTAATTTGTTTTTTAGTTGATAATCTTTTGCACAGTCATCTGTCTTGTGAAATCTCCATAAATGAAGCAGGTTGCAAAAAAAGTTAGATGCTGTATCTTTAGAAAAATGTAGGATGGGAACAGGTTTGAAAAGAAACATAAAGTAACCAAAATGATGTGCAAAAGAGTAAAAATATAACATCTGTTTTATAATAGAAAGTTATAACTGATGCTCTAATTTTTAAATTGTATTTATGAATTTGCACTGTCCATGGACTACCCCCCCGGAGTGGGACCTCCTTGACGAGGGGGGGGGGGGGGGGCTTACGGTGCCTCTGAGAAGTTGGGTTCAGATCGCTGGCACTCTGGAGTTCTTGATGTCTGGTGGCCCCTGGTGGAGTGGGGGGGGGGGGGCTGTTGAAGGTTGGCAGACTGTCTGGGCTGGCTGGTCCAGTCAGCTTATTGACTTGTCCCCCAGCAAAGCTGGGGGTTGCAGCCTTGGTTGAGGGGCCGTTCTAAGGGCCTCATCTTTCCGTTCTGGAGAACCCTGTCTTCTGCAGGCCCATCGGGGAGTACCACGGATTGAGTTGTGCACCTCTTCACACACTCATCCGTGGGCTCTTCGATGCGGTCCCTGTGATATTGAGGTGGACAGATGTTAACTGGGAGGCTTCGGCCCGCCACAATGGAGAGATAGAAGTTGGAAGCTCCCGGCCGGGTGTAGCTGCCCTGGCCAGCGGACTTATCGATGGAAGAGCCAAACTAAGAGTCCCACGGAATTAGATTTGGCCATATAGCTTTTGCAGTGGAGGAACTTGGGTTTTTCTGTGAAGTGGGGTCAGTGTTGCTGCAGTCTTGTAAGCCCCAGTAGGCTGACGGCTTAGTCAGAGTCATTGGAGGGTCGCGGACCAGATTTGGCGGTCTCTGGTCCAGTGTTCCCCAACGCGGCCTCGGTACGGTCTAGGCCGAGATGGCGAGCGGGGTTGTGGTTGCTCGGCTCGATGGAGAGGACGAAGTTGGAAGTCATGCTGAAAGGGTATGGGGGACCCGATTAGGTATGGCTTATCGACGGAAGTACCTAGGAGCTTCTGCTGCAGAGGACTCAAAAAGTTAGGACTTCTGTTTATTTTTCTCGCTCAAAATTAAAAAGACAAGATCTTTTATTTTATATGTTGGCAAGTTTCTGGACAAAATTCAGTGAGTGTTGGGCATATTCTTAGGCACCACTCAAAATTTCAAAGATCCCACTCTCACTGCACCTCAATGATTATATCTTCAGGCAGGCTATAAAATCCCAAGCAGTGCTTTTCTCTTCACAAAGGTCTTCTCCCGCTGTAGGCAGGTACAATGTAAGACAAGCTTATAATGTCAGGTACCTTTTTAGTCGATGGTGGTTTCAGTGACTTCTCCCATATGGTGATATGCAGTCCTTGTACTGTGGTTGTCCATGGACTACTTACACTTTGTGCAACAAATCTTTACTTTGTAGTGCTTATTTCCTAAAAATTTTAGAGCTTCATGCTCTGATTGTATAGTCTGATCACCAAAACCTTAACTTCATATTTGTTTTCATATTTTATTCTCATTTCCCCTCTGAAAAGTACCATTTTTGCTACCATTTTGATTTACTCCACCAATTTAAGTTGCTATAACTACTTGCCAGATTTACTATAAGAGATGTAAATAGCATATGAGCAGCACAAAAGCACATCATGTTACAGCCAAAGACTAATTTTCTGAACCTTCTTGTGTATAGAGGAAAAATTGTCTTGAAATAGTGGGATATGCATCAACCCACAAGCTCCTGATAACATGTCATGCTCTGACCACTGAGCTACCAGCCACTGATATTGATGGCTATAAGCTTCATACCATAGAGTCAGTCACTAGAAGTTATCTTAACCATTACTAAAGAATCTGGTTGACAAGACACTTCTAGCTATGTGTACAAGACCAGCCACATCTCAAGTATCAAAAGACATGGCATTTTTTTGGCCAATCATATTTTAATCAAGAGTAAGGATATGGTTAGTAGCAAGCAAACACAAGTAGGAACCTGTAGACTGTGAACATTCCTGTATGTGACAACTCTGTGAAACATTACAGTCAATAACTTCCAATGACTGACTCCATGGTATAAAGCTTATGACCACCAATAGAGGAGATCTTGGTTGGCAAACAGTAGCTCAGTGGTCAGAGCACCTGTTATGCTATCAGGAGGTAATGGGTTTGTATCCCACCCATCTCAAGACAATATTTCTATTATACCCACAAATTTCACAGTCTACAGTTGCTTACCTCTGTTTGCTTGTTACTAATTTTCTGAACACTTGTTATCTAGATATTGCTTGAGTATTTTTCTCTAGCTGATGAATCAAACAATTCTTAGGGTATTTCAATTAGTTTTGCAGGAAATAATTGTTTTTCATGTTTCTCCTAAAGAATGGTGAAGATGCAATAAGAATGTTTATATACAGGATGTCCCTGAATGATTCCATAAATGCTGCATGGTGATGATCCTCTTCATGAGAGAATAATCAAATATGCCCAAAGAACTATGCCTGTTTGAATGATAGTTTCAGAGTAAAACAAGTCTAAAGATTTATGACCTCACTTATGCTTACAACTAAATAACATTCTGGTGGACCCATGATCAATGAGTAAGTGAAATGCACAACATATGCAGTGTCAGTCTCTTTGAGAGTGCATATGCAAAATAATTCCTGTTAATGTGCATCCCATGGTTAGTATAGAGAGGTGTTGTCACACCATAAGTAATGCCCCAGCATTGAGATTTATCTCCGCAAAACTCCCCGCCTTGCCCACGGTCAGTAGGGGACACCGATGGGGTTGGAAAGGCCGCCGTCTGTTGGATGGGATGTTAAGCCGTGGCCCCCGTGTGCAGGAGAGCCATACTCTGTGCACGTTAAAGAAAATGCTGGATGGCCTTGACAGGAGGCTACCATCTGTCTCCCAACAGCTGTTCCAGTGGGTCCCCTCCCCCAACCTTCTCTGAGCCTTCGGGATCAATGTGACCTGGCCATTTAAGCCCATGGGTGTGCAAAAAAGTGCCGCTCAGAGGTAAAACAACCCAACCCAAATCCACCTTCTCAACCATTGATGCCACTAGCTTTCCATACATCTCCTTCACTTCAGGGTTGTGGTACCACACTTTCATGACACTTTCTATCATTTTGGTTTTTGTCGTACAATCCATCTTAGATATGCACGCTTTAATAATGGCCCACAAATTTTCAATGGGGTTTAGATCGGGTGAATTTCCTGGCCACTCCAATACCTTCAAATTTTGCTGGGTAAAGAAACTCTTAGCAAGCTTAGAATTGTGGCATGGAGCCAGATCCTGTTGAAATACCCCATCGCCATTAGGAAACAGCTTCTGCAGTGTTGGGACCATTTTCGCCTCCAGAACGCCTATGTACTTTTTGCTGTCCATCATTCCTTCAATGGGGTGAAGCGTCTGTGGCCCAGAAGCTGCATGCACAAGTTTAGACTTGCAGCAGAAGGTTACGAACAAGTTTAGACTTGCAGCAGTTTAGACTCTGCAGTGAGGGACTTAGCGTTCCTTCGCTTGTCCCAACTAATTCGCATAGTATTAAGTAATAAGTAACTAATTCCTAATTCGCACAGTATTAAGTAAGTGAAGCATAGCATAAGTGGGGGCAGTATAGTCCAGCGGTAGTGGCAGCACTGGCATGTCAGGATCTCTGGTGACAAGAATTTACGAGATGGATGCCGGAATGGTATATGAGATGTATTTGTCTATATTTCAGGTGCGGGGATGTTTCCTTGGAGTGGGGTGGGCATTTCTGTATCTCTATGGAAGGAAGTTCTTTACGAGAGATGATAACAATATTTGAGGTTTTTGGGTAAAGGTTGACTCCATGTAAGGCGAGTCGTTATGTATTGGTTTTTTTGCAGTTCAGTGATTGGTTTTGGGTGCACTGATGACGCTGGCCAGTGGGGTTAGTAGCTTTGATATTAAAAAAAAAATCTAAATGCACAGAATACCCGCTCACCTAATCTCAGTCCTAAATCTCCCCATGAGCTGCATATACAAAAAAAAAAGCATACAGACCTTTTCCTTTTAGACTAGGCTCGTAATCTGCAGTTCCCAGTTTCAAGTCCCAGCTGGGTCAGCATTGAGATTTATCTCCACAATGGTCAGTAGGGGACACCTAATTGGCTTGGAAAGGCCGCCGTCTGTCGAATGGGATGTTAAGCCGTGGCCCCATGTGCGGGAGAGCCACACCCTGCGCATGTTAAAGAACTCACTGGATGGAAGGCTACCATCTGTCTTCCAACAGCTGTTTCATTGAGTTCCCTCCCCGATCTTCTCTGAGTCTTCGGGATCCTTGTGACCTGGCCATTTAGCCCATTATGTGCAAAAAAAAGTGCCACTCAGAGGTAAAGTAACCCAATCTCTTAGACTAAAAGAATATAATAATAATAAAATAAATAAATACCCCCTCAAGCAGCTGCTTGCCACAGAACACTGATTTAAAAAATAAAAGCCTAATACTGTCTTAGCTCAGACCATTACTGAGAATATACTATCCAATTCTATTATGGAGAGTAAATTATTTCCCCTCCCATTAAGTTCCAACTATCTTACATGGAAATTTTAATCATAAACATAAATCAGCATATCCTCTGTAACGGCATTTGCCCACTGCTGTCACCATGAAAACTATTACTCCAAGACTTTCAGCTCTCTCTTGAAACCACCTCTAATGTATACGTAAATTGTAATAAACTTAATGGTTAGCATGCTGGGCTTCAAAGTGAAGGGAACTGGGTTTGAACCCTAGATAAAACATGGAATGTATATTTGGGTTTCTAATATATGTTTTCTTTCATAAACTGGGGTCTTCCCCTTGGATCTACTCTAAGACTTATCATATTGACAGGTTCTTGTCAACCCACCATAGCAACATCTGTTCAGGAGTATTTTTTTTTAATATTTAGAACATTAAATAGTGAATAGACATTACTAAGAAGATTTTAGATAATCACTTGGTGTTTTGTGTGTATATTCCTTGGATTGTTAAGTTTTTTATTAAGTAGATAATCATTTCAACCACATTGTTACAGCTTGTTGTGTAACTAAAAGCTTTCATTATCAGAAGCATTTTTCTGTAAAAACACTGGAAATCGTTTTCATTGTGACATGTTGTCATATGATTTTAAAATATAATCTTGGAGTTTCTGCTACAGTCTGATTACTGTAGTGTTTCTACTGTTGATTAGATATTTACCATCAGTGTTAGGTGATGTTTATTAACCTTTAACCATTGATATCCTTAATTTGGAGCATAGTTACTCACATACGGTCATAGCAGACCTCTCATTTTTATCACATCAAGTGCAAGTGTTGTATTGATTAATGACATTTATAGAGGAGCTTTTAATGAGATAATGTTTTGTATTATATGGAGAATATGATAAATGTCAACTTTAAATAATACCGATTAAAAAATAGAGGGCAAAAACTGAAAGGTATCAGAAATTATTATTTGAAGCTATAGCATAATTAAAATCTCATGCAATATAATCCCTGTCATCCATTTTAATGAAGAACTGTAACTAAAGTTTAATTTTATGACCTTGTTTTTTCGCTATTTGGAATTTCGGAAAAGAAGCTTAATGGGCAGCAGGGATTGCATAAGATGTATATGTTCTGGTACCATATGTTCTCAGTGATCAGGAGTTAATATCTTGATGAGTAAAGCAATAGGATATTCTTTGCTTCTGAAGAATAATATAGCAAGAAATTGCAAACAATAACAACAAATTATCTGCACTTACTAATTATCATGATTTCCTAAATTTTCAGGCCCTCCATATACTTATAATCACATTTAATTGGTAGTCTACTTGCTTGGACAAATATGGTACAAATCATAGAGCACTCCCACAGTTTAGGTATTAAAATGAATTTTTATAATATTTATGATAAAGTTTGAAATATTTTATCTAAGTGGTACATAATATAGTCTTAGGAGCATGCATGTTTTGTTGAACAATAAATATAAGGTGTGCTAAAATGTACTTAGGCAATTTTAAGATTGAATTTAAAAAGTTGATTTACTGCAGAGATATGCAGTGTGCTGCATTTAATAATTCAACTCAAGAATTCATTCAACTCAAGAAGTACTTTTTTAGCTTTTGCTATAATACTAGATGCAGTAGTGCCTACGAATGGAACAGATTTCAAAATGGCGAGTCCACAGAAGAAAACTACCTGCTGCATAGATTGGTTTTGAAACTAAATTGGATATTCAAGTATAGTCAGCTCTCAATTTTTGCAGATCTAATTAATGCATTTTTCCAATGACATGGCCACTAATATATATGTATAATAAATAAATAAATACCCCCTCAAGCAGCTGCTTGCCACAGAGGTCTGACAGGAGCCTGTCAGTTTATATGCCACAGTAGGAGATCTGAGAGGATGGCAGGACCTCAGCAGAAAAACGACACACACATCCATGCCTAATACCGGGGCTCGAACCCAGGTCCCTTAGATCAGTAGCCAAGCGTGGTTAGCACGCTTGGCTACTGATCTAAGGGACCTGGATCGAGCCCCACATCGGCCACGGGACAACTACATACCATTTTTTTAAATTTACCTTTTTTTTTGAATAATGTGGTTTGCACTCAGAAATTTTAAAAGAAAATGAAAGCCTAACGTTGTTTTTCTACCGTGAGAGAAAGGAATCCACTTTCTCAATCCAACAACTACCAGTTTAGGAGTTATCCAAACCTTTGTTTACTCACTCATCTGAACCAGATTACCCCTAACCCTGTCCAATCCACGACAATCCCCTAACCCTGTCCAATCCACTCACACCTCTTTCCAGTCCTGCCACAACCAGCACCAGCAAGCCATTGCAAATGGTGCTCAGCATGTGTTAAAAAAACATTTTCATAAACAATTTTCTTATTGTAGATCATCTGTATTCCACCATTTTTAGTACTGCTGTAAAGTCTTTATTATTGTAACAAATAAATACTGTATAGTGAAAGATGAAACAGGAGGAAATAAATATATGTATGAGTTTTGAGGCAGCAGTTCCCCCATCCCTGTTGTCTGCTTTATTATGGGAAAATTAAGCTTGATTTTTGCATTTCTGATGAAATGCAAAAATCAAGCATAATTGATGACAATTTTTAAGAATGCAATCCTCATATAAAGCAAGAATTGACTATACAGAGAAATATTTTCACACAGTTCAACAAGGACCCACTATCATGTAGCAGCATCAGAGCATGCACAAGAAATTCTTGAAAACGCAGTATTCTTGATCGGAAAGGAATGGGCATATAAAGTACCTCAGACATGGCTTGAACATCAGTTAGATGTGCTCATATTGAAGTATATTAACCCTTTTGCCCCCATGCTGCAACTTTTCTTGATATTTGACAAAGAAAGTAAGTTAAATTAGCACTAGATATAAGGTGTATAATTTCAGTGTATGATAGTGATCAAGCTTTATGTTAGGTGAAACATTTATATAGATATTTTTGAGTCTAAACTTTTTATTGTAACTTTAACTTGTATCACTTAGTAACAAACCAGTATTTTAGTGTAAAAAGTGCTTTAAGTGGTGAATGCTGAGTCTGGGCCAAAATTGATGTCACCTGTTGATGGCGATACTAACGAGCATAAGGGGACCCAGATTGCGTGCAAGTAGCCATATATCTGTTGGAAAAACCGCGCAGCTGCCATACAATGGAGTGAACCACAGACCAGTGTACTGAATGCACGTTGTTGCCTCCTTCCCCAATACCAGCAGTGGAAAAAAAAAAGACACCAGCAGGAGGAAGCAGGTAAAGCCCCATCTGGGCTTTTTATGGTGTGAAGTATTTCCACATTACAACATTGGATACAGCAGTTCTAACTATGGTGCAATAGTGAACACTAATAATAATATGAAGAAAATACACTGTGTGAATAATGTATAAGGAGATTTTTAAAATTTTCTTTTGATTTGAAAATTTATTTTCGTTTGAAAGGTGAAACTTGGTGAAAAAAGATAAACTGAAAGCTTTTACTTGTATCCCCATGCATTTTGCTGCCACAGAACATAATCATTTGTAAGTAATATGAGTTTTTAAATGTTGCCTTTAAATCAGTGGTATGGGAGTTTGAGGGTTAAATCTTTCTGGAATTTTTTTAAGGTAAACAATTTATTAAATGCATTCTTGAAAACCCCAAACCATCAAATCAACATGTGTAATACAGTATCCGTTTTATATTTTCATCCAGCAAAGTTGTGTAATTTATATCCAACAGCCTGCCAAATTGTATATCTCTTGCTGAGATCTATCAGTATTCCAGTATTGTTTTTAATATCTCAAGTAACTTTTTATTTGCACCATAAACTCTGTGCATCTTCCATGTTCCTCAATTTAACATTGCTGATTTTTCAATATGTTCTCATAATTGCTGCTGTTTCAAAGTGAGCTAAATATCAGATATTTTGGTTTTTATAGTTAAGTTTCCTAGAATAAAACTGTGACACATTTCCATGGAAAATACCTGTGCATGTTAAAGAACATGGTCTTGATGGGAGGCTATTATCTATCTTCCAACAGCTGTTCCAGTGGGTCCCTCCTCCCAACCTTCTGAGTCCTTGTGACCTGGCCATTTAGCCTATTGTGTTCAAAAAAGTGCCGCTCAGGGGTAAAACAACTCAAAAATCCATGGAAAATGTAATATCTTTTTGTGCAATTATAGCCTGCCTATCTCCCTAGAGCCTTCCACAGATGAATGTTTTAGGGGTTCTATATGTGCTTGTCACCATCAACGACTAAGAATACATAGACTGCTCATATGGCGGCCATTGCGAGACAATTTGAAAGTTTCAGCAGCCATGTTCATTTAAGTATATGATGAAGCTAATGTAGCCATGGTTCTAGTCATTGCAAAAGATTATTAAATATTTACATCCTCACATATATGTTTTTAATTGATTACAAAATGCATTGTGAAAAGCAAAATCAAGCACTTTACATTTGAAGAATAGGCTATAAAAAGAAAATTAAATCATTTGGGAAAATAATGCAAAGTTTTTTATTTAGACACATTCACCAGAGAATTTTAACAATTATAGAATGCTAGTGAGAAAAGAAAATCAGTCGATTTAGAATATCCCTCTTATATTTATTTTCTCCTTTGGAAACTACTGCTGATCAGTTCCTAAATGTTAATAAATTATGAATAATAACATTAAATTATAAATAAAAAATAATAATAAATACCCCCTCAAGCAGCTGCTTGCCACAGAGGTCTGACAGGAGCCTGTCAATTTATATGCCATAGTAGGTCTGTGAGGATGGCAGAAAAGATAGGTGAACTTTGTATGCTATTAAACTGATTAAATGCATCAAAAATATTCTGTTTTCATTATAATATTTTCTATATTTTAATTTATAGTGAGTATTAAAATATATTTTGAATTTTCAAATTTGCATTTTTAATTCCTTGATCAAACATTCAAATGATCTGTTTAAAATGCACAGAACAAATGTTTGTATCATTTATTGGAGTCCTGTTTTTTGTGTTACTTCATGCAGGGTCTAATCTAGGTGGAAGGGAGGAGTCAAGGCAATGAGGCCACCCCCTTTCGGAATGCTAATAAGGGTGATAGAAGAAGAAATGTATTAAGCTTTTGTATATTTCATGCATTTTTCAATTAATTTTTTTAAAGATCTGTAAAATGGAGGGAAATACCCCTTTCACATTTTCTTGATGTGATTTTATTATATTTCTCTCCCCCCCCCTCCTTCAATTGTTTTCTAGATCCAGACCTGACTTCATGTATCCATTTTTGGCTAGCTCTTCATTTCATAGTAGAAATTTACAAAAAAAAAATCTAACCCGATGAAATATTATATCATGTATCCATTTCTGACATAGCTCTTCCATTTCATAGTAGAAATTTACAAAAAAAAAACTAACCCAATGAACAATTACATCATGTATCCATTTTTGGCATAGCTCTTCGTTTCATAATAGAAATTTGCAAAAAAAAAAACCGATGAACAATAATAATATTTTAAAATAGCAAATTACTGATGTTCACATGTTCTGGAAACAGATTTTAATTGCTTTTTACATTTTTACTCATAAAATGTAATTCCATTTTTTGAAATATCTAATGGAACATAAAATTCCACAGGAAATATATGATATTGTCTTAGAGTTCACATTGTTTTATAAACCAAAATAAAATGTGATATTGAACTGAAAGAAACACTTCTATATGGAGCTCAAGCACAACTGCCAACAAATTGTCCTAACATGTCATGGATGCAGAGTTTCCTAAATTCACGTGGTAGCGGCGCTGAGAGTACTAATATGAGCAGTCTATGTATTCTAGGTTGTTGGTCACATATTAAATCCAAAACATAATTTTGTGAATTTGGGTTAATAATCATTGTCTACTTGTCTATTACAGTCAATAAAAGTCATATAATTTCGGAGGGTGTTCAAAAAGTTCTTGACGTGTCTATAGATTTGCACTCATTCCTCCGAAGTTAACGAGCTAAGACTTGTGTAAAAGCTTGTCTTAACTTGTTATTGCTTGTTGAAAACAAAGGCGTATCATCATTTCCTCCGCTGATGACACATAAAGTTCAGTCTTTGAAATCTGTGCAATGTTCCTATGGAGCCTACTAAACGCGGAGAAAGATTTTGTATTTTCATAAGAATGGGAAGCTTAGGGACAACGTGAAAAAAAATTCCTACCAATTTATTACAAGTATATTGGGATATGCCTGTTCATATGGCACTTGCAGAATGGATGCACTATTTCAGAGAACTTCAAGACCTCCCCGTACAGGAAGACTGAAGGAGGTTCTGAATGAGAAAACCGTCACAACTGTTCGCGAACTCTAAGGAAAACCCGCAAATCACCGTTCAGATACTTGGTGACTGTGACACATTTCCATGGAAAATACCTGTGCATGTTAAAGAACATGGTGGATGGCCTTGATGGGAAGCTACCATCTATCTTCCAACAGCTGTTCCAGTGGGTCCCTCCCTCCAACCTTCTGAGTCCTAGTTGTCAGTGTATTGATTGGCAGTGTGGAAGCATTCATCAACGTTTAAAGTTCTGAAAGATCTGTGCCAAATGGGTACCCCACAAACTGAAAGAACAGCCAAAAAAGAGTTACAGTTGACTCGTGGAAGTGATGCTGGCAGTGTTTCAACCTAGAAGTACAGACATTGCCACAAGTGATGAGACATGGTTTTACTATTATACAACTCCCAGAAATATCCCCAAATCCTCCAACAAGACTTTCGCTCAAGGAAGAGGATGTTCACAATTTTTTTTAATTCCCAAGGAGTGGTAGTTGTATACACTTTGCCTGAAAAAACGACTAAATGTCCAATTCTATATCAACATTATTTTGCTCAAAATGGTTAAGGTGATGAAGGAGCAGCATCCAACAAGAGGCGTGTCAAGGTTTCTCCATGACAATACCAATGCTCACAAAACCTGGCAGGTTATGGCCTATCTGGAGCAGGAAAAATTCAAATGGGAATTAACTACCCTATCCTGTGTATTCACACGATCTTCCATCATACGATTTTTGGTTTTTGCAAAAATTAAAAAGGAACATGCTAGGAAGCTTTTTTTCAAAGGTGCAAGATCTTACAATATGCGTTCATTCAGAGTTGTAGAGAATACTCTGAATTCTGTAATGCTTGGTGGTACTCCCCAACAGGATTACCACCAAGCGTTCCAGAATTGACATAGACCTCTGCAACTTCGCATAGATGCTGGAGGGCCGTAGAGTTTGTTCTGCAGATGCATGTCAAGAGTTTTTTGAACATCCCTCGTAGTGAAAACCCTTACGATTTACTTAGTGGATCGTAAGATGTGTGATAAAATTCATTCAGATGTGTGATAAAACATGAGAAATATAATTTGTAAAACAGTTAATTAGATTAAAATTCGAATATATATATATATACACAGTGTGCAGAATTAAAGATTAAAGTAACTATAAACACTAGGTACTGTACTAGTCACTTGGTTTCAGGAAAAACAATCAGCTCATTGGCAGCTAATGGAGTAATTGATGCAGTGAAGTTCAGGTTAATTAGTCATACCTGTATTGGCTGTTCCTCCTGAAACAGCTTCAATTGTACAAGGAGGAAAAATCTGGATTACGTGCTGTCCTTCACGGGAGCTGGTGCTTTCACAGGTCCAGTGTTATTGTTTCTCATTTGTTTAGGACTGAAAGTTCTTTCATGTTGTAGTATGAGTCACAGATGATTTTAAACTTACACTCTCCTATTAGTGCACTCAGACATTGATCATAAGAGCAGTTTGCGTGAGGACTGTAAAAGTTGCAAATTGTTTCGGAAGTCCCTTTGGTTCACCCCCAAATAAAATTTGAAGTTTCGGAAAGTTTTGCCAATATGTCTTTCTTGCAGTACTTTGCTTGGGTCATTTAATTAAATGCCACTTGCCAGTTTTCTTATATTGCAATAATTCCCCACGATGTTGGAGATAGTGTTTCTGACTGATATGGGTATACTCTATGATATATTTTGTATACTCTATGATACTGCTTAGGGTGGTCAATAATTGGGGATATGTACAGAAATACCGTAGATTTTGACAAGAGTTCTGGATTTTACCAACCCTTCTTAATTTCATACAACCAGTCCCAATTTTAACAACTCACCTGCACTTTGCCAAGTGGTTTTCAATTCGAATTCATTTCGAATTTTATCAGCTCGTTAATTGCACAAGAGAGGCACAATTTTCACAATTCCCCTGTATTTTGCCAACTCCCCTAGATTTTGCCAGAGTTTCGGTTTTTCCAACTCCTTAATTTCACAAAACCAGTCCCAATTTTCAAACTCACATGTACTTTACCAAGTGGTTTCCATTTTTGCCAACTCCCCTAGATTTTGTCAAGTTGCCTTGATATTACTACCTCTCCTTAATTTCGCAAAAACAATCCCAATTTTTACATCTCTCCTGAATTCGACAAGTCACTTCAAATTTTTCAAACTCCCCAATATTTTGCCAAGTTTCCTCGATTTTGTCAACTCTCCCTAATTTCACAAAAACAATCCCAATTTTCACAACTTGCCCGTAATTTACCAAGTGGATTCGAATTTTGCCAACTCGCCACAATTTTACAGAAAAAAAAAATCACAATTTTTACATCTCGCCCGATTTTTGCAAAGTCACTCTGAATTTTGCGAGCTCTCCTAGATTTTGTGAATTTGCCTCGATTTTGGCAACTTGCCATAATTTTACAGAAAAAATTCCAATTTTTACATCTCACCTGAATTTTACCAACTGCTCTAGATTTTGTCATCTCTATTTTCCTAACTGCCCTAGATTTGCGAAGTTTCCTCGATTTTGAAACTACTTTTGCTAAGCGCCGTCCGTCGGATGGAACGTTAAGCCGTGGCTCTGTGTGCGGGAGAGCCATACCCTTTGCACGTTAAAGAACATGCTGGATGGCCTTGACGGGAGGCTACCATCTGTCTCCCAACAGCTGTTCCAGTGGGTCCCCCTCCCCCAACCTTCTCTGAGCCTTCGGGGTCCTTGTGTGCAAAAAAAGTGCCGTTCAGAGTTAAAACAACCCAACCTTTGCCAAGTTGTCTAAATTTTGCTAACTCCCCTTAATTTTACAAAAAAAAATTACAAATTTTCACAACTCATCTAGATTTTGCAAAGTCGCTTTTAATTTTGCCAACTCTGAGTTACTTTGGGGGGAGCCTTTCCACCCATAGCTACGCCCCTGCTGGTGATCATGATAGCCAATCCATATGAGTGATATCTTCACTCTCAATGTTCTGTGAGGCATTGCTATCCATTAAGAGAAATCCTGGACCCACTGCACTTTTAAAAGGTGAACATAAGTATCCTGGATTTCATCTATATCTGACACCAGTCAGCAGGGGCGGGGGTGGCTCAGTTGGTAGCGCGCCAGGCTCGTAATCTGTAGTTTCCAGGTTCGAGTCCCAGCTGGGTCAGCGTTGAGATTTATCTCCGCAAAATTCTCCGCCCTTCCCACGGTCAGTAGGGGACACCGATGGGCTTGGAAAGGCCGCCGTCCGTCGGATGAGACGTTAAGCCGTTGCCCCGTGTGTGCAGCAGAGCCCGTACCCTGTGCACTTAAAAGAACACGCAGGATGGCCTTGACGGGAGGCTACCATCTGTCTCCCAACAGCTGTTCCAGTGGGTCCCCCAACCTTCTCTGAGCCTTCAGGGTCCATGTGACCTGGCCATTTAGCCCATGGTGTGCAAAAAAGTGCCGCTCAGAGGTAAAACAACCCAACACCAGTCGGCTGTCGCTGATTTACCCTCAATAATCTCGTGGAGAGGTTTTGAGCATTAATACATATCTCATTTCAGATCATTAATCCACACCTCTATATTGGATCCCTGCTACCATCTCCAGGAACAATGATTTCATTCACCCTGGATGGAAATTCAGAGTGAATATCAGGATTTCATTCACCCAGGTGGATGAAATTCTCCATGTGGATGCACTCATTGTGAAGGGTCCAGTTGATATATAGTACATTGTAAATGAGCTCTTCTGTGGGCAAAACAGCAGGTCATCTTGAAAAGATATGAATATTATTGAACCTCTGGTGAGTTGTATGTCCAGTGGATAAGATGAGCACTGATGTGAGTTGATGTACTGTGGTGTCTTGCAGTTAACACCAGATAATGGTCGTTCCATACTGAAGTCATTTATGAAATTCTTGTCCAGGTCTTCCAGAAACTTTTTGTCTCATGAAATTGCCTACAAAGACAGCTAACAACAGAACGTCCACATCAGCTTCAGATTGCCCTGCTTCCAGTCTCCCTGTGGCCCTCCACTTCAACAGATTGCTCAAACTGTTAGTCTATGACATGTTCAGAATGTAATGTCGCAAGTCTTACTATTTACTTTGGAAGAATAACGCACATAATTATTGCATGTCTTCATATATACTTATTTGGATTTGCATGCCATTCCTTTCAAATTTATCACGAGAAGGCGTTATATTTTTTATGTATCTAGCTAATTGTTCAACAGATTTAGTGTTCTACATGTGACAATACTTTGGGGTGATTTCTTTGTGCCACTCCAGCTTTGATACAATTTTTCTGTTGCTTTAATTTTGACCACAAGTGTAGTTGCACTATTGCAAAATGGCAGTTCGGTACTTTTGAAAATGATGTATTTTTGGAACAGATATTGCCAGTATTATAGGTTAATAACTGCCTTGATTAAGATTTTCACTTTTAATCCCCTTCTGCACCCGGGGAGGGGGGGAACGGACACTGATGAATATGGAGAGCTTTCCATCTATTGGAGGCAATGTTCTGCCATGATCCAATGTGCAGGAGAGCAAAATACTCTGTCAACAGTTCACAGAGTAATTTGGACAAAAAGTAGTTTTTATGTGACCATAATTTTGTAGATCAATGTATAGTTGTTTGCGTTATCATGTGATAAGACATATTTATATGAAAACTAAGTGGAACTAGTTGATCAAATAATGGCAACAGTAGCATTATTAAGGTCAATAGGCGCGACTTTTAACATTGATCACGGGGGTAGCGTAATTATATCCAATTTGGACAAAAAGTAGTTTTTATGTGACCATAATTTTATAGATCAATGTATAGTTGTTTGCGTTATCATGTGATAAGACATATTTATATGGAAACTATGTGGAACTAGTTGATCAAATAAACAATAGTAGCATTATTAATAGCATTATTAAGGTCAATAGGCGCGACTTTTAACATTGATCACGGGGGTAGCGTAATTATATCCATGGCCGGATCTAAGCCCCCCCCCCCCACTCCCTTGATGCTATTAAGGGTAACTGAGGCAAAATATTTACTAAACTTGTGCAATTTCATGCATTTTTCAAGAAAAAAATTAAAAACTCCAAAACGAAAGCTGAAATGTTATACTGCAATGTGCATTTTCCAGTTGTTTCAGAAATTATTTGCTTTAACCTGGTACTTTCACTGCATTAACTGAGCACATGCGAACCGGTCAAACAACCTCTGATAATACCTCAGTGCTCCCTTAGCACAGACCGAAGCTACTATCTCTATTTAAGGTTGCCAGCTTTAAAAAAAAATCATCAAGGAAAATTTTCGTCTTTTACAGTTCATTATTGTACGCGTGCCGATTCGGATTTTGTTTTGCACGATACGTGATGTAAAATATAATTTGTATATTTCAATTTATAAAATAACACGGGCAAAAATGTAATTTAATTCATGCGGAAGGCTGAGCTTATGTTAGTGTCTAATATTCAACATTTGATCTTTGAAAATATCTTTATTTGTTGCCCGCATCTCTGTTGAGCTAAACTATGTCAAAGTGTTTTAAAACCATGACTGTAATAGCAATCAACTACTAACAGTGCAGCATATCTGTAAAAGAATATTAGAACTAAACCTGTCATCTTTATAACATGGTATGGCATTGTCTATTCCTTTTGAACATTAATTATATGGTTCAAAAGCGTCAATATTTTACTGTACATTGACTCCTGTTGTGAAATTCTCTGTTCCTCTTTCTAGATTTATCCAGCATTTTTCGGGCGTATTTTGTTGTGTTGATAGCCATTTTGTATTTCAGTACTGTGTTACAGATGCTCATACGCAAATTCAAAATTGACGCACTTTGATACCATTTATAGTGAATGATCATGTGGTATAATGGACGAGGAACACATAACAAAAGAATATGAGTTCAGGCCTAATGAGTTGGAGCTGGTGACGCACATCAGTAGCTTATCGACGAAAGACGGTAGCAATTTTCAAACATCTAGATAACAGAAGCAATCCTTAAAAAAAACAGATCATTCGCGAAGCATCGAAGTTATGAGGGAGGCAAATTAAGTCTAACCGTTATATAAGAAGCTTATATTGACAAAAGGAGAGTATTGATTTAATCCTCCATTACACAATTCTTAGAGAAACCTCCAACCTAATAGCTTTATAGGAGCTTTCAACGTGAAATGGAGAAACTGCCAAATGTTCAGGCTAAAGGAACTTCCAGGTCTTGCCTTTATAAATGCTTACCCATTTTTAAAAATTATTATTTGAAGTGAATTAATATATTTGTTTGAAGTAATGAATAAATAATCATTATTACTTGAAATTTTAGACATAATTTGCTCTAGAATTTCTTTAAATTACGAGCATTTTGTGATAAAATTATTTTAGATTAAAACCACAATCAGTAATTGACACTTGTACTTATTTTGGATTTGTCTCTACGTTAACCTTTTTTTTTCCTTTCAATAAAGAAATTTTTTAAAGAAAATCTACAGGTGTATCACTTATTTCATACACTGTGTGTCATGTGCTTTACCTTTTGCTAAATTTTGTGTATCAAGTGATTAACAAAATGGAATTTTTCTTCATTCTGCTTAAATTTTGGCAATGAATATAATTAGTATTTAGACGTCACGAGACTAAAAATATGTTTATATGGATATGTACTGTTCATATCGTATCTCAGTCGAGTTGCAATTGCTGCGGTACCCCAGCTTTGTACACTCATTTTTAAGAAGCAACTGCAATCGTCGTCGCATTGCTGTTACAATTTTCGGCGCTGTGTGCCCACTCTTATTTTCAAATCATTAACATGTAGAAGACGCTTCTTACTTACGAAATGTTATCCGTGCATTGAGGTAGTAATACTAGAGACAGGACTCGGATTCCCGTAGAAGGGGCGGGGGTGGCTCAGTCGGTAGCGCGCCAGGCTCGTAATCTGTACTTCCCAGGTTCGAGTCCCAGCTGGGTCAGCGTTGAGATTTATCTCCGCAAAATTTCCCCGCCCTGCCCACGGTCAGTAGGGGACACCGATAGGCTTGAAAAGGTCGCCGTCCGTCGGATGGGACGTTAAGCCGTGGCCCGTGTGCGGGAGAGCCATACCCTGTGCACGTTAAAGAACATGCTGGATGGCCTTGACGGGAGGCTACCATCTGTCTCCCAACAGCTGTTCCAGTGGGTCCCCTCCCCCAACCTTCTCTGAGCCTTCGGGTCCTTGTGGCCTGGCCATTTAGCCCATGGTGTGCAAAAAAGTGCCGCTCAGAGGTAAAACAATCCAATCCAAACGGATTCCCGTAGCATTGACCGCCATGATCATAGACGGCTGCGTCTGCCGACTGCTTAGTGAGGAAAGATGCCCATGATGCCTTGCGAATTGGCTGCAAACAATGATGAAGGCTGTTTAAAATTTATTTAAATGAGGCAGAACATTGCTGTTTTTTATTTCAATAAGGTTATTCCAGTGTAGTAATTAAAGCAAAATAAATTTAATTAATGCACACTTACTGATTTATATTGGATGAAAAACGAAGACGCTGGAAACTGCTCTTTCAAAAACGAAGTTTTGTATGAAAATTAAAAAAAATTCGATATGTTCTTAATATGTGATTAAAACTGAACTAAATTGACTGTAAACTTAGCAGACTTTAATTTGAACCCGTTTAAAACAGGAACAATGGTAAACATTTTAAAATTAATACATGATCAAATCATTCAGTTTAAGCGAAAGCTCTCAAAATTTATAGACTTAAATAGTGCAAATCCGCTCCTCTATAGACTTAAATAGTGCAAATCCGCTCCTCATTTAAAAAAACATGAAAAGTCACATTTCTTTCATTAAAATTTTTTTTTAATTTTTATTAAAAATTGAAAGAAATAATGAGTAAACTTTTTTTAATTCAGCTGAGGCAGGAAATCAAATCTACCAATAAATGACAGAATTTAATTTCATGCTATAAAAAAAAACAATTATAAGCTTGCACAATATATATGTTACCTAAATAATAATACACTTCGGCAAAAGAAACAATGCAAAGCAAACGTCTCGTAAATTTAATGCCATATGCTTAATATTACTTATTGTAATAAAATGTACGAAATCATTCTTGTAATTTCATGTTAATTCAGGCTTTAAATCACCTACTTTACATATGCAAATATTAGTTTCATATATTAAATTCGTGAACTACATTCGACTTACAAAGGTATATTGAAAAGTTGACAACCCTTTATTTTTAAATCCCTTAGTTTAACAATTTCAATTCTTAATTTATCACAAAGAACACATCTCGTAAAGTACTAACCTATGATGTGTCAAATTACTTACAGCATTTATTTTTGCATCCGTACGCGGAGCATGAAGTAGGCATTTCACTGTTGACTTATTAAAAGCACCCAACTTTTTCCTCACTATCGACTAGGCTTAACATCTGTACGTGTTCACGGAGTCCGTTGCCAGCCCTGTCTAGTAATATTACCTCAATGTATCCGTGTAATCTTTTTCCCGGCTTATTGGCGCCTTTTACAGATACTTTTTTTTGCTTTATCATGCTACACAGGTGCTCTTGAACAGAATCTGTCGTAATCTTACGAGTAGGAGCAATATGGCGATGTGATGGGGGCCTTGCTACCTTCGTGGTCTCCAGCTGCCATACGAGTCGCTAGTTCCAAAGAGAAATTCGATTCGTCACTAATGACTAAATTACCGATCTTTCTCCCTGCACATATGAGTAATCGTCACCTGTACTTATGATTGGACCTCCATAGCCCTTGGCTGCTTTAGGATAGATCTATCATATTTCCAAAATTGTAATGCCATTCCTGTGTTGGATGCATGATTACAAGACAATCGGGGTTGAATCTGAACTTTCCATTGGCTTGTCTATATGTGATGCCATTTCATTGTCATCTGCAGTGCCTGCCAATATGAGTCGCTAGTCCCAAACAGAAACGTGATTCGTCACCGATGACTAAATTTTCAATCTTTCTCCATGCAGCTTTCTCCCTTCACCACTGTAGATGACAATGATTGTGCATGTTAAAGAACACACTGGATAGCCTTGACTGGAGGCTACCATCTGTCTCCCAACAGCTGTTTCAGTGAGTCCCCTCCCCCAACCTTCTCTGAGCCTTTGGGATCCTTGTGACTTGGCCATTTAGCCCATTGTGTGCAAAAAAGTGCCGCTCACAGGTAAAACAGCCCAACCCGCATCACAGTGAGGCAGTGAATTGTACTGCATGTTTCACGCTGTCGACGATTGTCTTTAAATATTGTCATATACAATCTGGTCGTTTAATTATGTCCCCTTCCCACACTGATTTTCAGAGCCCTGTAATTATTAAAATCGGCGTTTTAGAAAATGTGACGGAAAATAAAGAAATCATCAAGTGTATTTAAATATCGGCTCTTTGTTAATATTCTCTGTGTATTTGAAGAGTTATGGAAGTTCTAATGTTTAACAACAGCAATCATTCATAAACAGTTTACCTCAAAAGTTATACTTTGACTAAGGAGCATTTTTTGTCATTTAATACAGTAAATATATGTGTAAAGTTTGTGTAAATTGATATTTTTCAATTAAACGCACTGTGCTGTTAAGCATTCAACTCTAAATACAAAGGGGTGGTGTTGGCTCAGTCGGTAGTGCGCCAGTCTCGTAATTTGTAGTTTCCAGGTTGTTTGAGTCCCAACTGGGTCAGCGTTGAGATTTATCTCCGCAAAATTTCCCCGCCCTACCCACGGTCAGTAGGGGACACCGATGGGCTTCGAAAGGCCACCGTCCGTCGGATGGGACGTTAAGCCATGGCCCCGTGTGTGGGAGAGCCATACCCTGTGCACGTTAAAGAACACGCTGGATGGCCTTGACGGGAGGCTACCATCTGTTTCCCCAACAGCTGTTCTAGTGGGTCCCCTCCCCAACCTCTGAGCCTTCAGGGTCCTTGTGGCCTGGCCGTTTAGCCCATGGTGTGCAAAAAAGTGCTGCTCAGAGGTAAAACAATCCAACCCCAAATCGCGGCCACCCCAACTTTGCCACGAAACGTCTATCCATTGATAATTTGGTGCACCGATAACGTACTGCTCAGGGGTGGTCATAAATCCAAAACCTCTACGAAAACCTGTTTAGAGGCCTATGAAGAATTTTGCAGTCCAAATATCACTCTTTACTAAAGAATTATTTAGTAATCGAGATCCTAAATGAAAGTGAGATAGGGAAAATGGCGACTTAAACCAAGGCCGCTAATGCCTTCGGGTTGGGTTGTTTTACCTCTGAGCGGCACTTTTTTGCACACCATGGGCTGGCTAAATGGCCAGGTCACATGGACCCCGAAGGCTCAGAGAAGGTTGGGGGAGAGTACCCACTGGAACAGCTGTTGGGAGACAGATGGTAGCCTCTCGTCAAGGCCATCCAGCGTGTTCTTTAACGTGCACAGGGTATGGTTCTCCCGCACACGGGACCACGGCTTAACGTCCCATCCGACGGACGGCGGCCTTTCCAAGCCCATCGGTGTCCCCTACTGACCGTGGGCAAGGCGGGGAATTTTGTGGAGATAAATCTCAACGCTGACCCAGCTGGGACTCGAACCTGGGAACTACAGATTACGAGCCTGGCGCGCTACCGACTGAGCCGCCCCCGCCCCAATGCCTTCGGGAATGCGAAAATGGCTGCTTGTCGAAGAAAAAAAAAACTCACAGGTTTCTTTCAGGGGCTATGATTCCCGTGGTCCCCTTCTTATGACACCCCACTGGTACTACTCCATTCAAAACTTTCAGCTCTCCATTTATAACACAGGCGACTGCAGCGCCCAGAGATTCGGTGAGTTGCGGCGAGTCCTTTCACTAGCATACCGGCCGAAACTTCAGGTAGGAGGTTGGGTTGTTTTACCTCAGAGCGGCACTTTTTTCCATGCAATGGGCTAAATGGCCAGGTCACAAGGACTCCGAAGGCTCGGAGAAGGTTGTTGAAGGGGACCCACTTGAACAGTTGTTGGGTGACAGATGGATCCTTCCGTCAAGGCCATCTAGCGTGTTCTTTAACGTTCACTCCCCGCACACGGCTTAACGTCACATCCGACGGACGGCAGCCTATCGATGTCCCCCTACTTACCGTGGGCAGGGTGGGGAGTTTTGTAGAGATAAATCTAATGCCGGGACTCGAATCTGGGAACTGTAGATTATGAGCCTGGTGTGCTACTGACTGAGCCATCCCAATCCCTCAGGTAGAAGGTAGTGAAGAGGAAAGAATAACATTGATCGGATGGTTCCATTTAAATATCAGCCGTTTTTGACCGGCATAATAGTAAAAGGGTTAATCCCGACCTACCGCATCTAGGAAACCGATCTCTAAGCCCTACTCAGCAAGACGACGAAAATCTGGTGGTGGGACTACAAAAACCGAGTGGGACGTTGGGTTGTTTTACCTCTGAGCGGCACTTTTTTGCACACCATGGGCTAAATGGGCAGGTCACATGGACCCCGAAGGCTCAGAGAAGGTTGGGGGAGGGGACCCACTGGAACAGCTGTTGGGAGACAGATGGTAGCCTCCCGTCAATGCCATCTAGCATGTTCTTTAACGTGCACAAGGTATACCTCTCCCGCACACGGGGCCACGGCTTAACGTCCCATCCGACGGAAGACGGCCTTTCCAAGCCCAGCGGTGTCCCCTACTGACCGTGGGCAGGGCGGGAAATTTTGCGGAGGTAAATCTCAACGCTGATCCAACTGGGACTCGAACCTGGGAACTACAGATTATGAGCCTGGCGCGCTACGGACTGAGCCCCCCCCCCGAGTGGGATGACTCAGTACCAACAGTTACGTTATGAGAGCCGAAAATGGTCGCCAAATTATTTCTTCACAATGAAGTTTTTGATTTTTTTGAAACTTGCACCCTTTAAAGTGGTCTTACACCACTGTAAAGTGATAAATCGAACTTGTCGATGATTGGGTTGTTTTACCTCTGAGCGGCACTTTTTTGCACACCTTAGGCTAAATGGCCAGGTCACAAGGACCCCGAGGCTCAGAGAATGTTGGGAGAGGGGACCCACTGGAACAGCTGTTGGGAGACAAATGGTAGCCTCCTGTCAAGGCCATCCAGCGTGTTCTTTAACGTGCACAGGGTATAGCTCTCCCGCACACGGGGCCACGGCTTAACGTCCCATCCGACGGACGGCGGCCTTTCCAAGCCCATCGGTGTCCCCTAATGACCTTGGCAGGGAATTTTGCGGAAATAAATCAACGCTGACCCAACTTAGGTTCGAGTCAAACTGTCAACTGGGACTCGAACCTGGGAACTAGAGATTACGAACCTGGCGCGCTACCGACTGAGCCACCCCCGCCCCTTGTTGATTGGGAAAATGCCTATAGCAATGTATTATTAGAGTCTAGTTAACGTCACCAGGGCGTAAACGAATATCCACTCATCCACTCCTGCCTGTTTCTCCGCCTCATTACATCAAGGCCCGAGGGGGGCGGAGGGGCTCAGTCGGTAGCGCGCCAGGCTCGTAATCTGTAGTTCCCGGGTTCGAGTCCCAGCTGAGTCAGCGTTGAGATCAATCTCCGCAAAATTTCCCGCCCTGCCCACGGTCAGCAGGGGACACCACTGGGCTTGGAAAGACCACCGTCATTCGGATGGGACGTTAAGCCGTGGCCCCGTGTGCGGGAGAGCCATACCCTGTGCACGTTAAAGAACACGCTGGATGGCCTTGACGGGAGGCTACTATCTGTCTCCCAACAGCTGTTCCAGTGGATCCCCTCCCCCAACCTTCTCTGAGCCTTCGGGGTCCTTGTGACCTGGCCATTTAGCCCATGGTGTGCAAAAAAGTGCCGCTCAGAGGTAAAACAACCCAACGTTAAAGAACACGCTGGATGGCCTTGACGTGAGGCTACCATCTGTCTCCCAACAGCTGTTCCAGTGGGTCCCCTCCCCAACCTTCTCTGAGCCTTCGGGGTCCTTGTGACCTGGCCATTTAGCCCATGGTGTGCAAAAAAGTGCCGCTCAGATGTAAAACAACCCAACCTCTCCCCCAACCTTCTCTGAGCCTTCGGGGTCCATGTCACCTGGCCATTTAGCCCATGGTGTGTAAAAAAGTGCCGCTCAGAGGTAAAACAACCCAACCCAACTCAAGGCCCGAGCAATTCTGCTAGTGTAACATACAGAGAAATAGGAAACTTACACCAGATCATTTTTATTTTCCAAAGTACAAAAATACAATACATTTGTGCAGTCGGCAATTTTCATAAGAGTAACTCGTTTGGAACAGTTGCTAATGTAGTATGAATCAAGAGATTATACGAAGGTGTTTGGTGACAGCCAGGAGGATACATAGATATGTTTGTGGTATAATGAGAATAATAAAGGGACAATATTCTAACATTTTTCGCGTTTTTTTTAAGTTGGTATGATCTTAAAGTGGCAGACAGATTAAACAGACAATTAACCCTCTATGCTAGTCTGCTTTCTTCTGATCATTTTAAGGAAGTGTGCCCACAGTCGTAATCCATATATATTTATCGTTATCCAATAAAAATTACATTTCTTTTTCGCAACATAATCATTTATTTAATACAGATGTAAGATGTGGATAAGCTACTTTTTCAAAATTAATGTACAGTCGCTCAAAAAAGTATCCGAACGCTATGGTTGATTACAGAATTCAGAAAAAATATCTGGCGACGATTTTTTTTTAGAAATTAGTGATCTGGCAACCTTCGTGTCACGTGATTACAGAATTCAGGAAAAATATCTGGAGCGTGTACAGCAACTGTACACGCTCCAGTTACCGTTCACAGCAAACTGGAGCGTGTGCAGTTACTGCACACGCTCCAGTTTGCTGTGAACGGTAACTGCATACGCTCAATATTTCCGTGAGTGAGCCCACACGATCTAGTATCAAAATAATATGACCACCTACAGTCGCTCAAACAAGTATCCGAACACCATGGTTCATTACAGAATTCAGAAAAAATATCTGGAAACGATTTCTTTTAGTGTCACGTGATTACAGAATTCAGGAAAAATATCTGGAGCGTGTACAGCAACTGTACATGCTCCAGTTACCGTTCACAGCAAACTGGAGCGTGTGCAGTTACTGCACACGCTCCAGTTTGCTGTGAACGGTAACTGCACACGCTCAATATTTCCGTGAGTGAGCCCACACGATCTAGTATCAAAATAATATGACTACCTACAGTCGCTCACAAAAGTATCCGAACGCTATGGTTGATTACAGAATTCAGAAAAAATATCTGGCAACGATTTTTTTAGAAATTAGTGATCTGGCAACCTTGAAATAGAAATGGAAGAATCACTCAGATAATATTACAATATAAAAACATATACGTTGACATATGAAATAGTAGTAAGCTGGAAAAATTGGTTTGAATGGGGTTCGAACCCACATCTCCTAGTAACATACCAGGTATGCGAACCACTACATCATCAACGGCTGTTTTTTCTCTAGCTAATATGACATATATAACTTTCCCGCATTTTTTATTTGATTCGCTTGTGGCCCCATCTATGCCGGGAAACGGACAACTAAGTTGCCTCATGGCGTTGTATCAACATTTCAGTAGTCAAGTATCCCACTGTGATACTTTACCACTGAACATAAAAGTTAATTTTTTAATTGTTATTATTAGGCATTTTGCGAACTACTTTGGGTATTCTTGTCTTATAGAAAATACGAATCGAATTCCTGTTTTTCCAGAAATTCATGTGCATATCATAGTTGTTAACCCTTTCACGACTAAGGGAAACATTTTTCCCATTTTAAAATTGGTGATTGTCGTATTTAATTATAACCTTATCTGCATTTTTTATACAGAATGTCAAAATAGAACGTATGCCGAACGCAATTACGTAAACGGGAACGTTTAGAAAACAAAAACAGAACTGTCAGGACGCATAATATATGTACTATGTGCAATGTCCATCTTTGCCTCACTACCAAAAGAAATTGCTTCGCAGAGAATATCATAATTAGCACATCATTTTGTATAGTAATTTTATTTCATAATTTTGTATTATTTTAGTTAACATTTTGTTCTAATAAACCAATAAATAAAAGACATTGCATAATAAGCCTAACTATAATTTGTGTTACCTTTAGTCCATTGGGAAAAATATTTCCCATAAAATTCCAAAAAAACTACACATTGTTATGTATTTTTCTTATGATTTTTATTTATTTTACGTCTACACAAACTAAAATAAACAGTTACATACTAATATTTACTCTTAGAAACCTTATGGTCCTGAAAGGGTTAACTGACAGCTAATAAGAACCTTATCGGAATTATTCGAATATCCCCATGCAGGACCGGATCTGGGGGGAAGCAATGGAGTCATAACCGGCCACCACTTCCGGAATGTCAGTAAAGGTGATGAAACTTATTCTTATTTCATACAATTTTCATGGAATTTTTTAAGGACCTGTGAAACGAAGGGGGAAATGTAATGCTGCATTGATAATCCACTCTCTTGCCCTTTTTCTTGCTCTTATTCATTTTTCTGGCTGTTTTGTGTTTCTTGCCCCCCCCCCCCCCTAGATTTTTTTTTCTAAATCCGAGCCTGTCCCCCTGTTTTGTTAATGAGTAGACAAATTCTAACTAAACTTGGCGTTATTACTCTATTTAAAATTGATTATTTATATTTTACTTCATCAAATCAATAATCTTAAGGTAAGTTTTGTATTTACTACAATTTTTCTTATTGCACCCGTCGGCTCAGAAAATATCATCTCTCTTGTGCCAGGGACCTCTCTCCTTACGTACAGTCGCTCAAAAAAGTATCCGAACACTATGGTTGATTACAGAATTCAGAAAAAATATCTGGCAACGACGTGACACGAAGGTTGCCAGATCACTAATCTCTAAAAAAATCGTTGCCAGATATTTTTTCTGAATTCTGTAATCAACCATAGTGTTCGGATACTTTTTTGAGCGACTGTCCACAAGCTTTCATTCAACACATAGCCTATTACTTTCGGCCCTCGCATTGCAAAGAAAAAGTGGAACAGTCGTTTTCATATTTCTCCTGCTTTAGGGGTGAAGAAAGCTTACGGGGTGGGGGGGATAAATTTTTGATAACTTATGATACTTCCGCGTTTCAAGCTTTGATTTCACACATAAATCATTAAGTTTTCCGTCGCGTTCGAAAAATTTGGTTGGCCAACTGTGTTGACAAATCTACAAATTGAAAAATCGTCAGACTAGCGGAAAGTCAATAGGACGATAAGTTGTGTTGGGTTGTTTTACCTCTGAGCGGCACTTTTTTGCACACCATGGGCTAAATGGCCAGGTCACATGGACCCCGATGGCTCAGAGAAGGTTGGGGGAGGGGACCCACTGGAGCAGCTGTTGGGAGACAGATGGTAGCCTCCCGTCAAGGCCATCCAGCGTGTTCTTTAACGTGCACAGGGTATGGCTCTCCCGCACACGGGACCACGGCTTAACGTCCCATCCGACGGACGGCGGCCTTTCCAAGCCCTTCGGTGTCCCCTACTGACCGTGGGCAGGGCGAGGAATTTTGCGGAGATAAATCTCAACGCTGACCCAGCTGGGACTCGAACCTGGGAACTACAGATTACGAGCCTGGCGCGCTACCGACTGAGCCACCCCCGCCCCATAGGAAGATAAGTAAAAATAAAATATTTTGATCGTTGCTTGTATAAAAGCACGATGCACCACCACCAGAGTTTTCGTTGGGTTGGGTTGTTTTACCTGTGAGCGGCACTTTTTTGCACACCATGGGCTAAATGGCCAGGTCACATGGACCCCGAAGGCTCGGAGAAGGTTGGGGGAGGGGACCCACTGGAACAGCTGTTGGGAGACAGATGGTAGCCTCCCGTCAAAAGCCATCCAGTGTGTTCTTTAAACGTGCATAGCGTGTGGCTCTCCCGCACACGGGGCCACGGCTTAATGTCCCACCCGACGGACGGCGGCCATCGGTGTCCCCTACTGACCGTGGGCAGGGCGGGGAATTTTGCGGAGATAAATCTCAACGCTGACCCAGCTGGGACTCGAACCTGGGAACTATAGATTACGAGCCTGGCACGCTACCGACTGAGCCACCCCCGCCCCAGAGTTTTTGTAAACCAGGAACTGAAATTAGAGAGTTAGGGAAAATTTAAGTAGTGTAATTTACTTTTTAAGAAGCTAAAATGAGTAATAAAACTTAATTGACAATAGGAGAATTCTGAGGTGCAGTGAATTTAAACTTCGTGCCAAGTACCACTAATTAAAATTCCACTATGCTATTTTTAGTACATTTATTCATGTACTTTGGACATAAAACAAATAGCGTAATTTATTAAAACATTCAACATATAAGTTGTTGATTTAGATCAAATCAGTCATTTTTAAAATCCACTTTAAAAAATGCTTATTTTGATATTAATTTCTTTAAAAAAGATAGTGAACAACTTAAAATGTTTAACACGATAGGCCTAAATATCTCAATTAGTTTGAGGTAATTTTTAAAGATTTTTTTTATACACATCCCAAAACAGAAAACGAAGGTTACATTTCGCTTGAATGCTGATTAATTTTACTTCTACTGTTCAACACAAAACAAATTAAATCCCGGGCTTGTAAATCTGTAATTCCTGACATATATATGTATCCTCCGAATTCTTTAATTGAGCAATGAATGCTCATCTTTACATATAGCACATGCCACTACAATATACAAAATCAAATTACAAATCTAAACGAACACAAATAAGAGTTACTTAATTTAATATAAATTAGTAGCACAAAATATGCATGACAAAAAATAATCTGTAACACTACACGTTACAGAACACTATTTGAAATGTACAAAAATACGGTAAATTTGTACTCCATTAAATATTTCACGAAAAGTTTTACATCATTTAGTCACGAAATACATTGGTAACGAACAAATGAGCTGATAATTGTTATCGGTTACGGTTGGAAATTTATCATGTGAAATAATTTGAGGTTTAGGTGCATCTGGATTGAATTCATTTTTCGGCCGAACTTCTCTGATAATATCGTACAATTACAGGCAACGTATGTGGCCTGACTAAATGTTGACTAATCAAGACGCTCTCTGGAGTGAATAAGAAGTGAGATTGGCTTCAGAAGACACAAAATTATTTAAATAAAGGCCTCTATTTTTCTGAGTAAGGAAGTATGAGAGTAGTTATGGAAGCCTAATCCTTATATTTACTATCACCATAAGAAACAATCGATTCTGAGATTAGTCAGAACGGTAAATGCAAATAAGGCATGTTGTATTTGCAAAAACACTTTCCGTGCATTCTTCAGTTGCAGTTAAGATAACCAGACTTTTCTTACACCACAAAATTATTTAAATTAATATATAATCTTAACGCAGTTTTCTTAGGATAACATTGTTTATGTTATATATAATCTGTTAAAAGATTTTTTCATTAAATTGAAGAAATTTTTCGACGTTTATGTTCAACTGTCAAGGCAGATATCACTCTTAGTTTGAGGTCGATTCCACAACATTAAATTTGATTGATATCGACTTTAAGAGTGATACCTTACTTGACAGGTTTTTTTCGTTATTTTAAGCCGTTGCAATAATGATGAATATTAAAGAAAGGTCACAGAGACTTTCTAAACACCTAACAAGTGTCTTTTTTAAAACAACTTATTTGATATTTTAATTTCAGATTACAGAAATTGAAATAATGCAATTTTTCCCCCTTAATTTCACTTTTTGTATTATAGTGAAAATACCAAAACTTACAATATTTTTAGAATAATATTTTATCGATGCAAATTTGCTGATACTTTCTGGGACACGGCTGCATATATTTCTATTTACCAGTGTTTAAGTGAAAATATTTTAAAAATCCTTGGATTTTTTTTAACAACCCATTCAGGTTTGTACTGTCGCTCAAAAAAGTATCCGAACACTACGGTAGATTACAAAATTCAGAAAAGATATCTGGCAACGATTTTTTTTAGAAATTAGGGATCTGGCAACCTTCGTGTCACGTGACACGAAGGTCACTAATTTCTAAAAAAATCGATGCCAGATATTTTTTCTGAATTCTGTAATCCACCCTAGTGTTCGGATACTTTTTTGAGCGACTGTACTACAGCGACTCAGATCGACATGCGATTAAACTAGTAAAAAGTCGGAAAAAGAGTGAAACTAAGTTTTCGACATTTTTATAAGAGATTTTTATCTTTCCAGATAGTGTCTGGTCATCTTACTAATCTTTGCCTTGTTAGCTGCATTAAAATGAAAGGTGACTTAACAACTAGAACAAGGAAAATCACAGTCTGAAGTGTGGAAATCGCCAGATCGATGTGCAGACCGAAAACCAGATTTTAATATTTTTTGTACACTAAAATAATTCTGGATTATATTATAGTTATGTGTTATTAATTCCTCAATCACATGAACAGAAATAAGAAAAATTGCTGAAAATAGTGGTAAGACAGAACGTTTTTATTTGGTATAAAAAACATGGGACTTTTAAAAGACAGAATAAAAAATATAAAACAAAAATCTGTTTCTGCATTGTTTACAAATATATAGGACAACGCCCTAAAATACAGGACGAACGGTCACCGTAATTTACCATTAAGAGATATTCCTTCTACTTCTAATACACTTTTAGAATGTTCTCTCAACACGAAATTAAGATAAACAATGTTCAATTGGTATAAAAACTGTCACATTTGTTTCCAGCAGAAACATTCCGATTTATTAGAAAGGATAAAATTGACCAAATTGTTCGCTTTCACGCAGTCTAACACTACTTTTGCTAATCTCAATACAGAAACATTCTTCAAATAATTTAAAATGAAGTTACAACTATTTGTGGTATTTAGTCTACATATCGATATGCGTTTTCCTGTGAAATTAATAAATAGAATAAACCTTGTTACTCTACTATAAAATGGTTTTTCTTGCATAAAAGACATTTTTGAGGAGTGCTGAAATTGTACAGTTGCTATCTATTTCTGATATATGTACAACACTACGTACAGCAAATATCACAATGGCGGTTACACATCACACATACAGACGCCATCTTTGATTGTCAGCAATAGTACAGTAACATTAGTAACAGCCTAAAGCAGTTCACTGGATCCACCAGGCCACGAGACAAGCGCTAAAACACTCTCACGCGCACTTTTCTTTTTAAACGAGCAAACATACAGTCGCTCAAAAAAGCATCTGAACACTATGGTAGATTACAGAATTCAGAAAAAATCTCTGGCAACGATTTTTTTTTAGAAGTTAGTGATCTGGCAACTTTCGTGTCACATGATTACAAAATTCAGGAAAAATATCTGGAGTGTGTACAGCAACTGTACAGTTGCCGTTCACAGCAAACTGGAGCGTGTGCAGTTATTGCACACGTTCCAGTTTGCTGTACACAGTTTTCATTTTGTAACTGCACACGCTCAATATTTCCGTGAGTGAGCCCACACGATCCAGGTCTTTGTGAGCTCACACGATCCAATGTGCTGTGAACATTAACCGCAACCACTCCAGTTTGCTGTGAACGGTAACTGCACACGCTCCATATTCATTGCATTATATATTCATACGCATTCTATATATTAAAAAAAAATCCGAACACTATGGTTAATTACAGAATTCAGAAAAAATATCTTGCAACGATTTCTTTAGAAATTAGTGATCGTGTAACGTGACACGAAAGTTGCCAGATCACTAACTTCTAAAAAAAATCGTTGCCAGATATTTTTTCTGAATTTTGTAATTTTTTTGGTCAGAAAAATATCTGGCAACGATTTATTTTAGAAATCAGTGATCTGGCAACCTTCGTGTCACGTGACACGAAGGTTGCCAGATCACTAATTTCTTTTAAAAAAATCGTTGCCAGATATTTTTCTGAATTCTGTAATCCACGAGTGTTCGAACACTTTTTTGAGCGACTGTACATACAATCTCTTGTTGCCAGATGCAATTAATAAATTCCACTCCGCCTTTCAACCGAATAGAGAAGGCGCACTTTCCACTTCGAACTGAAGGCACATATTAAGAAAAATGATTTGTCAAAATTTAGGTACGTGGAATTAGGCATAATTCATAAATGACGAGAATGATTGATATATATATATGCATATAAAAATAATCTATCCTCAAATGGCTACAAGCCATAGAGTACACAATACTGTCTAGGTGCGCCATCTTCAGTAGGGTTGGGTTGTTTTACCTCTGAGCGGCACTTTTTTGCACACCATGGGCTAAATGGCCAGGTCACAAGGACCCCGAAGGCTCAGAGAAGGTTGGGGGAGGGGACCCACTGGAACTGCTGTTGGGAGACAGATGGTAGCCTCCCGTCAAGGCCATCCAGCGTGTTCTTTAACGTGCACAGGGTATGTCTCTCCCGCACACGGGGCCACGGCTTAAAGTCCCACCCGAGGACGGCGGCCTTTCTAAGCCCATCGGTGTCCCCTACTGACCGTGGGCAGGACGGGGAATTTTTGCGGAGATAAATCTCGACGCTGACCCAGCTGGGATTCGAACCTGGGAACTACAGATTACGAGCCTGGCGAGCTACCGACTGAGCCACCCCCGCCCTCAAACCACAAGGGCTGACCTTGACCCCGGAGAGTCGGTAGATCTCCAGGCAGACTCACATAATTATCTCATGGGGCGACTTCTCGAATAACTCTGGGGCAATCGGAGAAAGTTTAATTGAAGGCCTTGATGTTGAGGAAAGTGCCATTGAGATTTATCTCCGTATCTCGGTGAGAAAGGGGACCCAGATGGCCTTGGAAAGCCGTGGGCAGGAGACCCGTATCTTGCGCACGTTAAAGAATAGGCTGGATGGCCTTGACGAGAAGTTCCCTTCCGTCTCTTAACAGCTGTAAAGTGGGTCCCTTACCACAAAACATTCTCCGAGCCATTGGGGGTCCTTGTGACCTGGCCATTTAGTCTATTGCATACAAAAGCCTGAGGCTGAAAAGGCAGGTCGCATTTAGGGGGAGGGGCAAGGGGGATGAACAGAGGGGACAAGATAATGAAGGCAAAAATTATTACAATTGTGCATATTTCACGCATTTTTCAAGAATTTTTAAATTGATTTTTCTTTCAGTATTTAATAAAACGGAAGGTTGGGTTGTTTTCCGTCTGAGCGGCACTTTTTTACACATAAATGGGTTTTTGCACATAATGGGCTAAATGGCCAGGTCACATGGACCCTGAAGGCTCAGAGAAGGTTGGGGGAGGGGACCGACTGGAACAGCTGTTGGGAGACAGATGGTAGCCTCCCGTCAAGGCCATCCAGCGTGTTCTTTAACGTTGGGTTGTTTTACCTCTTAGCGGCACTTTTTTGCACACCATGGGCTAAATGGCCAGGTCACATGGACCCTGAAGGCTCAGAGAAGGTTGGGGGAGGGGACCCACTGGAACAGCTGTTTGGAGACAGATGTTAGCCTTCCGTCAAGGCCATCCAGCGTGTTCTTACGTTGGTTTGTTTTACCTCTGAGCGGCACTTTTTTGCACACCATGGGCTAAATGGCCAGGTCACATGGACCCTGAAGGTTCAGAGAAGGTTGGGGGAGGGGACCCATTGGAACAGCTGTTGGGAGACAGATGGTAGCCTCCCGTTAAGGCCATCCAGCTTGTTCTTTAACGTTGGGTTGTTTTACCTCTGAGCGGCACTTTTTTATACACCATGGGCTAAATAGCCAGGTCACATGGACCCTGAAGGCTCAGAGAAGGTTGGGGGAGCTGACCCACTGGAACAGCTGTTGGGAGACAGATGGTAGCCTCCCGTCAAGGCCATCTAGCGCGTTCTTTAACGTACACAGGGTATGGCTCTCTCCCACACATGGGCCAACGGCTTAACGTCCCATCCGACGGACGGCGTCCTGTCCAAGCCCATCGGTGTCCCCTACTTGCCGTGGGCAGGGCGGGGAATTCTAAAATGGAGGTGGAAGACAGCAACGGAAATCCGGTCTCATCCCCCTTCCCCCTCTTTTATACCTTTTTCTAGATCCGGACCTTCTCAGAATTAAAACAACCCACTGCAATCTGGCCACCTAGACTTTTCTAACCCATTGCGTGATTATTCTCCGCAATTGTTTACCAGGTTTCAATATTCAACAACAGGAGCTAAATCTTTCCTTTTCTACAAGAGACAAAAGTTATTTGATAAGAGATTGGATGTCATCCAATATAAAAGCTTCTATAAAAAACGAAACTAGAATGCACTTACGATTCCGTATAGAATGATCGAGGTAGCCTCATTTTGTACTCGTGGCCTGGTGGATGTCAACAGCTGTTACGCATACACAAACCTTTTTCCAGCAAGGAACTGACAGACACCGCTTTGGTTTATCGTCATGGATTGAAAGAAGGGTAAAAGTCTTTCTTTAGAAATTTACAAAGGAAAAATTTTTGCAACCTTGCCATAGGATTTCAAAGTGACACAAATCACGACACTGAGGATCAATGAAACCCACCCTGAAAATAATTTTTACCATAGAATCACCACGATATTCACGACTGATTTTTCACATAATGAGCGAAAAAAAAAATAGTTGCATTTGCGATAAGTGGGCTGATTATTCAATGGTGTGTATTCTGGAAAGCCTGATAAGAGTGGGTTATTACCTCTGAGCGGCACTTTTTTGCACACCATGGGCTAAATGGCCAGGTCACAAGTTAATCAAAGTCGCTCAAAAAAGTATCCGAACACCATGGTTGATTACAGAATTCAGAAAAAATATCTGGCAACGATTTTTTTTAGAAGTTAGTGATCTGGCAACCTTCGTGTCACGTGACACGAAGGTTGTCAGATCACTAATTTCTAAAAAAATCTTTGCCAGATATTTTTTCTGAATTCTGTAATCAACCATGGTGTTCGGATACTTTTTTGAGCGACTGTACTTTTACTTCTGAGCACACAATGGGCTGAAATAGCCAGGTTACAAGGATCCCAAGGTTAAGTACGGACCTAGTGGAAATATGTTAGAAGACAGAAGCTGTCTTCAAGACAAGGCTACTTCGTTAGTTAACTTTATAGTTACCTTGAAATCCAATAATTTAGGAAATGAAAACAATTGTAATGACGATATGAAAGGAGGGAATTTCTTAAATATAAATTTTATTTTAATGCTATTCAGGCTGCTTTTGAATATGTCTAACAAATGAATATAATAATAAATATATTATTATAATTAACTGAGGCACCTAATTGCATAGAGATAAGCTACATTGTCAAGTGCATTTTGAAACACAGATAACAACATTACGCATACAACTAATGATTGTGGGAAAGTTGGTTGCTTAACAGCGCGTTTGCTGTTATATAGGTATCTAGCTGGCTAGTACTTTGCTGTTATATAGGTATCTAGCTGGCTAGTACTTTGCTGTTATATAGGTATCGTTCTCTAGCCAGTATCATAGGTATCTAGGATTAAGATTTTGGTAGTTTCCTTAAATTTTTGAAAATAAGTTCGAGGACAATTGATTGGCTGTTTTCTTTATTTCATCGTTTCCTAAATCTGTGGACTATTCCATGAACTGCCGCCAAGGAGGGTCGGGGGTGGCTCAGTCGGTTGCTCGCCAGTCTCGTAATCTGCAGTTCCCAGGTTCGAGTCCCACTTGGCCAGAGTTGAGATTTATCTCCTCTAAACTCCCCACCCTACCCTCTATCAGTAGTGTACACAGATGAAAAAGCTACCATCCGTCGGATGGGACGTTAAGCCGTGGCCACGTGTGTGGGAGAGCCATACCCTGTGCACGTTAAAGAACACGCTGGATGGCCTTGACGGGAGGATACCATCTGTCTCCCAACAGCTTTTCAGTGGGTCCCCTCTCCCAACCTTCTCTCAGCCTTCGGGGTCCATGTGACCTGGTCATTTAGTCCGTGGTGTGCAAAAATGTGCCGCTCAGAGGTAAATCATCCTACCCCAACCTGTGGGGTTCTTTTAACCTGTCTATGTAGCCCATTGTGTGCAAAAAAAGTGCCGCTCAGAGGTAAAACGACCTAACCCATCAGAGTGAGTACACAATGAGATATTTGAAGCCCCTCCAAGAAAAACAGGAGGAAAAGCAGGAATTTTAGGGGAAACCTCCAGAGGTTTCCCCTAAAATTCTGATGATAATTACACCACTAATGATCCGTGGTCCATTCCAAGTCTGCTCTCAGTTCCAAGCTGGTTGCTGTGAATACTTCACATACTGGCGTTAGAAGACAACAAATTACCACATCACAATGGGTTAGCTTTCGGCTAATGTCTTGCTTCTTTTGTAGAGCCTTCTGGTGGACTTGGAGAAGCGGCCACCTTTCTTCTCGTGCTCCGGAGTGGCTCCTTCGCCGGGCTTCGATGAAGCTTCGTGTATGGGCGCTACTTTCTCCATGAGGAGGGAGGCCGCTTCCTGACTCGGGAGGGTCATAAGTGACATCCGCCGGAAACGATTGGGTGAGCCTACCTTGCGGAAATCCACACTGGAGGGGTCAGCCTGGTATGCGAGGGCATTCATGATCACGTGGTCCGGTACGACTCCCAGCGGATGAACCTTTGGATTGAAAGACAAAAATTTTGTATTTTTGAGCACATCTCAGTTTAAGATTTTAAGCTTACAAAGTGTCAGTTTGACTGTACCAAAGTAGGTTCAGTTTTGAATATTATATATGAGGTATTAAACGCCCGGGCGCTAAATACATTGGTTTCCAGAAATTAAGGAACAACCTTATATTTTGTCAATGGAAAGTCGAAGTTCTATAACTTCTAAAATAAGATTTTTTGTTTTGCAAAATGTGATTGCAGATAAAGATCTCAATCAAATAAATCAATATCTCGATTTTCAACAATATTCGTTCGGTATTTAATGAGTTATGGAAGTTTGAATATTTAACAACAGCAATGCTTTATTTATATTTTATAGTCTTAAAATATAAATAAAGTACTTTTATTTAAAATATTGATTTTATATTAAATATTATATTAAATATTAAATTTATATAAAATACTGATTTTATATTATTAAATATTATTATTTTATATTAAATATTTATATTTTATAGTCTTAAAATGTAATTAAGTCACTTTTATTTTTAATATATATTTTATAGTCTTAAGAAACTTATGAAAAACGTGAAGAATAGTGAAATAATTCTTTACACCAAGTTCTAAAATACAAACTTATTTTATTAAACACTTTGATACAATACTTATTACTAAGTTTTAATTAACTTCTGAAGTCAATTTTTGTGGATGGCATTGTCATCGCTAAATATTCAAACTTCCATAACTCATTAAATACTGAACGAATATTGTTGAAAATCGAGATTTAGACAGACTTGATTTTGATCTTTATCTTCGGTCATATTTTCTCATAAAACATTTATTTTAGAAGTCATAGAGCTTTGAAATTAACTTCCCACTGGCAAAACACGTAGTAGTCATAATACAATGGCAACTGAGTGTATGTTTTATTAAAAACTTGCCCCATGCGTGTATGAAATCGGGTGACAAAATGAGTTAATTGACAAAATGAGTTAATTGTTTGGTGTTTCCTATAAAACACCTCTTAAAGTGTACAGAAGTTTTACAGAAGTTCTTACATGCCATTGCATGTGACAATAATATAAATATATATGCAATAATATAAATACACCAATGGGCTGACTAAATCAACTTAGCAGGTGGCCTCTGACAAAGCCACCCCTTCCTGCAGGTGGCCTCTGGCAAAGCCCCGTCCTGCAGGTGGCCTCTGGCAAAGCCTCCCTCCTGCAGGTGGCCTCTGGTAAAGTGACCTCTGGCAAAGCCTCCCCCTCCTGCAGGTGGCCTCTGGCAAAGCCTCCCCTCCTCCTATAGGTGGCCTCTGGCAAAGCCTCCCCCCTGCAGGTGACCTCTGGCAAAGCCTCCCCCCTCCTGCAGGTGGCTTCTGGCAAAGCCTCCCCTCCTCCTACAGGTGGCCTCTGGCAACCCCCCCTGCAGGTGACCTCTGGCAAAGCCTCCCCCCCTCCTGCAGGTGGCTTCTGGCAAAGCCTCCCCTCCTCCTACAGGTGGCCTCTGGCAAAGCCTCCCCTCCTGCAGGTGGCCTCTGGTAAAGCCTCCCCCTACAGGTGGCCGCTGGCAAAGCCTCCCCCTCCTGCAGGTGGCCTCTGGCAAAGCCTCCCCCCCCTCCTGATACACCGGGCCTGGACAGACGTTGAGCAAAAGAAGAGAAGAGGGAAATTAATTATGCGTAAAAATTCAATAAGTGAATTAATTTATACCATATTTAATTAAAATTTATTTATTTTTAAATCACGTAATTGCAAAGGTTCTTCAGTCGATAAATTAACATTTGAGTGTCGCTTTGTTGTGCACGTTGTTGAAAAATTACCACCTGTAACCGATTCGTTCAAAAGCTTTCGAAATGGCTACAGGAATCGGTGTAACTAATTTTAAAGTCTCAAATGGATGTTTAGGTAAGTTCCTTAGATGTCACAATGTTTCCTAAAAAGCTATTTATGGGGAGTCTGCTTAAGCAAATTTAGAAATTGTTTGGAAAACGGGGATAAAACCTGCATCAATGCTTGAATCATACTTTCAAGAAAGCACATGGAACAGAGATGAAATCTGGTCAGTTTTTTCGCGCAAAACTGGGAATTGCGTTGGGTTGTTTTACCTCCGAGCGGCACTTTTTTGCACACCATGGGCTAAATGGCCAGGTCACATGGACCCCGAAGGCTCAGAGAAGGTTGGGGGAGGGGACCCACTGGAACAGCTGTTGGGAGACAGATGGTAGCCTCCCGTCAAGGCCATTCAGCGTGTTCTTTAACGTTGGGTTGTTTTACCTCCGAGCGGCACTTTTTTGCACACCATGGGCTAAATGGCCAGGTCACATGAACCCCGAAGGCTCAGAGAAGGTTGGGGGAGGGGACCAACTGGAACAGCTGTTGGGAGACAGATGGTAGCCTCCCGTCAAAGCCATCCAGCGTGTTCTTTAACGTTGGGTTGTTTTACCTCTGAGCGGCACTTTTTTGCACACAATGGGCTGAATGGCCAGGTCACATGGACCCCGAAGGCTCAGAGAAGGTTGGGGGAGGGGACCCACTGGAGCAGCTGTTGGGAGACAGATGGTAGTCTCCCGTCAAGGCCATCCAGCGTGTTCTTTAACGTGCACAGGGTATGGCTCTCCCGCACACGGGGCCACGGCTTAACGTCCCATCCGACGGACGGCGGCCTTTCCAAGCCCATCGGTGTTCCCTACTGACCGTGGGCAGGGCGGGGAATTGTGTGGAGATAAATCTCAACGCGACCCAGCTGGGACTCGAACCTGGGAACTACAGATTACGAGTCTGGCGCGCTACCGGCTGAGCCACCCCCGCCCCTCAAAACTGGGAAAAATGATGTGCCTTTTGGAGAGGAAACATGTAATAAAAAAAAAATAACCTCTCAAGCAGCTGCTTGTTATTGAGGTCTGACAGGTCAGTTTGAATGCCGTCAGTTTAAATGCCATAGTAGAAAGGTGTGTGAGGATGGCAGGACCTCAGCAGAAAAACAACACGAACATTCATGCCTTATTCGGGTCTCGAACCCAGGTCCCTTAGATCAGTAGCCAAGCGCTCTAACCACTCGGCCATGTGCTGGGGGTAAAACAGCGAAATGACGTCTGGTTTCATGATCTAGCGCCAAAATATTTTTAAAAGCAGGATTCAATTCGACGAAAAATTCCTACCTAAGTACTGACTTCTGTCACTCGTGGCACTGTCGTCGATAAGGAAGCGAGCATTTCTAATAAGCAGTCGTCTTGTCTTATCTTTTACTCAGTTTTGGTTTTTTCATAAAACTTCAGAAAGAATAAAGATGCAGTCTTACCTCCCTCATGAGGACACCTGCGGGAATCTTGTAAAACTCGATGCATTCGAGAAAGTTGGCCATGACCTCTCTGAGGTCGGAACCCGGTTCTGCATCGCAGTACCTCCTGCTCCAATGAGCGGCTGCTTGAAACTTGGTCAGCTCGTCCGCCTGCAATTCCTCACGGGACAGGATGAGACGGACCACGTGCTCAGGCAGCAAGGCGAAGGACCCAAGGCTGAGGACGTCGTTGCCATGGGAATCGACATATTCCAACACCTGCACAGTGGAAAAGAGAAAAATTTTTTAAGATGCGGGTTGAAAATGATTTTCGGACTTAATGGTAATTGATAAACAAAAAAGGAACTCGGAACTTAGAAATGGCAATTGATAAACGAAGAGGGAACTCGGAACTTCGCAATGGCAATTGATAAGCGAAGAGGGAACTCGGAACTTCGCAATGGCAATTGATAAACGAAGAGGGAACTCGGAATTTCGCAATGGCAATTGATAAGCGAAGAGGGAACTCGGAACTTCGCAATGGCAATTGATAAACGAAGAGGGAACTCGGAACTTCGCAATGGCAATTGATAAACGAAGAGGGAACTTAGCAATGGCAATTGATAAACGAAGAAGGAACTCGGAATTTCGCAATGGCAATTGATGAACGAAGAGGGAACTCGGAACTTCGCAATGACAATTGATAAGCGAAGAGGGAACTCGGAACTTTGCAATGGCAAATGATAAACGAAGAGGGAACTCGGAACTTAGCAATGGCAATTGATAAACGAAGAGGGAACTCGGAACTTAGCAATGGCAATTGATAAACGAAGAAGGAACTCGGAATTTCGCAATGGCAATTGATAAACGAAGAGGGAACTCGGAACTTCGCAATGGCAATTGATAAGCGAAGAGGGAACTCGGAACTTCGCAATGGCAATTGATAAACGAAGAGGGAACTCGGAACTTCGCAATGGCAATTGATAAACGAAGAGGGAACTCGGAACTTCGCAATGGCAATTGATAAGCGAAGAGGGAACTCGGAACTTCGCAATGGCAATTGATAAACGAAGAGGGAACTCGGAACTTCGCAATGGCAATTGATAAACGAAGAGGGAACTCGGAACTTAGCAATGGCAATTGATAAACGAAGAAGGAACTCGGAATTTCGCAATGGCAATTGATAAACGAAGAGGGAACTCGGAACTTCGCAATGGCAATTGATAAGCGAAGAGGGACTCGGAACCTTGCAATGGCAATTGATAAACGAAGAAGGAACTCGGAACTTCTTAAACTATTTTTTAAATTTTAATGCATTTTTCAAGAACTATTTCAATGACCTTTAAAACGGAGGGGGAAATATTACACTGCGTTAGAAATCCTCTATCTTCCCACATCCCACTTTTACATTTTTTTCCCGGTTAGATTGCGTGTCTTTTCCCCTCCCCCCCACCCCCGCCACCCCTCTCGTTTTCCGGGACTTCAAAACAGTCTCGGATCTAGAAAAAGATCTGGGCTGTTTTGAAGTACTGCTAGAGGTCATCTCTCTCATCCCATAAAGTGCAGCAGATCTGTGTTGCCGTACAGTTAGCGCCAACAAACGTGGCCCTATCTGTGCGGAACTTTTTCTTCCGTCCTTAGGGGCGGGGGTGGCTCAGTCGTTAGCGCGCCAGGCTCGTAATCTGTAGTTCCCAGGTTCGAGTCCCAGCTGGGTCAGCGTTGAGATTTATCTCCGCAGAATTCCCCGCCCTGCCCACGGTCAGTAGGGGACACCGATGGGCTTGGAAAGGCCGCCGTCCGTCGGATGGGACGTTAAGCCGTGGCCCCGTCTGCGGGAGAGCCATACCCTGTGCACGTTAAAGAACACGCTGGATGGTCTTGACGGATGGCTACCATCTGTCTCCCAACAGCTGTTCCGGTGGGTCCCCTCCCCCAACCTTCTCTGAGCCTTCGGGGTCCATGTGACCTGGCCATTTAGCCCATGGAGTGCAAAAAAGTGTCGCTCAGAGGTAAAACCTCCAATGTTAAAGAACACGCTGGATGGCCTTGACGGGAGGCTACCATCTGTCTCCCACCAGCTGTTCCAGTGGGTCCCCTCCCCCAACCTTCTCTGAGCCTTCGGGTTCCGTGTGACCTGGCCATTTAGCCCATGGTGTGCAAAAAAGTGCCGTTCAGAGGTAAAACAACCCAACCCAACTTCCGTCCTTTGCCACGATTAACGGATATTTCTTGAGACCGTTGCCATTCTCCGTGCACTTGGCACATTGTGTCCAGTGATTCTCCGTTCATTTCCTTCACCTGTTTAGGATGTTCGTGGCCATCACCCTCCAACGATCATCGTTTCAAGTCAGTCAGTTTTTTTTTTGGGTTGTTTTACCTCTGAGCGGCACTTTTTTGCACACCATGGGCTAAATGGCCAGGTCACATGGACCCCGAAGGCTCAGAGAAGGTTGGGGGAGGGGACACACTGGAACAGCCGTTGGGGGACAGATGGTAGCCTCCCGTCAAGGCCATCCAGCGTGTTCTTTAACGTTGGGTTGTTTTACCTCTGATTGGCACTTTTTTGCCCACCATGGGCTAAATGGCCAGGTCACATGGACCCCGAAGGCTCAGAGAAGGTTGGGGGAGGGGACACACTGGAACAGCCGTTGGGGAACAGATGTTAGCCTCTCGTCAAGACCATCCAGCGTATTCTTTAACGCGCACAAGTTATGCTCTCCCGCACACGGGGTCACGACTTAACGTCCCATCTGACGGACGGCGGCCTTGTCCAAGCCCATCGGTGTCCCTTATTGACCGTGAGCAGGACATGGAATTTTGCAGAGATAAATCTCAATTCTGACCCAGGTGGGACTCGAACCTGGGAACTACAGATTACGAGCCTGGTGCGCTACCGACTGAGCCACCCCCCGCCCCAAATCAGTCAGTCAGATCAACCCATGTCGCACGTGACTTTGCTTCCTTACCTTTATGACTTTTATACGGTTGGGTTGGGTTGTTCTACCTTTGAGCGGCACTTTTTTGCACACCATGGGCTAAATGGCCAGGTCACATGGACCCCGAAGGCTCAGAGAAAGTTGGGGGTGGGGACCCACTGGAACAGCTGTTGGGAGACAGATGGTAGCCTCCCGTCAAGGCCATCCAGCGTGTTCTTTAACGTGCACAGGGTATGGCTCTCCCGCACACGGGGCCACGGCTTAACGTCCCATCCGACGGACGGCGGCCTTTTCAAGCCCATCGGTGTCCCCTACTGACCGTGGGCAGGGCGGGGAAATTTTGCGGAGATAAATCTCAACGCTGACCCAGCTGGGACTCGAACCTGGGAACTACAGATTACGAGCCTGGCGCGCTACCGACAGAGCCACTCCCGCCCCGACTTTTATACGAGTTAGCAGTGACGAAGTACAACACTTACGTCAGCAAGCAATTTTGTATACATTTGCGGGTTTCAGGGCACTTCTCGCACAAAACTAGAATTTTAAATTTCTTGAATAGAAATAAATTTTTTTCTGATCATCAGTATGGGTTTAGAAAAAATGTAGGTATTGAGGATGCTATATTACAATTGTCTTCCACAGTATACAGATCTATAAATGATAATTTGAAAACTGTTGTGCTCTTTTTGGGCATCAAAAAAGCGTTTGACTCGGTTTCGCATGATTTGCTGATAAAAAAAACTTGAAATGGCTGGATTTCGAGGAAATATTTTGAAATGGTTGGAAACATATTTGAAAAGTAGAATTCAAAGAGTAAAAATGGTAAACTTGTTTAGTAAGGGAATTGAACTAAAATATGGAGTTCCACAGGGTTCTGTGTTGGGGCCAATATTGATTAATGTTTTTATAAACGATCTTTGTAATCTTGAACTTAAAGGAAAAATAATAACTTTCGCTGATGATACAGCTTTGATATATGCGGCTGACAATGAGAATATTTTAATTGAAGAAATAAATGAAGACTTGGGTAATATTAGACAATGGTTCTTAAAAAGTAAATTGTTATTGAATATTAATAAAACGAAATATTTATATTTCAATTAAAACGTAATAAAGTCGATAAGTTAAAAAATATATTATTTTATCATTCTGTAAACTGTATAGGACATCAGTGTGCATGTGAAGCAATTGAAAGAGTAGAATATTATAAATATTTAGGCGTATATATAGATAGTCAGTTAAATTGGAATGAACATATTAAATATTTAATAAAAAAATTAATGCAATAATTCCAAAATTGTTTTATATTAGAAATTTGATGAATCTTATTTTTAAAGCTTATATATAATGCTTGGGTTAAGTCATATTTAAGTTATGGAATAATATCTTGGGGAGGAATGTTTTATAGTAATATTAAATCCTTAGTTACTATTCAAAATAGAGTAATTAGATGTGTATTAAGAAAAAGAAATTATGATAGTATTAAATATTTTTATAATGATCTTCAAATTTTACCACTACTGAAAATGTATGTTTATAATGTGATCTTATATTTAAAAAAGCACTGTAGAGAAAGTGACATTAAAAATGTAATGCAGAATACCAGAACAAGTGCACATATTAATTTCATTCTACCATTTCCGAAGAAAACTATTACGCAAAAACATTATATATTTTTGGCGCCTAAAATATTTAACAGTTTACCTGAAACTATAAAGGATGAAATAAATTCTCTTACGTTTTCTCGAAAACTAAGAGATTGGATTTGTAATATAGATCATATAGAAAAATTTCTTTAGGTTGGAGGGTTTTTTCCCTATATTTATAAATATATAGAAAAATTTCTTTAGGTTGGAGGGTTTTTTCATTATATATTTATAAATATATAGAAAAATTTCTTTAGGTTGGAGGGTTTTTCCCTTATATTTATAAATATATAGAAAAATTTATTTAGGTTGGAGGGTTTTTCCCCTATATTTATAAATATATAGAAAAATTTCTTTACGTTGGAGGGTTTTCTCCCCTATATTTATAAATATATAGAAAAATTTCTCTAGGTTGGAGGGTTTTTCCCCTGTATTTATAAATATATAGAAAAATTTCTTTACGTTGGAGGGTTTTTCCCCTATATTTATAAATATATAGAAAAATTTCTTTAGGTTGGAGGGTTTTTCCCCTATATTTATAAATATATAGAAAAATTTCTTTAGGTTGGAGGGTTTTTCCCCTATATTTATAAATATATAGAAAAATTTCGTTAGGTTGGAGGGTTTTTCCCCTATATTTATAAATATATAGAAAAATTTTTTACGTTGGAGGGTTTTTCCCCTATATTTATAAATATATAGAAAAATTTCTTTAGGTTGGAGGGTTTTTCCCCTATATTTATAAATATATAGAAAAATTTCTTTACGTTGGAGGGTTTTTCCCCCTATATTTATAAATATATAGAAAAATTTCTTTAGGTTCGAGGATTTTTTCCCCTATATTTATAAATATATAGAAAAATTTCTTTAGGTTGGAGGGTTTTTCCCCTATATTTATAAATATACAGAAAAATTTCTTTAGGTTGGAGGGTTTTTCCACTATATTTATAAATATGTAAAAAAATTTCTTTACGTTGGAGTGTTTTTCCCCTATATTTATAAATATATAGAAAAATTTCTTTAGGTTGTAGGGTTTTCCCCCTATATTTATAAATATATAGAAAAATTTCTTTAGGTTGGAGGGTTTTCCCCCTATATTTATAAATATATAGAAAAATTTCTTTACGTTGTAGGGTTTTCCCCCTATATTTATAAATATATAGAAAAATTTCTTTACGTTGGAAGGTTTTTCCCCTATATTTATAAATATACAGAAAAATTTCTTTAGGTTGGAGGGTTTTTCCACTATATTTATAAATATGTAAAAAAATTTCTTTACGTTGGAGTGTTTTTCCCCTATATTTATAAATATATAGAAAAATTTCTTTAGGTTGTAGGGTTTTCCCCCTATATTTATAAATATATAGAAAAATTTCTTTAGGTTGGAGGGTTTTCCCCCTATATTTATAAATATATAGAAAAATTTCTTTACGTTGTAGGGTTTTCCCCCTATATTTATAAATATATAGAAAAATTTCTTTACGTTGGAAGGTTTTTCCCCTATATTTATAAATATGTAGAAATATTTCTTTAGGTTGGAGGGTTTTTCCCCTACATTTATAAATATATAGAAAAATTTCTTTAGGTTGGAGGGTTTTTCCCCTATATTTATAAATATATAGAAAAATTTCTTTAGGTTGTAGGGTTTTCCCCCTATATTTATAAATATATAGAAAAATTTCTTTAGGTTGGAGGGTTTTCCCCCTATATTTATAAATATATAGAAAAATTTCTTTACGTTGTAGGGTTTTCCCCCTATATTTATAAATATATAGAAAAATTTCTTTACGTTGGAAGGTTTTTCCCCTATATTTATAAATATGTAGAAATATTTCTTTAGGTTGGAGGGTTTTTCCCCTACATTTATAAATATATAGAAAAATTTCTTTAGGTTGGAGGGTTTTTCCCCTATATTTATAAATATATAGAAAAATTTCTTTAGGTTGGAGGGTTTTTCCCCTATATTTATAAATATATAGAAAAATTTCTTTACGTTGGAGGGTTTTTCCACTATATTTATAAATATATAGCAAAATTTCTTTACGTTGGAGGGTTTTTCCCCTATATTTATAAATATATAGAAAAATTTCTTTAGGTTGTAGGGTTTTCCCCCTATATTTATAAATATATAGAAAAATTTCTTTAGGTTGGAGGGTTTTTCCCCTATATTTATAAATATATAGAAAAATTTCTTTAGGGTGGAGGGTTTTTCCCCTATATTTATAAATATATAGAAAAATTTCTTTACGTTGGAGGGTTTTTCCACTATATTTATAAATATATAGCAAAATTTCTTTACGTTGGAGGGTTTTTCCCCTATATTTATAAATATATAGAAAAATTTCTTTAGGTTGGAGGGTTTTCCCCCTATATTTATAAATATATAGAAAAATTTCTTTAGGTTGTAGGGTTTTCCCCCTATATTATAAATATATAGAAAAATTTCTTTAGGGTGGAGGGTTTTTCCCCTATATTTATAAATATATAGAAAAATTTCTTTAGGTTGGAGGGTTTTTCCCCTATATTTATAAATATATAGAAAAATTTCTTTAGGTTGGAGGGTTTTCCCCCTATATTTATAAATATATAGAAAAATTTCTTTAGGTTGGAGGGTTTTTCCCCTATATTTATAAATATATAGAAAAATTTCTTTAGGTTGGAGGGTTTTTCCCCTATATTTATAAATATGTAGGAAAATTTCTTTAGGTTGGAGGGTTTTTCCCCTATATTTATAAATATATAGAAAAATTTCTTTAGGTTGGAGGGTTTTCCCCCTATATTTATAAATATATAGAAAAATTTCTTTAGGTTGGAGGGTTTTCCCCCTATATTTATAAATATATAGAAAAATTTCTTTAGGTGGAGGATTTTCCCCCTATATTTATAAATATATAGAAAAATTTCTTTAGGTTGGAGGGTTTTTTTCCCCTATATTTATAAATATATAGAAAAATTTCTTTAGGTTGGAGGGTTTTCCCCCTATATTTATAAATATATAGAAAAATTTCTTTAGGTTGGAGGGTTTTTCCCCTATATTTATAAATATATAGAAAAATTTCTTTACGTTGGAGGGTTTTTTCCCCTATATTTATAAATATATAGAAAAATTTCTTTAGGTTTGGAGGGTTTTTTCCCCTATATTTATAAATATATAGAAAAATTTCTTTACGTTGGAGGGTTTTTCCCCCCTTTATTTATAAATATATAGAAAAATTTCTTTAGGTTGGAGGGTTTTCCCCCTATATTTATAAATATATAGAAAAATTTCTTTAGGTTGGAGGGTTTTCCCCCTATATTTATAAATATATAGAAAAATTTCTTTAGGTTGGAGGGTTTTCCCCCTATATTTATAAATATATAGAAAAATTTCTTTAGGTTGGAGGGTTTTTTCCCTATATAATATATAGAAAAATTTCTTTAGGTTGGAGGGTTTTCCCCCTATATTTATAAATATATAGAAAAATTTCTTTAGGTTGGTAGGGTTTTCCCCCTATATTTATAAATATATAGAAAAATTTCTTTAGGGTTGGAGGGTTTTTCCCCTATATTTATAAATATATAGAAAAATTTCTTTAGGTTGGAGGGTTTTTCCCCTATATTTATAAATATATAGAAAAATTTCTTTAGGTTGGAGGGTTTTTCCCCTATATTTATAAATATATAGAAAAATTTCTTTAGGTTGGAGGGTTTTTCCCCTATATTTATAAATATATAGAAAAATTTCTTTACGTTGGAGGGTTTTTCCCCTATATTTATAAATATATAGAAAAATTTCTTTACGTTGGAGGGTTTTTCCCCTATATTTATAAATATATGGAAAAATTTCTTTAGGTTGGAGGGTTTTTCCCCTATATTTATAAATATATAGAAAAATTTCTTTACGTTGGAGGGTTTTTCCCCTATATTTATAAATATATAGAAAAATTTCTTTACGTTGGAGGGTTTTTCCCCTATATTTATAAATATATGGAAAAATTTCTTTAGGTTGGAGTGTTTTTCCCCTATATTTATAAATATATAGAAAAATTTCTTTACGTTGGAGGGTTTTTCCCCTATATTTATAAATATATAGAAAAATTTCTTTACGTTGGAGGGTTTTTCCCCTATATTTATAAATATATGGAAAAATTTCTTTAGGTTGGAGGGTTTTTCCCCTATATTTATAAATATATAGAAAAATTTCTTTACGTTGGAGGGTTTTTCCCCTATATTTATAAATATATAGAAAAATTTCTTTACGTTGGAGGGTTTTTCCCCTATATTTATAAATATATGGAAAAATTTCTTTAGGTTGGAGGGTTTTTCCCCTATATTTATAAATATATAGAAAAATTTCTTTACGTTGGAGGGTTTTTCCCCTATATTTATAAATATATAGAAAAATTTCTTTACGTTGGAGGGTTTTTCCCCTATATTTATAAATATATGGAAAAATTTCTTTAGGTTGGAGGGTTTTTCCCCTATATTTATAAATATATAGAAAAATTTCTTTACGTTGGAGGGTTTTTCCCCTATATTTATAAATATATAGAAAAATTTCTTTACGTTGGAGGGTTTTTCCCCTATATTTATAAATATATGGAAAAATTTCTTTAGGTTGGAGGGTTTTTCCCCTATATTTATAAATATATAGAAAAATTTCTTTACGTTGGAGGGTTTTTCCCCTATATTTATAAATATATAGAAAAATTTCTTTACGTTGGAGGGTTTTTCCCCTATATTTATAAATATATGGAAAAATTTCTTTAGGTTGGAGGGTTTTTCCCCTATATTTATAAATATATAGAAAAATTTCTTTAGGTTGGAGGGTTTTTCCCCTATATTTATAAATATATAGAAAAATTTCTTTACGTTGGAGGGTTTTTCCCCTATATTTATAAATATATGGAAAAATTTCTTTAGGTTGGAGGGTTTTTCCCCTATATTTATAAATATATAGAAAAATTTCTTTACGTTGGAGGGTTTTTCCCCTATATTTATAAATATATAGAAAAATTTCTTTACGTTGGAGGGTTTTTCCCCTATATTTATAAATATATGGAAAAATTTCTTTAGGTTGGAGGGTTTTTCCCCTATATTTATAAATATATAGAAAAATTTCTTTACGTTGGAGGGTTTTTCCCCTATATTTATAAATATATAGAAAAATTTCTTTACGTTGGAGGGTTTTTCCCCTATATTTATAAATATATGGAAAAATTTCTTCAGGTTGGAGGGTTTTTCCCCTATATTTATAAATATATAGAAAAATTTCTTTACGTTGGAGGGTTTTTCCCCTATATTTATAAATATATAGAAAAATTTCTTTACGTTGGAGGGTTTTTCCCCTATATTTATAAATATATGGAAAAATTTCTTTAGGTTGGAGGGTTTTTCCCCTATATTTATAAATATATAGAAAAATTTCTTTACGTTGGAGGGTTTTTCCCCTATATTTATAAATATATAGAAAAATTTCTTTACGTTGGAGGGTTTTTCCCCTATATTTATAAATATATGGAAAAATTTCTTTAGGTTGGAGGGTTTTTCCCCTATATTTATAAATATATAGAAAAATTTCTTTACGTTGGAGGGTTTTTCCCCTATATTTATAAATATATAGAAAAATTTCTTTACGTTGGAGGGTTTTTCCCCTATATTTATAAATATATGGAAAAATTTCTTTAGGTTGGAGGGTTTTTCCCCTATATTTATAAATATATAGAAAAATTTCTTTACGTTGGAGGGTTTTTCCCCTATATTTATAAATATATGGAAAAATTTCTTTAGGTTGGAGGGTTTTTCCCCTATATTTCAGATTCTAAAATTTTCTTTTTATTTGTTTGCTCTTTAGGATGTTAAATTTTTGAATAAAAATTGATTCTGTTACTATGTTGTTGATGTAACCATGACAGAAAATATTAATATGGTAATATACTTAAAATGTTGTCTCTAATAATAAATGTTTTTTATTTTAACCTTATACTCCGCGTGCGAGTCTATGAACTCTTGTGGAGTTGTACATTTCCATAATTTTTGTAAATACTTATATTGTATCATAATTTAATATAAATGGAAATAAAGGATACTACTACTACTCTTCTGCACACGGGGCCACGGCTTTACGTCCCATCTGATGGATGGTGGCTTTTCTAAACCCATTGTTGACCTCTTTCTCAACGAGGGCAGAACATGGCTTTTCTGATAAAATTCTCCTCAACGCAGGGGCAGTTAAAACTCAAACATGGAGACATCGGCAAGGAGGCTTAACCCAGTAAGAGAGAGGTAAGCACTTTCTGCAAAGGTGCTCTCTAAAATATCTGAATCGCAGCACTGCAAGGAGATTTGGGGCGGGGGTGGCTCAGTCGGTAGCGCGCCAGGCTCATAATCTGTAAGTTCCCAGGTTCGATTCCCAGCTGAGTCAGCGTTGAGATTTATCTCCACAAAATTCCCCGCTCTGCCCACGGTCAGTAGGGGACACCGATGGGCTTGGAAAGGCCGACGTCCGTCGGATGGGACGTTAAGCCGTGGCTCCGTTTCCGGGCGAGCCATACCCTGTGCACGTTAAAGAACACGCTGGATGGCCTTGACGGGAGACTACCATCTGTCTCCCAACAGCTGTTCCGGTGGGTCCCCTCCCCCAACCTTCTCTGAGCCTTCGGGGTCCATGTGACCTGGCCATTTAGCCCATCGTGTGCAAAAAAGTGCCAATCAGAGGTAAAACAACCCAACGTTAAAGAACACGCTGGATGGACTTGACGGGAGGCTACCATCTGTCTCCCAACAGCTGTTCCAGTGGGTCCCCTCCCCCAACCTTCTCCGTCGGATGGGACGTTAAGCCGTGGCTCCGTTTCCGGGAGAGCCATACCCTGTGCACGTTAAAGAATACCCTGGATGGCCGGAGGCTACCATTTGACTCCCAACAGCTGTTCCAGTGGGTCCCCTCCCGCAACCTTCTCTGAACTTTCGGGGTCCTTGTGACCTGGCCATTTGGCTCATGGTGTGCAAAAAAGTGCCGCTCAGACGTAAAATAACCCAACCCAACGCAGATCCTGAACATCAGGGTTGGGTTGTTTTACCTCGGAGCGGCACTTTTTTGCACACCATGGGCTAAATGGCCAGGTCACATGGACCCCGAAGGCTCAGAGAAGGTGGGGGAGGAGACTCACTGGAACGGCTGTTGGGAGACAGTTGGTAGCCTCCTGTCAAGGCCATCCAGCGTGTTCTTTATCGTGCACAGGGTATGGCTCTCCCGCACACGGGGCCACGGCTTAACGTCCCATCCCACGGACGGTGGCCTTACCAAGTCCATCGGTGTCCCCTACTGACCGTGGGCAGGACGGGGAATTTTGCGGAGATAAATCTCAACGCTGACCCAGCTGGGACTCGAACCTGGGAACTACAAATTACGACTACCGACTGAGCCACCCCCGCCCCACTAATAAAGGTATTAGAGGCAAAATATTATGAAATTTATGCCACTTTCGTGCATTTTTCAAGAAATTTTTTAGACTTGTAAAAAGGGGGCAAAATGTTTTATTGCAGTGAAATCCAGTATCTTCACCCCCCACCCCTCGATTTTTTCTAGATACGGGCTGGATTGTTTTGCCTCTGAACGACACTTTTTTTGCACGCATTGGGCTATATGGCCAGGTCACAAGGACCCCGAGAATTCAGAGAAGGTTGGGGGAGGAGACCCACTGAACAGTTGTTGGAGACAGATGGTAGTTTACCGTCAAGGCCATCCAGCTGTTCCTTAAAGTGCACAGGGTATGGCTCTCCTGCATATTGGACCATAACTTAACATCTCATCCAGCGGATGATGATGATGACCTTACCTCACCCGTTTCTGACCAAAGGCAGGGCAGCGGTTTAGAGAAGATTAATCTCAATGCTGGCCTAGGTAGGATCCTGGCGCACTACCGGCTGGGTAACCCCCGTTCCCTATCTTGGTGGAAATTTGAGAGATTTCTCTTCCCAAGCATTGAACTCGATCATTTCCCAAAGGAAAATGATCGAGTTCAATGGGCAGCAGATGTTGACGCATCAATCTCTCTCATAGACCGTACGTCAAAGACCAATCAATTTCTTTATCAATCAATTTGTGGTCTACACGTTCACTGAAAGAAATGGCGAGCCACAATAATTTGTTCCATTACGTGTATGCACCGCCAATGCCAATACAACCATAAAATATATACTAGTTGGCCAAATTAATCTGCATCGTTCGCGAAGTATCATGGGTTGGGTTATGTTGTTTTATCTCCAAGCGGCACTTTTTTGCACACCATGGGCTAAATGGCCAGGTCACGTGGACCCCGAAGGCTCAGAGAAGGTTGGGGGAGGGGACTGACTGGAACGGCTGTTGGGAGACAGATGGTAGCCTCCCGTCAAGGTCATCCAGCGTGTTCATTAACTTGCAGAGGGTATGGCTCTCCCACACACGGAACCACAGCTTAACGTCACATCCGACTGACGGCGGCCATTCCAAGAACATCGGTGTCCCCTACTGACCGTAGGCAGGGCGAGGAATTTTGCGGAGATACAAAGTACCATGAAACGTGCCCTTGTGTGCACGATTTCTTACTGACCTAAGTATTCTACGTCGCTATCAAGTCCAATAAAACGCGCAAAGGCATCGTGCAAAAAACAAAGTGGTCGTCAAAGTATTTTCGAAAGGGATCATCCGTAACGGAGGTGATGGAACTCGACGGAAAGTCACCGGAGACAGTATCCCAAATATCTGGAGAATGGAAACAATCTCAAAAAGTCCCCTCATGAGAAATGCGGGTGAAAAAGGCTCTGACAGACAGGGGTTTGTTGGCAGGAACTGTACTGCAAAAGAGATCGCCTACAGTTCATCAGCTGTGAGAGATGACTTTCAACGCGAACTGTCCAACTTAGAAATTTATGATCTGTACCCATGATTTGGGTTGGGTTGGGTTACCTCTGAGAGGCACTTTTTTGCACACCATGGGCTAAATGGCCAGGTCACATGGACCCCGAAGGATCAGAGAAGGTTGGGGGAGGGGACCCACTGGAACAGCTATTGGGAGACAGATGGTAGCCTCCCGTCAAGGCCATCCAGCGTGTTCTTTAACGTGCACAGGGTATGTCTCTCCCGCACACGGGGCCACGGCTTAACGTCCCATCCGACGGACGGCGGCCTTTCCAAGCCCATCGGTGTCCCTTACTGACCGTGGGCAGGGCCGGGAATTTTGCGGAGATAAATCTCAATGCTGACCCAGCTGGGACTCGAACCTGGGAACTACAGATTACGAGCCTGGCGCGCTACCAACTGAGCCACCCCCGCCCCAGTGTACCCATGATACATGGCAGCGAGGGTAGCTCAGTCGGTAGAGTACCAGGCATGTAATCTGTAATTCCCAGCTGGATCAGTGTTGTGATTTATCTCCCAAAACTCCCTGCCTTCTTTCGGTCAGTAGGGGACACCAATGGACATTGAAAGGCCGCTGTCCGTCTGATGGGACGTAAAGCCGTTGCACCGTGTGCGGGAGAGCCGTACCATATGCACGTAAAAAAACACACTGGATGGCCTTGACGGGAGGCTACCATCTGTCTCCCAACAGCTGTCCAGTGAGTTCCCTCCCCCAGCATTCTCTGAGGCCTAGGGGTCCTTGTGACCTGGCCATTTAGCCCATTGTGTGCAAAAAATATTTCTTCAATCTAGAGTTTTGGGTTGGGTTGTTTTACCTCTGAGCGGCACTTTTTTGCTCACCATGGGCTAAATGGCCAGGTCACATGGACCCCGATGGCTCAGAGAAAGTTGGGGGAGGGGACCCACTGGAACAGCTGTTGGGAGACAGATGGTAGCCTCCCGTCAAGGCCATCCAGCGTGTTCTTTAACGTGCACAGGGTATGGCTCTCCCACACACGGGACCACGGCTTAACGTCCCATCCGACGGACGGCGGCCTTTCCAAGCCCATCGGTGTCCCCTATTGACCGTGGGCAGGGCGGGGAATTTTGTGGAGATAAATCTCAACGCTGACCCAGCTGGGACTCGAACCTGGGACTACAGATTACGAGCCTGGCGCGCTACCGACTGAGCCACCCCCGCCCCTATTCGATCTAGAAATGACATATATGACGAAGTATTAGGTAGGTGTTCATAATAATTTAACCAGGCAGTGTACACTCATGTCTAATACAAAACCAATATATCTTTTCTATATACCAGAAGAAATTGTCCTCCTGTATGTAAGCGTCAATGCAGGGGCACTTTCAGGCAGCCGAACGAATGGCGAAAGGTATATTAGTTCGCGATCCACTAGCAAAGACTTATTTTGAACTCACTGACCTTCTGTACGAGGGACTTGGTGCACTTGTACTGAATGTATTTCTCCGCAGAGGCTAAGAGGGCGCACACTGTGTCTACGTTGATGCAGCATTGCACGAAGCCCATGCAGGCTTTGCGCAGTTCGTCCAAACTGTAGTAATCAGCGGCATTCATTAATCCTGAAAAGAAGGAAAAAAATGGGGTCATACCTACCGCTAAGAAACTTCGCATAAAACTCAACAAATTTATTGTAAAAATTCGCACGTTAATGAGGTGAAGGGGACTTGGTACTCTGACTTCATACAGTCAGGACGTGTTTTTATTTAGCTCCTGGATTATTGTGTTAGATATTATTTTAATTAACTTACCTAGTAACCTTGGGCGAGATCAGGATTATTCCTGGTGTAGCCCTTGGTAGGTAGACTTAGTGAGTTTAGAATAATAATTTACTTAAACTTTGAGACTTTCTTAGTTAGTTTTTCAGACTAATTTTCACTCCAGGATTACTTTACTTACTATCTGGATTCTACTGCCGGATATACGCTTATCATTTACATCAGTACAGGCCAGTAGCCGACCTTATTGGCCGATATTAGTAACGGAAGAGTACACTACCAATAGCTGACTTAAAGTCAGCCGTTATTGGTAGTGGAATAGTACTTGCTAATAGCCGATTCTGAGTTGGCCGCTGCTGGTCTGGAACCTTACTTCCAGTCCTCAACGTGAGTTCCTAAAATCCTCCGTTGAGGTATTCTCAATTTGCCATTTTTTTTTTACCAAGCCCTAGTGTTAACTTTAGTTTCTATCGTTTCTGTTATTTTTGTGATTTTTGTATTTATTCGTTCCTCCGTTAGATATTGTATCTAGCGCTTTATTCTATTATTAATTTCACTCAGTTTTGAGTTTTTATTACTTTTAGACAGATTTCTGATAGTTTTCGAGAATCTGTTCTTTTTAACTTGTTCTGTTCGATTTTGACAGTTGTAGCTCTTGGCAGTTACAACTGTCGTTTTACATTCTAAACTTTTAAAATTTTCACAAAAAATTTGTGAAATTATTTTTATTTGATATTCTTATTCTTATATTTACTTATTTTTATTACTTTTATATTCATTTTTGCTCTTTTTTTGCAAATATTGTAATCTTTTTTACTGTTGCATTATGGCTGAATCTAATGCTATGGATTCACAATCGGCTCCCGTCCTGACAGAGAGCTTCTGCTTCAGTGACGTCACATCGAACGTCATTGAGACTGCCGTGGATCAAGTCTCACAGGATCCAAATCAAATCAGTTATAGCGCACAAATTTGTGCTTTTATTTCAGATTAAAACATGAAATTGTTCGAATTGAACAATCAAATTGGAAAGATGCCTTCTATGAAGGAATTACATGGACTCCTTCCAGACGATAGAGCCTCATTTAACGATGTCATTTTAAATCGTTTCTACTTGGAAAAGGAAATCAATGAGCACATTTGCACTGAGCAATGCTCAAGCCAGATTATTATTCTGGATTCAATCCAAAAACTAAATTCCATTCCAAAACACGGAATGGATATTTACACAGACGAAATAAACTCCTCTATCAAATCGAAAAAGAGGAATGTAGGAAAGAATTCCAAAAAAGGGAAAGCTCTTAAAAGAGCACTTTCACCTAACCCAGAATCCAGTTTTGCCTCCAAGACCCGTTTTTCGGCCTTGGAAGAGGAATTCCTAGATTCTCCAGCTGCAGAAATGGAAGATGTCGATTCAACTGACATTCCTAAAGTAAATGCCAACAAATCGGGCAAAATTCCCCCAATTATATTAAGATCTCCTAAAAACTGGATAAATATTAACAAAGACCTAGTTAAGATAGCTGTTGAATCATTCACAGCCAAATCGTCTGGAGACACTGTACGTCTCCAGACGAAATGCACAGACGACTACAGGTCATTTGTGCAATACTGCGAAAAAACCAAACTCCAGTTCCACACATATAAACTGAAGGAAGAAAAGAATCTGAGGGTTGTTCTAAAGAACCTCCCCTCAGATATCAACTCTGATGAAGTTCGCGAAGCCTTGATTGGTCAAGGCTTCACAATTATCAAGATCTCTCAATTACGAAGAGGCAAAGACAGATCATTTATTCCTGTTTTTCTGGCTGAGTTGCCAAAAGACGCAGCAAATAAAAAGATCTTCAACATTACTGATTTGTTCCATCTCAAAGTACACGTGGAAAGCTATAAAGCTAAGAAAAGCCCCACTCAGTGCCATCAATGCCAAAGGTACGGCCACGCCCAGAGTGGGTGTTACAATTTACCTAGATGTGTAAAATGCGGAGGAGGGCATTTCACCAAAGACTGTATCCGCAAAAAAGATGATATCCCCCCCCCCCAAATGTGCAAACTGCGGAATGGGACACACCGAAAACTACAAAGGGTGTGTCCACTTCCCAAAAAAGGATGCAAATTCTGATACAGTGGTACAACCAGTGGCTGCCACCACCAACAATGCTACCTGTCCTATGGTAAAACCTGGTGTGTCTTATGCAGCTGTAGCTGCACCCAAAAAGGCTGACACAACAAAACCCAAGAACAAAACTAGACCTGCTGCAAGCACAGCTAAAACATCAGGGTTGGGTTGGGTTGTTTTACCTCTGAGCGGCACTTTTTTGCACACCATGGGCTAAATGGCCAGGTCACATGGACCCCGAAGGCTCAGAGAAGGTTGGGAGAGGGGACCCACTGGAACAGCTGTTGGGAGACAGATGGTAGTCTCCCGTCAAGGCCATCCAGCGTGTTCTTTAACGTGCACAGGGTATTGCTCTCCCACACACGGGGCCACGGCTTAACGTCCCATCCGACGGACGGCGGCCTTTCCAAGCCCATCGGTGTCCCCTACTGACCGTGGGCAGGGCGGGGAATTTTGCGGAGATAAATCTCAACGCTGACCCAGCTGGGACTCGAACCTGGGAACTACAGATTACGAGCCTGGCGCGCTACCGACTGAGCCACCCCCGCCCCCACTAAAACATCAGATTCAAGTACACCTACAGGTGATGTATTCGATGCCAATATCCTAAATGATCTGAAATACATCTTTTTGCTTTTCAAAAGCTTCAATGTATCAAAGATACTTTCAATCGTCAAAGGCCTAATGTCAGAATACCAAAAGGCCAATGGACTGATGGCCAAATTAACAGTTGGCCTTAAAGCCTTCGATGTACTCATCTCTACCTTTACATAGATGGCTGTTAGAGGTATGAAAGAACACCTGCAGATCTTCTTTTGGAACTGTCACGGAATTTATACTGACCTGCCTGAATTCCGCTCCTTCTTGACGGATTCTCAGGCAGATGTCGTTCTACTAGGAGAAACACATCTGAGAGCTTCAGATGTTCTCAAGATCCCAAATTATGAGGTTTACCGCAGTGATCGTCTTCACAACAGTAGTGGAGGCACTGCCATCTTGATTAAAAGATGCATTAAACATAATTTACTTCCTGCCCTAAACCTCGTCACCTTGGAAGCCACTGCTGTGGCTGTTCAGGATACCAACCTAGGAACTTTACAACTGGTTGCAGCATATAAGCCACCAAATTCTAGACTTATGACAACTGATCTGGATTCATTTTTCGATTCTAATTTGCCTACTGTTGTTGCAGGTGACCTTAATGCCAAAAACACTGCTTGGCATTCAAGGAACTGCAATGCCAGCGGAAAAATTTTACTTGAATATGCTACGAATAAAGGTTTGATCACTGATGCTCCTAGTGAGCCTACTTTTTATTCTTTTAACACCTTACATGCTCCTGATGTGCTGGACATGGCCATTTTTGGCAACTTTTTGCCATCTTATGACCTGAATGTCATTAACCAGCTCAACTCTGATCATCTGCCGGTCTGCCTGACTCTACGCCTTTCTACTCCTGTTGTAACTGGTAAGCTCATCCGGACAGACTGGCAACTCTATAAGATTCTTGTCAGTGATAAGATCCTTGGTACCTGTCAACCACTCAACGACAGAACCATTGATAAAGTCATTGAAGACTTCACCAACCTGCTACTGTCCTCCAAGAACGAGGCCAGTGAGGAATTCATTCCTAAACCCAATTTCTGCGTCCTGCCACAGCGCATCACTCGCCTCATCAAGGAGAAGAACAGGGCAAGGCATCTGTGGCAGAGACTCAGAATCAATTCTGATAAAATGATCTATAATCATTTAAAACTTGAAGTGAGAGATCGACTTAAAGACTTTCAAAGGGAACAATGGAACAAAAAAGTTCAGTCACTATCAACAACGGATTGTTCCATTTGGAAGATGTTCAAAGTTTTAAAGAATCCTATGACTTGTTTCCCACCCATACATGGGGAAAATGGTATTAAATATACTGATGAGGATAAAGCAGAGGCTTTTGCCGACTCTTTTGAACTGCAATTTACCGAAAATCACGAATTATCTGATTTCTCCATATGCGATACAGTGGAGCAGACTATTCGTAAATTTGATCAAACTGACCTTTCGAAGGTGACTTTTACTTCACCTTTGGAAATCAAGGAAGCCATTAAACGCCTTAAACCAAATAAGGCCCCCGGTCAAGATGGAATCACGAACAAGATGCTGAAACATCTACCTGCTAAAGCCATAACGCATCTCTGTTCCATCTTTAACTATTTACTTCGACATCATTTTTTCCCAACAGTCTGGAAAAATGCTATTGTAAAAGTTTTGCATAAACCGGGAGCAAGCTTTTTGAGAGGATTATCATCATCCGGCTGGACGACTTCCTCTTCTGCCACCCAGTCTTACCTGAAGCCCAATTTGGCTTCAGACGAAAAAGATCCACAGAACATCAGATCCTCAGAGTGGTGGAGATAGTTGCCGAATCCCTCAATAAGAAGGAATGCGTTGCGGCCGTCTTTCTGGACGTGGCCAAAGCCTTTGACCGCGTCTGGTTGGACGGTCTGATTTACAAACTCATTGATGCGGCCGTTCCATCGGGTCTGATTAGCATCATTCGGTCCTATCTTTACAATAGGACCTTTCAAATACAGATTAAGTCTGTAACTTCTACCAGAAGAATTGTGTCTGCTGGAGTGCCACAGGGATCCCTTTTGGGCCCGACACTCTTCTCCCTCTACCTACATGATCTGCCTTCTTTCGAGCGTATTCATCTTGCACTCTACGCAGATGACCTTGCGATCTTGTCTCCCTCCCTGAGTCCAGCCATTGCTGTCAGAAGAATGCAAAGCTGCCTGACCCAGATGGGAGACTGGTATGACACCTGGAAGGTTAAGATCAACTCAGAGAAGAGCTCTGCCATCCTTTTTACTGGCAAGCGGACTCCAAAACCCACTTGCCTTCATCTTCATGACAATCCCATTGACTGGGAAGAGTCAGACAAATACCTAGGTGTACATCTGCACTGTAGGCTGAAATGGGATTCTCATATCAATCATATTATCTCCAAGGTCAACATGCTCAGAGGTCAGCTAGGTCCTCTGCTGCGGAGAAACTCCATCCTCCTTCTGGATCATAAACTTTTACTTTATGATGCCATTATTAGACCAGTTATTTTATATGCATCGCCAATCTGGGCGAACACTACCAATAACAATATTTGTAAGATCCAGGTCTTACAAAACAAAATCTTAAGAGCTGCGGTCGATGCCCCATGGTTTGTTACTAACAGACGACTTCATACTGACTTGGGCATCGACCATATTTACACTCATATTAAACGCACCTCGAAAAAGTTTTTCGAGGGTGAGTCTAACAATCCAAATAAGATAATATCTAATCTTATTCTTTATGACCATTCTGTATTGAATAGATTCAAAAGGCCCAAGACGATGGCCTTCTCCAATTTGAACTTTACACTTTAGTTCTTTTTGCTTATATTTTGCTTTTTGCTCTCTTTTAGTCACTTGCCCTTCGGGGCCCACCCACGGGTGGTTTATCTTTTGTTTCTACTCATGCCATTTGGGCACACTTTTCGATGGAGATGGTTATGGGCACTTTATTGCCTGGTACATCGAATATCATTGTACGATCTACGATCTACGCACGTTAATGACAAAGAACGTATAAGGAAAAGAAGTTCAGCTTTGACAAAGCGTAAGTGGCGACCTCAAGTGGTGTTTCGATTCGTATCGTGCATTTGTTTAAGTTGGGAAGCAAACAATAAGGGGCAAAGGAATTATGCATCAAAAAATTTATATTTTAAAAAAGGAAAAAAAGTAACTGCACTTTGTATTTGAAAAAAATAATATCATGATTTTAATAAAGGTTTATTTTCTCCATTGGAATTATTTTTCGTTGAACCAACAATTATAAATTGAACGGATAGAGAAGATTTGAAATTGCCTGAAGTTAATTTATAGAATAAATTATTACAATTAGAAGCTTTCTTGGTTGCATAGAAACAGGAAACAGAATTGATATTAATATATTCTGCAAGGATATCAATGGGAAATTATTACATAGGGAAAGCGAAGAGAATGGAAGTTGACAGTAACATGTAATTACAAAAGCGTTCGTCCCCTGTAATGTTCGTTTCACCTCTACGCCAAATGCACGACTCGATTTTACATTAATCTCTATGGAAGCTTAACTTCTTCTCCCTCTACATTCTTTGGTTAAGGAAAAGCTGAATTAGAAACTTAATGACTTGGCGAATAAACTTTTCAAAGGTAAATTAATGATCTAAATTAAGCTCACCGGACCAAAAAATTAGTCACCTCTGCAATTTCTCACCTAATAATGTACAACATCCCCCTTCGCATGAATTACAGTAGCAATCCTGTTACGTATGGACTCCGCCTATATTCGAATATAGTTATCATCAGTTTTAGCCCTCTCCTCCAATAATAGCACTCGTTGTTCAGCTAGATTATGCGGATGCCTATTTCGGTGATTCACCCTCTCTTCCAGAGTTCCGAAATGTTTACAATGGGTTTTGCATCCGGTGACTTTGCGTGCAAATCAAGATGTACCAATGTTACTTCATGGTCCTCGTGACAGTCACAAACTGGTTTGGTTCTGTACACCCTGAAGTTGCCATCGTGGATTGGAGTGTTTTGCCTCTGAGAGGCACTTTTTTGCACACAATGGGTTAAATGACCAGGTCACATGGACCCCGAAGGCTCAGAGAAGGTTGGGGGAGGGGATCCACTAGAACAGTTGTTGGGAGACAGATGGTAGCCTCCCGTCAAGGCCATCCAGCGTGTTCTTTAACGTTGGGTTGTTTTACCTCTGAGCGGCACTTTTTTGCACACCATGGGCTAAATGGCCAGGTCACATGGACCCCGAAAGCTCAGAGAAGGTTGGGGGAGGGGAACCATTGGAACAGCTGTTAGAAGACAGATGGTAGTCTCCCGTCAAGGCCATCCAGCGTGTTCTTTAACGTTGGGTTGTTTTACCTCTGATTGGCACTTTTTTGCACACAATGGGCTAAATGGCCAGATCACATGGACCCCGAAGGCTCAGAGAAGGTTGGGGGAAGGGATCCACTGGAACAGCTGTTGGAAGACAGATGGTAGTCTCCCGTAAGGCCATCCAGCGTGTTCTTTAACGTTGGGTTGTTTTACCTCTGATTGGCACTTTTTTGCACACAATGGGCTAAATGGCCAGGTCACATGGACCCCGAAGGCTCAGAGAAGGTTTGGGGAGGGTACCCACTGGAACAGCCGTTGGGAGACGGATGGTATCCTCCCGTCAGGACCATCCAGCGTGTCCTTTAACGTGCACAGGGTCTGACTTTCACGCAATCACACCATGGCTTCACTGGGACTGATGGCTCTACAGAGATTACGGACTGTCACGTGCCTCTATAAAGTGCAGCATTACTGCAGGACATCACATCTACCGGTGCATCAAGTTAACGCTGTTGCTTAAGTCCATTCAGAAATATCTGCTCAATACTTAAAGAGTTATATCAGCTGAAATATTAACTGTATCTTTACTTTTCCTTAAAAAAGTTAAGTCAAAATTGACGACGTCCGAAATATTTCAAAATATATTAGAAATATTTAATTGGAAATCCATCGGCACCTCTTAATGATGGGGCGGGGGTGGCTCAGTTGGTAGCGTGCCAGGCTTGTAATCTGTAGTTCCCAGGTTCGAGTCCCAGCTGGGTCAGCGTTGAGATTTATCTCCGCAAAATTCCCCGCCTTTCCCACGGTCAGTAGGGGACACCGATGGGCTTGGAAAGGCCGCCGTCCGTCGGATGGGACGTTAAGCCGTGGCCCCGTGTGCGGGAGAGACATACCCTGTGCACGTTAAAGAACATGCTGGATGGCCTTGACGGGAGGCTACCATCTGTCTCCCAAAAGCTGTTCCGGTGGGTCCCCTCCCCCAACCTTCTCTGAGCCATCGGGGTCCATGTGACCCTGGCCATTTAGCCCATGGTGTGCAAAAAAGTGCCGCTCAGAGGTAAAACAACCCAACTCTCTTAATGATCGTAAATCCCCCTATCTGAACCCCTATCTGAAATTAAACGCAACACCCGATCTCAAATATCCTAACTTTTCTGAGATCTACGACCTGAAATACTTCTATGAACTTATTATTAGCTCCTTAGACCCAGTACAGTGAAAATTAACCTTTGACCTCAAATGACATATCGGACCCAAAGTTTCACAATGTATCGAGATCTAAGACACGAAACACCTTTGGTCATCACATTTGAGCTCTCTAGTGTTGATAGATCTAAATTTAACCGTTGACCTCAAACGACACTCCGGATCGCAAATTTCGTAATGTTTATGAGATATACAGTCCGTCAAAAAAATATCCGAACACTATGGTTGATTACAAAATTCAGAAAAAATATCTGGAACGTGTACAGCAACTGTACACGCTCCAGTTACCGTTCACAGCAAACTGTAGCGTGTGCAGTTACTGCACACGCTCCAGTTTGTTGTGAACGGTAACTGCTCACGCTCATTATTTCTGTGAGTGGGCCCACACGATCCAGGTTTTTGTGAGCTCACACGATCCAATTAGTGATCTGGCAACCTTCGTGTCACGTGATTACAGAATTCAGGAAAGATATCTGGAGCGTGTACAGCAACTGTACACGCTCCAGTTACCGTTCACAGCAAACTGCAGCGTGTGCAGTTACTGCACACGCTCCAGTTTGCTGTGAACGGTAACTGCTCACGCTCATTATTTCTGTGAGTGGGCCCACACGATCCAGGTTTTTGTGAGCTCACACGATCCAATGTGCTGTGAACATTAACCGGAACCGCTCCAGTTTGATGTGAACGGTAACTGCAAACGCTCCATATTCATTTCACTATATATTCATACGCATCATATATATTAAAAAAAGTATCCGAACGTTATGGTTGATTACAGAATTCAGAAAAAATATCTTGCAACGATTTCTTTAGAAATTAGTGATTTGGCAACCTTCGTGTCACGTAACAATATGGTTGATTAGAGAATTCAGAAAAAATATTTGGCAACGATTTTTTTTTTAGAAATTGGCGATCTGGCAACCTTCGTGTCACGTGACACGCAGGTTGACAGAACACTACTTTCTAAAAACAATCGTTGCCAGATATTTTTTCTGACTTGTGAAATCGATCATAGTGTTCGGATACTTTTTTTGAGCGACTGTAGGTGGTCATATTATTTTGATACTAGATCGTGTGGGCTCACTCACGGAAATATTGAGCGTGTGCAGTTACCGTTCACAGCAAACTGGAGCGTATGCAGTAACTGCAGTTTGCTGTGAACGGTAACTGGAGCGTGTACAGTTGCTGTACCTGCTCCAGATATTTTTCCTGAATTCTGTAATCACGTGACACGAAGGTTTCCAGATCACTAATTTATAAAAAAAAATCGTTGCCAGATATTTTTTCTGACTTCTGAAATCGATCATAGTGTTCGGATCCTTTTTTTTGAGCGACTGTATCTTTAAAGAAAGAAAACCTCTACAAAAAGTAAACTTTGATGGAGGGAATCGTTTGAGAGTTATTTTGGAAAAAGCAAATAAGCAAACACCAAAAGCTAAAACACTCGCTCCTGCTAAAGTTAATGAGCTTAAGAAAGGAAATGAATTGATGCCTCACTTACCCAAGAGAGTCCTGGCTTGCAAAGTGACACAACCCGTGTGAATGTACTCGATTAGTTGACGGAAGACGTCAGGCTCGAATTCTTCTACAATGAGCGTTTGGTGACTACCCAATGGAACCTGCAGAAAAGAGTGGGACATTGAGTGCCTTTTCCAATCACTGAAGCAACGATAATACATGAAAATTCGGTGGCTCTATATTTAAAAAAGGAGGAGGAATGCATGGAAATCCTGTTACTCTGCATTTAAAATGAAGGAGGATTGCATGGAAATTCAATATTCTACTTTTAAAACGGAGGAGTAATACAGGGAAATTTTGCGGTTTTATGTTTTAAGGGAAAACAATACATGGAAATTCTGCAGTTCTACATTTAAAAACGAGCAGGAATGCATGTAAATTCTGTTACTCTGCATTTAAAAGGAAGGAGGAATGCATGAAAATTTCGTTACTCTGCATTTAAAAAGAATGAGGAATGCATGGAAATTCTGTTATTCCGCATTTAAAAGGAAGGAGGAATGCATCAAATTCTGTTACTCCGCATTTAAAAAGAATGAGGAATGCATGGAAATTCTGTTATTCCGCATTTAAAAGGAATGAGAAATGCATGGGAATTCTGTTGCTCCGCATTTAAAAGGAATGAGGAATGCATGGAAATTCTGTTATTCCGCATTTAAAAGGAAGGAGGAATGCATGAAATTCTGTTACTCCGCATTTAAAAAGAATGAGGAATGCATGGAAATTCTGTTATTCCGCATTTAAAAGGAATGAGGAATGCATGGGAATTCTGTTGCTCCGCATTTAAAAGGAATGAGGAATGCATGGAAATTATGTTATTCCGCATTTAAAAGGAATGAGGAATGCATGGAAATTCTGTTACTCCGCATTTAAAAGGAATGAGGACTGCATGGGAATTCTGTTACTTTGCATTTAAAATGAAGGAGGATTGCATTGAAATTCTGTTATGGGAATTCTGTTACTCTGCATTTAAAATGAAGGAGGATTGCATGGAAATTCTGTTACTCCGCATTTAAAAGGAAAGAGGAATGCATGGAAATTCTGTTACTCTGCATTTAAAATGAAGGAGGATTGCATGGAAATTCTGTTACTCCGCATTTAAAAGGAATGAGGAATGCATGGGAATTCTGTTACTCTGCATTTGAAATGAAGGATGATTGCATGGAAATTCTGTTACTCCGCATTTAAAATGAAGGAGGATTGCATGGGAATTCTGTTACTCTGCATTTAAAATGAAGGAGGATTGCATGGAAATTCAGTTACTCCGCATTTAAAATGAAGGAGGATTGTATGATAATTCTGTTACTCTGCATTTAAAATGAAGGAGGAGTGCATAGAAATTTTTTTACCCCGCATTTAAAAGGAATGAGGAATGCATGGGAATACTGTTACTCCGCATTTAAAAGGAAGGAAGAATGCATGGAAATTCTGTTGCTCTGCATTTAAAAGGAATGAGGAATGCATGGGAATTCTGCTACTCTGCATTTGAAATGAAGGAGGATTGCATGGATATTCTGTTACTCTGCATTTAAAAGGAATGAGGAATGCATGGAAATTCTGTTACTCCGCATTTAAAAGGAAGGAAGGATGCATGGAAATTCTGTTACTCTGCATTTAAAAAGAATGAGGATTGCATGATAATTCTGTTACTCTGCATTTAAAAGGAATGAGGAATGCATGGGAATTCTGTTACTCCGCATTTAAAATGAAGGAGGAATGCATGGAAATTAAATAGCTCTACTTTTAAAACGGAGCAGTAATACAGGGAAATTTTGTGGTTTTGTGTTTAAAGGGAAAAGAATACATGGAAATTCTGTAGTTCTACACTTAAAAGGAGCAGGAATGCGTGGAAATTCTATTACTCTGCATTTAAAATGAAGGAGGAATGCATGGAAATTAAATAGCTCTACTTTTAAAAGGGAGGAGTAATACAAGGAAATTTTGTGGTTTTATGTTTAAAGGGAAAATAATACATGGGAATTCTGTAGTTCTACATTTAAAAAGGAGCAGGAATGCATGGAAATTCTGTTACTCCGCATTTAAAATGAAGGAAGAATGCATGGAAATTAAATAGCTCTACTTTAAAACTCAGGAGTAATACAGGGAAATTTTGTGGTTTTATGTTTAAAGGGAAAAGAATACATGGAAATTCTGTAGTTCTACATTTAAAAAGGAGCAGGAATGCGTGGAAATTCTGTTACTCTGCATTTAAAAGGAAAGAAGAATGCATGGAAATTCGATGACTTCCTCTTGAAATGAAGGAGGAATACATGGAAATTCTGTTACGCTACATTTATAATGGAGGAGGATTAAATGGAAATTCTGTTATACTACCTTTAAAAGGAAGGAAGAATGCTTGGAAATTCAATAGCCATACTTTTAAAAGGGAGGAGTAATACAGGCGTGGCGCGGTCATACGACACGTTAGGTTCCAGGCCACCATCGTATAGCGAATCATTGCCTTGTTTTTCTTTGTAGATGCATGTAACATTTTTAAGCAGTCATATTGGATTGTATTGGATTGTTTTACCTCTGAGCGGCACTTTTTTGCACACCATGGGCTAAATTGCCAGGTCACAAGGACCCCGAAGACTCAGAGAAGGTTGGGGAGGGGACCCACTGGAGCAGCTGTTGGGAGACAGATGGTAGCCTCTCGTCAAGGCCATCCAGCGTGTTCTTTAACGTTGGGTTGTTTTACCTCTGAGTGGCACTTTTTTGCACACCATGGGCTAAATGGCCAGGCCACAAGGACCCCGAAGACTCAGAGAAGGTTGGGGGAGGGGACCCACTGGAACAGCTGTTGGGAACAGATGGTAGCCTCCCGTCAAGGTCATCCAGCGTGTTCTTTAACGTTGGGTTGTTTTACCTCTGAGTGGCACTTTTTTGCACACCATGGGCTAAATGGCCAGGCCACAAGGAACCCGAAGACTCAGAGAAGGTTGGGGGAGGGGACCCACTGGAACAGCTGTTGGGAGACAGATGGTAGCCTCCCGTCAAAGCCATCCAGTGTGTTCTTTAACGTGCACAGGGTATGGCTCTCCCGCACACGGGGCCACGGCTTAACGTCCCATCCGATGGACGGCGGCCTTTTCAAGCCCATCGGTGTAAGTAGTCACATACAGTATGCACATAACTGACGTAAATTAAGCATTTACAATTAAATTAAATACTCTCATTCGTCACTAAATTTTATAATTTTAATCTTAGTATCAAACGCAATACGTTTCGTAGGCTTCTTCTTTTCACTGGAAGCAATAATATCCTTACTTTGATTTTTATCTGCCATTATTAACAATAAAATAAAATAATAGCTATAAATAGTTTGTAATTCACAGCGAAACCCAAAACACAATGAGATGCAACGAACAAAGACGATGCAGAAAAATTGAGTGCATGAAAATTGCGCATCGGTTGACTCCGAAACTGAGTAAACGGAAAAGATTGTACAATGAGGAGAGTCACGTGCAAAGTCATCGCGCACAATTCTATGCAAAAGAGACCACCTGCTTTGGGCACGTGTTGGTTCAAGGTGTTGTAAGATCGTAATGAAATTAGCCTCGAATGCGGGCTCCCAACACCAAACACGTGTTGGCAGTATGACAAAGTACTGCTCCATGAAATATAGCTCGTGGCGCTGCTGTCGAGCACTAAACACTTTAGTGTCGATCACTAAAAGGGCGCCATTTTTATTATGATGTCCCGCTTTACCCTTTAACCCCCCCCCCCCCAAAAGGGTGAATTGGTTTTGATTTCGTTTTTTGCTCTGTTTAATTTGAGGATTGGATCAGAGGTAAACTCTGAGCGGCACTTTTTTGCACACCATGGGCTAAATGGCCAGACCACAAGGACCCCGAAAGCTCAGAGAAGATTGGGGGAGAGGACCCACTGGAACAGCTGTTGGGAGACAGATGGTAGCCTCCCGTAAAGGCCATCCAGCGTGTTCTTTAACGTGCACAGGGTATGGCTCTCCCGCACACGGGGCCACGGCTTAACGTCCCATCCGACGGACGGCGACCTTTCCAAGCCATCGATGTCCCCTACTGACCGTGGGCAGGGCGGGGAGTTTTGCGGAGATAAATCTCAATGCTGACTAAGCTGGGACTCGAACCTGGGAACTACATATTACGAGCCTGGCGCGCTACCGACTGAGCCACCCCCGTCCCTTTAATTTGAGTGTGAATATAAAGAATGTAAGGCCTTAGGCCAATAGATTCCTTTTTTTGTGTGCAATCAGAATCAATTCGTCGAGAGAGGACCTTGTCGTGGTCTAGGGGCTTCCACCTTGGAGGAGGGTCTAACGCTCTCTCAGAAGAAAAATGAAGTGACCACCTGGTGTGAACCCCAAGGTACCAGGTGGCAATGGCTAGTGAAGAGAATAAAATGGCCTCACAAGTGCAGAGTGCCAGAAGCAAAATTAGTGAACTTCTCGGAGAATTGGACTCTATATTACAAAGCAGTGTTAGTAAGGTTACGAAACAACAAAAGGCTGGAATAAGAAACTTTTTAGAAACCTACAAGATGTGGTTTAGTAAAAAGAACTGAAAATCTGCAACCTGGAGGGAAAGTTAGCTGAAAGAGAGGAGATAACCAAAAGTAAGGTTGTTGTTGGGTGGTTTTACCTCCGAGCGGCACTTTTTTGCACACCATGGGCTAAATGGCCAGGTCACAAGGACCCCGAAGGCTCAGAGAAGGTTGGGAGAGGGGACCCACTGGAACAGCTGTTGGGAGACAGATGGTAGCCTCCCGTCAAGGCCATCCAGCGTGTTCTTTAACGTTGGGTTGTTTTACCCCTGAGCGGCACTTTTTTGCACACCATGGGCTAAATGGCCAGGTCACATGGACCCCGAAGGCTAATAGCATGTTTGGGAGAGGGGACCCATTGGAACAGCTGTTGGGAGACAGATGGTAGCCTCCCGTCATGGCCATCCAGCGTGTTCTTTAACGTTGGGTTGTTTTATCTCTGAGCGGCACTTTTTTGCACACCATGTGCTAAATGGCCAGGTCACATGGACCCCAAAGGCTCAGAGAAGGTTGGGAGAGGGGACCCACTGGAACAGCTGTTGGGAGACAGATGGTAGCCTCCCGTCAAGGCCACCCAGCGGGTTCTTTAACGTGCACAGGGTATGGCTCTCCCGCACACGGGGCCACGGCTTAACGTCCCATCCGACGAACGGCGGCCTTTCCAAGCCCATCGGTGTCCCCCACTGACCGTGGGCAGGGTGGGGAATTTTGAGGAGATATGTCTCAACGCTGACACAGCTGGTATTCGAACCTGGGAACTGCAGATTACGAGCCTGGCGCGCTACCTACTGAGCCACCCCAAAAGTAAAGTTTCAACCTGTAAAAGCTATGCTGAATTGGCGAGAAGTTCTCTGCGTCCAAAGTCTAGGGACGAGACCAGCAACAAATAGTGTTCATTTACCCTCAAAATGAGGGAAAGAGTTCAGAGGAAATCAAGAAAAAATAATTAATGATCTAGAATTCAGCGCTGTCCAACTAGCGGCAAAAAACTTGAACAAAATCAAGTTTTTACTTGAAATTTTAAATAAATATCTGTAATCCACCTTATAATATTTTGTCAACTTATATTACTTTACTTGATAAGCAATCCTCAACTTACTCGTTCTATAAAGTTTACAAAACATTCTTGAGCCGATCGGCAAACTTCTGAATCCTTTTAAGAGCGGTGCGGCGTCATCAAGTTGGGTTGAGTTGTTTTACCTCTGATTGGCACTTTTTTGCACACCATGGGCTAAAAGGCCAGGTCCCATGGACCCCAAAGGCTCAGAGAAGGTTGGGAGAGGGGACCCACTGGAACAGCTGTTGGGAGACAGATGGTAGCCTCCCGTCAAGGCCATCCAGCGTGTTCTTTAACGTTGGGTTGTTTTACCTCTGAGCGGCACTTTTTTGCACACCATGGGCTAAATGGCCAGGTCACATGGACCCCAAAGGCTCAGAGAAGGTTGGGAGAGGGGACCCACTGGAACAGCTGTTGGGAGACAGATGGTAGCCTCCCGTCAAGGCCATCCAGCGTGTTCTTTAACGTTGGGTTGTTTTACCTCTGAGCGGCACTTTTTTGCACACCATGGGCTAAATGGCCAGGTCACATGGACCCCGAAGGCTCAGAGAAGGTTGGGGGAGGGGACCCACTGGAACAGCTGTTGGGAGACAGATGGTAGCCTCCCGTCAAGACCATCCAGCGTGTTCTTTAACGTGCACAGGGTATGGCTCTCCCACACTCGAGCCACGGCTTAACGTCCCATCCGACGGACGGCGACCTTTCCAAGCCCATCGGTGTCCCCTACTGATCGTGGGCAGGGCGAGGAATTTTGCGGAGATAAATCTCAACGCTGACCCAGCTGGGACTCGAACCTGGGAACTACAGATTAGGAGCCTGGCGCACGTGGCGTCATCAAACAATTGTTTTTATGAAGCTGCAGTGATAAGAATCATCTAACGACAACACTATGATTGACAAAAATATTGGGCTCGCAGGACTTACAAAAAGAAGGAATTTATTGTCGAATGTTGCACTGTATTGTGCACGAGGAGACATTGTGTGGCATTTCGGTGAAACTAAACGACGTAATGGAAAAGGTTATCAAAATTACCAATTTAATTCGTGGCGGAAATCGTTCTCTTAAACACAGAAAATTTAAAGCTTTTTTTGGACGAACTGAATGCTGAGTATGGCGATCTGTTTTTACATAGTAATATTCGTTGGTTAAGTGACGGAAAATGCTTGAAGAGAATTTTTACACTTCGAAAAGAAATTTATCTTTTTCTCATAGAAGTGGGCACCGATGAAAATTTAATATCAAGTTTTGTTGATGAAACTTTTCTATGTTCACTTGCTTTCCTAACAGACATTACAGATTATTTAAATGTCTTGAATAAATCCTTACAAGGAAAAGATCAAAATGTGTGCTGTCTTTATAATCATGTTTAATGGGTTTAATAGCAAACTACAATTGTTGAAGTCAAATTTGCAGGAAAACAATTCAAATCATTTTGAGACTTGTAAAGAGTTCTACGAAGAAATGAAGCAACTTAGTAAAACAGTTAATTTTGAAAAATTTGTTCCTAAATTAGATATCCTAATTGAAGATTTTAATAGAATATTTTCTCAATTGAATGACCTTAAGCAAAGTATAAATTTATTGAGTAATCCATTAAATATTGATATTAGCACCGTAGATCCTAAATATCAAATGGAATTATGTGACCTTCAGTCCGACCCAATTATTGCATCTAATAGAGAAACTTGAATAGAATTGTTTAAACTTATGCCTAAAGAAAAATATCCAAAAATGAAAGATTTTGGACTCCAAATAATTTCTGTGTTCGGAAGTACATATACCTGCGAGCGCACATTTTCTGATATGAAACATATAAAATCAAGATACAGAAACTGCTTGAAAGACTCTACACTTGAACATATACTTCGGCTCGCAACAACAAATATCGATACGGACGTAAAAGAAATCATTGCCCAACAACTACGGCCACAATGATCCTATTAAATTTATTAAATATTTGATGAGGTTTAAAATAAATAAAAATAAATACATACCCCCTCAAGCAGCTGCTTGCCACAGAGGTCTGACAGGAGCCTATCAGTTTATATGCCACAGTAGAATGTCTGTGAGGATGGCAGGACCTCAGCAGAAAAACATCACACACATCCATGCCTTATCCGGGACTCGAACCCAGGTCCCTTAGATCAGTAACCAAGCGCGCTAACCACTCGGCCATTAGAAAATTTATATTGGTTTATTATTACTTATTATTTTTCGTATAAATAAAATATTTTTTGAGGTTTTTGAGGTTTATTCCCACTTCTTATGTTTCGTATAAATAAAATAATTTTTTGAAATGACATGAACTGACTTTTCATTTACCTCTCCTATCATATTATTTTTTTTTGGCCCGTGAAATATTGGCAAAAGAAAAAATGGCCCGCGGTCTTAGAGAAGTTGGACAGCACTGATCTACGGTTGGGTTGATTTGCCTCTGAGCGGCATTTTTTTGCACACCATGGGCTAAATGGCCAGGTCACATGGACCTCGAAGGCTCAGAGAAGGTTGGGGGAGGGGATCCACTAGAACAGCTGTTGGGAGACAGATGGTAGCCTCCCTTCGAGGCCATCCAGCGTGTTCTTTAAAGTGCACAGGTTATGGCTCTCCCACACACGGGGCCACGGCTTAACGTCCCATCCGACGGACGGCGGCCTTTCCAAGCCCATCGGTGTCCCCTACTGACCGTGGGCAGGGCGGGGAATTTTTGCGGAGATAAATCTCAACGCTGACGCAGCTGGGACTCGAACCTGGGAACTACAGATTACGAGCCTGGCGCGCTACCGACTGAGCCACCCCCGCCCCGCACTGATCTAGATCCAACAAAAATGAAAACTGGCATTTAAATGTCAAAAAAATTTCAAAAGGTGGTGTATTGGTGGAATGCACAGCTGAATTTGATAAAAAGATTTTGAAATCAGAAATTCAACGCAGTGCAGTCTTAAAAGACAAAGTCCAAGCTAAAGAACCAAAAAAAAGAAATTGTCACAAATCATCATATATGATGTTGATGGAGAGATTGAAAAAGACTCACCAGTAGAAAGAATTTAAAGCACAAAATGTTTTATTAAAATAGGCCTTCGATGGAGGCAAAATTCTCCATTAAGAGTAAAAATAACAATAAGCACTGGATAGTGCAAATAGACACGGAAAGTTTTAAAACTCTAATGAAAGAGAAAAAGGTCAATGTGGGTTGGGTTGTTTTACCTCTGAGCGGCACTTTTTTGCACACCATGGGCTAAATGGCCAGGTCACATGGACCCCGAAGGCTCAGAGAAGGTTGGGGGAGGAGACCCACTGGAACAGCTGTTGGGAGACAGATGGTAACCTCCCGTCAAGGACATCCAGCGTGTTCTTTAACGTGCACAGGGTATGTCTCTCCCGCACACGGGGCCACGGCTTAACTTCCCATCCGACGGACGGTGGCCTTCCCAAGCCAATCGGTGTCCCCTACTGACCGTGGGCAGGACGGGGAATTTTGCGGAGATAAATCTCAACGCTGACCCAGCTGCGACTCGAACCTGGGGTCGATGTAAGAATACCTAAAGGTGGTGAGATGTTTCAAGTGCAATAGATATGGTCATTTTGAAACAAAATGCTCAGAAGATCAAGCATGTGGTAAATGTGGTCAAAAAGACCACAAACACTGGGATTTTAAAGCAACAGTCTTATCTTGTGTTAACTGTAAAGCAGCCAATGATAAATTTAAGTTAAAATTGAAAGTCCAACATTCTAGCTTAGATGCGGATTGTTCCTGTCATAAAAGTGAGTTGGATCTAATGATAAAGCGCATTCAATATTGAAACGAAGTCTTCGAAAACAGTTCAGATAAACTTACAATCGCTCAAAAAAAATATCCGAACACTATGATTGATTACAGAATTCAGGAAAAATATCTGGAGCGTGTACAGCAACTGTACACGCTCCAGTTACCGTTCACAGCAGACTGGAGCGTGTGCAGTTACTGCACACGCTCCAGTTTGCTGTGAACGGTAACTGCACACGCTCAATATTTCCGTGAGTCCACACGATCTAGTATCAAAATAATATGACCACCTACAGTCGCTCAAAAAAGTATCCGAACACTATGATTGATTACAAAATTCAGAAAAAATATCTGGCAACGATTTTGTTTAGAAATTAGTGATCTGGCAACCTTCGTGTCACGTGATTACAGAATTCAGTAAAAATATCTGGAGCTTGTACAGCAACTGTACACGCTCCAGTTACCGTTCACAACAAACTGGAGCGTGTGCAGTTACTGCACAGCTCCAGTTTGCTGTGAACGGTAACTGCACACGCTCAATATTTCCGTGAGTGAGCCCACACGATCTAGTATCAAAATAATATGACCATCTACAGTCGCTCAAAAAAGTATCCGAACACCATGGTTGATTACAAAATTCAGAAAAAATATATGCAACGATTTTGTTTAGAAATTAGTGATCTGGCAACCTTCGTGTCACGTGACACGAAGGTTGCCAGATCACTAATTTCTAAAAAAAAATTCGTTGCCAGGTATTTTTTGTGAATTCTGTAATCAACCGTAGTGTTCGGATACTTTTTTGAGCGCCTGTACCTCCATTCGTTTTAATATTTGACGCTGAGTTCGCCACTACATTCGAAAGAAGAGGTCCGGAATTGGGCGGACAGCTTTGCCGACAGCTTTTAAAATACTGTCTGCTAATATCCAAGTCCCCATCTTTGACTAGTAGGGGCGGGGGTGGCTCAGTCGGTAGCGCGTCAGGCTCGTAATCTGTAGTTCCCAGGTTCGAGTCCCAGCTGGGTCAGCGTTGAGATTTATCTCCTCAAAATTCCCCGCCCTGCCCACGGTCAGTAAGGGACACCGATGGGCTTGGAAAGGCCGCCGTCCGTCGGATGGGACGTTAAGCCGTGGCCCCGTGTGCGGGAGAGACATACCCTGTGCACGTTAAAGAACACGCTGGATGGCCTTGACGGGAGGCTACCATTTGTCTCCCAACAGCTGTTCCAGTGGGTCCCCTATCTCAACCTTCTCTGAGCCTCGGGGTCCTTATGACCTGGCCATTTAGCCCATGGTGTGCAAAAAAGTGCCGCTCAAAGGTAAAACAACCCAACCCAAAATTGACTAGTATTTTCCAATTCGAAAGATAACTATTGAAAACTTTAAACAAATTCTTTAGACTCTTAACTCTTCTTAATTTATCCAACAAAAAGGGCCATCAGACATTATTGAACGCTCCTTTAACATCTAGTGATAAAACAAAATGTGATTCTTTTCTTCTTCATTTCTGTCAAGAGCGGCAATCAACTGTGGGATTGCCATTTGTTGTGCATTTTCCGGAATGAAACCACATTGATTTTGGTTTAGCTTTCCATAGCTATGAATGAAGACGCTCAGTCGATTTGTTATTAGCTTATCAAGCACTTTACTCCATAATGATAGTTGGGGGGGGGGGGAGCTCAGTCGGTAGCGCGCCAGGCTCATAATCTGTAGTTCCCAGGTTCGTGTCCCAGGTGGGTCAGCGTTGAGATTTATCTCCGCAAAGTTTCCAACCCTGCCCACGGTCAGTAGAGGACACTGATGGGCTTGAAAAGGTCGCCGTCCGTCGGATGGGACGTTAAGCCGTGGCCCCGTGTGCGGGAGAGCCATTCCCTATGCACGTTAAAGGACACGCTGGATGGCCTTGATGGGAGGATACCATCTGTCTCCAAACAGCTGTTCCAGTGGGTCCCTTCCCCCAACCTTGTCTGAGCTTTCGGGGTCCATGTGACTTGGCCATTTAGCCAATGATGTGCAAAAAAAGTGCCGCTCAGAGGTAAAACAACCCAACCCATGCTGATAGCAAACAAATTGGCCTGTATGCCAAGGGATTTCTTCCATCTTTACCTTCTTTATTAAATAAAATTTGTTCAACTTGTTTCCAGTTCTCTGGGAAAATTCCTCTTTTGAGACATTCATTTAGTATCCCCATAAACCAATTTCCATTAACTTCATAGAGCTCTTTGACAATTTCAAGAAAAACTCTTCAAACCACGCGCCTTTCCCTTATTCATTCGTGCAATAACTTCTTCAACTTCATGGGCGGGGGTGCCTCAGTCGGTAGCTCGCCAGGCTCGTAATCTGTAGTTCCCAGGTTCGAGTCCCAGCTGGGTCAGCGTTGAGATTTATCTCAGCAAAATTCCCCGCCCTTCCCGCGGTCAGTAGGGGACACCGATGGGCTTGTGAAAGGCCGCCGTCCATCGGATGGGACGTTAAGCCGTGGCTCCGTGTGCGGGAGAGCCATACCCTGTGCACGTTAAAGAACACGCTGGATGGCCTTGACGGGAGGTTACCATCTGTCTCCCAACAGCTGTTCCAGTGGGTCCACTCCCCCAACCTTCTCTGAGCCTTCGGGGGCCATGTGGCCTGGCCATTTAACCTATGGTGTGCAAAAAAGTGCCGCTCAGGGGTAAAACAACCCAACTCTTCAACTTCAGTTATTGTAAATAGGTTATCATGTTGTGTGTTAACCCTTTCACGACCAAGGGAAATATTTTTCCCATTTTAAAATTGGTGATTGTCGTATTTAATTATAACCTTATCTGCATTTTTTATACAGAATGTCAAAATAGAACGTATGCCGAACGCAATTACGTAAACGGGAACGTTTAGAAAACAAAAACAGAACTGTCAGGACGCATAATATATGTACTATGTGCAATGTCCATCTTTGCCTCACTACCAAAAGAAATTGCTTCGCAGAATATCATAATTAGCACATCATTTTGTATAGTAATTTTATTTCATAATTTTGTATTATTTTAGTTAACATTTTGTTCTAATAAACCAATAAATAAAAGACATTGCATAATAAACCTAACTATAATTTGTGTTACTTTTATAGTCCATTAGGAAAAATATTTCCCAAAAAATTCCAAAAAAACTACACATTGTTATGTATTTTTCTTATGATTTTTATTTATTTTACGTCTAAACAAAGTAAAATAAACAGTTACATACTAATATTTACTCTTAGGAACCTTATGGTCCTGAAAGGGTTAACAGGTCTCCTTGACTTGTTTCTCTGAAATTCATTATCCTCTTCCTTGTTATCTAACGGGAAATGATATTCTATTAATCTGTTCAATGATTCTCTTACACTTTTAGTGAGAGAACCATCTTCTTGAAAAATCGCTGAAAGCTTAAATGTTGCTATTTTAAAATGAATTCCAAATGGTTGTTCTTTTGAAACTTCATCGCATAATTGTTCCCAGCTATTATTCTTTGCCAAATATATACTCCGTTTGTATTTGGCTTCCCATAATTTAAACTCGTCTCTTTAAATGTTCAATTGTGTTTCATCTGAGTAGCATCTTTGAGATCTCCTCCTTTTGTTCTTAACCTCTCTTCTAAGTTCCGATAATCCCTGACTCCACCATGGGACTCTTCTATAAACAGACTTTGATTCTTTATTTTTATGCTTCACATTATCCTGACATAATTTCTATAAAGTCTCGGTTATATCAATGATATATTTATCAACATCTAGTTGTTCTTCAACCTCTTTCAAAGAGATAGTTGAGAATTTTTCTGAAAGTCCTCTTTTGAAATCCAACCAATTAAGGTTTTTAACTGAAAACCATTGTTGAGAATTTCTCTGAGTTTTTGAGAAATATAAATTGAAGCTAATATATGCATGATTACTAAAACTGATCTCCTCTTCTACTGTCCATTCATTATCAAAGTCCGGGTTTATCACTTTATGCAAAGTTAAATCTATCCAACTATCACCAAGACTACCAAGTGAAAGTAAGATCACTGTTTGGATCATTCAAGACAGCAAAGCCAATTTGGTTTATAAATTCCACGGCTTATTTTCCTCTTTGGTCCTTCATTTGAGGACCCAATAATTTATTCCTTGCATTGAAATCCCCTCCTAGGACTGTATTCCAGTCAGGGAAAGTTTGAACAATATTTGTTATTATCTGTAGATTCTCTTCTAGAGAATCTTTTCGCGGGCAGTACAATGAGATCAGAATGCTTTTTCTATCTTCCCTTTCAATTGAGATCAGAATACTTTTTCTATCTCCCGTTTCAATTGAGATCAGACTACTCTTTCTATCTTCCTTTTCAATTGAGATCAGACTACTCTTTCTATCTCCCCTTTCAATTGAGATCAGAATACACTTTCTATCTCCCCTTTCAATTGAGATCAGAACACTCTTTCTATCTCCCCTTTCAATTGAGGTCAGAATACTCTTTCTATCTTCCCTTTCAATTGAGATCAGAATAACTTTTCTATCTTCCCTTTCAATTGAGATCAGAATACTCTTTCCATCTACCCCTTTCAATTGATATCAGAATACTCTTTCTATCTCCCCTTTCAATTGAGATCAGAATACTCTTTCTATCTCCCCTTTCAATTGAGGTCAGAATACTCTTTCTATCTTCCCTTTCAATTGAGATCAGAATACCTTTTCTATCTTCCCTTTCAATTGAGATCAGAATACACTTTCTATCTCCTCTTTCAATTGATATCAGAATACTCTTTCTATCTCCCCTTTCAATTCAGGTCAGAATACTCTTTCTATCTTCCGGCTCGGCGTGCCTACTTTGCTGCTACTAACTTTTGTCGTGCTAACTTTGCAAATTCCTCAGCAATGGAAGGCTTGTGTGCTATCTGTGGGAATGAAGTTCTAGAGACGACTGACAAACGCTCAGATTCCATCAGATGTAAAGGGGCCTGTAGAAGCCAATTTCACTACTATTGTGCAAATATTACAGAAGATAACTTCCGCAAATTTTCTGCAGAACGCAAAAACAAATGGAAGTGTATGAAGTGCAAGTCTTCTGATGCTTCCCCTGCCAGGTCGCAAGATATTGTGTATGCTGCGTCAGGTGCTTCTTCGACTTTCGCTGAATCCTTGGAGAGAGATCAAGGCTTCAGTTCCGAACAAATGGCATCAATTAAATCTTTAATATACCATTCGGTTAAACAGGCAATGATTGAATGCATGGGTGACCTGAAGAACAATATCGTGGAACTTACCAAATCATTAGATTTTTTATCAGGAAAATATGATGAATTACGAGATAAGGTTGAAAATGTCACTCAGGACTTGGTTCTCTGCAGACATGAAAATAAGAATTTATTAGCTAAGAATCAGAAATTGGAAAATACGATCGAAAATTTATCAGAAAGGGTAAATGATTTGGAACAGGAAAGCAATGTGTGCAACTTAGAAATTCAAGGTATACCCGAATTATTACAAGAAAATGCAAAGAACATCGTAGGGAAAATTGCTAATTTCCTAAATGTTAACTTTAAATCCCAAGAGGTACTGGAATGTTTCAGAATTGGTAAAAAGGAAGAGACTTCAACACGTCCACGTACAATCTTAGCAAAGTTTAAAGACCGAGCCCTACGAGATGCTTTTCTTGACAAAGTAAAAGGACATCGTGATCTGAATACCAAAGATGTAGGTATTGTTAATGAAAAGCATATAATCTACCTCAACGAACATTTGTCAAGATTTTATAGAGATCTCTTCCACAAGGCAAGAAGAGTCAAAATAGAAAAACAATACAAATATATATGGGTAAAAAATGGGAAAATATTTCTAAGAAAGGAAAACGGAGCACAATGCCGCCTTGTTAAATCTGAACGAGATTTGTTATCATTGTAAGTATATATATTTTTTTGTTCACAGTGAAATATCTTTCATCTTATAATGGCTACACCTAATTATGTTCAGTCTGAAAATCTCAGTCTGATTTATGGTAATTGCTTTAATAAATCAACTTTTTCTATTTTCTCACTCAACTGTAGAAGTCTGTATAAAAACCTTGATGAGATCTTGGTAACTTTAGAAAGTAGTAGTTTTCTATTTGATACTCTTGTATTTGTGGAAACATGGCAAAATAACAATATTCCACATATCAATGGTTATACTGGTGTAGGTTTGGGAAGAGAGGCTCGCAAAGGTGGAGGAGTAGCACTTTATTTCAGAGAAAGCTTTTCTTTCAAGATATTAAACAATTTGTCAGTTATTACTGATGATTACGAGATTTTGCTTGCTAAATCAGGAAATCTGATTGTGGGCAGTATTTATCGACCACCTCAGGGTGATGTACAATTATTTCTGTCACATCTAGAATTTGTTTTAAACTCATTACTTAAACTGAAATCGATCTTTATATTAATGGGTGACTATAACCTTGATATTATGAACCAAGATAAAAATGTATTAAATTTAATAGACCTAGTTAATTCATATGATTGTTTTGTTTTAAACAGTGGATTACCAACTAGAGTTGGAAATCAAAGTTCTACACTAATTGATTATGGAATTTCGAATGTAGATTGTCAAAATGGAGTTCTGATGTCAAAAATTACAGATCATTTCCCCACATTTTTTCTGGTCCAAAGGACAAATTTTCAAATGCTACCTAGCAGTTATAGATATAGAGAAATCAATGACAATAATATTCTGCAATTGCAATATAAATTAAATCGTATTGATTGGCAATTCCTTTACTTAATCAGCGATGTAAATGAAGCATATAATTATTTCATAAATATTTTTATAAATCACTATAATAAATATTTGCCCACGGGTATTAAGAAGTTCCAAAGGCCAAATAAATATGCTCCTTGGATGACGAAAGATCTGAAAAAATTAATAACTAGAAGAGATAATTTATACAAAAAAGCAAAAGAAACCCATTTGGAGGATGACAGTTCTGCATATAAAGAATTTCGTAATTTCGTTACTGCCCAAATCAGACGAACAAAGAACGCCTATTATAACAGTAGATTTGATTCTAGCAAAAATTCTAAACAGAAATGGAAATATCTCAACGATGTTTTGGGTAGAAATAAATGTAAGTCAATAGTAGGAGACATTTCTTCTGATGATGCAATTATTGCTGATGACTATGCGAAGTCCAATGCCTTCAATAGCTATTTTCATGATACCGTTAACGAATTGATACTGAACCAAACTGAAAAATTTCATGGCAAATATAAATATCAAATTGAGTGCATAGATCAGACATTTTATGTCATGCCAATTGTTACTCAAGAGATCAGTAACATTGTGAATGATCTAGGAGCTGATAAGTCACCAGGTATAGATGACATAAATATTAATGTATTAAAAAGATTATACATACAATAAAAGAACCTTTGTGCTATATATTTAATTTATCAATAATAAACGAAGTATTCCCGGATAAACTGAAAATTGCCAGAATTCTTCCCATACATAAATCAGGTGATAAAGAAAACATAGAAAACTACAGACCAATTTCAATTTTGCCAATCTTCTCGAAAATCTTTGAAAAGCTAATTTGTACACGTATGACTAAATTCCTAGATAATATGAAAATTATCACACAACAACAATATGGTTTTCAAAATAAAAAATCTACTCAGACAGCCATTGCAGATTTATATGAGCATATTGTCAATCATTTGGATGCAGGTCACATTGGATTAGCTGTATATCTTGATTTTACGAAAGCATTTGACAGTATTAACCATGAAATTTTGTTAAAGAAAATTGAATTTTATGGCCTGAGAGGTAAAATAAATAACTGGTTAAGAAGCTACTTATTTCAGAGGAAAGCTCTTGTAGAAGTAAATGGTAGTATATCAGATGAACATTTTATTTACAGAGGTGTGCCTCAAGGTTCGATTCTTGGTCCGATCCTTTTCCTACTTTACATTAACGACTTAGCAAAGTTACACATTAATTCAAAGATGTTATTATATGCTGATGATACAAGCATTGTCGATTTCAACCAAGATTCTGCAAGCCTGATTAGCAGTGTTAACTACTCTCTAAATATTATATCTGAATGGTGCAGACATAACAATTTATTAATAAATGTCAAGAAATCCAAATACATGATTTATAAAAATAAAAACAAAAATATCGATGAGAAATGTTTCGATGTGAAGATTAATGAAATTAAGCTAAAGAGATGCACTGAATATAAATTCTTAGGAATATGGATCGATGAAAATCTGAACTGGTCATTTCACGTAAAGCAGCTGAGAATCACTCTGTCAAGGAATATTGGTATGATTGGTAAAATACGTCATCTGGTTAACAAACAAATTTTGACAAATTTATACTACTCTTTCATTTATCCTTATATAACATATGGAATCTTAGTCTGGGGTAATACTTTTGACTATAATCTGAATGCTATATATCGTCTTCAGAAAAGAATTGTTAGATATATTGTTGGTAAAAGATATTATGATCCCGTGGCACATTTATTTTCTGAGGTTAAAATTCTTAATGTCTATAATAATTACAAACTGATATCAGGAAACTTTGTGTATTCGATTACAATGAGATTGATTAAATTGGATAGATTTAAAGACTATTTTCAGAGTCTTTCGAATTTTCATAATTTTGAAACACGTCATAGAGAGGATCTGAGTATACCTTTGTGTCGATTGTCAATTGGGCAGAGATCTATCAAATACAATGCAGTAAAAATTTGGTCTGAATTTCCTGATGATGTTAAAAATGCAAAATCTTTAAAATTATTTAAAATCAAATGTAGAATGTTTCTACTTACAAAGCAATGAAACCTATGTATCAGTGTAATATGTCTCATAACCATTTGACCTTTTATACTATTGAATTATTGTGCTATTTGAATTATTGTATACTTTACTGTTGTCATAATTGAACTAAAGGAAATAGGGAGCATTAACTAAAAATAAGCGTCAGCTTACTATGCTCTCCTTTTTTGTTTCGCCTTTCCTATTAAACACCAATATTTAATATGATTGTTATTTACTTTTTCTGATGCAATTGATATTTCTCAGCTATTTCACTCCTCAATTTTTTCATGTATATATTAATTGTTATTAGATAATTATGCTATGTAAATGTATATTGTATTGACTGGCGGAATAAAATAAAGATTATTATTATTATTATTCAATTGAGATCAGAATACTCTTTCTATTTTCCCTTTCAATTGAGATCAGAATACTCTTTCCATCTCCCCTTTCAATTGAGATCAGAATACTCTTTCTATCTCCCCTTTCAGTTGATCAGAATACTCTTTCTATCTCCCCTTTCAATTGAGTTCAGAATACTCTTTCTATCTTCCCTTTCAATTGAGTTCAGAGTACTTTTTCTATCTTCCATTTCAATTGAGATCAGAATACTCTTTCTATCTTCCATTTCAATTGAGATCAGAATACTCTTTCTATCTCCCCTTTCAATGGAGATCAGAATACTCTTTCTATCTTCCCTTTCAATTGAGATCAGAATACTCTTTCTATCTACCCTTTCAATTAATATCAGAATACTCTTTCTATCTCCCCTTTCAATTGAGATCAGAATACTCTTTCCATCATCTCTTTCAACTGAGATCAGAATACTCTTTCCATCCCCCTCGGTGTGAGCGCCTGTACGTGGTGAGGGGGACCACCCTGTGAAGGTTCCGCTGGCTCGGTTACCTTCACAGGGTCCTAAACGCTCGCCCGCGTGTTTGCCGTGCGCGGAGACGTGTGTCCCGGGAAAGGAGGATCCTGGTAGTTGCTCGGGGGTCCCCGTCTTCTCTCCTCAGCTCATGACTGGCATGGTCCCCATTGACCGTCTTGCCTTTGGGGAGCCTGTCTATCGCGGGACTGGGCAGCGGATTCCGGGGCCTCTGCTATATAATGCTTTGGCCTCTGCTTCCGGTAAACGGGAGCTCCTGGGGTGGACCCCCCAGGTGCAATCGGCTGGTGGGCAGGTCCTGCTAAGGTCAACTGTGCAGAGCGGTGAGTAACCTTGCCCACGGTCCGGGTACAGGTTTACAAGTTTCCTCACAGATTATTTTCCTTTTGTCGTTATCCTTTCTTTGTGAGGCCAGGTTGGCCATTCACAATTTTGTTATTTTAAGCTTTGTTTCATTTGTGCAGAACGTTTTTGTTCTGCACATTTCGCTTTTCATTTTCCTTATATTTATTTGTGAGGGCTTGGCTCACTGTCTGTGTGGGTATAGTGCCTGCGTAGCCCTGGCGCCCGACTGGGCGTCCCCTTGTTGGGCTCCGTGGAGGGTGGGGACAGCGGGCACTGAACCACACAAAAAAAAACATGAGAGTGAATGATGAAAATGCGATCACTGCCAACAAGAGGGCTCGACATGAACCCCCGTCTTCTTCGTCTACGTTATCACTGCCGTCGTCTTCTGTGTCTGTGTCTTCGTTCCCGAAGTTCCTGATCATCCACTCCACATGTGATCAGGTGCTTGGGGACATGTCCCCTTTTTTGTCAACAAATGTTTAAAAGGTCTTGCGGGAGAGCCGAAATCCGTAAAGCGCTTACGATCTGGCGACTTGCAGGTTGAGACTGCTTGTTCGAAACACTCCGAACTACTCCTGAAAGTAAAAGATATTGGTGGGGTGGCTGTCGAAGTCACTCCCCATGAAACTTTGAATTCCTCTCGGTGTGTGATCACCGAGTGGGGCCTCCTCAAAGTCACTGAGGAGGAAATCCTCTCAGAACTCACACCTCAAGGAGTAACAGCGGTCCACCGGGTTTCGACACGCCGTGATGGGAAATTGGCACCCACCCGGGTGCTGATTGTAACATTCAACACGCCACGCCTGCCTTCTTCCATCAAGGCAGGTTATTTGCATTGTGAGGTCCGACCGTATATACCTAACACTCTGCGCTGTTTTCAGTGTCAGATATACGGTCATGCCCGCACAGCATGCAGGGGCAAGCCCACCTGTGCTCGCTGTGGCAGTAAGGATCATCTCGATCCTGACTGCACAGCAGAAAAGGCATGCTGTGTGAACTGCAGTGGCGAACATCCGGCGTACTCCCGCGACTGTCCAAAGTGGAAAGAGGAAAGGAGGTACAACGCCTCAAAGTCATGAATAACATCTCATATGCTGAGGCGAGAAAGCTTGCTGTACCGCCCGCCCCGCCTGGCAAAGTTTCCTATGCCAGTGCAGTCATCGGAAAGTCCATCGTTCCAATGACTTCGGTTGCGGTGCAGACTGATATCAATGTACCACCAACTGAATCTTTCTCGCTGGCAGTGAAGTACCTCCTCACGCAGGCAAAACCGAGGTTAGTGTGGACTTCGACATCAACCCGTTTCCATACCTGCAGCTTAGCCTTCCACCTCCACCGGAAGGCCTCCTCCTCCCCGTCCTCAGACAGCAAGACCTTCAAAACCTAAAGGGCCCCCACCGGGGCCCAAAAAGAAACTAATCACTCCTCCACAAAGGGCGGTCACCGATCCATGCCCCTCGGACGATTCCGAGGACATGGATACCGACCGCCCCCTATTCACTAAACCGTCCTCTGCGGCGGTTAAGTTGAATAGGAATTCGTCGTCCGCCCACTCTTCTAAGTCCTGAGATGGCCACACTCCTACAATGGAATTGTCGTGGATTCCAGAGGAATCTTGACGACATCAAGGCCCTCTTTCAGGCACACCAGCCCATCTGTGTGTGCCTGCAGGAGACATACTTGCAGCCAGTCACAGATCCCACGATCCTGCACTTTTCACTAGTTCGCCGGTAACGGGATGGAGATGGTCCAGCTCGCGGGGGTGTCGCCATCCCCGTGAGCAACCATTCTTCATTCCAGGTCGTACCCCTCACCACCAACTTGGAGGCGGTAGCCATCCGTCTCTTCGTGGGGTTCTCGCTGACTGTCTGCTCTGTATATCTTCCACCTGGGAGCATCGTCTTCCAGGAAGACCTTGATGATCTCGTCTCGCAGCTGCCGTCCCCCTTCCTCATTATGGGGGACCTCAACGGACACAGTCCACTTTGGGGCAGTGCTGACACCAACGGGAGGGGCGGGGTCCTAGAGCAATGGCTCCTGGATCCTTCTCTCTCCCTGTTGAAAACCGGTGTCAGTACTTACTTTCACTCCCCAATCCGCTCTTTCACTGCCATTGACCTCACCATCTGCTCCTCTTCGATCCTTCCACTCTTTACATGGGAGGTCGAGGACAACCCTTACGGAAGTGATCACCTCCCCGTGGTGTGCACCATCTCCCGTGGGGGGGCCTTGCAGCCCTTCACGCGTCTCGCGGTGGAGGCTCGATCGGGCTGACTGGGGTGGTTTCGAGCTGCTCTCTGAGCTCGATGACCACTCTGTCAGCCAGGAGCCCATCAATGTGGCAGTAGCGGAGATAACGGACTGTATCGTAGATGCAGCTGCATCAACAATTCCTCAAACCTCTACACGGTTTCCTCGCTTTCCGAAACCGTGGTGGAATCCAGATTGCACCGCAGCTCGTAAGGCTCAGAACAAGGCTTGGTGGGTGTTTCGGAGATATCCGACGACCCCCCAACCTCGAAAAGTTCAAACGCGCCAGGGCGAAAGCTCGTTTCGTCCGACGCCAGAGCCAGAAGGAATCTTGGATCAAGTATACCTCTTCCATCACCCACACGACTAGTTCTAAGGTCGTGTGGGATAAAGTCCGGAAGATGGGTGGGAACTACACCTCCCACTCATTATCGATCCTGGAGCACATTGGAAGGCAATTGCTGATCCCAAAGCAATTGCCGACACTCTGGGGGAGTCATTCTCCTCCATCTCTTCTTCGTCATCTTACTCCCCCGAGTTTCTGGCCCAGAAGGGCAGGGCTGAACGCTCTCCGTTGTCTTTCCACTCGAATGGTCTGGAGCCTTATAACAGGCCATTCACAGAGGAGGAGCTTCGCCTTGCTCTGCACTCTTCTCGTGCCTCTGCTGTAGGGCCGGACAATGTCCATTATGCCATGCTCCAACATCTTTCACCATCGAGTAAGGATCGGCTGCTCCGACTTTTCAATCGCATTTTTCTCGAGGAGCAGTTTCCGGACTCCTGGCGGGAGGCCATCGTCTTGGCCTTCTCCAAGCCAGGCAAAGATCCCAAGATTCCTTCCAATTATCATCCCATCGCGTTGACGAGCTGCATGTGCAAGGTGTTGAAGAGAATGGTAAATGCCAGACTCATCTGGTATTTAGAACACCACAACCTTCTTTCTAACACCCAGTGTGGCTTTCGCAGGCAACGGTCAACTCTTGACCATCTGATACGCCTCGAATCGGCTATCAGAAATTCTTTTTTACGTAGAGATCAACCTGGTGTCAATTTTCTTCGACATCGAAAAAGCGTACGACACGGCTTGGGGATTCGGCATTCTTCGTGACCTCCACAGTTTCGGCTTAAGAGGTCACATGCCGATCTTCATCTCCAACTTCTTATCGACACGCTCTTTTCGTGTCCGTGTCGGTAACACTCTTTCGCGGCCGTACCCCCAAGAACAGGGGGTGCCACAAGGCTGCGTTCTGAGTGTTACGCTTTTCGCTGTCAAGATTAATTCTATTACTAGACAACTTCCTCCATCAGCAGGCAATGCTTTCTATGTTGATGACTTTAGCATCTTTTGCTCTTCGTCCAGCATGAAGGTCATTGAAAGACAACTGCAAATTGCCCTGAACAATCTTTCGGTTTGGGCGACGGCAAACGGGTTTCGGTTCTCCCCACAGAAGACCGCTTGTGTGCACTTTTGCCACAAGCGTAATCTTCACCTGGATCCCGAGCTGCGGTTTGGGGGTAACATCATTCCAGTTGTGGCGGAGACCAAGTTTCTCGGTCTCATATTCGATCGGAAATTGACCTTTTTACCACACATACGTCATCTCAGGTCCAAGTGCACGCGGGCATTGAACATCGTCATGGTCCTCTCCTCCCTTTCTTGGGGGGCGGACCGATGTTCTTTGTTCCATCTGTACCGTGCACTTGTCCGATCGAAACTGGACTACGGATCCCAGGTGTACGACTCGGCCCGGGATTCGGTGGTGAAGGTGCTGGATCCCCTCCATCACCAGGCCCTCCGTGCTTGCATGGGAGCCTTCCGCACCTCACCGGTCCAGAGTCTTTACGTTGAGACCGACGAACCTTCTTTATCTCTTCGACGTCAGCAATTATCACTACAATATGCATCAAAATTGCGATCCCTGCCTGGCCATCCCACTTGGGACTGCGTTTTCAGTCCGAAGTGGGAAATGCTTTACACAAATCGTCCGACTGCCATTTGTCCTTTTGGTTTGCGTGTCCGAGGTTACCTGAGACATTAACATCAGTCTCGATAGCATCGCACAGTCGACAGCTGAGCCACTTCCACATTGGCTCGCTGTTTCCCCTTCCTGCGATTTTTCCCTGTGCAGGACGGGGAAGGCCTTTACACCCAACTGTGTGTACCGGCAACTCTTTGCCAGCCATCGTGCTGAGTACCCGGACTTCTTGCCTGTCTTCACAGATGGCTCGAAGTCCGGCACATCAGTGGGATCGGCCATGGTCTGCTGTGATGTAATCATTGCAGACCAGATCCCACTGCAGTGTTCCATCTTCACTGCAGAGTTGCACGCTATCAGCCTCGCCTTGGACCACGTGGCGATTAAGCATCATTGTCGGTGTGTGCTTTACACCGACTCGCTTAGCTCGCTACAGGCTTTGATCTTGGTGAGGCATCGGCCTCACCCAGTTCTTACTAAGATCTGCCAGCAACTACATCGTCTGGCAGCCACCACCACCATCCATTTCTGTTGGGTGCCCGGTCACGTCGGGATTAGGGGCAGTGACTTGGCAGACGCTGCTGCCAAGTCGGCCATGCCCCTGTCCGACTCTCCGTTGCCGGTACCCTATCTGGATTTCCGGCAGCGTTTTACCATCGAGCTCCGGGCACAGTGGCAGAGATCTTGGTCAGAACAGCTTACCAACAAACTCTTTGAGATCAAACCTGTCATCAAACCATGGCAGTCTTGTTACCGCAAGAATCGCAAGGAGGAAGTTGTACTTGCTCGGCTCCGCTTAGGTCATTCGTATCTTACTCATTCGTTTCTTCTACGGGCGGACGACGTACCTAAGTGTGTTTTGTGACACCATTTTAACTATCAAGCATATTTTACTTCATTGTCCAGCTTTTACCTTTGAAAGACATATGATTTTTAACTTTCATAATTTTATGTTCGAGCCCCTTACACTCGGACACTAGTTATATGATGATTGTTGTTTTAAGTCTGTCTTTACATTTTTACATTACACTGGATATTTTACTAGACTATGATTTTAAACCTTTAAGCATTGTGTATATAACACAGGTCGCTTACACCTGGGTTATTTTTATATTGAACATATTTTTACATTTGTTTTTGTTGTCATGAAAATTTCTTTTTATTGTTTTACATTGTTCTTGTTGACTTTTTGGTTTATTTTTAAACTTGGTTGAGGGTTACACATTACTTTTATCTCTTTTCCTTTTGGATATTCGTTTGGCGCATTATAGCCTTAGTTGCTAATGCGCCAATAAACCTCAACCAACCAACTCTTTCCATCTTCCCTTTCAATTGAGATCAGAATACTCTTTCCATCTTCCCTTTCAATTGAGATCAGAATACTCTTTCCATCTCCCCTTTCAATTGAGATCAGAATATTCTTTCCATCTCCCCTTTCAATTGAGATCAGAATACTCTTTCCATCTTCCCTTTCAATTGAGATCAGAATACTCTTTCCATCTTCCCTTTCAATTGAGATCAGAATACTCTTTCCATCTTCCCTTTCAATGGAGATCAGAACACTCTTTCCATCTTCTCTTTCAATTGAGATCAGAATACTCTTTCCATCTCCCCTTTCAATTGAGATCAGAATACTCTTTCCATCTCCCCTTTCAATTGAGATCAGAATACTCTTTCCATCTTCCCTTTCAATTGAGATCAGAATACTCTTTCCATCTTCCCTTTCAATTGAGATCAGAATACTCTTTCCATCTTCCCTTTTAATTGAGATCAGAATACTCTTTCCATCTTCCCGTTCAATTGAGATCAGAATACTCTTTCCATCTCCCCTTTCAATTGAGATCAGAATACTCTTTCCATCTCCCCTTTCAATTGAGATCAGAATACTCTTTCCATCTTCCCGTTCAATTGAGATCAGAATACTCTTTCCATCTCCCCTTTCAATTGAGATCAGAATACTCTTTCCATCTCCCCTTTCAATTGAGATCAGAATACTCTTTCCATCTCCCCTTTCAATTGAGATCAGAATACTCTTTCCATCTCCCCTTTCAATTGAGATCAGAATACTCTTTCCATCTTCCCTTTCAATGGAGATCAGAACACTCTTTCCATCTTCTCTTTCAATTGAGATCAGAATACTCTTTCCATCTCCCCTTTCAATTGTGATCAGAATACTCTTTCCATCTTCCCTTTCAATTGAGATCAGAATACTCTTTCCATCTCCCCTTTCAATTGAGATCAGAATACTCTTTCCATCTTCCCTTTCAATTGAGATCAGAATACTCTTTCCATCTCCCCTTTCAATTGAGATCAGAATACTCTTTCCATCTCCCCTTTCAATTGAGATCAGAATACTCTTTCCATCTCCCCTTTCAATTGAGATCAGAATACTCTTTCCATCTCCCCTTTCAATTGAGATCAGAATACTCTTTCCATCTCCCCTTTCAATTGAGATCAGAATACTCTTTCCATCTCCCCTTTCAATTGAGATCAGAATACTCTTTCCATCTCCCCTTTCAATTGAGATCAGAATACTCTTTCCATCTTCCCTTTCAATTGAGATCAGAATACTCTTTCCATCTCCCCTTTCAATTGAGATCAGAATACTCTTTCCATCTCCCCTTTCAATTGAGATCAGAATACTCTTTCCATCTCCCCTTTCAATTGAGATCAGAATACTCTTTCCATCTCCCCTTTCAATTGAGATCAGAATACTCTTTCCATCTTCCCTTTCAATTGAGATCAGAATACTCTTTCCATCTTCCCTTTCAATTGAGATCAGAATCTCTTTCCATCTTCCCTTTTAATTGAGATCAGAATACTCTTTCCATCTTCCCGTTCAATTGAGATCAGAATCTCTTTCCATCTCCCCTTTCAATTGAGATCAGAATACTCTTTCCATCTCCCCTTTCAATTGAGATCAGAATACTCTTTCCATCTTCCCTTTCAATTGAGATCAGAATACTCTTTCCATCTTCCCATTCAATTGAGATCAGAATACTCTTTCCATCTTCCCGTTCAATTGAGATCAGAATACTCTTTCCATCTCCCCTTTCAATTGAGATCAGAATACTCTTTCCATCTCCCCTTTCAATTGAGATCAGAATACTCTTTCCATCTTCCCTTTCAATTGAGATCAGAATACTCTTTCCATCTTCCCTTTCAATTGAGATCAGAATCTCTTTCCATCTTCCCTTTTAATTGAGATCAGAATACTCTTTCCATCTTCCCGTTCAATTGAGATCAGAATCTCTTTCCATCTCCCCTTTCAATTGAGATCAGAATACTCTTTCCATCTCCCCTTTCAATTGAGATCAGAATACTCTTTCCATCTCCCCTTTCAATTGAGATCAGAATACTCTTTCCATCTCCCCTTTCAATTGAGATCAGAATACTCTTTCCATCTTCCCTTTCAATTGAGATCAGAATACTCTTTCCATCTCCCCTTTCAATTGAGATCAGAATACTCTTTCCATCTCCCCTTTCAATTGAGATCAGAATACTCTTTCCATCTCCCCTTTCAATTGAGATCAGAATACTCTTTCCATCTCCCCTTTCAATTGAGATCAGAATACTCTTTCCATCTCCCCTTTCAATTGAGATCAGAATACTCTTTCCATCTCCCCTTTCAATTGAGATCAGAATACTCTTTCCATCTTCCCTTTCAATTGAGATCAGAATACTCTTTCCATCTTCCCTTTCAATTGAGATCAGAATCTCTTTCCATCTTCCCTTTTAATTGAGATCAGAATACTCTTTCCATCTTCCCTTTTAATTGAGATCAGAATACTCTTTCCATCTTCCCGTTCAATTGAGATCAGAATCTCTTTCCATCTCCCCTTTCAATTGAGATCAGAATACTCTTTCCATCTCCCCTTTCAATTGAGATCAGAATACTCTTTCCATCTTCCCTTTCAATTGAGATCAGAATACTCTTTCCATCTTCCCATTCAATTGAGATCAGAATACTCTTTCCATCTTCCCGTTCAATTGAGAGATCAGAATACTCTTTCCATCTCCCCTTTCAATTGAGATCAGAATACTCTTTCCATCTCCCCTTTCAATTGAGATCAGAATACTCTTTCCATCTTCCCTTTCAATTGAGATCAGAATACTCTTTCCATCTTCCCTTTCAATTGAGATCAGAATCTCTTTCCATCTTCCCTTTTAATTGAGATCAGAATACTCTTTCCATCTTCCCGTTCAATTGAGATCAGAATCTCTTTCCATCTCCCCTTTCAATTGAGATCAGAATACTCTTTCCATCTCCCCTTTCAATTGAGATCAGAATACTCTTTCCATCTCCCCTTTCAATTGAGATCAGAATACTCTTTCCATCTCCCCTTTCAATTGAGATCAGAATACTCTTTCCATCTTCCCTTTCAATTGAGATCAGAATACTCTTTCCATCTCCCCTTTCAATTGAGATCAGAATACTCTTTCCATCTCCCCTTTCAATTGAGATCAGAATACTCTTTCCATCTCCCCTTTCAATTGAGATCAGAATACTCTTTCCATCTCCCCTTTCAATTGAGATCAGAATACTCTTTCCATCTCCCCTTTCAATTGAGATCAGAATACTCTTTCCATCTCCCCTTTCAATTGAGATCAGAATACTCTTTCCATCTTCCCTTTCAATTGAGATCAGAATACTCTTTCCATCTTCCCTTTCAATTGAGATCAGAATCTCTTTCCATCTTCCCTTTTAATTGAGATCAGAATACTCTTTCCATCTTCCCGTTCAATTGAGATCAGAATACTCTTTCTATCTCCCCTTTCAATTGAGATGATGACTACATCTCGAGAAGTATATATTTCTGTTGCACTTACGTCTTTTATTCCAATTACATTTGCACGTCTTGGCATTGGATGGTTTGCATTAAATAGTCTTATATATTAATAGTCACGTGACAACGATGGTTGCCAGATCACTAATTTCTAAAAAAAATCGTTGCCAGATATTTTTTTCTGAATTCCCTAATCAACCACAGTGTTCGGATATTTTTTGAGCCACTGTAGGAGGAGAAATTCTGGGAAGAGAATCAGTTAACTCGTCGTTGGGCATTAAAGTATCTCGGAGTTGGAAAAAAGAATTGGCTTGCGCACCTTAATTAGGGGCGGGGGTGGCTCAGTCGGTATCGCGCCAGGCTCGTAATCTGTAGTTCCCAGGTTCGAGTCCCAGCTGGGTCAGCGTTGAGATATATCTCCACAAAATCCCCGCCCTGCCCACGGTCAGTAGGGGACACCGATGGGCTTGGAAAGGCCGCCGTCCGTCGGATGGGACGTTAAGCCGTGGCTACGTGTGCGGGAGAGCCACACCCTGTGCACGTTAAAGAACACGCTGGATGGCCTTTACGGGAGGCTACCATCTGTCTCCCAACAGCTGTTCCAGTGCGTCTCCTCCCCCAACCTTCTGTGAGCCTTCGGGGTCCATGTGACCTGGCCATTTAGCCCATGGTGTGCAAAAAAGTGCCGCTCAGAGGTAAAACAACCCAAAAAAAGCACCTTAATTATACTAAGGAAAGGTGTGCCAAAAATTTCTGAATGCATTACATAGAACGTCAACAAACTTGTGACGAAGCCACGCGCTATGAGAGTGCGAGCTGACGTCATAAACGACCTGAGCAACTCCGGACAGTTGTTCGTGTTCAATCTGTGCTAAAGTATCGAGAGGAAGGCAGAGCTCACGAAACTAACCTTTAGTGCAGTAAAAAACAAAATAAACAGATTAAAAGTGAGACCCGGGCAGCTCCGGGTGCTTCTTCGGCTAGTTATAAATATCACTCTCTCTTTCATGTAATCGCTTAAACATAAATATTCATTTCAGTCGTTAATAATTCGTGTTAACCCATTTTCTAATATTTCTACGCTAATTCCTGAACATGCGCACTCGCTTTAAAAAGATTCTTCTTCATTCGCCGAATCTCCACGTCGAAACTGTGAACTAATAAATTCTCTAGCAATGCAAAAATAAATGCTTAATTTAATAAAACACGCAAATATGATAATTCTTAAGTACTTCGACGATAGGCCCGAAGAAACCATTAACGTGATTAAGTAAAATTATAGATTCGTAATGGGTTAGTTTTTGATTGTAATTATTACCGCTTATTTTTTAATCAGATACCTTCATTAGTAAATACTGTTAAAAAAAAAAAACGGAATTCTTCTCTTCTCCGTCGGAAAAGATAGGACGGAAAACGTTGGACTGAAGTGGGATGGATGCTCGAGGTGCTTAATAAGTTTTAAATTGAAAGTGAGGCTCGCTTTCATGCGAAGTGATGTTGAGGACGTGGAAATGACTCTTAACGGCTCAGGCTTATACTTGGAAGCAGTTATTAATTAGAAACTACGGAGCTTATGAAAAAGGAGATCAGCTTGTATCTCAATTTCGTTTTCGCTTTCCAAGCGACATAGGTACAGTCGCTCAAAAAAGTATCCGAACACTACGGTTGATTAAAAAAATTCGGAAAAAATATCTGGCAACGATTTTTTTTAGAAATTAGTGATTTGATTTAGAATTCGTGTCACGTGACACGAAGGTTGTCACATCACTAATTTCTAAAAGAATCGTTGCCAGATATTTTTTTCTGAATTCTGTAATCAACCGTAGTGTTCGGATACTTTTTTGAGCGACTGTACATCGAATATGATTATACGATCAGTTGGTAATAACAATATTACGCTGAAAGAAAGCTATAACATTATCTTTCCATGTTATTTCAACGGGAATCTAACAACGAAGCTCGAATAACAGGGAGGGCCAAACGTTTTTGGACTCTGCGATCGACTTTTAAGACAGAAAATCTTTCGCGATCTACTATAGTACAATCGCTCAAAAAAGTATCCGAACGCTATGGTTGATAACAGAATTCAGAAAAAATATCTGGCAACGATTTTGTTTTAGGAAGTAGCGATCTGGCAATCCTTCGTGTCACGTAATTCGATTTTTTTGCTTCTCTCTTGATTGGATAAGTGACCGGACTAAAGATCCATGATCTATTACGATCCCTTGGTTTTAAAACATTTCAAGCGTCCTAAGATGTTTGACTATCGCTTCTTTTACTTTTAGTTGTGCCTTTTTAGCAAATTTGTTTTGCCCTTGTGGCCCCTTTGGGGTTTACGTTTTTCTTATATTTGTTTTTGCCAATCAGGCACTATTTTAGACTTCGAGTTATAAGCTCATACAATTATTTAAAATTATTATTCAATATCAGATATCAGATCTGAGGGAACAGAATGAAAGAAGCAACTGCATATCTAAAGAAACTGAATAAAAGAAACAACTGCGTATCTGAAGAAACTGAATAAAAGAAACAACTGCGTATCTGAAGAAACTGAATAAATGAAACAACTGCGTATCTGAAGAAACTGAATAAAAGAAACAACTGCGTATCTGAAGAAACTGAATAAAAGAAACACAGCGTATCTGGGAAAACTGAATAAAAGAAACAACTGCGTATCTGAAGAAACTGAATAGAAGAAACAACTGCGTATCTGGGAAAACTGAATAAAAGAAACACAGCGTATCTGGGAAAACTGAATAAAAGAAACAACTGCGTATCTGAAGAAACTGAATAAATGAAACAACTGCGTATCTGAAGAAACTGAATAAATGAAACAACTGCGTATCTGGGAAAACTGAATAAAAGAAACAACTGCGTATCTGAAAAAACTGAATAAAAGAAACAACTGCGTAACTGGAAAAACTGAATAAAAGAAACAACTGCGTATCTGAAGAAACTGAATAAAAGAAACACAGCGTATCTGGGAAAACTGAATAAAAGAAACAACTGCGTATCTGAAGAAACTGAATAAAAGAAACAACTGCGTATCTGAAGAAACTGAATAAAAGAAACAACTGCGTATCTGGGAAAACTGAATAAAAGAAACAACTGCGTATCTGAAGAGACTGAATAAAAGAAACAACTGCGTATCTGGGAAAATTGAATAAAAGAAACAACTGCGTATCTGAAGAAACTGAATAAAAGAGACAATTGCGTATCTGGAAAAACTGAATAAAAGAAACAACTGCGTATCGGAAGAAACTGAATAAAAGAAACAACTGCGTATCTGGGAAAACTGAATAAAAGAAACAACTGCGTATCTGAAGAAACTGAATAAATGAAACAACTGCGTATCTGAAGAAACTGAATAAATGAAACAACTGCGTATCTGAAGAAACTGAATAAAAGAAACAACTGCGTATCTGGAAAAACTGAATAAAAGAAACAACTACGTATCTGAAGAAACTGAATAAAAGAAACAACTGCGTATCTGTGAAAACTGAATAAAAGAAACACAGCGTATCTGGGAAAACTGAATAGAAGAAACAACTGCGTATCTGAAGAAACTGAATAAAAGGAACAACTGCGTATATGGGGAAAACTGAATAAAAGAACCAACTGCGTATCTGGGAAAACTGAATAAAAGAGACAACTGCGTATCTGGAAAAACTGAATAAAAGAAACAACTGCGTATCTGAAGAAACTGAATAAAAGAAACAACTGCGTATCTGGGAAAACTGAATAAAAGAAACAACTGCGTATCTGAAGAAACTGAATAAATGAAACAACTGCGTATCTGAAGAAACTGAATAAAAGAAATAACTGCGTATCTGAAGAAACTGAATAAAAGAAACAACTGCGTACCTGAGGAAACTGAATATTGAGTATTGGTTCGCTACTCCTCTTGAGAAACATTTTTAATTTCGTTTCCTTCGTGGACTCTCTCTTCTTCAGCATCGACTCTCTGGCAGGGGTCTGTTGCTGTTGACCGTAAAGGATCTTGTGGAACACTCTGTGGGGGAAAAATGGAAATGAATCCAGGGCATATTATGAGATAGAGAGGAATTACAGCACATATTATGAGACAAAGAAAAAATACAAGACTTATTATGAGAGAGAGAGAGAATCCAGGACATATTAGAGGCAAAGAAGAAATACAAGACTTATTATGTGACAGGGAAAAAAATACAGCACTATGAGAGAGAAAAACAGGACATATTATGAGACAAAGAAAAAATACACGACTTATGAGAGAGATCGAGAGAAATACAGGACATATGAGACAAAGGAAAAATCCTGGACTTATTATGAGAGAGAAAAAATCCAATACATATTATGAGAGGAGAAAAATGCAGAACTTATTATGAGAGACAAAAAATCCAGGATGTATTATAAAAATACAGGTGTATTATAAAATGAAAACTATACTTCTTATTATTTAGAAGCAATTCATAGAGCAGAAAACGACAAACAGACCCTCTCAAATATATATCAGATTCATGTCTGATATTTAGAAATGCTTTGATGTCATTCCCGAGTATAAATATGTGAAATATTGGTTATTGAAAACAAAATAGGACAATTATTTATGGCGTAAAATAAATTAATTTAGGATTAACAGAGAAAATATTTCAAATTAGTAACAGAAAGTTTCATTAAAAAATAAAAACGACATACAGATTTTAATGTTAAGAAACATATCATGATTCTGTAAGACCGAGTGCGACCATCCGTGTTACAAAACGAAGGGAGACTGACGAAAGGTTAGAATGAATTTTTATTATATTGTTACGACAGAAGGAATCTGGCAACCGAAAGCAAAAAGTTTCAGCCAACGAATAAGAACGTTGGGAGAATTTGGAGAAGAAGAGTGGAGCGTTAACGGTCGTGTGTTGTAACGGTCGTTGTATTGTAACGGTCGTTGTGTTTTGAAACGGTCGGTGAGTTCGAAAATGGACGGTGAGCTGTTCTGAGACAGTGCGCGTAAGTATCAAGAAGTAACTTGATGTGTTGTGTATACGCGGAAGGATAAAAGTGGGATCTTTTATCGTTAAGTATCAAGAAGTAACTTGATGTGTTGTGTATACGCGGAAGTATAAAAGTGGGAACTTTTATGGCTAACTTCGAATGTCTACACGGACTGTCTTTTTGTTCGGCTAGTGTGTGAAAAGTTATTAGCACAGGACGAGAATTGGTTTACGAGTGAAAATCTTCGGGTGACCTGGTAAATCAAGTAAAAGGTAGTATTTAGTAAAATACACAGAGCTGATATTGTGTGCTCTACGCAGGAAGATTGATGACTTGTGCATGTTAATAGTTGATTTGTTAATAAGATACTTCATCCATATTTCTTTTGTAACAATTTGCCTTGTATTGAATTTGGTTTTGAAATATAGCTTTTAATACTCACGCTCAGTGGCTATCCATTTTGTGATCCGCAACATTTGGTGTCAGAAGTGGGATTAATTTAATTGAATGCCTTTCACTAGAAGTATGGATGAGTTAATAAAGCTGATGACTGATATGAAAGCCGATATGGCCGCACAATATAATGAGTTGAGAACTGAGATAGTTTCTCAAAAAGATGACTTGAAAGCCGAAATGGCCGCACAAAATACTGAGATGAGAGCTGAAGTGGCTTCTCAAGTTGGTAAGTTTATTGATCACTTCAAGGATCATAAAACCGAACTCAATAGACAATGCAATAGTTTAAATGTTGAATTTGTCAGTGAAAAAGATGATCTTGATAGTGTTAAGTTAGATTGTAAACATGGAAAAGAGAAAGGCAACGCATATAAAAATGTGGATCTGCTACTGGAAATCAAGAATCGTAGAGATAGCGCAGAAAATGCCTTTGACCACGCAACTACTGGTAATGCATGGCAGAGTGTCTATGTCGCTGGTGACATGTCTAGGAACTGTGAAGAACAATCACACAGATCAGAGAGCTGCGAGACTATACAGTACGCTTTGCACTTCAAAATACCTAGGTATACAAGTCTGGCACGATCTGAAGAGAGATCCACACGAAAGGTATTCTATTCCTCGCCGTCAGCAAAATGCGTCATGGACAATTATCGCAAAGGCAGAGTAACGAGTGGTAATGAAGGGGAACGAAACAGAGTTTACGTTTCGCAGAGTGGTCCGAGTAAAGAAGAGGCGTCCATTCATCATAGATACAAAGTGCCCTTCGTCGTTACCGGGGAAGTCGGAGAGATTTTTCCGAAGCATATAGCCACACTTGAATCGTTTTTAGAAAGTGGGGATTTAAGAAAGAAGAATTCCGAAGAATGGCTTAGAAGCGTAACAGGTGATGCTAGTAAAGGAGCTTCAGGCAGAGACAGTACTTCAAAGACTAACTTTCTGGATGAAACTAAGCCTCAGAGTTACGATCAGAGAGAAGTGAATCCCTCAGATAATTTCAACGTAGCCACGCTGAATTTCTTTTCTGAACAGTCAATGTGCAGATTTGGACATTATAACCATTTAGATTATAAGGATATAGAAAAGTTTTATCACGACTACAAGAGCTCTAAAGTGGACAATATCATGTTACAGAACTCGTCGCTGATCTCCAGAATGAACAATTTGGCAATCATGACTGATATTTCCCTGGCTAATTACAATGAGAGCTCCAAGAAAGTGAATTCGGAAGAAACAGCAAATATGACCTCCTCGGGTCATGTGTTTTGCTGGAGACCCGAGTGGCGCCATCGGATGGTGGATAAACACAACACAAGAGGTGTCAGCGACAAAGTGAGTCTTGTCTTGGCTCCTGCACTTGCTGCTCTAGGTCTCAAGGTCCCTATGATCTCCGGTCGTGCTCTCCAATTGACGGGAGATACTCTATACAAATTGGAATCCATCCCTGGCTTCACAGTCGACTGCACTAAAGATAAAATCGAGCAGATGATGGAAGACGTCGGATGCTGCATCGTAGGACAGACAGAGGAGCTGGTGCCAACAGATAAGGAGATTTACCGCTACAAGGATCTGATGGCTACCATAGATAGCGTTCCTCTAATGATATGCTCAATTGTGTCCAAAAAGCTGGCTGAAGGAGTGTGTGCTTTAGTTTATGATGTTGAATTCGGAAAAGGAGCTATTGATCTCATCAGTACAGAAGATGTTGCTGTTGATTTAGTTAAGAAAGTGGTTGCAGCATCACAAGCTCGTGGAATGAAGAGTTTGAGTTGTTCAGCTGTTATCAGCAACATGGATTCACCTCTTGAAAACTCTGTTGACAACTCTCTGGAAGTGATGGAAGCTGTTCAGTGTTTCCTTGGTAACGGATCCTTGGAACTGCAAGAGCTCGTCGAAGAGTTAGGAGAACTTCTGCGTTTTGTGAACATTGTGGATAATAGGGTAGATGAAGCATCACGTGTCCGTAAGGTTCTGCATAACGGCAATGCTTTGAACAAGTTTCGTAACATGTTAATAGAACGAGGAGTATCTGAAGATGTTGCAAGCTGGCTATGTGAAGATAAAACAGAAAAAATATTGCTAGCAGCCCGACACATCACTGATTTCACTTATACAGGAGAAACAGGTAAGGTTGTCGGATTAGAAGCTGTAGTTCTAGCAAGAGTATGGAAGGAGGAGATGGACCGAAGCGCTAAAAAGAATTATGGAGCTGATATTATAATTGTGAAGCACCTTGGGGATCAAATTGATTCAGGTGAAGTATGGCTGAAGGTTCATCACGACAGTTCTGAATTAAGTGAAAGTCAACTGACAAAAGGGTCAGACTGGAGGATGAAACTCCTCCCTAGATTTTATGTCACTAATGACTTTCATTCCTTGTTACTGTTGATAGAAGTAAAAATCCAAAGAAGAAAACTTTCGACAAAGAAGAAAACTTTTTACAGGTTTTGCACGAAAACTCTTAGTCGATTCTTCTCCCTGCAGAGACATAAACGTGTTCACAAGGGCTATAGGCCTTACACGTATTATGTTTGTGGACGAGGCTTCAGTCAGAAAAGAAATCTACGTCATAATGAGATTCGCTTTCATTTTGACACAGACGTGGTATATCGCATTCGTCGACGTCCAGCTACGAAGTGCAAGGTGGTTCACGTGGATCGTTTGGCTCCGTTTCATCGAAGAACTGAAGAAACTTTGGAATCCAGAATTGTTCGGGACGAACAAGACCTAGGAAGGGGGCAGTGTTACGACAGAAGGAATCTGGCAACCGAAAGCAAAAAGTTTCAGCCAACGAATAAGAACGTTGGGAGAATTTGGAGAAGAAGAGTGGAGCGTTAACGGTCGTGTGTTGTAACGGTCGTTGTATTGTAACGGTCGTTGTGTTTTGAAACGGTCGGTGAGTTCGAAAATGGACGGTGAGCTGTTCTGAGACAGTGCGCGTAAGTATCAAGAAGTAACTTGATGTGTTGTGTATACGCGGAAGGATAAAAGTGGGATCTTTTATCGTTAAGTATCAAGAAGTAACTTGATGTGTTGTGTATACGCGGAAGTATAAAAGTGGGAACTTTTATGGCTAACTTCGAATGTCTACACGGACTGTCTTTTTGTTCGGCTAGTGTGTGAAAAGTTATTAGCACAGGACGAGAATTGGTTTACGAGTGAAGATCTTCGGGTGACCTGGTAAATCAAGTAAAAGGTAGTATTTAGTAAAATACACAGAGCTGATATTGTGTGCTCTACGCAGGAAGATTGATGACTTGTGCATGTTAATAGTTGATTTGTTAATAAGATACTTCATCCATATTTCTTTTGTAACAATTTGCCTTGTATTGAATTTGGTTTTGAAATATAGCTTTTAATACTCACGCTCAGTGGCTATCCATTTTGTGATCCGCAACAATATCTATAAAAAATGTTTAATTGCAATTTTCGAACTTTCCCACAGTTAGTGGCGCAGTTAAAGTTTTTGAGAGGTCGGAAAATGGAAATGCTAATATTTCATCAATACCCATGCAACTCGATTATTTGTATCTAAAATGCATGATTATAATTATCTTTAGTGTACAATTATCTCTAAAGAGATGTGATTATAACTATCTTTAAAGTATAATTACCTTTAAAATATATGATTATAACTATCTTTAAAGTATAATTACCTTTAAAATATATGATTATAACTATCTTTAAAGTAAATAATCTCTAGAAATATTTGATTATAACTAACTATAAAGTATGATTACCTCTAAAAATATATGATTATGCCTATCATTAAAGTATAATTATCTTTAAAATATATGATTATAACTATCTTTAAAGTATAATAATCTCTAAAACATGTGATTATAACTATCTTTAAAGTATAATTATCTCTAAAAATACATGATTATAACTATCATTAAAGTATAATTATATTTAAAATATATGATTATAAGTATCTTTAAAGTATAATTATCTCTAAAACATGTGATTATAACTGTCTTTAAAGTATAATTATCTCTAAAACATGTGATTATAACTATCTTTAAAGTATAATTATCTCTAAACATATATGATTATAACTATTTTTAAAGTATAATTATCTCTAAAACATGTGATTATAACTATCTTTAAAGTATAATTACCTCTAAACATATATGATTATAACTGTCATTAAAGTATAATTATCTTTAAAATATATGATTATAACTATCTTTAAAGTATAATAATCTCTAAAACATGTGATTATAACTATCTTTAAAGTATAATTATCTCTAAAAATACATGATTATAACTATCATTAAAGTATAATTATATTTAAAATATATGATTATAAGTATCTTTAAAGTATAATTATCTCTAAAACATGTGATTATAACTGTCTTTAAAGTATAATTATCTCTAAAACATGTGATTATAACTATCTTTAAAGTATAATTATCTCTAAACATATATGATTATAACTATTTTTAAAGTATAATTATCTCTAAAACATGTGATTATAACTATCTTTAAAGTATAATTACCTCTAAACATATATGATTATAACTGTCATTAAAATATAATTATCTTTAAAATATATGATTATAACTATCTTTAAAGTATAATAATCTCTAAAACATGTGATTATAACTATCTTGAAAGTATAATTATCTCTAAAAATACATGATTATAACTATCATTAAAGTATAATTATATTTAAAATATATGATTATAAGTATCTTTAAAGTATAATTATCTCTAAAACATGTGATTATAACTGTCTTTAAAGTATAATTATCTCTAAAACATGTGATTATAACTATCTTTAAAGAATAATTACCTCTAAACATATATGATTATAACTATCATTAAAGTATAATTATCTTTAAAATATATGATTATAACTCTCTTTAAAGTATAATTATCTCAAAAAATATATGATTATAACTATCATTAAAGCATAATCATATTTAAAACATATGATTATAACTATCTTTAAAGTATAATTATCTCTAAAAATATATGATTATAACTATCATTAAAGTATAATTATATTTAAAATATATGATTATAACTATCTTTCAAGTATAATTATCTCTAAAACATGTGATTATAACTATCTTTAAAGAATAATTACCTCTAAACATATATGATTATAACTATCATTAAAGTATAATTATCTTTAAAATATATGATTATAACTATCTTTAAAGTATAATTATCTCAAAAAATATATGATTATAACTATCATTAAAGCATAATCATATTTAAAATATATGATTATAACTATAGTTAAAGTATAATTATCTCTAAAAATATATGATTATAACTATCATTAAAGTATAATTATATTTAAAATATATGATTATAACTATCATTAAAGTATAATTATCTCTAAAGATATACGATTATAATTATCTTTAAAGTATAATTATCTCCAAAAACAAAAAAGTTAATATATATACACGGAGAGACAGACGATAAAGTGAAAACATTAGTTTTAAAAAAATAAACAAAGAATGAACTTCTTATCGTGGAAATGCCCACCGAATCAACGACCTAATGTAATCTTCCTCCTCACTGCAATCCTGCTATCGTTTCCCTTTACAAAACTTTCCTGTTCGTCTTACGTAGGCGCCCATATTCTCAGAGTAAGTAAAAATCTGCTTTGCCAGTGAATCAAATATTTGTTGTTTTCTTTTTTTGTTTCTGCTGTTGCCAGTTGCGTGGGTAGCACCGTTCAACGACCACCAGGTCGCCCACGCAAATCTAACTGCTTGAGTATTTCGGCGTGGGAAGCTTTATTTAGGCGCTTGTGTTGTGTCTGCCGCGTGAGGAAGGAAACTGCTGAATTAAATCCTCCTCTTGTTGATCTTTGGTGGCGATGCTTTGTCGTCGCTCCACTGAAAGGATGCAAATCTTGCCGTTCACTTGCGTGGGTGAATGTTAAAAATAACTTTTGCGTGCGTAAAATAAGTAATTTTTCATATTCTCGTTTTTTAATCGTTTTATTTTTAAACCAAGTTAGTAGTTTTCACTTCATTCGTTTTTAGGCATTTAAATGTTTTGAGAGATAATCGTGGGTTAGTTAGGCATTAATAATTTTTGAAACTAGAAGGATAACATGTTGCCTCGGGGGGGGGGGGGAATATGGAACTAGTTTTAACAGAGAAGGGTTGGCTTGTTTTACCTCTGAGCAGCACTTTTTTGCACACCATGGGCTAAATGGCCAGGTCACATGGACCCCGAAGGCTCAGAGAAGGTAGGGGGAGGGGACCCACTGGAACAGCTGTTGGGAGACAGATGGTAGACTCCCGTCAAGGCCATCCAGCGTGTTCTTTAACGTGCAGAGGGTATGGGCTCTCCCACACACGGGGCCACGGCTTAACGTCCCATCCGACGGACGGCGGCCTTTCCAAGCCCATCGGTGTCCCTTACTGACCGTGGGCAGGGCGAGGAGTTTTGCGGAGATAAATCTCAACGCTGACCCAGCTGGGACTCGAACCCGGGAACTACAGATTACGATCCTGGCGCGCTACCGACTGAACCACTCCCGCCTCACAGATAAGGAAGTTTCAGTTTAATAGGCTGTAGAGAAGATCTCTGAGGAAGGTGACATATCACCAGAAAGACAACACAAACATTCATGACTTAACCAGGGACTCGAACCCAGATCCCTTTGATGAATAGCCAAGCGCGTTATCTACTAGCGCACGGGATGGCTAATGGGTGATTGGTATATGTAAATGATATTATTAGCTTTATAAAACGCAAAAAGGCGTATCTCATTTATTCTTTAAAATGTACAGTCGCTGAAAAAAATATCCGAACACTATGGTTGATTAGAAAATTCAGAAAAAATATCTGGCAGCGATTTTTTTAGAAATTAGTGATCTGGAAACCTTCGTGTCACGTGACACGAAGGTTGCCAGATCACTAATTTCTAAAAAAAAAACGCTGCCAGATATTTTTTCTGAATTTTCTAATCAACCAGAGTGTTCGGATATTTTTTTGAGCGACTGTATGCTGCATTTTCATATCCCCTAGGGTTGGGTTGTTTTACCTCTGAGCGGCACTTTTTTGCACACCATGGGCTAAATGGCCACGTCACAAGGACCCCGAAGGCTCAGAGAAGGTTGGGGGTGGGGACCCACTGGAACAGCTGTTGGGAGACAGATGGTAGCCTGTAGTCAAGGCCATCCAGCGTGTTCTTTAACATGCACAGGGTATGGCTCTCCCGCACACGGGCCACGGCGTAACGTCCCATCAGACGGACGGTATCTTTTTCATCGGTGTACACTACTGACCGTGGACAGGGCGGGGAATTTTGCGATGATAAATCTCAACGCTGATCCAGCTGGGACTCGAACCTGGGAATTACAGATTACGAGACAGGCGCGCTACCGACTGAGCCACCCCCGCCCCATATCCCCTAGGATCAAGGGACAAAATTTCTTTTCAATTAGTATCCGAATGAAAAAAAAAAGCACCTGGGAAACATTCCCGTCGTTTATAAATTTTGTGCTAGCGTTGAGGATGTGTCGCATGAAATGTTTTATTATCCTTTACCTACCGATGTGTGGTATTTGTGAGTGGATGAAAATCCGGCACCTCACACTACACAGTGTCTTGTTTCATGTAAAATGTCCTAATTGGCATCATTACGTGTATAATCTAATTATATCAACAGAATACAGGACATATTATGAAAGAGAGAGAAATAATACAGGACATATTATGAGACAGGGAAAAAAATACAGGACATATTATCGTGGGTTCGGATCCCACTCAGCTGACCATAATTTTAATGTATATAGCTACAGTCGCTCAAAAAAATCTTTCTTATCATTACTATCTTCAAAAAATATTTTTTTGAGCGACTGTACAAGTACTTACCTCTGATTACCTATTATTCATCCAGCTGTTAGGGGCGGGGGTGGCTCAGTCGGTAGCGCGCCAGGCTCGTAATCTGTAGTTCCCAGGTTCGAGTCCCAGCTGGGTCAGCATTGAGATTTATGTCCACAAAATTCCCCGCCCTGCCCACGGTCAGTAGGGGACACCGATGGGATTGGAAAGGCCGCCGTCCGTCGGATGGGACGTTAAGCCGTGGCCCCGTGTGCGGGAGAGCCATACCCTGTGCACGTTAAAGAACACGCTGGATGGCCTTGATTAATGGACGGGATTGACGGGAGGCTACCATCTGTCTCCCAACAGCTGTTCCAGTGGGTCCCCTCCCCCAACCTTCTCTGAGCCTTCGGGGTCCATGTGACCTGGCCATTTAGCCCATGGTGTGCAAAAAAGTGCCGCACAGAGGTAAAACAACCCAAAACAACAAATCCAGCTGTTACTGCCGAAAATCGAGATTTATATAGATTTCATTAAGATTTTTAATTTATTTCCAGCATCATATTACCATAAAAAAGCTTTTTTTAGACGATACTTATTTTAGGATACATGTGTTCATGAATCTTAATTATATTCACATTTCTAATGTGAATCTGTATCAAAATAATTTCAAAAGATCTGTGTCAAATATGTGTTCTGAGTCACCTAATTAGGCATTTTGTAACAGTGTTTTGACGTTTAGTAAAAAAATTGAGTGTTTATGGGAAAATGCATGTGAATAAAAGTAATGATACGGAATACAATTAACGAAAAAAAGGAAATAATTTTTGCAAATTGGAAGGAATATTGTTATTGAACAAAAAAGTACAACGCTAGATAACCTTGATGACTGTTTTCCCGTCTGTCCTCTAACAGCTGTCCAGTGTGTCCCCTTCCCCAAGGGGCGGGGGTGGCTCAGTCGGTAGCGCGCCAGGCTCATAATCTGTAGTTCCCAGGTTCGAGTCCCAGCTGGGTCAGCGTTGAGATTTATCTCCGCAAAATTCCCCGCCCTGCCCACGGTCAGTAGGGGACACCGATTGGTTTGGAAAGGCCGCCGTCCATCGGATGGGACGTTAAGCCGTGACCCCGTATGCGGGAGAGCCATACCCTGTGTACGTTAAAGAACACGCTGGATGGCCTTGATGGGAGGCTACCATCTGTCTCCCAACAGCTGTTCCAGTGGGTCCCCTCCCCCAACCTTCTCTGAGCCTTCAGGGTCCAATGTGACCTGGCCATTTAGCCCATGGTGTGCAAAAAAGTGCCGCTCAGAGGTAAAACAACCCAACCCCAGAAAATTAGGTCCTCTCGCAAAAATTGGCCGCAAAACGTCTGTCCATTGATAACTTTGCGCATCGTGAACATACTACTCCATTCATAACTTTCAACTTTCCATTGATAAGGTAGGCGACGGTAGCATCCCCAGATCTTTCGGTCACTTGTAGCGAGATTAATCCGAACTCACAACAGCTATGAACCCGATCTCTGAACCCTACGAAGATGATGCAAGCGGGAATATCGCAACAAATTTGGAACCGATCAGACGAGTTCCTGAGAGAATATGATAAACTGATAACTTCCGCCACTGGTGACTTCACCCCGGCGACTCGAGTGTCACGTAACACAAGTGTGAACGATTGTAAGCGTAAGGAATACGCCTGGAAGCTTGCTATTCTGAATCATGTACAGTCGCTCAAAAAAAGTATCCGAACACTACGGTTGATTACAGAATTCAGAAACAATATCTGGCAACGATTTTTTTTAGAAATTAGTGATCTGGCAACCTTCGTGTCACGTGATTACAGAATTCAGGAAAAATATCTGGAGCGTGTACAGCAACTGTACACGCTCCAGTTACCGTTCACAGCAAACTGGAGCGTGTGCAGTTACTGCACACGCTTCAGTTTGCTGTGAACTGAACTGCTGAAACTTTGCTGCAAACTGAAGCGTGTGCAGTAACTGCAAACGCTCCAGTTTGCTGTGAACGGTAACTGCACACGCTCAATATTTCTATGAGTGGGCCCACACGATCCAGGTTTAGAAATTAGTGATCTGGCAACCTTCGTGTCACGTGATACGAAGGTTAGCAGATCACTAATATCTAAAAAAAATCGTTGCCGGATATTTTTTCTGAATTCTGTAATCAACCGTAGTGTTCGGATACTTTTTTGAGCGACTGTACTACATATTAAGGTGCGAGTACCGCGGAGGAAATTCTACTAGTTTTCCTACAAACAAAACTCGATTACTGTTAGTTCTGTCAGCTTTAATTATCGAAGCCATAATAAGGTATTTTGCTAATAAGACGTCCTGAGAAACTGAGAGAAATAATCGCTTCTTCTGTCTTATTTGGAATTCTTGGGATGTTTAGCTACGAAGCTATATACACCAATCTGTGTATTTCATACGAAATTAACGAAAACAGCAAAGGATTATTGAAAATATCATAAAGTCAGATGAAGAAAAGATTTTATTATACAAAATGGGAATTTTTAACAAAATCTACGTGAAAGTCTGATGCAGTTTTCTAGCTTGGGAATATAGAGATGTTTTCCGGTAGGGTTGGGTTGTTTTACTTCTTGGGTTGGGTTGTTTTACCTCTGAGCGGCACTTTTTTCCACACCATGGGCTAAATGGCCAGGTCACATGGACCCCGAAGGCTCAGAGAAGGTTGGAGGAGGGGACCCACTGGAACAGATGGAGAGATGGGAGACAGATGATAGCCTCCCGTCAAGGCCATCTAGCGTGTTGGGTTGTTTTACCTCTGAGCGGGGTTGGTTTGTTGGTTGTTTTACCTGGGTTGTTTACCTCTGAGCGGCACTTTTTTGCACACCATGGGCTAAATGGCCAGGTCACATGGACCCCGAAGGCTCAGAGAAGGTTGGGGGAGGGGACCCACTGGAACAGCTGTTGGGAGACAGATGGTAGCCTCCCGTCAAGGCCACCCAGCGTGTTCTTTAACGTGCACAGAGTATGGCTCTCCCGCACACGGGGCCACGGCTAAACGTCCCATCAGACGGACGGCGACCTTTCCGGTCCTTTCGGTGTTCCCTACTGTTTCTTTCGGTGTCCCCTACTGACCGTGGGCAGGGCGGGGAATTTTGCGGAGATAAATCTCAACGCTGACCCAGCTGGGACTCGAACCTGGGAGCTACAGATTACGAGCCTAGCGCGCCCCGCCCCTCGTCATCTACGGAACCTCCGTGCTCTGCTGGAGTCCAAATGGACACATGTGCCTCTGGCAAACTTCCATGCTACACCGTTTCGCCTCTGTCATTCGGGCCAAGGGTGATTATTCCAATTATTAGGTAGGTGGTCATATTATTCTTAACAACTGTGTATATATAGGTTGTTTTTTACTGGGAATCAAGTTAGATGTGGGGACATATTTCGCAGAAAATTGTTTGCAGTTCTTTTACACTGCTAACCCTTGTAATGTGCGTTTTCTTACAGTTATATTATGTCTGCAGAGGAGCCGACATCGAGGCGTTGCTTTTGGTTGCACACCGAACACCGTGTGTCCACACCGTGTTTTACCTCTGAGCCGAACACGTGTGTTACCTCACCGTGTGTCCGTGATCCGAAGTTACATTCGCAGGAAAACCTTTCTTAATAATACATTGCGAAACCTATTATTGCACACAAGGTGGTAATAAGGGTGGTTTAGCGCGCACTTGGCTGCTGATAAAATGGACCTGGGTTCGAGCCCCGGGTAAGGCATGGATGTTTGCTTTCATTCTTCCGAAATCTCGCTTCCCTCATAGACCGTCTACTATGGCACAGGTTCTGAACCTTTTATGCTTCACGTGCAGTCGCTCAAAAAAATATCCGAACACCTATGGTTGATTACAAAATTCAGAAAAAATATCTGGAACGTGTTCAGCAACTGTACACGCTCCAGTTACCGTTCACAGCAAACTGGAGCGTGTGCAGTTACTGCACACGCTCCAGTTTGCTGTGAACGGTAACTGCACACGCTCAACATTTCTGTGAGTGGGCCACACGATCCGGGTGTACAGTACACGAAGGTTGTCAGATCACTAATTTCTAAAAAAAAATCATTGACAGATATTTTATCTGAATTGTGCAATCATCCAGAGTGTTTGGGTATTTTTGGAGCGACTGTATTCTGTTCAATTATTGATATTCCTTCAGTAATTTTTAATTTCTATATTTTGACAGCTCCTAAAATATTAACTATCTTTATTTTTCTATCTTAAAACATTTTAAAAATAAAAAAAAATTGTTAGTAGTTAGAAAAAAAGGGAAGGTTTCGTTTGTAAAAAAGATTATAAAACTCCGAGCTAAATAAAAACAAGTTCTTGAAATAATAGAATTTCTCGGATATTACACCAGGTGGTAATTTCTTAGATTAATATAGAGGGGAAAATTGTCATTAGCCGGGTTGGATCTGAATCCACCACCTCCTGATAACATCGTCGATCGTGGGTTCAGATCCCACCCCAACGAGGGAGCGGCGTTATCAGAAGATTCCAAACTGTTATCAGAAGATTTGTCAAAGGCGTCCTAGGATTACAATTCCTGAAGATGATCGCTATGTCGAACTACTATATCTGAAGATGATCGCTATGTCGAACTATATCTGAAAATGATCGCTATAATGAACTACTATGTCTGAAGATGATCGCTATGTCGAACTATATCTGAAGATGATCGCTATAATGAACTATATCTGAAGATGATCGCTATATCGGACTACTATCCCTGAAGATGATCGCTATGATGAACTACTATCACTGAAGATGATCGCTATGATGAACTACTATCCCTGAAGATGATCGCTATGATGAACTACTATCCCTGAAGATGATAACTCTGTTGAATTACTATCCCTGAAGATGATCACTATGATGAACTACTATCCCTGAAGATGATCACTATGATGAACTACTATCCCTGAAGATGATCGCTATGTCGAACTACTATATCTGAAGATGATCGCTATGTTGAACTACTATCTCTGAAGATGATCGCTATGTTGAACTACTATCCCTGAAGATGATCGCTATGTTGAACTACTATCTCTGAAGATGATCGCTATATCGAACTACTATCCCTGAAGATGATCGCTATGTCGAACTACTATCCCTGAAGATGATTGCTATATCGAACTACTATATCTGAAGATGATCGCTATGTCGAACTACTATCCCTAAGATGATCGCTTTGTCGAACTACTATCCCTGAAGATGAACGCTATGTCGAACTACTATATCTGAAGATGATCGCTATGTCGAACTACTATATCTGAAGATGATCGCTATGTCGGACTACTATCCCTGAAGATGATCGCTATGTCGAATTACAATATCTGAAGATGATCGCTATGTCGGACTATTATCCATGAAGATGATCGCTATGTCGAACTACTATATATGAAGATGATCGCTATGTCGAACTACTATATATGAAGATGATCGCTATGTCGAACTATATCTGAAGATGATCGTTATAATGAACTACTATATCTGAAGATGATCGCTATGTCGGACTACTATCCCTGAAGATGATCGCTATGATGAACTACTATCACTGAAGATGATCGCTATGATGAACTACTATCACTGAAGATGATCGCTATGATGAACTACTATCCCTGAAGATGATAACTATGTTGAATTACTGTCCCTGAAGATGATCACTATGATGAACTACAATCCCTGAAGATGATCGTTATGTTTAACTACTATCTCTGAAGATGATCGCTATGTCGTATTACTATCCCTGAAGATGATCGTTATGTTTAACTACTATATCTGAAGATGATCGCTATGTCGGATTACTATCCCTGAAGATGATCGCTATGTTGAACTACTATCTCTGAAGATGATCGCTATGTCGGATTACTATCCCTGAAGATGATCGCTATGTTGAACTACTATCCCTGAAGATGATCGCTATGTCGGATTACTATCCCTGAAATCATCGCTATGTTGAACTACTATCCCTGAAGATGATCGCTATGTCGGATTACTATCCCTGAAGATGATCGCTATGTTGAACTACTATCTCTGAAGATGATCGCTATGTCGAACTACTCTCTCGATGGAAGAGCAGAGAAACAGGATCAACTCTGCCTTCAGTCTTCCCAAAAGCCACAGAATAGCAGGTATCCGTCTCAACTGTGACCAGAAGGTTTCAGAAGGACAGATGGTTTACTCGTCGCAATCGAGTGAAAGTTGGGAGGTGAGAGGATGGAAAGATCTTGCAGGAACATCGTTCCAAAGTAAAAATATCTCCCTTTGCTTTACTGGTCTTTAAAAAACTTCTTGAAAAATACATTTCATCAAGCCAAAATATCGAAAGATCTAGGAAAATATTAAGGGGGGGGAAGGAACTGGATTTCCATTGCAGTATGACATTTTTCTCTCTTGTTTCAGAAGCGTAACAAATTCTTGAAAAAGCTTGAAATAGACACAAATCTAATAGTTTTTTGGATTCCATTAGGGGCGGGGGTGGCTCAGTCGGTAGCGCACCAGGCTCGTAATCTGTAGTTCCCAGGTTCGAGTCCCAGCTGGGTCAGCGTTGAGATTTATCTCCGCAAAATTCCCCGCCCTGCCTACGGTCAGTAGGGGACACCGATGAGCTTGGAAAGGCCGCCGTCCGTCGTATGGGACGTTAAGCCGTGGACCCTTGTGCGGGAGAGCCATACCCTGTGCACTTTAAAGAACACGCTGGATGGCCTTGACGGGAGGCTACCATCTGTCTCCCAACAGCTGTTCCAGTGGGTCCCCTCCCCCAACCTTCTCTGAGCCTTCGGGGTCCTTGTGACCTGGCCATTTAGCCCATGGTGTGCAAAAAAGTGCGAAAAAAAAAGTTCCAACCCAAAGCGGGAAAGGACATGGTCCTTTTGTCTCCCTTCCCCCAACAAATGCCCCAATCAGGCTCCCTGCTTGCAATGTATATAATGTATTTCACATTTGTTTTTGTCTCCGTTCCCGTTATTAGAATTCTTAGGGAGGTGGGGGGGGGAGAGATATAGTCTCCTGATGCGGTCCATCATTGCAAAATGTTGAGGACCACGACTTTAGACGATTTCTGCCAAATCACAAAATAACATTCTGGAAAACGAATGCATTTTGACATCTTGAATTTTCTTTCAAGCAAGCAAAGCAACCTCTTCATAATAAGCACTGTTCTGTTTAGAAATAAACAAATAGAATCACCAAAAACTACGTATTTCTTTCTAAAATCTCTCCTTACGTACAGTCGCTCAAAAAAGTATCCGAACACTATGGTTGATTACAGAATTCAGAAAAAATATCTGAAGCGTGTACAGCAAATGTACACGCTCCAGTTACCGTTCATAACAAACTGGAGCGTGTGCAGTAACTGCACACGCTCCAGTTTGCTGTGAACGGTAACTGCACACGCTCAATATTTCTGTGAGTGGGCCCACACGATCCAGGTTTTTGTGAGCTCACACGATCCAATTAGTGATCTGGCAACCTTCGTGTCACGTAATTACAGAATTCAGAAAAAATATCTGGAGCGTGTACAGTTGCTGTACACGCTCCAGTTACCGTTCACAGCAAACTGGAGCGTGTGCAGTTACTGCACACGCTCTAGTTTGCTGTGAACGGTAACTGCACACGCTCAATATTTCCGTGAGTGAGCCCACACGATCTAGTATCAAAATAATATGACCACCTACAGTCGCTGAAAAAAATATCCGAACACTACGGTTGATTACAGAATTCAGAAAAAAAAATCTGGCAACGATTTTTTTTAGAGATTAGTGATCTGGCAACCTTCGTGTCACGTGAGACGAAGGTTGTCAGATCACTAATTTCTAAAAAAAAATCGTTGCCAGATATTTTTTTCTGAATTCTGTAATCAACCGTAGTGTTCGGATACTTTTTTGAGCGACTGTACTATGGAAAAAGAATGAAAAAGTTTTGCTATTATTATAAAAAATCCTTCATTCCAATTTGATCTATCGTAAGTCTCCACACCAAACTCAAAACATTGTTCCAATCTTTCTGCTTAAACCTAAAACTGTCCAAGCACATTACATAATTTACTGTGTTGCTGGACGGTTTTTACAGTCAGTATCTTGTCAGATATCGTACTGCACGTGAAAAAACAACAACAACAACACCCAAATATCTGAAGAAAAGCGAGAAAATACAATGCAAAAAAAAAAGCTGCATTATTTTTCTGAGAAGTGCACCAAGCGGCTTAACTGAATCGCAGTTTTCATGCAGACGATATCCGTTCCCACCAGTAGAACCAGTGAAAACTGGCAACGGCTATTTTTAGCCTCGCTCTCGCGCGGTCGGGGAGAGTTGTTATCTGCTCTCGACTGTTGCGCGAGGTCTGCGACTCTCGTGGTGCAGAAGCACCAATGGCATTTGTTATGTTGGATTTAACGTCGATACGTAAAAAAAAAGCACCAATGATACCGACTTTTTTAAGGAAAAGACAAAGGGTTTCTTTTCGAAACATCGATATATGAAACGATAAAAAAGAAAGAAATTATTCCCAACGCATATATCGTTACAATTGGGAAATAACAAGGGCTTATGTATTTGTATCACATTTATTTATGGAATCGCATTTGTGCATTGTATGAGCTGTAGGTTTGGGAGTAACACTGCTGCACGGATTGCGTCGAGGATTTTGAATTTTAAGTTATTTTCCGTTAATGGTTCTATTTTGTTGAATAAATAATATATAAATAAACACCCCCTAAAGCAGCTACTTGCCCGAGAGAAAATATTAAGGGGGGGGGGAGGTTGGGTTGGGTTGTTTTACCTCTGAGCGGCACTTTTTTGCACACCATGGGCTAAATGGCCAGGTCACATGGACCCCGAAGGGTCAGAGAAGGTTGGGGGAGGGGACCCACTGGAACAGCTGTTGGGAGACGGATGGTAGCCTCCCGTCAAGGCCATCCAGCATGTTCTTTAACGTTGGGTTGTTTTACCTCTGAGCGGCACTTTTTTTCACACTATGGGCTAAATGGCCAGGTCACATGGACCCCGAAGGCTCAGAGAAGGTTGGGGGAGGGGACCCACTGGAACAGCTGTTGGGAACAGATGGTAGCCTCCCGTCAAGGCCATCCAGCGTGTTCTTTAACGTTGGGTTGTTTTACCTCTGAGCGGCACTTTTTTTCACACCATGGGCTAAATGGCCAGGTCACATGGACCCCGAAGGCTCAGAGAAGATTGGGGGAGGGGACCCACTGGAACAGCTGTTGGGAACGGATGGTAGCCTCCCGTCAAGGCCATCCAGCGTGTTCTTTAACGTTGGGTTGTTTTACCTCTGAGCGGCACTTTTTTTCACACCATGCGCTAAATGGCCAGGTCACATGGACCCCGAAGGCTCAGAGAAGGTTGGGGGAGGGGACCCACTGGAGTAGCTGTTGGGAGACAGATGGTAGCCTCCCGTCAAGGCCATCCAGCGTGTTCTTTAACGTGAACAGGGTATGGCTCTCCCGCACACGGGGCCACGGCTTAACGTCCCATCCGTCGGACGACGGTCTTTCCAAGCCCATCGGTGTCCCCTACTGACCGTGGGCAGAGCGGGGAATTTTGGGGAGAGGGGGGGGGAGGTTATAAATAATATAATAATTTTACATTTTTAATTTAATTTTATTTTTTATTTAATATTTTGACAGGAGCCTGTCAATTTATATGCCATAGTAGAAGGTCTGTGAGGATGGAGAGACCTCAGCAGAAAAACGACACTAACGTCCATGGCTTATCTGGGGCTCGAACCCAGGTCCCTTAGATCAGTAGCCAAGCGCGCTAACCACAGAAGAAATAGTTTGACTTCATATCCGATACAATATTTTTTTATAGTTGAAAATAATATTTTATGAACAGATATGGAAATATCCTGTGTTGCAGGACAGGTATTCAGTCATAGGTGATTATTTAGTTTTCAAAATTTGGAAATTAATTTTAAAATATTCATAAATATTTTAATAAATTATTTTCCAAGCTATTAAAATTTTATTCAAATTAATTATTTAAATCTATTCGCATTTCTAATTTTTTTCTCCTTTCTTCTACCCTTTTGTGCCACGGCTGTCCCCGCATGGTGTATGTACAGTCGCTCAAAAAAGTATCCGAACACTGTGGGTGATTACAGAATTCAGAAAAAATATCAGGAAAAGATTTTTTTTAGAAATTAGTGATCTGGCAACCTTCGTGTCACGTGATTACAGAATTCAGGAAAAATATCTGGAGCGTGTACAGCAACTGTACACGCTCCAGTTACCGTTCACAGCAAACTGGAGCGTGTGCAGTTACTGAACACGCTCCATTTGCTGTGAACGGTAACTGCACACGCTCAATATTTCCGTGAGTGAGCCCACACGATCTAGTATCAAAATAATATGACCATCTACAGTCGCTCAAAAAAGTATCCGAACCCTATGGTTGATTACAAAATTCAGAAAAAATATCTGGGAACGATTTTTTTAGAAAATAGTGATCTGGCAACCTTCGTGTCACGTGATTACAGAATTCAGGAAAAATATCTGTCAACGATTTTTTTAGAAATTAGTGATCTGACAACCTTCGTGTCACGTGACACGAAGGTTACCAGATCACTAACTTCTAAAAAAATCGTTGCCAGATATTTTTTCTGAATTTTGTAATCAACCATAGTGTTCGGATACTTTTTTTGAGCGACTGTACAGACTTAGTGAGTCTTAGCTGCCTTTGCTCTACATTTGGTAATGTAGGAAACCATCAGAGCATGAGGTCATGTTTCCACAAGGATCAAGAGCCCAGAAGGTGATTAATTTCCATGGCAACGTTCCGCAGCTTCCTTTCAAGCCTTGCAGGTGTCCAGGAAATCATGTTGCGTTATTCTATAACATCACGTGGTCTGTACGTGGCACGTTACTTTCTGCATGGGCTGAATAGACACGTGTATTCGTTAATGCTATTATTTTTGGACAAAATGATCTTATTTACAACATGTGAGGAATTCATCTAATGCTTAAGTGCAAAGATGGCTTCAAAGAAGGAGGCAGAAGTTCTTCTCATCCTCGATGCCTTTTCCAGATCATTGATTAAAAAAATTGCAATGATTATTCAACGGAAGTTCGTCTCGTGTTCCAGTCAGAGGTGTCTCATTTGGTAGTGCGCCAGGCTCGTAATCTGTAGTTCCCAGGTTCGAGTCCCAGCTGGGTCAGCGTTGAGATTTATCTCCGCAAAATTCCCCGCCCTGTCCACGGTCAGTAGGGGACACCGATGGGCTTGGAAAGGCCGCCGTCCGTCGGATGGGACGTTAAGCCGTGGCCCCGTGTGCGGGAGAGCCATACCTTGTGCACGTTAAAGAACACGCTGGATGGCCTTGACGGAGGCTACCATCTGTCTCCCAACAGCTGTTCCAGTGGGTCCCCTCACCCAACCTTCTCTGAGCCTTCGGGGTCCTTGTGACCTGGCCATTTAGCCTATGGTGTTCAAAAAAGTGCCGCTCAGGGGTAAAACAACCCAACCCATGCTGATAGCAAACAAATTGGCCTGTAGGCCGAGGGATTTTTTCCATCTTTACCTTCTTTATTAAATAAAATTAGTTCAACTTGTTTCCAGTTCTCTGGGAACAAGCTAGCCCAGAGTTAAATCAACCTAACCCATGTGGTGTTCATGTAGACCAGTGATTCCCAACCTTTTCTGGACCATCGCCCCCTTTAGAAGAGAACAAAAATTTCAACGCCCCCTAGTCCATAATAGTTAATTCTATATGATATATTAAAATATTGTTGCATATTATCTGTACCTAATTTATCTGTTTATTTATCTATTAAAAATCATAAAGCAGAAATTAATAAAACGACAACCAAATGTACAATAAAATTGTTCATTAAAATTTTAAAAATAAACACAGAATCAATAAGAAATAAAAAATAATGAGATAAACACAAAATTAATAATAAAAAAAATTAATGAGATGGTTGAGGCTGGTGGAGTGTAAACAATTTGTTTAATGTCGGGTTCCAATTTCTTTAACATCAATCGCAGATCGCCACGTTCAGTGATGTGTAGTCTGTTCCTCTTCTTTGACAGTAAATTAGCTACTGCACTGAATCCACGCTCAGCCATATAGGACGAAGGAAATGCGATTAAAAACTTCTGTACTATTGCCCACAATCCAGGGTAGAGAACTGGTATTGATTTTTGAAGCCAGAACTCTTGGTATCCATGTTTGAATTTTACTTTGAGTACTTCGTTAGTCGTGAGTTCTAAGAGTTCCTCTTCCAAATTTGATGATTCTTCAGTATCTGTGTTTGCGAAAGGATCTAAAACCCAACTCAGTATATTCATGTTTAAAATATCTTGGAAACGCTCCGTAAAATCAACATGAAGAACTTCCAAGTGTTGGCAGTAAGTAAGTAAATCTTCCGGTTTTGCAGAGACTGCTGATAATGTGGGAAAGTGGTTGTATTCACCTCTACCTAGATTTCTTTTGAAAAGAAGAAGTTTTCCCGCAAAAGCAGCTATGACGTTTTTTGTTTTAATTAAATTCAACTCATCACCTTGCAATTGTAAATTAACTTGATTAAATATTTTAAACAGGTATGTCAAATAAGCGATGTCATTTTTCGACGTAATCAGGTTTTCGCGCAATTTTTCGTCTCTGTCTTCAAGAAAGTCCAGTACTGAGTCAAATAGATTGAAAAAACGATTCATACAAACACCTTTAGAGAGCCAACGTACTTCTGTGTGCAGCAGCAGTGATTGTAATCTTCATCATTTTCATTACAAGCTTACCAAATAATCGGTCATTCAATGAATTGCTTCTAATCTTATTGATTGCTTTAATAACGCAATGGAGCGACGTATGCAGACGTACATTTTTGCAACCAAATGCTGACGATGAATAATACAATGTACAGCGAGTACATTTGGTACTGCTTGTTACAAATGTGCTATGAAACCCTTATGACGCCCTGTCATTGCTGGAGCACCATCAGTAGCAGCAGACAAATTATTGCAAATAGGAATTTCTTTCTCTTGAAAAAACTTTTGCATGGTATTAAATATAGATTCTCCCTTTGTATCAGATTCCAAATTTTTAGCAAATAATAACTCTTCATGAATTTTTTCTTCTTTTATAAATCGTACGTATGATAAGAGTAGAGCTTTGTTATTTGGTAGAGTTGATTCATCGAGTTGAATGGAAAATTTGCAAGTCTTTAAGTAATCACATAATGATATTTCAACGTCTTTTGCCATTTCATTATTCTTCTTTGCACTGAATTATTACTGAGAGGAATTTTCTTGATGATATCTGAGGGTGTCTTATGATGAAGAACAGTTTTTAATATCTCTTTGACTGCCGGCAAAATTAATTCCTCGCCAAATGTGTGTGGTTTTCCTGCTTTTGCGATTAACAATGAAATGTTATATGAGGCTTGTAGTCCATCATCATCTTGTTTAGAAGACGACGCATAAAGGTTTGACATAGTTGGCTGTTTTAAATATTGCTTTTCCAGTTCTTGAAAATAGGATAAATCTTTGTTCTTCTTATCAGCATGCATTTTATTTAAATGCTCTTGTAGCCTAGAAGGTTTCATAGCTTCATTTGAAAAACCTTTTCGGCAAATTAAACACATAGGTAATGATTGGTTTGTAGGAGAGTACGAAAATCCATATTTCAAATACTCAATACTGTACTGCCGGCATTTCTTTTTAGATGTAGATTCAGACATTTTCAAATACAAATTAACTTCTCAACAGATTTATAGATAGTTATAAAAATAATGTTTATAATGACTTCTAACACTTATCACTCACGACTATTTATCACGGCGAAGCCATAAAAATAATAAAACATTCCTAGAGCTATCGCTTTTATAGATTTGATTTTGTGCACGCATTAACTTGTATGTTTGCGATGCCGGCGCACTTGCTCCGTAAACAAGTCATTTCAAACTCCCATATTCTTGTCGAAACATGTTAAATTGCATGAACCGCGTGTTTGCCTACCAACTTGCAAGGACTTGTCACCGTCAATCTATTCTAAACTAAAACAAATTAGGTATAGGTATACCTAATGCTATTTTAAAAATGCTTATTAACACGATAACAATAAGATAATTTACATAGCTAAATAAAATATTTATTCATGAAAACAGGTATTTTCAAAGTATTTTATTATATTAAAAATAATTATAAAAAATATTAAATATAATAAATTTATTATTATTATATTATTATTGCATCAAGGTTGATTTGCCTATCAGGACGGACACCCGTGTCCAACATAATAAGCCTGATATAGTAGTGCATGTTAAGGTATTGAATGAGATTACAATTATTGAAGTAGGAATAACATCTCAGGATAACCTGCAGACAGTAGAGGTTGAAAAGAAGAGGAAGTATGATCTGCTGGCTAATGAGTTGAGCCTAATTCACAAGTGTAATGTTAATATTATACCTTATGTTCTGACGTGGGATGGTATTTTAACTACGTACCATAAAGCATACTCAAAGCGACTTGAAGTGGGAAAACGTATTGAAGCTGATATCCAATCTGTGATCTTGAAGAGAACTTTTGAGAGCATCTCAGTCGACTTCAGACGTACCAGTACGCTAGTAGGCGGTAGCAGGGAACTTATTGTCCAAGCTGCAGTTGAAAAGCTGTACTTGACGGATGAGGTAGTGGATGAGCAGAATCACCAGGAAGACACCACAGAATAGAAGAGATAAAAAGGTTGTCACAGAAAATTCCATTAAATTTATTTATTTATTTGACAGCCCCTCTTGACTGCCTCAACGTCCCCCATTTGCCTCTGGATCCGCTACCGCCCCCATGGAAGGCTCCAGCGCCCACTGGGGGGTGGTATCGCCCCCGTTGGGAATCTATGATGTAGACGAATTGAACCACAATTGTGAAGTCTGTGGACCAAGCAGTCAATGAAACTTACAGTCGCTCGAAAAAGTATCCGAGTGCTATGGTTGATTACAGAATTCAGAAAAAAAAAAAAAATCTGGCAACCTTCGTGTCACTGACACGAAGGTTGCCAGATCACTAATTTCTAAAAAAAATCGTTGCCAGACATTTTTTCTGAATTCTGTAATCCACCGTAGTGTTCGGATACTTTTTTCAGCTACTGTAATATCGACTAAGCAGAACCTTAGCTCTCCTGCTGATCAATTGATTTGCACTTAAAACAATGATTTGCCTCCTTCCCCCCTGGAAAGAGGGAGGGGGAGGAACCAAAAAAATTTTTTTGTTTAAAGAGTAAGTGAAAAATTATTTTTTGTGTTATAGGAACCAGGATTTTAGAATTATTGAGATTTGAAATATCGACAAGTTAAAAATGATCATTTAGAGATTTCTTACTGATAATATTAATTTTAATTTCATAATTTTCAGTTCCTGACTGTGCAGAAACTGGGGTAAGAAAAGATGTACATGATGCCACAGCTTAGGAATGATTTTGAAAAAATAAAATAAATAAAAGTTTTAATTTTTTTCCCCTAATGTTTCTGCTGGTAGCTGCAAATATATTTAAAACAGATGAAGAAAGGGAAATAAAATTTATTAAACTAGAATGAATTGGGTTGGGTTGTTTTACCTCTGAGCGGCATTTTTTTGCACACCATGGGCTAAATGGCCAGGTCACATGGACCTCGAAGGCTGAGAGAAGGTTGGGGGAGGGGACCCACTGGAACAGCTGTTGGGAGACAGATGGTAGCCTCCCGTCAAGGCCATCCAGCGTGTTCTTTAACGTTGGGTTGTTTTACCTCTGAGCGGCACTTTTTAGCACACCATGGGCTAAATGGCCAGGTCACATGGACCCCGAAGGCTCAGAGAAGGTTGGGGGAGGGGACCCACTGGAACAGCTGTTGGGAGACAGATGGTAGCCTCCCGTCAAGGCCATCCAGCGTGTTCTTTAACGTTGGGTTGTTTTACCTCTGAGCGGCACTTTTTTGCACACCATGGGCTAAATGGCCAGGTCACATGGACCCCTAAGGCTCAGAGAAGGTTAGAGGAGGGGACTCACTGGAACAGCTGTTGGGAGACAGATGGTAGCCTCCCGTCAAGGCCATCCAGCGTGTTCTTTAATGTGCACAGGGTATGGCTCTCCCACACACGGAACCACGGCGTAACGTCCCATCCGACGGCCGGCGGCCTTTCCAAGCTCATCGGTGTCCCCTACTGACGGTGGGCAGGGCGGGGAATTATTGCGGAGATAAATCTCAACGCTGACCCAGCTGGGACTCGAACCTGGGAACTACAGATTACGAGCCTGGCACGCTGCCAGGCTCGTAATCTGTAGTTCCCAAGACTGAGCCACCCCCGCCCCTCTAGAATGAATGCAAAATAAAAAAATACATACTATTTTGTACTAAATTTGTATTAAAAATTAGAATAAATGTATACGATGAAACTGACGCAAGTTTTTCATTAAAATTATCCATCACTATTTCAGAAAGGTAACAATGATGGACTTGAAAAGGCCACCGTCCATAGGATAGGACATTAACCCGTGACCCCAAGTGATGGAGAGCCGTACACTGTGCACATTAAACACAGTAACTGGACAGTATTGATGGGAGACTTCCACATGTCTCTTGAAAGCTCTCCAGTGAATTCCTTTTCAATCAACTTTCACTGAGCCCTCGGTCCATGTGACCTGGCTATTTAGCCCATGGTGTGCAAAAAAGTGCCGCTCAGAGGTAAAACAACCCAACGTTAAAGAACACGCTGAATGGCCTTGACGGGAGGCTACCATCTGTCTCCCAACAGCTGTTCTAGTGGGTCCCCTCCCCCAACCTTCTCTGAGCCCTCGGTCCATGTGACCTGGCTATTTAGCCCATGGTGTGTAAAAAAGTGCCGCTCAGAGGTAAAACAACCCAACGTTAAAGAACACGTTGGATGGCCATGTCGGGAGGCTACCATCTGTCTCCCAACAACTATTCCAGTGGGTCACCTCCCCCAAACTTCTCTGAGTCTTCGGGGGCCCTTGTGACCTGGCCATTTAGACCATGATGTGCAAAAAAGTGCCGCTCAGAGGTAACACAACCAAAATCATTCAACGTTATTTCTGAGATAAACAAAGATATAAAAGATGTGAAAAAAAAAGAAAAGTTAACTGAAACAAATGCATATCTAACAAGCAAGGTCAATTACTTGGAATGGGAGATAAACGAATTAGAACAAGTTGGCAGGAATCAGAACTTGGAAATTGTGGGAGTGCCAGAAACTGTAAATGAAAAGGTTCAGGAAATAGTAACAAATATTGCAAAGGTGTTACGTTGTGTTGGATTGTTTTATCTCTGAGCGGCACTTTTTTGCACACAATGGGTTAAATGGCCAGGTCACATGGACCCCGAACGCTCAGAGAAGGTTTGGGGAGGGGACCCACTGGAATAGCTGTTGGGAGACAGATGGTAGCCTCCCGTCAAGGCCATCCAGCGTGTTCTTTAACGTGCACAGGGTATGGCTCTCCCGCACATAGGGTCACGGCTTAACGTCCCATCCGACGGACGGCGGTCTTTCCAAGCCCATCGGTGTCCCCTACTGACCGTGGGCAGGGCGGGGTATTTTGCGGAGCTAAATCTCAACGCTGACCCAGCTGGGACTCGAACCTGGGAACTACAGATTACGAGCCTGGCGCACTACTGACTGAGCCACCCCCGCCCCAAACGTGCACAGGGTATGGCTCTCCCGCACACGGGACCATGGCTTTACGTCCCATCCGACGGACGGCGGCCTTTTCAAATCCATCGGTGTCCCCTACTGACCTTGGGTAGGGCGGGGAATTTTGCGGAGATAATTCTCAACGCTAACCCAGCTGGGACTGGCATATTACGAGCCTGGCGCGCTACCGACTGAGCCACCCCCGCCCCTTCTGATAGTAGACGCAGTCGTCTGTTCTCACAGATATGCTCACTTTAACATCCATGTTCAAGGTTGGTTGGTTGGAGTTTTTTGGCGCAAAAGCAACTAAGGCTGTATTGCGCCAAACGAAAGACATAAACAGATAAAAGGCGTTTAACACACAACCAATTTTAAAATACACAGAAACAAAATGAGCACAAATAAAGATGAGTATAAAAAGGGCGAATAAACAGAATCAACAAGTGTATAAATCTAGAATGAAAATGGGCGTATAGGACCACTTAAAAATCAGAAACAATTGTAAAATATAGTTAACAAAGTAAAAAAGTTCATAAACGTGTAAAATATTCAGTAAGACGTAAAAATTCAAAGACAGGTGTTAAAAGAGATTCAACGGATCCGAGTGTACGGACGTAAAATCGTGAAGGTTAAAATACAGTCGACGTTCAAAGTTAAAAGCGGGACATGAGATTAAAATGTGCTTAACGGTTAAAATGGTGTCACAAAACTCGCACTTATGTCGGCGTCCGCCCAAAGAAGAAATGAATGACCTAAGCGGAGCCGAGCAAGTACAGTCACTCAATAAAGTATCTGAACGCTATGGTTGACTACAGAATTAAGAAAAAATATCTGGAGCGTGTACAGCAACTGTACACGCTCCAGTTGCCGTTCACAGGAAACTGGAGCGTGTGCAGTTACTGCACATGCTCCAGTTTGCTGTGAACGGTAACTGCACACGCTCAATATTTCCGTGAGTGAGCCCACACGATCTAGTATCAAAATAATATGACCACCTACAGTCGCTCAAAAAAATATCCGAACACTATGGTTGATTACAGAATTCAGATAAAATATCTGGCAACGATTTTTTTAGAAATTAGCGATCTGGCAACCTTCGTGTCACGTGACCAGCCAGATCGCTAATTTCTAAAAAAATCGTTGCCAGATATTTTTTCTGAATTCTGTAATTAACCGTAGTGTTCGGATACTTTTTTGAGCGACTGTACACCTTCCTCCTGCAGTGAGCTAAGTGAGTCGGTGTAGGGGATACACCGATGATGGCGCTTAGCTGCTATGTGGTCCAAGGCAAGGCTGATAGCATGAAACTCTGCCATGTTAAAGGATTTTTATGTAAGTTAATAAAGAATTCATTTCAAAATGTATGTTTTCCAAAATATTTGAAAGTCGCAACTGTCATTTCAGTGCATAAAGGGAGAGATAGAAATAATCCTGGAAAACTGCAGGACAATTTCCATTTTATCAAATTTTCAAAGATTATTGAAAAACTATTGAAGAAAAGAATTGCCACATTTTTATATGACAGCAAATACTTTCTCCTGAAAATCAGTATGGATTTAGGGAGCAAGAAGTTTCCGAGGATGAGATTTTGAGATTGACATTAATAGTTTATAAAGGAATGAATGAAATGGAGGTTATTTATTTTCCAGGTTCACAAAAAGATTTTGCCACAATGACACTCAGTACAGTCGCTCAAAAAAGTATCCGAACACTATGGTTGATTACAGAATTCAGAAAAAATATCAGGAAACGATTTTTTTTAGAAATTAGTGATCTGGCAACCTTCGTGTCACGCGATTACAGAATTCAGGAAAAATATCTGGAGCGTGTACAGCAACTATACACGCTCCAGTTACCGTTCACAGCAAACTGGAGCGTGTGCAGTTACTGCACACGCTCCAGTTTGCTGTGAACGGTAACTGCACACGCTCAATATTTCTGTGAGTGGGCCCACACGATCCAGTTTTAGAAATTAGTGATCTGGCAACCTTCGTGTCACGTGATTACAGAATTCAGGAAAAATATCTGGAGCGTGTACAGCAACTGTACACGCTCCAGTTACCGTTCACAGCAAACTGGAGCGTGTGCAGTTACTGTACACGTTCCAGTTTGCTGTGAACGGTAACTGCACACGCTCAATATTTCCCTGAGTGAGCCCACAGGATCTGGTATCAAAATAATATGACCACCTACAGTCGCTCAAAAAAGTATCCGAACACTATGGTTGATTACAGAATTCAGAAAAAATATCTGTCAACAATTTTTAAAAAAAATTAGTGATCTGGCAACCTTCGTGTTACGTGATTACAGAATTCAGAAAAAATATCTGGAGCGTGTACAGCACCTGCACAGTTACCGTTCACAGCAAACTGGACACACAAACTGGACAAACTGTGCAGTTACTGTACACGTTCCAGTTTGCTGTGAACGGTAACTGCACACGCTCAATATTTCCCTGAGTGAGCCCACACGATCTAGTATCAAAATAATATGACCACCTACAGTCGCTCAAAAAAGTATCCGAACGCTATGGTTGATTACAGAATTCAGAAAAAATATCTGGCAACAATTTTTTTAAAAATTAGTGATCTGGCAACCTTTGTGTTACGTGACACGAAGGTTGCCAGATCACTACTTTCCAAAAAAATCGTTGCCAGATCACTAATTTCTAAAAATATCGTTGTGAAATGACTAATTTTTAAAAAAATCGTTGCCAGATATTTTTTCTGAATTCTGTAATCAACCATAGTGTTCGGATATTTTTTGAGCGACTGTACATCGATAAACACAAAAAATGACATAAACATTTCAACAAATCTTATAAAATTATTAACATTTTGCTGGGCAATCGATTTTTGAGCTCTCACGGCGTACCGGAAAAAATTTTACTGCGTACCCCACTTTGAGAACCCCTACGTTAAGGGAAGTCAATTGTGACTGCAGTAGTACGTTGCAAAAGAAGGTTATGAATGGAGTAGTACGTTGCAAAAGAGAGTTATGAATGGAGTAGTACGTTGCAAAAGAGTTATGAATGGAGTAGTACGTTGCAAAAGAGTTATGAATAGAGTAGTACGTTGCAAAAGAGTTATGAATGGAGTAGTACGTTGCAAAAGAGAGTTATGAACGGAGTAGTACGTTGGAAAAGAGTTATGAATGGAGTAGTACGTTGCAAAAGAGTTATGAATGGAGTAGTACGTTGCAAAAGAGAGTTATGAATGGAGTAGTACGTTGCAAAAGAGTTATGAATGGAGTAGTACGTTGCAAAAGAGGGTTATGAATGGAGTAGTACGTTGCAAAAGAGTTATGAATAGAGTAGTACGTTGCAAAAGAGTTATGAATGGAGTAGTACGTTGCAAAAGAGAGTTATGAACGGAGTAGTACGTTGCAAAAGAGTTATGAATGGAGTAGTACGTTGCAAAAGAGTTATGAATGGAGTAGTACGTTGCAAAAGAGAGTTATGAATGGAGTAGTACGTTGCAAAAGAGTTATGAATGGAGTAGTACGTTGCAAAAGAGGGTTATGAATGGAGTAGTACGTTGCAAAAGAGTTATGAATGGAGTAGTACGTTGCAAAAGAGTTATGAATGGAGTAGTGCGTTGCAAAAGAGGGTTATGAATGGAGTAGTACGTTGCAAAAGAGAGTTATGAATGGAGTAGTACGTTGCAAAAGAGAGTTATGAATGGAGTATTACGTTGCAAAAGAGAGTTAGCAATGGAGTAGTACGTTGCAAAAGAGTTATGAATGGAGTAGTACGTTGCAAAAGAGTTATGAATGGAGTAGTACGTTGCAAAAGAGTTATGAATGGAGTAGTACGTTGCAAAAGAGTTATGAATGGAGTAGTACGTTGCAAAAGAGTTATGAATGGAGTAGTACGTTGCAAAAGAGAGTTATGAACGGAGTAGTACGTTGCAAAAGAGTTATGAATGGAGTAGTACGTTACAAAAGAGTTATGAATGGAGTAGTACGTTGCAAAAGAGAGTTATGAATGGAGTAGTACGTTGCAAAAGAGTTATGAATGGAGTAGTACGTTGCAAAAGAGTTATGAATGGAGTAGTACGTTGCAAAAGAGTTATGAATGGAGTAGTACGTTGCAAAAGATTTATGAATGGAGTAGTACCTTGCAAAAGAGTTATGAATGGAGTAGAACGTTTCAAAAGAGTTATGAATGGAGTAATACGTTGCAAAAGAGTTATGAATGGAGTAGTAAGTTGCAAAAGAGTTATGAAAGGAGTAGTACGTTGCAAAAGAGAGTTATGAATGGAGTAGTACGTTGCAAAAGAGTTATGAATGGAGTAGTACGTTGCAAAAGAGTTATGAATGGAGTAGTACGTTGCAAAAGACAGTTATGAATGGAGTAGTACGTTGCAAAAGAGTTATGAATGGAGTAGCACGTTGCAAAAGAGTTATGAATGGAGTAATACGTTGCAAAAGAGAGTTATGAATGGAGTAGTACGTTGCAAAAGAGTTATGAATGGAGTAGTACGTTGCAAAAGAGAGTTATGAATGGAATAGTACGTTGCAAAAGAGTTATGAATGGAGTAGTACGTTGCAAAAGAGAGTTATGAATGGAATAGTACTTTGCAAAAGAGAGTTATGAATGGAGTAGTACGTTGCAAAAGAGTTATGAATGGAGTAGTACGTTGCAAAAGAGGGTTATGAATGGAGTAGTACGTTGCAAAAGAGGGTTATGAATGGAGTAGTACGTTGCAAAAGAGAGTTATGAATGGAGTAGTACGTTGCAAAAGAGAGTTATGAATGGAGTATTACGTTGCAAAAGAGAGTTAGCAATGGAGTAGTACGTTGCAAAAGAGTTATGAATGGAGTAGTACGTTGCAAAAGAGAGTTATGAATGGAGTAGTACGTTGCAAAACAGAGTTATGAATGGAGTAGTACTTTACAGAAGACAGTTATGAATGATGTAGTACGTCAGAGAAAACGGTCGTGATTGGAGTAGTATGTTAACCGTCGAAAGCTGTGAACAGGGGCGTGGTCATGGGGGAAGAGGGAGGCCCCCCAAAGTAGCTCGGAGTTGGCCAAATTCGAAGCAACATCGTAAAATTTAGGTGAGTTGTGAAAATATGTAATTTTTTTTTGAAAATTAAGGGTTGTCGTCAAAATCGAAGCAACTTGGCAAATCTAAGGCAGTTTGGAAAATGGAGAGACGGCAAAATTTAGAGCAGTTGGCAAAATTCGAAGCCACTTGGTAAAATACAGGTGATTTTGCAAAATCGGGAAAACTTGGCAAAATCTTAGGGAGTTGGCGAAATTCAGAGTGACTTGGTAAAATTTTGCATAGTTGACAAAATTCGGAGTGACTTGGCAAAATCCTGGGGACTTGGCAAAATTCAGGTGAAATGTGAAAATTTGTATTTTTTTCTATAAAATTATGGCGTGTTAGCAAAATCGAATTATGGAAGTTGGCAAAATCTAGGGGCAGTTGGCAGAAACTAGGGACAGTTGGTAAAATTCGGAGTGACTTGGCAAAATCGTGGGGAGTTGACAAAATTCAGGTGAGATGTAAAAATTGCAATATTTTTTTCTGTAAAATTATGGCATGTTGGCAAAATCGAGGCAATTTAGCAATATCTAGGTAAGTTGGAAAATCTTGGGGGAGTTGGCAAAATTCAGAGTGGCTTTACAAAAATCAGGTGTGATGTAAAATTGGGATTATTTCTGCAAAATTGTGGCGAGATGGCAAAATCGAGGAAACTTAAAAGAATGTAGGTCAATTGGCAAAATTCAAATCCAATTGGAAAATACGGGCGAGTTGTGATAATTGGGATTGGGTTTGTGAAATTCAGGATAGTTGACAGAAATCGAGAAAACTTGGCAAAATCTTGGGGAGTTTGAAGTGATTTGGCCAATTTAGGAGAGATGTAAAGATTGGGATTAGTTTCGTGAAATTAAGGAGGCAAAATAAAGGGAAAATTCACACTGACTTGCTACAATTCAGACGACATGTAAATATTGGAATTATTTCTGTGAAATTATGGCTAGTTGGCGAAATTGAAAGTTTAATGGTAAATTACAGTAAGCTGGCAAAATTGAAAGTCAAATGCCAAAATGCAGGAGGATAGTTGTGAAAATTGCCATAACCCCCGGGGGTGGCTCAGTCGGTAGCGCGCCAGGCTCGTAATCTGCAGTTCCCAGGTTCGAGTCATAGCTGGGTCAGCGTTGAGATTTATCCCCGCAAAAAATTCTCCACCCTGCCCACGGTCGGTAGGGGACACCGATGGGCTTGGAAAGGCCGCCGTCCGTCGGATGGGACGTTAAGCCGTGGTCCCGTGTGCGGGAGAGCCATACCCTGTGCACGTTAAAGAACACGCTGGATGGCCTTGACGGGAGGCTACCATCTGTCTCCCAACGGCTGTTCCAGTGGGTACCCTCCCCCAACCTTCTCTGAGCCTTCGGGGTCCTTGTGACCTGACCATTTAGCCCATGGTGTGCAAAAAAGTGCCGCTCAGAGGTAAAACAACCCAACGTTAAAGAACACGCTGGATGGCCTTGACGGGAGGCTACCATCTGTTTCCCAACTGCTGTTCTAGTGGGTACCCTCCCCCAACCTTTTCTGAGCCTTCGGGGTCCTTGAGACCTGACCATTTAGCCCATGGTGTGCAAAAAAGTGCCGCTCAGAGGTGAAACAATCCAACCCGAGCCTATTTTTTATAGTTTGACGATTCAACCTCATTCTTTTTTAATCGAAATGAATATTTCCTTATCTGAGTGAAAAACAAATCAACAATTTCAAACAACATTAGTTATTATTTCTGACAGTTTGTTTGATTCGGATAGTTTAACAGTCGAGAGATCAATTGCACGGACTCACCTGCTCCTTGCAGCGAGAACTGCTTTCACTGCACACACGGGTTCTCTCGTGTCCCCGACTAAGAAGGTGACATCACATAGCTCGGGCATGCTTGCTAGGAACTTCATGTCTTCAGCCAGTCCTGTTTTGTTTTCGAATACCGAATAGTCTTCGCCTTCTTCCCCTTCGACCAGGTCGTCAGACATCGTGGCCACTGGAAGAAATCGAAAAAAGGGTTTATAACTCTGGAAGAAATCGAAAAAAGGGTTTAGAACTCTAGAAGAAACTGCAAAAGAAGCTAATTATATTTCTGGGCAAAAATTCTCTGATATCTTCGCTTTGACTGTTTTTACCTCTAAACTTCACTTTTGTGAACACAATTGGATAAATGGCCAGGTTGGGGTGGGTTGTTTTACCTCTTAGCGGCACTTTTTTTGCACACCATGGGCTAAATGGCCAGGTCACAAGGACCTCGAAGGCTCAGAGAAGGTTGGGAGAGGGGACCCACTGGAACAGCTGTTGGGAGACAGATGGTTGCCTCCCGTCAAGGCCATCCGGCGTGTTCTTTAACGTTGGGTTGTTTTACCTCTGAGCGACACTTTTTTTGCACACCATGGGCTAAATGGCCAGGTCACATGGACCCTGAGTGCTCAGAGAAGTTTGGGGGAGGGGACCCACTGAAACAGCTGTTGGGAGACAGATGGTAGCCTCCCTTCGAGGCCATCCAGCGTGTTCTTTAACGTGCAGAGGGTATGGCTCTCCCACACACGGAGCCACGGCTTAACGTCCCATCCGAAGGACGGCGGCCTTTCCAAGCCCATCGGTGTCCCCTACTGACCGTGGGCAGGGCGGGGAATTTTGCGGAGAAAAATCTCAACGCTGACCCAGCTGGGACTCGAACCTGGGAACTACAGATTACGAGCCTGGCGCGCTACCGACTGAGCCACCCCCGCGCCCCTTTTGTGAACACAATTGGATAAATGGCCAGGTAACGAAGGCATAAGTTGCTCAAATTGCCAGGAACCAAAGGTTTTCAAAGCTGAGAATGAGAAGCGATTGGGTTGTTTAACCTCTCAGTGGCAGTTTTGAGCATATATTGGATTAAATGGCCAAGTCACAAGGACCCCAAAATCTCAGAGTTCGGTTGTCTCTGAGTAAAACTTTTGCGCAGACATTAGGTTAAATGGCCAAGTCAGAAACACCCCAACGTCTCAGAATTGGGTTGTCGCTGAGTAGCACACATTGGGTTAAATGGCAAAGTCACTAGAACCCTAATGTCTCAGAGTTGGGTTGTCTCTGAGTGGCACCTTCACGCACACATTGGGCTAAATTGCCAAGTCACAAGGACTCCAACATCTCAAAGTTGGATAGTCTCTGAGTGGCACTTTTGTGCACACATTGGGTTAAATGGCCAAGTCACAAGGATCCCAACATCTTAGAGTTGGGTTGTCTCTGAGTGGCACTTTCCAGCACATATTGGGTTAAATTGCCAAGTCACAAGGACCCCAACTTCTCAGATTTGGGTTGTCTCTGGGTGGCACTTTTATGAACACGGTAGAACGGGAAACAAAGCACCGAGTTGGGTATGAGAAGAGATTGATTTTGTTTACCTCTGAGCTGCCCTTTTGTGAACACAATGCAGCAAATGGTCAGGTCACAAGGACCCTCAAAGACTCAGAGTTAGGGAAGGAGAAGGGTTGGGTTGTTGTACCTCTGAAGCGGTACTTTTGCGTACACATTGAGTTGGGTTGTTTTACCTCTGACCGGCACTTTTTTGCACACCATGGGCTAAATGGCCAGGTCACATGGACCCCGAAGGCTCAGAGAAAGTTGGTGGAGGGGACCCACTAGCTGTTGGGAGACAGATGGTAGCCTCCCGTCAAGGCCATCCAACGTGTTCTTTAAAGTGCACAGGGTAGTTAGTGATCTGGCAACCTTCGTGTCACGTGACACGAAGGTTGCCAGATCACTAATTTCTAAAAAAAAATCGTTGCCAGATATTTTTTGTGAATTCTGTAATCAACCGTAGTGTTCGGATATTTTTTTCAGCGACTGTAGGTGGTCACATTATTTTGATACTAGATCGTGTGGCCTCACTCACGGAAATATTGAGCGTGTGCAGTTACCGTTCACAACAAACTGGAGGGTGTGCAGTAACTGCACACTCTCCAGTTTGCTGTGAACGGTAACTGGAGCGTGTACAGTTGCTGTACACGCTCCAGATATTTTTCCTGAATTCTGTAATCACGTGACACGAAGGTTGCCAGATCACTCATTTCTAAAAAAATCGTTGCCAGATATTTTTTCTGAATTTTGTAATCAACCGCAGTGTTCGGATATTTTTTTGAGCGACAGTACAAACCATCACTGTCCATTCGTAGGCCATTGTTAAAAATAATATGGCCTATGTTTCCCCATTCAAACTGGACAACAGTACATTGTTGTAATGCACGATTGAAATTGGTAGTTTCATTGTTTTTTTTTCTTCTTACGCGGCAAATTTTGAAACCGGTAGAATTAAAAAGTATTTTAAAATCTTTCAGGACACTTGGAGGAGCGGTTTGAAACCGGTACGTACAGTCGCTCAAAAAAAATATCCGAACACTATGGTTGATTACAGAATTCAGAGAATATTCGTGTACAGTACACGAAGTTTGTCAGATCACTAATTTCTAAAAAATCTTTGCCAGATATTTTTTCTGAATTCTGTAATCAACCCTAGTGTTTGGATACTTTTTTGAGTGACTGTATTTGTTAAGCTTAGTTGTTACCAAACGGGGAATGACACATCATTTGCGATTTCAGAAGATAGCCCGTTTTTTGAGATCGTTAAAAACCGAGCTAATGTTTTTCCCATTGTCATCTGTTCCTCTGTCCATCTGTTGACATTCAACTTCTTTGTTTTTAGAGATAAATGCAAATTAGTTTTGGGATTAAATAGGAATTGATTAACCCCAGAAATCCATTTATACGCGAAATTTTGTGATTTCGAGATGGCAGAATGGGATGAGGGTTTTGAGGTTTACATCACTAACATGAATTGACGCTGGAGGGAGGGGTGGCTCAGTCAGTAGCGCGAAAAAACCTACCTTTTCCCACCTTTTTGTTTATCTCCACAAAACCCCCATTCTTTTCCCACCTTCCTGCTTATCTCCACAAAAACCCTACCCTTTCCCCACCCTCCTGTTTATCTCCGCAAACCCCCCTTTTCCCACCTTCCTCTTTATCTCCGCAAAAACCCACCCTTTTCCCCACCTTCCTGTTTATCTCTGCAAAAACCTCACCCTTTTTCCACCTTCCTGTTTATCTCCGCAACCCCCCCTTTCGCACCTTCCTGTTTATCTCCACAAAAACCCGACCCTTTTCAACCCTTCCTGTTTATCTCCGCAAAAACCTCACCCTTTCCCCACTTTCCTGTTTATCTCCGCAAAAATCTCACCCTTTTCCCACCTTCCTGTTTATCTCCGCAACCCCTCCTTTTTCCACCTTCCTGTTTATCTTCGCAACCCCCCCTTTTCCCACCTTCCTGTTTATCTCCGCAAAAACCCACCCTTTCCCCACCTTCCTGTTTATCTCCGCAAAAACCTCACCTTTTTCCACCTTCCTGTTTTTCTCCACAAAAAAACCCACCCTTTTCCCACCTTCCTGTTTATCTCCGCAAAAACCACACCTTTTTTCACCTTCCTGTTTATCTCCGCAAAATCCCCACCCTTTTCCCACCTTCCTGTTTATCTCCGCAAAAAACCCACCCCTTCCCCACCTTCCTGTTTATCTCTGCAAAAACCTCACCCTTTTTCCACTTCCAGTTTATCTCCGCTACCCCCCCTTTCCCACCTTCCTGTTTATCTCCACAAAAACCCAACCCTTTTCAACCCTTCCTGTTTATCTCCGCAAAAATCTCACGCTTTTCCCACCTTCCCGTTTATTTCCGCAAAAAACCCATCCTTTCCCCACCTTCATGCTTATCTCCGCAAAAACCTCACCCTTTTCCCACCTTCCTGTTTATCTCCGCAACCCCTCCCTTTTCCCACCTTCCTGTTTATCTCCGCTACCCCCCCTTTCCCACCTTCCTGTTTATCTCCACAAAAACCCAACCCTTTTCAACCCTTCCTGTTTATCTCCGCAAAAACCTCACCCTTTTCAACCTTTCCTGTTTATCTCCGCAAAAACCTCACGCTTTTTCCACCTTCCCGTTTATTTCCGCAAAAAACCCACCCTTTCTCCACCTTCCTGCTTATCTCCGCAAAAACCTCACCCTTTTACCATCTTCCTGTTTATCTCCGCAACCCCTCCCTTTTTCCACCTTCCTGTTTATCTCCGCAAAAACCCACCCTTTCCCCACCTTCCTGTTTATCTCCGCACCCCCCCCCCCTTTTCCCACGTTCCTGTTTATCTCCGCACCCCCCTTTTCAGACCTTCCTGTTTATCTCCGCAAAAACCCCACCCTTTCCTCCGCCTTCCTGTTTATCTCCGCAAAAACTCCACCTTCCCTCAGTCAGTAAGGGAACCGATGAGATTTGAAAAGTGGTGACCTCACTAGCTTCGAATAGTTGATCCAGTAGTATTGACTGGTCGTAAAATACGAGGTCACACAAGGGCAGATCCCCTTATGTGTCCACGTATTCGGTGAGAATATCGGGTCTCTACCAGCCACGGAATGGGTTCGATCCCTTATGCAAATGTGCCTGGGATCGCTTCTTCTCCTCGGGTACCTTGTGACAAAGGTACCGCCGGATCGGACCCGTGTGCGGGAAGGCCATACCTTGTGCTCAGTAAAGAACACGCTTGACCGCGGAGCTACCATCTGTCTCCTAACAGCTGTCCAGTTGGTTCCCATTCCTCAACCTTCTATGAGCCCTTGGGTTTCCTTTTAGGGTTCCCAAACGCCCTTCAAAAGCAGGACATGTCCTCTTGGAATTACCTCCTGTTTTTCAGTCGGTAGCGCGCCAGGCTCGTAATCTGTAGTTCCCAGGTTCGAGTCCCAACTGGGTCAGTGTTGAGATTTATCTCCGCAAAATTCCCCGCCCTGCCCACGGTCAGTAGGGGACACCGATGGGCTTGGAAAGGCCGCCGTCCGTCGGATGGGACGTTAAGCCGTGGCCCCGTGTGCAGAAGAGCCATACCCTGTGCACGTTAAAGAACACGCTGGATGACCTTAACGGGAGGCTACCATCTGTCTCCCAACAGCTGTTTCAGTGGGTCCCCTCCCCCAACCTTCTCTGAGCCTTCGGGGTCCATGTGACCTGGCCATTTAGCCCATGGTGTGCAAAAAAAGTGCCGCTCAGAGGTAAAACAATCCAACGTTAAAGAACACGCTGGATGACCTTAACGGGAGGCTACCATCTGTCTCCCAACAGCTGTTTCAGTGGGTCCCCTCCCCCAACCTTCTCTGAGCCTTCGGGGTCCATGTGACCTGGTCATTTAGCCCATGGTGTGCAAAAAAGTGCCGCTCAGAGGTAAAACAACCCAAAACCTCCTGTTTTTCCGAAATTTTGAAAAAAAAAAAAACATGAAGTGTTATAAATTAAAATTAAAATACTTTTTTGTACTTTTTAAATTTCTTGAACGTATGACTGTAATATAATTTACTCTTAAGCGTTAAATAATTTACTGAAGATGCAAATCTCGAATGCAAAATTATTTCCGTTAATATTGTAGAAGTATTCATTTTCTGTAATCTCAGCATTAGCTATTTACATGCCTGATTGAAAGAAGTAGGAGCATTAGAAAATTGTATAAAAATTTGTTTCTCTCCACGGATAGATGGAGCAATGAAAGTTGGGTTAGGATGTTTTACCTCTGAGCGGCACTTTTGTGCACACCATGGGCTAAATGGCCAGGTCACATGGACCCCGTAGGCTCAGAGAAGGTTGGGAGAGGGGACCCACTGGAACAGCTGTTGGGAGACAGATGGTAGCCTCCCGTCAAGGCCATCTAGCGTGTTCTTTAACGTACACAGGGTATGGCTCTCCCGCACACGGGGCCACGATTTAACGTCCCATCCGACGGACGGCGGCCTTTCCAAGCCCATCGGTGTCCCCTACTGACCGTGGGCAGGGCGGGGAATTTTGCGGAGATAAAACTGAACGCTGACCCAGCTGGGACTCGAACCTGGGAACTACAGATTACACAATCGTATGAATAAATTATTTTATTTCAAATGGCTTCAATTCCTTCTTTTGCTCATCGGCTCTCCAGGCTCCGTGTATCAAGACGGCTTTGCTACAGCCCGCCAAAATTTGGCGCGAAATGTATGTCTCCATTCGTAACTTTCATAGTAGATAAGGAGATGCCTGGGGCGAGGATGGCTCAGTCGGTAGCAGGCCAGGCTCGTAATCTGTAGTTCCCAGGTTCGATTCCCAGCTGAGTCAGCATTGAGATTTATGTCCGCAAAACTTCCTGCCCTTCCCACGGTCAGTAGGGGACACCGATGGGCTTGGAAAGGCCGCCGTCCGTCGGATGAGACATTAAGCCATACCATGTGCATGTTAAAGAATACGCTAGATGGTCTTGATGGGACAACAGTTGTTCCAGTGGGTCCCCCCCCCTCCTTCTCTGAGTTTCTATCTTTTCTGAGCCTTCGGGGTCCTTGTGACCTCGCCCATTGTGTGCAAAAAATGTCGCTGAGATGTAAAACAATGAGACATTAAGCCATACCATGTGCATGTTAAAGAACACGCTAGATGGTCTTGATGGGACAACAGTTGTTCCAGTGGGTCCCTCCCTCCTTCTCTGAGTTTCTATCTTCTGTGAGCCTTCGGGGTCCTTGTGACCTCGCCCATTGTGTGCAAAAAATGTCGCTGAGATGTAAAACAATGAGACATTAAGCCATACCATGTACATGTTAAAGAACACGCTAGATGGTCTTGATGGGACAACAGTTGTTCCAGTGCTCCCCCCCCCCTCCTTCTCTGAGCCTTCGGGGTCTTTGTGACCTCGCCCATTGTGTGCAAAAAAAGTGTCGCTCAAATGTAAAACAACCCAACGAGGAGATGGCAACGCCACAAACCGTTAGCCAGATCCCCGACATTCGCAAAGGGGTTAATACCTTATTAGATTTGGGATCAATCGATCAAAAATCTGTGGAACTAGAGGACTTCGAAATCTGTTGAAACGAAACCTTCTCAATAGCTGGCGGAGTAGTATTACGCTAGTGCATGTGGTGATGTCAGAACCTCACAGAAGGAAGGTAGTGGCTCAGTCGGTAGCGCGCCAGGTTCGTAATCTGTAGTTCCCAGGTTCGAGTCCCAGCTGGGTCAGCATTGAGATTTATCTCCGCAAAACTCCCCGCCCTGCCCACGGTCAGTAGGGGACACCGATGGGCTTGGAAAGGCCGCCGTCCGTCGGATGGGACGTTAAGCCATGGCCCCGTGTGCGGGAGAGCCATACCCTGTGCACGTTAAAGAACACGCTGGATGGCCTTGACGGGAGGCTACCATCTATCTCCCAACAGCTGTTCCAGTGGGTCTCCTCCCCCAACCTTCTCTGAGCCTTCGGGGTCCATGCGACCTGGCCATTTAGCCCATGATGTGCAAAACAGTGCCACACAGAGGTAAAACAACCCAACCCAACCTCACAGAAGGAACAAAGGCATCTACCGTATTTCTTCGATTCTAAGACGCCATCGATTGTAAGACGCACCTTAATTTCAGTACCACCAACAGAAAAAAAGCTTTGATTCTAAGAAAAAAAATAAAATAAAACGCTAAAATATATCTGACAAATATTTTTACTATAAACAATATTACCATTTTATCAGTAGGTATGTATGTTATTCATCACTTCCTTCTGAATCAATATCAGAGTCTGATTCTTCTGAGCCATCAATATCTGCATCTGCATCAATATCAGAGTCTACTTCACATTCAGAGTCTGAATCTTCTGAGCCATCGAGAGCATTAGTGATACAACGTTTTTTAAATGAGTGCAGCATTATTCTTTCTCGGATTAGCTTCCAAGCTGTTGATACCCATTCCGCCAATTTTGATGCTGACGCTTTCTTAATTTTTCCGGAAGGTTCAACAGCCGGTTTCCAAGCTCACTATATTTCATTCACAGAGCTCCACTATAATGAAATAACGGTGGCTTCATATTTGGAAAGCGCGGGAAAATACCCAGGCCACTTTATTCTCCAATGGAATTGGAGAATGCGATAACGGTCAAACTTGGAGGCGGGGATTCCGCGTAAAAACAAAATGTGTAACGCCGTGTGCAAAGCGCGGGAAAATTCGAAAAAAAAAAAAAAAAAAAAACCTGCGATTCTAAGGCACACCCCGTTTTTAGAGACGTTTATATGGGAAATATATATTAGAATAAAAGTGACTCGAATAAAAGTGAGTCGTTTATATTAGAATAAAAGTGAGTCGTTTATATTAGAATAAAAGTGAGTCGAATAAAAGTGAGTCGTTTATATTAGAATAAAAGTGAGTCGAATAAAAATGAGCCGTTTTAATTAGAATAAAAGTGAGTCGAAGAATTACGGTATTTCTTCGACTAATAATAGTGATATTGAAATTAGAAAAAAAGTGAGTCGAAGAATTACGGTATTTCTTCGACTCATAATAGTGATATTGAAATTAGAAAAAAAAAGTGAGTCGAAGAATTACGGTATTTCTTCGACTCATAATAGTGATATTGAAATTAGAAAAAAGGTGAGTCGAAGAAATACGGTATTTCTATGTAGGTGTCCATGTGATAACCAGTTTCGATAGGGGTGGCTCAAATCCGTAGCGAGTTAAGGCTCGTAATCTGCAGTCCCCAGGTTTGAGTCTCCTTATTTACTTCGAAGGAAGATAGGACGCCTATTTGTCTACTCAACAAGATTTCCAGCGCCATATCTTCCTTTGAAGTCAATACGAAGTGACTGATTGCACCCTCGATATGGCACCAAAAGGTACCAATCTTTGAAATCTTTTTAAAAGTACCAATCTCTGAAAATTTTTTATAGGTATCAGCTGAAGAAGATTATTTCAAGATTTCATATTAATATTATTAATATGAAATTTAGTATTTTAATTTCTGATTGTGCAGAAACTGTTATAGAAAATGGCAAAACAACTGGAGTGAATATAGTATTTGACTAGATATAAAATTTTATAATTATTTAATGTTTCAGCTGGTAGCTTTGAATGATACAAAACCAAAGTCAGATCCCCGACATTCGCAAAGGAGTTAATCCTTTATCAAATTTGGGACCAATCGAGTTGGGTTGTTTTACCTCTGAGCGGCACTTTTTTGCACACCATGGGCTAAATGACCAGGTCACATGGACCCCGAAGGTTGGGGGAGGGGACACACTGGAACAGCTGTTGGGAGACAGATGGTAGCCTCCCGTCAAGGCCATCCAGCGTGTTCTTTAACGTGCACAGGGTATGGCTCTCCCGCACACGGGGCCACGGCTTAACGTCCCATCCGACGGACGGCGGCCTTATCCAAGCCCATCGGTGTCCCCTACTGACCGTGGGCAGGGCGGGGAATTTTGCGGAGATAAATCTCAACGCTGACTCGAACCTGGGAACTACAGATTACGAGCCTGACGCGCTACCGACTGAGCCACCCCCGCCCCGGGACCAATCGATCAAAAATCTGTGAACTAGAGGACTTCGAATCCGTTGAAACGAAACTTTCTCAATAGGTGGCTTTATACTTTTTAGGGCACATATAGGAAGATAGGTATTTTTTTTTTCAATATTTTCAGTTATTTATGTTTTTCATCATTTCCCTTCAAAAACTTTCATTTGTTATACGACTCATAAACATCGACCACATTTTTCTTGACTTTTGGAGTCGTGTTTGAAGTAGCCCACGACATTGTAGACGTCACAAGCTCTAATTTGAGATATGAATCGTTAAAGTCGAATCCCGCGAAAATCCACCCCCTTCCCCTGATTAGCGGGGGGGGGGGGGGGGATTGGGTTGTTTTACCTCTGAGCGGCACTTTTTTGCACACCATGGGCTAAATGGCCAGGTCACATGGACCCCGAAGGCTCAGAGAAGGTTGGGGGAGGGGACCCACTGGAACAGCTGTTGGGAGACAGATGGTAGCCTCCCGTCAAGGCCATCCAGCGTGTTCTTTAACGTGCACAGGGTATGGCTCTCCCACACACGGACTCACGGCTTAACGTCCCATCCGACGGACGGCGGCCTTTACCAATCTCATCGGTGTCCCCTACTGACCGTGGGCAGGGCGGGGAATTTTGCGGAGATAAATCTCAACGCTGACCCAGCTGGGACTCGAACCTGGGAACTACAGATTACGAGCCTGGCGCGCTACCGACTAAGCCACCCCCTCCCCGGGGGGATTGGAAACAGTTTACGAGGGCTATTATATGAGCTTTCATTTAGCAACTAACTCGTAATTGTAGGTTCTCGTTTTCGGAAGATATAATAAAACGATTTCCACATTTCCCGTTTGTTAGGGGGGAAAGAAAGCATGGGAAGGTCAATTTTTAATAGCCGATGACATTCCCTACGTCTGAAGCTTTCGTTTGACGCATAGCTTGTCACTTTAAGCGTCGCGTTCCGCAGATTTGTGTGCTTGCGATTTGCCGATTTTCCTGTTTGTCGGTTTGCGATATGTTTTTAGGTTTCCTGATTTTTCTGTTTGTCGGTTTGCGAATTTGTCAAAACAGTTGTACCGCCATATCTTTCGAATGCGATGGAGAAAATTTATGATTTATATCTCAAATGAAAGCTTGTGATGCGGGGAGTGTCTTAGGCTATATATATAAAAAACATGCTTTCTTCCCCCGGAAAAAAGGGGAATTATGAAAACTATTATTCCGCTATATCTCCAGAATGCAATTGCCGAAAATTAACAAGGCATATCTTCAAACAAATGAAAAGCTTGTGAAGTGGAGAGAATCCACTTCACAACCTTGAATCAAAGAAAACTTGTCAAATGAAAGTTTATGAAGTGGAGAGAATCCACTTCACAGGCTTGTATCAAAGAAAGCTTCTCAAATGAAAAGCTTGTGAAGTGGAGAGAATCCACTTCACGGGCTTGTATCAAAGAAAGCTTCTCAAATGAAAAGCTTGTGAAGTGGAGAGAATCCACTTCACAACCTTGAATCAAAGAAAACTTGTCAAATGAAAGTTTATGAAGTGGAGAGAATCCACTTCACAGGCTTGTATCAAAGAAAGCTTCTCAAATGAAAAGCTTGTGAAGTGGAGAGAATCCACTTCACGGGCTTGTATCAAAGAACACTTGTCAAATGGAAGCTTATGAAGTGGAGAGAATCCATTTCGCAGGCTTGTATCAAAGAAAGCTTCTCAAATGAAAAGCTTATGAAGTGGAGAGAATCCACTTCACAGGCTTGTATCAAAGAAAGCTTCTCAAATGAAAAGCTTGTGAAGTGGAGAGAATCCACTTCACGGGCTTGTATCAAAGAACACTTGTCAAATGGAAGCTTATGAAGTGGAGAGAATCCATTTCGCAGGCTTGTATCAAAGAAAGCTTCTCAAATGAAAAGCTTATGAAGTGGAGAGAATCCACTTCACGGGCTTGTATCAAAGAAAGCTTCTCAAATGAAAAGCTTGTGAAGTGGAGAGAATCCACTTCACAAGCTTGAATCAAAGAACACTTGTCAAATGGAAGCTTATGAAGTGGAGAGAATCCATTTCGCAGGCTTGTATCAAAGAAAGCTTCTCAAATGAAAAGCTTATGAAGTGGAGAGAATCCACTTCACAGGCTTGTATCAAAGAAAGCTTCTCAAATGAAAAGCTTGTGAAGTGGAGAGAATCCACTTCACGGGCTTGTATCAAAGAACACTTGTCAAATGGAAGCTTATGAAGTGGAGAGAATCCATTTCGCAGGCTTGTATCAAAGAAAGCTTCTCAAATGAAAAGCTTATGAAGTGGAGAGAATCCACTTCACGGGCTTGTATCAAAGAAAGCTTCTCAAATGAAAAGCTTGTGAAGTGGAGAGAATCCACTTCACAAGCTTGAATCAAAGAACACTTGTCAAATGGAAGCTTATGAAGTGGAGAGAATCCATTTCGCAGGCTTGTATCAAAGAAAGCTTCTCAAATGAAAAGCTTGTGAAGTGGAGAGAATCCACTTCACAAGCTTGAATCAAAGAACACTTGTCAAATGGAAGCTTATGAAGTGGAGAGAATCCATTTCGCAGGCTTGTATCAAAGAAAGCTTCTCAAATGAAAAGCTTGTGAAGTGGAGAGAATCCACTTCACAAGCTTGAATCAAAGAAAACTTGTCAAATGAAAGCTTATGAAGTGTAGAGAATCCACTTCACAGGCTTGTATCAAAGAAAGCTTCTCAAATGAAAGCTTATGAAGTGGGGAGAATCCACTTCACAGCTTGTATCAAAGAAAGCTTCTCAAAGGAAAGCTTATGAAGTGGAGAGAATCCATTTCGCAGGCTTGTATCAAAGAAAGCTTCTCAAATGAAAAGCTTGTGAAGTGGAGAGAATCCACTTCACAAGCTTGAATCAAAGAAAACTTGTCAAATGAAAGCTTATGAAGTGTAGAGAATCCACTTCACAGGCTTGTATCAAAGAAAGCTTCTCAAATGAAAGCTTATGAAGTGGGGAGAATCCACTTCACAGCTTGTATCAAAGAAAGCTTCTCAAAGGAAAGCTTATGAAGTGGGGAGAATCCACTTCACAGGCTTGTATCAAAGAAAGCTTCTCAAATGAAAGCTTATGAAGTGGGGAGAATCCACTTCACAGCTTGTATCAAAGAAAGCTTCTCAAATGAAAGCTTATGAAGTGGAGAGAATCCATTTCGCAGGCTTGTATCAAAGAAAGCTTCTCAAATGAAAAGCTTGTGAAGTGGAGAGAATCCACTTCACAAGCTTGAATCAAAGAACACTTGTCAAATGGAAGCTTATGAAGTGGAGAGAATCCATTTCGCAGGCTTGTATCAAAGAAAGCTTCTCAAATGAAAAGCTTGTGAAGTGGAGAGAATCCACTTCACAAGCTTGAATCAAAGAAAACTTGTCAAATGAAAGCTTATGAAGTGTAGAGAATCCACTTCACAGGCTTGTATCAAAGAAAGCTTCTCAAATGAAAGCTTATGAAGTGGGGAGAATCCACTTCACAGCTTGTATCAAAGAAAGCTTCTCAAAGGAAAGCTTATGAAGTGGGGAGAATCCACTTCACAGGCTTGTATCAAAGAAAGCTTCTCAAATGAAAGCTTATGAAGTGGGGAGAATCCACTTCACAGGCTTGTATCAAAGAAAGCTTCTCAAATGAAAGCTTATGAAGTGGAGAGAATCCACTTCACAGGCTTGTATCAAAGAAAGCTTCTTAAATGAAAGCTTATGAAGTGGGGAGAATCCACTTCACAGCTTGTATCAAAGAAAACTTGTCAAATGAAAGCTTATGAAGTGGGGAGAATCCACTTCACAGGCTTGTATCAAAGAAAGCTTCTTAAATGAAAGCTTATGAAGTGGGGAGAATCCACTTCACAGCTTGTATCAAAGAAAGCTTCTTAAATGAAAAGCTTGTGAAGTGGAGAGAATCCACTTCACAGCTTGAATCAAAGAAAACTTGTCAAATGAAAGCTTATGAAGTGGGGAGAATCCATTTCGCAGGCTTGTATCAAAGAAAGCTTCTCAAATGAAAGCTTATGAAGTGGAGAGAATCCACTTCACGGGCTTGTATCAAAGAAAGCTTCTCAAATGAAAAGCTTGTGAAGTGGAGAGAATCCACTTCACAGCTTGTATCAAAGAAAGCTTCTCAAATGAAAGCTTATGAAGTGGAGAGAATCCATTTCGCAGGCTTGTATCAAAGAAAGCTTCTCAAATGAAAAGCTTGTGAAGTGGAGAGAATCCACTTCACAAGCTTGAATCAAAGAACACTTGTCAAATGGAAGCTTATGAAGTGGAGAGAATCCATTTCGCAGGCTTGTATCAAAGAAAGCTTCTCAAATGAAAGCTTATGAAGTGGAGAGAATCCACTTCACGGGCTTGTATCAAAGAAAGCTTCTCAAATGAAAAGCTTGTGAAGTGGAGAGAATCCACTTCACAGCTTGTATCAAAGAAAGCTTCTCAAATGAAAGCTTATGAAGTGGAGAGAATCCACTTCACAGGCTTGTATCAAAGAAAGCTTCTCAAATGAAAAGCTTGTGAAGTGGAGAGAATCCACTTCACAAGCTTGAATCAAAGAACACTTGTCAAATGGAAGCTTATGAAGTGGAGAGAATCCATTTCGCAGGCTTGTATCAAAGAAAGCTTCTCAAATGAAAGCTTATGAAGTGGAGAGAATCCACTTCACAAGCTTGAATCAAAGAACACTTGTCAAATGGAAGCTTATGAAGTGGAGAGAATCCATTTCGCAGGCTTGTATCAAAGAAAGCTTCTCAAATGAAAAGCTTGTGAAGTGGAGAGAATCCACTTCACAAGCTTGAATCAAAGAACACTTGTCAAATGGAAGCTTATGAAGTGGAGAGAATCCATTTCGCAGGCTTGTATCAAAGAAAGCTTCTCAAATGAAAGCTTATGAAGTGGAGAGAATCCACTTCACGGGCTTGTATCAAAGAAAGCTTCTCAAATGAAAAGCTTGTGAAGTGGAGAGAATCCACTTCACAGCTTGTATCAAAGAAAGCTTCTCAAATGAAAGCTTATGAAGTGGAGAGAATCCACTTCACAGGCTTGTATCAAAGAAAGCTTCTCAAATGAAAAGCTTGTGAAGTGGAGAGAATCCACTTCACAAGCTTGAATCAAAGAACACTTGTCAAATGGAAGCTTATGAAGTGGAGAGAATCCATTTCGCAGGCTTGTATCAAAGAAAGCTTCTCAAATGAAAAGCTTGTGAAGTGGAGAGAATCCACTTCACAAGCTTGAATCAAAGAACACTTGTCAAATGGAAGCTTATGAAGTGGAGAGAATCCATTTCGCAGGCTTGTATCAAAGAAAGCTTCTCAAATGAAAAGCTTGTGAAGTGGAGAGAATCCACTTCACAAGCTTGAATCAAAGAAAGCTTGTCAAATGAAAGCTTGTGAAGTTGGGAGTGTCATAGGATATAAAAAATGACTCCACCATGATTTCTTCTCTCCTAAAAAAGAGAAAAATATGAAAACGAGTGCCCCACTATATCTCCACAACAAGTTGCGCATAAAATGAAAGCTTGTGACGTGGGATGCGGAGGGAGGGTTATGAATAACAAAAATAAACCCCTTTGCTTTCCTTTCCCCTTCCCTGAAACAACGGAAATGTGAGTCATTCTTCTTTTTGATCTTCGGGACGGGAGGGCCAATACTTACGAGTTTGGTTTGTTTTACCTCTGAGCAGCATTTTTCTTTTTTTTGCATAGAATGGGATAAATGGACATTGTTTGTTGTTTGGATTGTTTTACCTCTGAGCGGCACTTTTTTGCACACCATGGGCTAAATGGCCAGGTCACATGGACCCCGAAGGCTCAGAGAAGGTTGGGGGAGGGGACCCACTGGAACAGCTGTTGGGAGACAGATGGTAGCCTCCCGTCAAGGCCATCCAGCGTGTTCTTTAACGTGCACAGGCGTGCATCCACTACCTTTTAACTACCTTTTAACTTCTCACCGCTTGCGTTCCGACCATACATTCTATGACGAATATTGCTCGTATAGCTGCGTTCTACCACCCCGTAAAGTTTTGCCCACATTTTCAGATTCACCCTGTATATTACCCAGTTGTGCATATTCCTCGAATAAAAGCTAGTGTTTTGTAAATTTCTATACAACTACATAGTAACCATTTGGGCATCTGCATATAAAATGAAGACCAGTATTTTTCATATTGTTCACCAATCATGTGGTGACTATTTGGTCATACTGTGTGTCGAATAAACTATAAAAAAAGTATCCGAACGCTATGTTTGATTACAAAATTCAGAAAAAATATCTGGCAACGTTTTTTTTAGAAATGAGTGATCTGTTAACCTTCGTGTCACGTGACACGAAGGTTGCCAGATCACTCATTTCTAAAAAAAACGTTGCCAGATATTTTTTCTGAATTTTGTAATCAAACATAGCGTTCGGATGTTTTTTTGAGCGACTGTAGGTGGTCATATTATTTTGATACTAGATCATGTGGGCTCACTCACGGAAATATTGAGCGTGTGCAGTTACCGTTCACAGCAAACTGGAGCGTGTGCAGTAACTGCACACGCTCCAGTTTGCTGTGAACGGCAACTGGAGCGTGTACAGTTGCTGTACACGCTCCAGATATTTTTTTCTGAATTCTGTAATCAACCATGATGTTCGGATACTTTTTTGAGCGACTGTACATACTGTGTGTTGAAGTAAGACCAGTGTTTTATATATTTGTCTCAAATTAAATGGTGGCCTGTAACTTTGCTTGTAACTATGTGGTCCCGGTTGTGCATATTGCTTATTGAATAAAGTTCGATGTTTGGCATATTGTCACCAACTACATGCTGACAAATATTTTTGCCATATTCTTTATTGAACATTTGGGCATACTCCTTATTAAATACACGTCAGTGTTTTGTACATTTTCTATAAATATATAGTGACCATTTTGGCAAACTCCTTATTGAATGGGGGGCGGGGGTGGCTCAGTCGGTAGCGCGCCAGGCTCGTAATCTGCAATTCCCAGGTTCGAGTCCCAGCTGGGTCAGCGTTGAGAATTATCTCCCTTAAGTTCCTCGCCCCGCCCACGGTCAGTAGGGGACACCGATGGGATTGGAAAGGCCGCCGTCCGTCGGATGAGAAGTTAAGTCGTGGCCCCGTGTGCGGGAGAGCCATACCCTGTGCACGTTAAAGAACACGCTGGATGGCCTTGACGGGAGGCTACCATCTCTCTCCCAACAGCTGTTCCAGTGGGTCCCCTCCCCCAACCTTCTCTGAGCCTTCGGGGTCCATGTGACCTGGCCATTTAGCCCATGGTGTGCAAAAAAGTGCTGCTCAGAGGTAAAACAACCCAACCCTTATTGAATGAATAAATAAATACCCCCTCAAGCAGGTGCTTGCCACAGAGGTCTGACAGGAGCCTGTCAATTTATATGCCATAGTAGAAGGTTTGAGAGGATGGCAGGACCTCAGCAGGAAAACAACACACACATCCATGCCTTATCCGGGGCTCGAACCCAGGTCCCTTAGATCAGTAGCCAAGCGCGCTAACCACTTGGCCACATTTGCCTTTAACTCTGATGCCCAGTTGTGCATATTGCTTATTGAGTAAAATCATTTGTACGTTTTACATAAAGTTATGAAGTACATTGGTCTCCAGCTACATGGCGACCATTGGAGAATACTGCATAATGAATACAGGCCAATATTTTGCACATTTCTCACCAACTACAGTTAGATATACTCCTTATTGAATAAAGGCCAGTATTTTGCACATTTGTCACCTACTACAGTTGGGCATACTCCTTATTGAATAAAGGCCAGTATTTTGCACATTTGTCACCTACTACAGTTGGGCATACTCCTTATTGAATAAAGGCCAGTATTTTGCACATTTGTCACCTACTACAGTTGGGCATACTCCTTATTAAATAAAGGCCAGTATTTTGCACATTTGTCACCTACTACAGGGCATACTCCTTATTGAATAAAGGCCGGTATTTTGCACATTTGTCACCTACTACAGTTGGGCATACTCCTTATTGAATAAAGGCCAGTATTTTGCACATTTGTCACCTACTACAGTTGGGCATACTCCTTATTGAATAAAGGCCAGTATTTTGCACATTTGTCACCTACTACAGTTGGGCATACTCCTTATTGAATAAAGGCCAGTATTTTGCACATTTGTCACCTACTACAGTTGGGCATACTCCTTATTGAATAAAGGCCAGTATTTTGCACATTTGTCACCTACTACAGTTGGGCATACTCCTTATTGAATAAAGGCCAGTATTTTACACATTTGTCACTAACTACATGGTGATCATTGGGCACACTTCACATTGAATGAGGGCCAGTGTTTTGCATATTTCCCCCAAATACATTTTGACCATATATGCATGCTTCATATTGAAAAGGTTACTGTTTGGCAGACCTAGCATTAAATATTTGGTGACCTATTCGACAGGCCGCTTATTGAATAAAGGCGAGTGTTTTCGACATTTGTCTCTAACTATACGGAGCTCAGTTGGGTTCTTTTACCTCTGAGCGGCACTTTTTTGCATACCATGGGCTAAATGGCCAGGCCACAAGGACATCGAAGGCTCAAAGAAGGTTGGGGGGAGGGGACCCACTGGAACAGCTGTTGGGAGACAGATGGTAGCCTCCCGTCAAAACCATCCAGCGTGTTCTTTAACGTGCACATGGTATGGCTCTGTCGCACACGGGGCCACGGCTTAACGTCCAATCCGACGGAGAGTGGCCTTTCCAAGCCCATTGGTGTCCCCTACTGACCGTGGGAAGGGCGGGGAGTTTTGCGGAGATAAATCTCAACGTTGACCCAGCTGGGACTCGAACTTGGCAACTGCAGATTACGAGCCTGGCGCGCTACCGACTGAGCCACCCCCGCCCCACATGACATTGGAGATAACATACATACATACATACATACATACATACATACATACATACATACATACATACGAAATCCTCATGCAGCCATGGGCTAGGAGGTCCTACCAGATTGTGTACTTTTCCTCTCCAGACGTGTCTATTGTGAGCCACCCCGCCCACTCCTTTGGGCATGCTGCTTATTGAATAAGAACCAATGTTTGGACATTTGTATCTAACTATGTGGTGCTGAATTGGGCTTAATCCTTATTGAATTGGGGTGGGGGTGGCTCAGTCGGTAGCGCGCCAGGCTCGTAATTTGTAGTTCCCAGGTTCGAGTCACAGCTAGGTCAGCGTTGAGATTTATCTCCGCAATATTCCCCGCCCTGCCCACGGTCAGTAGGGGACACCGATGGGCTTGGAAAGGCCGCCGTCCGTCGGATGGGACGTTAAGCCGTGGCCCCGTGTGCGGGAGAGCCACACGTTAAAGAACACGCTGGATGGTGCACGTTAAAGAACACGCTGGATGGTCTTGACGGGAGGCTCCCATCTGTCTCCCAACAGCTGTTCTAGTGGGTCCCCTCCCCCAACCTTCTCTGAGTCCACGGGATCCTTGTGACCTGGCCATTTAGCCCATGGTGTGCAAAAAAGTGCCGCCCATTGTGTGCACAAAAAGTGCAAAAAACCCCGAACCCATCCCAACTGAGAGTGGAGTGAGGATGGTTCAGTCAATAGCTTTCCAGGCTCGTAATCTTCAGTTCCCACGCTCAAGTCACCTGGGTCAGCATTGAGATTTATCTCCGCAAAAACAATCCTCCATCAGTATAGGGGACACCAACGGGTTCTACTACCTCTGGAAAAGCCACCGTCCGTCGGATGGACGTAGAAGTAGTAGTCTTTATTTCCTTTTATATTATTTAGGACACAATATAACTATTTACAAGTTATTTTTAGAAATACACACACCATAAAAGTTCAAAGACTCGCGCGTGGGTGTGGGTTTTTAACCACGTGCAACATTTTTAATATATTACAATATTAATGCTTTCTATTACGATCACATCAATAGCATAGAAAGCACCAGATTTAATTTAAAAAACGTAATTGCAACAACTATATAATTTAAAATTTTAACGTCTTAAAGAGAGATTAAAAGAAAGAAGAAAAAATTAAAAATTTAGAAATATAGGAGCAGTCCCCCTAATTTTAAAGAATTTTTCCTATATCATTAAAATCATAAACCCAATTTTTTTGTTTTCGTGAAACCGTTTGGAAATTTATTTCATCATGCATGTTAAGACATGGTCCCAAGTGCGGAAGAGCCATACTCTGTGCACTTAAGTAGTGGTCCCATGTGTGGAAGAGCCATACTCTGTGCACGTTAAGTCGTGGTCCCATGTGTGGAAGAGCCATACTCTGTGCACTTAAGTAGTGGTCCCATGTGTGGAAGAGCCATTCTCTGTGCACGTTAAGTCGTGGTCCCATGTGTGGAAGAGCCATACTCTGTGCACGTTAAGTCGTGGTCCCATGTGTGGAAGAGCCATACTCTGTGAACTTAAGTCGTGGTCCCATGTGTGGAAGAGCCATACTCTGTGCACGTTAAGTCATGGTCCCATGTGTGGAAGAGCCATACTCTGTGCACTTAAGTAGTGGTCCCATGTGTGGAAGAGCCATACTCTGTGAACTTAAGTCGTGGTCCCATGTGTGGAAGAGCCATTCTCTGTGCACGTTAAGTCATGGTCCCATGTGTGCAAGAGCCATTCTCTGTGCACGTTAAGTCATGGTCCTATGTGTGGAAGAGCCATTCTCTGTGCACGTTAAGTCGTGGTCCCATGTGTGGAAGAGCCATACTCTGTGCACGTTAAGTCGTGGTCCCATGTGTGGAAGAGCCATACTCTGTGAACTTAAGTCGTGGTCCCATGTGTGGAAGAGCCATACTCTGTGCACGTTAAGTCATGGTCCCATGTGTGGAAGAGCCATACTCTGTGCACTTAAGTAGTGGTCCCATGTGTGGAAGAGCCATACTCTGTGAACTTAAGTCGTGGTCCCATGTGTGGAAGAGCCATTCTCTGTGCACGTTAAGTCATGGTCCCATGTGTGCAAGAGCCATTCTCTGTGCACGTTAAGTCATGGTCCTATGTGTGGAAGAGCCATTCTCTGTGCACGTTAAGTCGTCGTCCCATGTGTGGAAGAGCCATACTCTGTGCACTTAAGTCATGGTCCCATGTGTGGAAGAGCCATACTCTGTGCACGTTAAGTCGTGGTCCCATGTGTGGAAGAGCCATACTCTGTGAACTTAAGTCGTGGTCCCATGTGTGGAAGAGCCATACTCTGTGCACGTTAAGTCATGGTCCCATGTGTGGAAGAGCCATACTCTGTGCACTTAAGTAGTGGTCCCATGTGTGGAAGAGCCATACTCTGTGAACTTAAGTCGTGGTCCCATGTGTGGAAGAGCCATTCTCTGTGCACGTTAAGTCATGGTCCCATGTGTGCAAGAGCCATTCTCTGTGCACGTTAAGTCATGGTCCTATGTGTGGAAGAGCCATTCTCTGTGCACGTTAAGTCATGGTCCCATGTGTGGAAGAGCCATACTCTGTGCACTTAAGTCATGGTCCCATGTGTGGAAGAGCCATACTCTGTGCACGTTAAGTCGTGGTCCCATGTGTGGAAGAGCCATACTCTGTGAACTTAAGTCGTGGTCCCATGTGTGCAAGAGCCATTCTCTGTGCACGTTAAGTCATGGTCCTATGTGTGGAAGAGCCATTCTCTGTGCACGTTAAGTCATGGTCCCATGTGTGGAAGAGCCATTCTCTGTGCACGTTAAGTCGTCGTCCCATGTGTGGAAGAGCCATACTCTGTGCACTTAAGTAGTGCTCCCATGTGTGGAAGAGCCATACTCTGTGCACGTTAAGTCATGGTCCCATGTGTGGAAGAGCCATTCTCTGTGCACGTTAAGTCGTCGTCCCATGTGTGGAAGAGCCATACTCTGTGCACTTAAGTCATGGTCCCATGTGTGGAAGAGCCATACTCTGTGCACGTTAAGTCGTGGTCCCATGTGTGGAAGAGCCATACTCTGTGAACTTAAGTCGTGGTCCCATGTGTGGAAGAGCCATACTCTGTGCACGTTAAGTCATGGTCCAATGTGTGGAAGAGCCATACTCTGTGCACTTAAGTAGTGGTCCCATGTGTGGAAGAGCCATACTCTGTGCACGTTAAGTCGTGGTCCCATGTGTGGAAGAGCCATACTCTGTGAACTTAAGTCGTGGTCCCATGTGTGGAAGAGCCATACTCTGTGCACGTTAAGTCATGGTCCCATGTGTGGAAGAGCCATACTCTGTGCACTTAAGTAGTGGTCCCATGTGTGGAAGAGCCATACTCTGTGAACTTAAGTCGTGGTCCCATGTGTGGAAGAGCCATTCTCTGTGCACGTTAAGTCATGGTCCCATGTGTGCAAGAGCCATTCTCTGTGCACGTTAAGTCATGGTCCTATGTGTGGAAGAGCCATTCTCTGTGCACGCTAAGTCATGGTCCCATGTGTGGAAGAGCCATTCTCTGTGCACGTTAAGTCGTCGTCCCATGTGTGGAAGAGCCATACTCTGTGCACTTAAGTCATGGTCCCATGTGTGGAAGAGCCATACTCTGTGCACGTTAAGTCGTGGTCCCATGTGTGGAAGAGCCATACTCTGTGAACTTAAGTCGTGGTCCCATGTGTGGAAGAGCCATACTCTGTGCACGTTAAGTCATGGTCCCATGTGTGGAAGAGCCATACTCTGTGCACGTTAAGTCGTCGTCCCATGTGTGGAAGAGCCATACTCTGTGCGCTTTAAGTCATGGTCCCATGTGTGGAAGAGCCATTCTCTGTGCAGGTTAAGTCGTCGTCCCATGTGTGGAAGAGCCATTCTCTGTGCACGTTAAGTCATGATCCCATGTGTGGAAGAACCATACCCTGTGCACGTTAAATCGTGGTCCCATGTGTGGAAGAGCCATACCCTGTGAACTTAAGTCGTGGTCCCATGTGTGGAAGAGCCATTCTCTGTGCAGGTTAAGTCGTCGTCCCATGTGTGGAAGAGCCATACTCTGTGCACGTTAAGTCATGGTCCCATGTGTGGAAGAGCCATACTCTGTGAACTTAAGTCGTCGTCCCATGTGTGGAAGAGCCATACTCTCTGCACGCTAAGTCATTGGTCCCATGTGTGGAAGAGCCATTCTCTGTGCACGTTAAGTCGTGGTCCCATGTGTGGAAGAGCCATACTCTGTGAACTTAAGTCGTGGTCCCATGTGTGGAAGAGCCATTCTCTCTGCAGGTTAAGTCGTGGTCCCATATGTGGAAGAGCCATACTCTGTGCACGTTAAGTCATGGTCCCATGTGTGGAACAGCCATACTCTGTGCATGTTAAGTCATGGTTCCATGTGTGGAAGAGCCATTCTCTGTGCACGTTAAGTCATGGTCCCATGTGTGGAAGAGCCATACTCTGTGCACGTTAAGTCATGGTCCCATGTGTGGAAGAGCCATACTCTGTGCACGTTAAGTCGTGGTCCCATGTGTGGAAGAGCCATACTCTGTGAACTTATGTCGTGGTCCCATGTGTGGAAGAGCCATTCTCTGTGCAGGTTAAGTCGTCGTCCCATGTGTGGAAGAGCCATACTCTGTGCACGTTAAGTCATGGTCCCATGTGTGGAAGAGCCATACTCTGTGCACGTTAAGTCATGGTCCCATGTGTGGAAGAGCCATACTCTGTGCACGTTAAGTCGTGGTCCCATGTGTGGAAGAGCCATTCTCTGTGAACTTAAGTCGTCGTCCCATGTGTGGAAGAGCCATACTCTGTGCACGTTAAGTCATGGTCCCATGTGTGGAAGAGCCATTCTCTGTGCACGTTAAGTCGTGGTCCCATGTGTGGAAGAGCCATACTCTGTGAACTTAAGTCGTGGTCCCATGTGTGGAAGAGCCATACTCTGTGCACGTTAAGTCATGGTCCCATGTGTGGAAGAGCCATACTCTGTGCATGTTGTCATGGTCCCATGTGTGGAAGAGCCATTCTCTGTGCACGTTAAGTCATGGTTCCATGTGTGGAAGAGCCATTCTCTGTGCACGTTAAGTCATGGTCCCATGTGTGGAAGAGCCATACTCTGTGCACGTTAAGTCGTGGTCCCATGTGTGGAAGAGCCATACTCTGTGCACGTTAAGTCATGGTCCCATGTGTGGAAGAGCCATACTCTGTGCACGTTAAGTCGTCGTCCCATGTGTGGAAGAGCCATACTCTGTGCACGTTAAGTCATGGTCCCATGTGTGGAAGAGCCATACTCTGTGCACGTTAAGTCATGGTCCCATGTGTGGAAGAGCCATACTCTGTGCACGTTAAGTCGTCGTCCCATGTGTGGAAGAGCCATACTCTGTGCACGTTAAGTCATGGTCCCATGTGTGGAAGAGCCATACTCTGTGCACGTTAAGTCATGGTCCCATGTGTGGAAGAGCCATACTCTGTGCACGTTAAGTCGTCGTCCCATGTGTGGAAGAGCCATACTCTGTGCACGTTAAGTCGTTGTCCATGTGTGGAAGAGCCATACTCTGTGAACTTAAGTCGTGGTCCCATGTGTGGAAGAGCCATTTTCTGTGCAGGTTAAGTCGTCGTCCCATGCGTGGAAGAGCCATACTCTGTGCGCGTTAAGTCATGGTCCCATGTGTGGAAGAGCCATACTCTGTGCACGTTAAGTCGTGGTCCCATGTGTGGAAGAGCCATACTCTGTGCACGTTAAGTCGTGGTCCCATGTGTGGAAGAGCCATTCTCTGTGCACGTTAAGTCATGGTCCCATGTGTGGAAGAGCCATTCTCTGTGCACGTTAAGTCGTGGTCCCATGTGTGGAAGAGCCATACTCTGTGAACTTAAGTCGTGGTCCCATGTGTGGAAGAGCCATACTCTGTGCACGTTAAGTCATGGTCCCATGTGTGGAAGAGCCATACTCTGTGCACGTTGTCATGGTCCCATGTGTGGAAGAGCCATTCTCTGTGCACGTTAAGTCATGGTTCCATGTGTGGAAGAGCCATTCTCTGTGCACGTTAAGTCATGGTCCCATGTGTGGAAGAGCCATACTCTGTGCACGTTAAGTCGTGGTCCCATGTGTGGAAGAGCCATACTCTGTGCACGTTAAGTCATGGTCCCATGTGTGGAAGAGCCATACTCTGTGCACGTTAAGTCGTCGTCCCATGTGTGGAAGAGCCATACTCTGTGCACGTTAAGTCATGGTCCCATGTGTGGAAGAGCCATACTCTGTGCACGTTAAGTCATGGTCCAATGTGTGGAAGAGCCATACTCTGTGCACGTTAAGTCGTGGTCCCATGTGTGGAAGAGCCATACTCTGTGAACTTAAGTCGTGGTCCCATGTGTGGAAGAGCCATACTCTGTGCACGTTAAGTCATGGTCCCATGTGTGGAAGAGCCATACTCTGTGCACTTAAGTAGTGGTCCCATGTGTGGAAGAGCCATACTCTGTGAACTTAAGTCGTGGTCCCATGTGTGGAAGAGCCATTCTCTGTGCACGTTAAGTCATGGTCCCATGTGTGCAAGAGCCATTCTCTGTGCACGTTAAGTCATGGTCCTATGTGTGGAAGAGCCATTCTCTGTGCACGTTAAGTCATGGTCCCATGTGTGGAAGAGCCATACTCTGTGCACTTAAGTCATGGTCCCATGTGTGGAAGAGCCATACTCTGTGCACGTTAAGTCGTGGTCCCATGTGTGGAAGAGCCATACTCTGTGAACTTAAGTCGTGGTCCCATGTGTGCAAGAGCCATTCTCTGTGCACGTTAAGTCATGGTCCTATGTGTGGAAGAGCCATTCTCTGTGCACGTTAAGTCATGGTCCCATGTGTGGAAGAGCCATTCTCTGTGCACGTTAAGTCGTCGTCCCATGTGTGGAAGAGCCATACTCTGTGCACTTAAGTAGTGCTCCCATGTGTGGAAGAGCCATACTCTGTGAACTTAAGTCGTGGTCCCATGTGTGGAAGAGCCATACTCTGTGCACGTTAAGTCATGGTCCCATGTGTGGAAGAGCCATTCTCTGTGCACGTTAAGTCGTCGTCCCATGTGTGGAAGAGCCATACTCTGTGCACTTAAGTCATGGTCCCATGTGTGGAAGAGCCATACTCTGTGCACGTTAAGTCGTGGTCCCATGTGTGGAAGAGCCATACTCTGTGAACTTAAGTCGTGGTCCCATGTGTGGAAGAGCCATACTCTGTGCACGTTAAGTCATGGTCCAATGTGTGGAAGAGCCATACTCTGTGCACTTAAGTAGTGGTCCCATGTGTGGAAGAGCCATACTCTGTGCACGTTAAGTCGTGGTCCCATGTGTGGAAGAGCCATACTCTGTGAACTTAAGTCGTGGTCCCATGTGTGGAAGAGCCATACTCTGTGCACGTTAAGTCATGGTCCCATGTGTGGAAGAGCCATACTCTGTGCACTTAAGTAGTGGTCCCATGTGTGGAAGAGCCATACTCTGTGAACTTAAGTCGTGGTCCCATGTGTGGAAGAGCCATTCTCTGTGCACGTTAAGTCATGGTCCCATGTGTGCAAGAGCCATTCTCTGTGCACGTTAAGTCATGGTCCTATGTGTGGAAGAGCCATTCTCTGTGCACGCTAAGTCATGGTCCCATGTGTGGAAGAGCCATTCTCTGTGCACGTTAAGTCGTCGTCCCATGTGTGGAAGAGCCATACTCTGTGCACTTAAGTCATGGTCCCATGTGTGGAAGAGCCATACTCTGTGCACGTTAAGTCGTGGTCCCATGTGTGGAAGAGCCATACTCTGTGAACTTAAGTCGTGGTCCCATGTGTGGAAGAGCCATACTCTGTGCACGTTAAGTCATGGTCCCATGTGTGGAAGAGCCATACTCTGTGCACGTTAAGTCGTCGTCCCATGTGTGGAAGAGCCATACTCTGTGCGCTTTAAGTCATGGTCCCATGTGTGGAAGAGCCATTCTCTGTGCAGGTTAAGTCGTCGTCCCATGTGTGGAAGAGCCATTCTCTGTGCACGTTAAGTCATGATCCCATGTGTGGAAGAGCCATTCTCTGTGCAGGTTAAGTCGTCGTCCCATGTGTGGAAGAGCCATACTCTGTGCACGTTAAGTCATGGTCCCATGTGTGGAAGAGCCATACTCTGTGAACTTAAGTCGTCGTCCCATGTGTGGAAGAGCCATACTCTCTGCACGCTAAGTCATGGTCCCATGTGTGGAAGAGCCATTCTCTGTGCACGTTAAGTCGTGGTCCCATGTGTGGAAGAGCCATACTCTGTGAACTTAAGTCGTGGTCCCATGTGTGGAAGAGCCATTCTCTCTGCAGGTTAAGTCGTGGTCCCATATGTGGAAGAGCCATACTCTGTGCACGTTAAGTCATGGTCCCATGTGTGGAACAGCCATACTCTGTGCATGTTAAGTCATGGTTCCATGTGTGGAAGAGCCATTCTCTGTGCACGTTAAGTCATGGTCCCATGTGTGGAAGAGCCATACTCTGTGCACGTTAAGTCATGGTCCCATGTGTGGAAGAGCCATACTCTGTGCACGTTAAGTCGTGGTCCCATGTGTGGAAGAGCCATACTCTGTGAACTTATGTCGTGGTCCCATGTGTGGAAGAGCCATTCTCTGTGCAGGTTAAGTCGTCGTCCCATGTGTGGAAGAGCCATACTCTGTGCACGTTAAGTCATGGTCCCATGTGTGGAAGAGCCATACTCTGTGCACGTTAAGTCATGGTCCCATGTGTGGAAGAGCCATACTCTGTGCACGTTAAGTCGTGGTCCCATGTGTGGAAGAGCCATTCTCTGTGCACGTTAAGTCGTTGTCCATGTGTGGAAGAGCCATACTCTGTGAACTTAAGTCGTGGTCCCATGTGTGGAAGAGCCATTCTCTCTGCAGGTTAAGTCGTGGTCCCATATGTGGAAGAGCCATACTCTGTGCACGTTAAGTCATGGTCCCATGTGTGGAACAGCCATACTCTGTGCATGTTAAGTCATGGTTCCATGTGTGGAAGAGCCATTCTCTGTGCACGTTAAGTCATGGTCCCATGTGTGGAAGAGCCATACTCTGTGCACGTTAAGTCATGGTCCCATGTGTGGAAGAGCCATACTCTGTGCACGTTAAGTCGTGGTCCCATGTGTGGAAGAGCCATACTCTGTGAACTTATGTCGTGGTCCCATGTGTGGAAGAGCCATTCTCTGTGCAGGTTAAGTCGTCGTCCCATGTGTGGAAGAGCCATACTCTGTGCACGTTAAGTCATGGTCCCATGTGTGGAAGAGCCATACTCTGTGCACGTTAAGTCATGGTCCCATGTGTGGAAGAGCCATACTCTGTGCACGTTAAGTCGTGGTCCCATGTGTGGAAGAGCCATTCTCTGTGAACTTAAGTCGTCGTCCCATGTGTGGAAGAGCCATACTCTGTGCACGTTAAGTCATGGTCCCATGTGTGGAAGAGCCATTCTCTGTGCACGTTAAGTCGTGGTCCCATGTGTGGAAGAGCCATACTCTGTGAACTTAAGTCGTGGTCCCATGTGTGGAAGAGCCATACTCTGTGCACGTTAAGTCATGGTCCCATGTGTGGAAGAGCCATACTCTGTGCACATTGTCATGGTCCCATGTGTGGAAGAGCCATTCTCTGTGCACGTTAAGTCATGGTTCCATGTGTGGAAGAGCCATACTCTGTGCACGTTAAGTCGTGGTCCCATGTGTGGAAGAGCCATACTCTGTGCACGTTAAGTCGTGGTCCCATGTGTGGAAGAGCCATACTCTGTGAACTTAAGTCGTGGTCCCATGTGTGGAAGAGCCATTCTCTGTGCAGGTTAAGTTGTCGTCCCATGTGTGGAAGAGCCATACTCTGTGCACGTTAAGTCATGGTCCCATGTGTGGAAGAGCCATTCTCTGTGCACTTTAAGTCATGGTCCCATGTGTGGAAGAGCCATTCTCTGTGCACGTTAAGTCGTGGTCCCATGTGTGGAAGAGCCATACTCTGTGCACGTTAAAGAACACGCTGGATGCCTTGACGGGAGGCTACCATCTGTCTGGCAACAGCTGTGCAGTGAGTCCCACCCCCTAACCTTCGCTGAACCCTCGGGTGTCCTTGTGACTTGGCCGTTTAGCCCATTGTGTGCAAAAAAGTGCCACCCCCATCCATATGCTGGAATAACTTCTTCAAGGGACAGTTTGTTGATTACTCAATTTTGTGCTTGAACATTGGCAACACTGATTAGGAACAATACATATCACCTGACCGGGATTATGGTAGGAGCTTCAAGAATGAGAGACGGATTATCTGCTAAATCCTAGCAGTATTTTAAATAGAAATTAGTTTCTTTCGAACTTATGGAAACTTTGAAATTAGTAACAATGAAACAAATTTTAGAAATCGCCCTAAATTGATGAATTTGAGCTAGAGCATTCAATACATGGTATCCGAAAAATAATGGTTGGGATTCGGCAAACAATATGTAAAGAAATGACATAGATATTCACGAAGGCAATATTTTAATTGAGAGCGCACATAAAATAGTTGGGGCGGGGGTGACTCAGTCGCTATCGGTCCAGGCTCGTAATCTGCAGTTCCCAGGTTTGAATCCCAGCTGAGTCAGCGTTGAGATTTATCTCCGCAAAATTCACCGCCCTACCCACGGTCAGTAGGGGACACCGATGGGCTTGGAAAGGCCGCCGTCCGTCGGATGGGACGGTAAGCCGTGGGCCCGTGTGCGGGAGAGCCATACCCTGTGTACGTTAAAGAACACGCTGCATGGCCTTGACGGGAGGCTACCATCTGTCTCCCAACAGCTGTTCCAGTGGATTCTCTCCCCCAACCTTCTCTGAGCATTCGGGGTCCATGTGACCTGGCCATTTAGCCCATGGTGTGCAAAAAAATTGCCGCTCAGAGGTAAAATAACCCAACGTTAAAGAACACGCTGGATGGGCTTGACGGGAGGCTAACATCTGTCTCCCAACAGCTGTTCCAGTGGGTTCCCTCCCCCAACCTTCTCTGAGCCTTCGGGGTCCATGTGACCTGGCCATTTAGCCCATGGTGTGCAAAAAAGTGCCGCTCAGAGGTAAAACAACCCAACCCATAAAATAGTTTTAAACATAATTAGCGAATTTCCACATATGATCCTCATATGCTAAATCGTATTGTTTTCCATTAAATCAAATTATCTAAGCATTTCTCTATACCTTCAACTCTGCGATGTAAAAACATTTAAAAATTCATTTTTATAACAAAAGCAGTTATTATTCATGTTTCAATTAACTTATGAGATCAACATGGTGCTATACTTATACTCTGCTGTTAAGTATTTCGGTTTCAACATCTCTTTAAAACCAATATTTTGTCAAATCGACATTTGAATAAATTTTGTTGAAATCTTCTATTTCTTTTTCTAGTGAGTTTCTACAGTTAAAAAAAAACATTATTCTAAAATGTTAGGCAGCTTTATATGTGACTTTCACATAACATGGAAATGTTTCAAAGTATGTCGTAGAGCAGCATATATATATAAATATTATTTATAAGGTATCATGGGAATGCCGTCCCGTGGCCGAGTGGTTAGCGCGCTTGGCTACTGATCTACGGGACCTGGGTTCGAGCCCCGGGTAAGGCACGGATGTTCGTGTTGTTTTCTGCTGAGGTCCTGCCATCCTCTCAGACCTTCTACTATGGCATATAAACTGACAGGCTCCTGTCAGACCGCTGTGGCAAGCAGCTGCTTGAAGGGGTATTTATTTTTTTATCATGTGAATAAGAAAAAAATCCCTTAACATCTTTCAGTTAAAAACAAAATAGAACCAATGTTTTCATTCAGAAATCAAAATGTCAGCGCACAGAAGTTAAAAGCAGTATTTGTTATCATAAAATAGCCCATTATGTCGGGGTATCTCCAGATATATCTTTTTTTCAAGTGTTGCAGATGCTTCCTCTTCTTTTTCAGCATTCCTCATCATAGAGAAATTTACCTGCTGGATATATCATTAGTCAGGCTTTCCATTAAATCAAGTCATCTAAGAATTTCCCTATCCCTTCAACTCTGCGATGCATTAGATTATTTGTTTTTCATGCCAGTAATGCGAGCTCTTTCTATGAAAACGTGTGAAAGGTTCATTCTAACGAATACATTTCCAAAGAGTGTTGTACATTTCATACTTCCCTTCACATTATTCTTAAAAAAATGCTAGCGGTAGCTAAAAAGTGAGCAAAGACGAATACTTCGTGTTTTTCTTTTTCAGCTTATTAAAAAGTTAACGATAGTAAAAATTTGTATTTCAGAGTAGTTAAAGAAATTTGCATTTCAAATTTAGATCACATTATTAAAAAAATAACGGTAGCTTTGAAAACAACAAAAAAAGTATGGAAACATTATATATGTGTGTGTGTTATTAAAAAAGTTAACGGTAGCTAAAAACAAAACAAAAATATTTTTGAATTATTAAAGAGTTGCAAAAAACAAAGATACATAAGGATTTTATTTATTAAAAAGTTAACGGTAACTAGAAAAAACTATGCATTTATAAATCATTAATTTCAATTTATTAAAAAGTGCACAACAATTGAAAAAAGCAAGAAAAAAAATACCTTTGCATTTCAATACTTCTTCTATATGAATATGCAATCGGATTAGGCAGGGATCATATTAGCGTGAGACAGATAAAGCTCCATATCGAAAGATCTCCGTGGGAGACTAGCATCCCTAACAACCTGTTGCCTTTCTCTCAACCGTTCAGTTGTTTGTCAATGGGTGTGATCACTCACACCTTCAGCAGATGACTCATACTATCACCGATTTGCGGACGCTTAAGAGATCTGCTGCAGCTGAAATCCCCCTTTCATGTAGGTAAAGTGTATCTTACTGAAAAATAGTTACCCAAAATGCAATTCAGCTAATTAGAACGTCTAGTTTCAACGACAGAACAAAATCCAGATATGTTGCAAAAAGAAAAAAAAAAAAGGAAACAGACCAATCATTCTTTAGCCTCTGTTTATATTATATAGAAACCATATTAGAGAAATAACTCCGACGCACTGTTCAGTACATATATCGACAAGCATTGTTTTTAGATCTCCGTATTTTACGCCTACCTGTCACTGTAGCGATCTCCTCGGAAACGGCCTCATCTCCAACAGGATCGCCTCCTCCAACATGGCCGGCCGCCGCGTATCAGCCACCTCGTGTGCCGCCACCTACGACCGTATCCCGGTCCACCACTGGATCTGCAGCAATAATCACTTGCGAGAGATTGAATTAATGAGGCGTTTCCCTCTGCGTGGCTCCCTCACTCTCTTTACAGTCGTTAGGAGGGAAGAAAGAGAGGACAGGAGTAGAAGAAAAAAGAGGGAAAAAGAGAGAAAGGGAAGAAGGAAAAAAAATCTCAGCACCAAGTGGAGAAAGGGTGAAGGAAGTGCGTTGGCGGGAAACGGCGCATTGGTGCAGATGGCGCGAGATGTGCACGCGCAGCCGTTTCGTCGTCGTATCCCACATGGTTCTAGGGCGGGATGGGATGCCGAGAGCAAGTAAGAGAGATTCATGAATGGGTAAAGGATGTGGGTGGATGATGCGCGGAGAGTTCGGCTGACGGAACCATTGCCTAGCTTTCGGCCATGTTGCCGCCAGTCTCATGAATGACTTCTCTTTGCAGCTGGCGCAGAGGAGCGCGAGGCTTCTCTTAGGGAACAGAGGTTCCTTTTTCGGGATGGAGCTCGTTTCGAGGAAATACCTTGGAATCGATGAGGCTGTAAAGTTGGCTTTCTGTTAGGGAGATGGCGTTTAAGCAGTTGATGTTCAGACTGTAATTCTGAGGGGTATCATATAAGGCTTAGCGGTCCGTTATTAAAGAGGGAATTTTTTTTCCGAAACGTGTTAGAAAAGAATAAATATATAAGCAAATGAGAGATATGGAAGGACAGTCGGTCAAAAAAATATCCGAACACTATGGTTGATCACAGAATTCAGAAAAAATATCTGGCAACGTTTTTTTTAGAAATTAGTGATCTGGCAACATTCGTGTCACGTGAATTGAAGGTTGCCAGATCATTAATTTCTAAAAAAAAACGTTGCCAGATATTTTTTCTGAATTCTGTGATCAACCATAGTGTTCAGATATTTATTTGAGCGACTGTACTCGTGGTTGTTTTGCAGAGGGAAGGCAAGATATAACGACTGGATTGAACGAAAGGATCAGAACATCATTCTGTTTGTTTTTTTTTCGTTTTTTTTATATAAATTATTCTCGGCAAAGAGTGCTTGGATTGATTCTAAGCTGCACATTTTTGCACACAACGGGCTAAATGGCCAGGTCACAAGAACCCAGAGAAGGTTGGAGGTTGTTGGGTTGTTTTAAATCTGAGCAGCGCTTTTTTGCACACCATGGGCTAAATGGCTAGGTCACAAGGACCCCAAAGGCTCAGAGAAAGTTCGGGGAGGGGACCCACTGGAACAGCTGTTAGGAGACAGATGATAGCCCCCCCGTCAAGGCCATCCAGTGTGTTCTTTAACGTGCAGAGGGTATGGCTCTCCCGCATACGGAGCCACGCCTTAACGTCACATTCGACGGACGGTGGCCTTTCCAAGCCCATCGGTGTCCCCTACTGACCGTGGGCAGGGTTGTTGTTTTGGGTTGTTTTACCTCTGAGCGGCACTTTTTTGCACACCATTGGCTAAATGGCCAGGTCACATGGACCCCGAAGGCTCAGAGAAGATTGGGGGAGTGGACCCACTAGAACAGCTGTTGGGAGACAGATGGGTAGCCTCCCGTCAAGGCCATCCAGCGTGTTCTTTAACGTGCACGGGTATGGCTCTTCCGCACACGGGGCAACGGCTTAACGTCCCATCCGACGGACGGTGGCCTTTCCAAGCCCATCGGTGTTCCCTACTGACCGTGGGCAGGGCGTGGAATTTTGCGCAGATAAATCTCAACGCTGACCCAGCTGGGACTCGAACCTGGGAACTACAGAATACGAGCCTGGCGCGCTACCGACTGAGCCACCCCCGCCCCATGCCGTGGGCAGGGAGTTTTGCGGAGATATGTCTCAACGCTGACCCAGCTGGGACTCGAACCTGGGAACTACAGATTACGAGCCTGGCGCGCTACCGACTGGCCCGCTCCGAAGATTGGCGAAAGAGACCCACTGGACAGCTATTGGGAAACAAATGGTAGCCTCAACACGCCTGATGTCAAGGCCACCCTTAGGTGGACCCCTAAGGGCAAACATAAGAAAAGGTAAAAATAGCAGTAAAATTTAATTTAAGAAACGTAAAACGGGTAGGTCTCCTCAGAGAACGCTACCGTTTTAGGCCTCTTGTTCAAAACAGTATGATCGTAAAGAATCAGAGAAGAAATAATCTCATTGGGATTATTGCTTATAGCCTCGAAAAAACGTTTTGAGGTACGTTTTATATGTGTATATATGTTACCGCTAAAGTGCAGAAATCAGTTATTCTACAGATTATCTAGGTATTGTGCAGATTAACTAGGGTAATCCGTTAACGTGCGGAAAATTGTTTCATTTCTCAAATTACCTAGGTAATCTGCAAATTACCTGGATAAGCTGCACATTACCTACTAGGCACTCGTTCAAGTGAAAATAAGATCTTTGCTGGAACAACAGGAACGTTTCTGTACGCTTAAATTAACATAATGTTATTTATCTAGTGTCCGAGAGTAGAGTTGAAACCAGGGTCATCCCTCTGTCAACATGAATCAGTCGTCCGAATTATAAAAAACGCCCCCAAAATGAGCAGGCCAAGTGAGAACGAATCATTTTAGTGATTCGTTATCAAGATTGAATCACTTTACCGAATCGTTCTCACTTGGCCTCCGCTCATCCGGGGCGTTTTTTATAATGCGGACGAGTGAATCACGTGACACGAAGATTCATATTCAAGAGATTCACCACTATGAGAGAAACAAACTTTTGAACTTTAACGATACGGAAGCCGTTAATGTGCACATTACCTAGGTAAAATGCGGAAAACTCTTGATTCCGCACGTTAACGGAGCAAATCAGTTAATCTGCAGATTAGCTAGGTAATGTACACATTAACGGCTTTCGAGCTTTAGCGGTAACATATATATGGTCGATGCCCAGGTCTTTATGGAGTTGTCTGTTAGTGACAAACCAGGGGGCATCGACCGCAGTTCTCAAACAAATGTTATCGTAGATCGGTCATTCATTTTCAGAGTACCAGGTACATGGGTACCCATAACCTCTTCCACCTGAATATGTGCCTAGTTGGCATCAGAGTAAACACAACATAGTAAAATAAACCACCAATGGTGCGTCCCGATGGACAATAAAGATCAACAGTAAAAACAGTAAGGATGCATAAGAGACCTAAAATGGATGACTATCTTTGCTGAAAGCATCATTTTAGTCCTCTTGTAACTATTCATGACTTCATGATTGTAGTCGAATAAGCAAGAAATAATTCCATGTGGATTGCTTTGAACAGCTTCAAAGAAACCACGTGATAAAAACTTGATATAAGAGTAAATACGGTCGATGCCCAGATCTTTATGGATTTGTCTGTTCGTTACAAACCAAGGGGCATCGACCGCACATCTCAAGATCTTGTTCTGCAAGACTTGAATCTTGTGTATATTGGTTGCTGTGGTGTGCCCAAATAGGAGAAGCATGGGAAATGATGGGACGTACGACCATGTCGTAGATCAAAAGCTTGTCGTCAATCGAAAGGACGGAGTTCCTTCTGAGAAGAGGTCCCAGATGACATCGGAAAATGTTATCGAGTTTTACAAATAACTTGTAGAGAATAGAAATTTGAAAAATTAGTGGTAGTTTTAAGAGATATTCTACTTTCAAGAATAACCTACCCACTTTTCTGAGAGAGGTGTGGAAAATGCACCTTTCTAGATTTAAGAATTAAAATTCGAATACTTCTGTGTTGCATAATTACTAATTAAATACTATTTGCATTTTCCCCATCATCCGCTAGCTGAAATTAAAATTTTTAAGGAATGAAACAGTAAGTAAAGGAAAAATTTCTTTTTCTTTGAAAACGAGATTCTTATATGCACCAAAGGCGATATGCGTCCTTCTAGTTTAAAAATAGTTTTTGTATTCGATCACTGAGCCATTTCAAATTTTTCGGTTCAAATTCTACACTGCAATAAAAATCCAGTCTCTTTCCTCCCAAGCCCTTTTTTTGAACACGACTAAGTTCCTTGTCCTCCCCGCTTCCTTTATTTTTTCCTAGATCAGGGTTTGGTTTTATCATATTTTGTCTGTATCATGTCTCTCGCCACCCCTACCCCATTTTCTTTGAAGTGACATATTCCACTTAAAGTTGATCTTCGAATTTTTTTAAATTTAGAAATAGTCTCCAGAATTGTTATTTCTTTGGATTTTTGGAATTGTCTTTGGCTCACGCAGACAAAATGTAATAGAACCAGGCCCGTTTCTAAAAAACAAAAAGGGAGTGGGGGGGGGGGCAGACAAGAAACTAAATCGAGTCAAAGCAAAATGTGGGGAGAAAAAACAAGAAAATTAATCTAGCAAAAAAAAGGTGGGGAAAGAGAATGTTTTTGGAATGTTTTACCTCTGAGCGGCACTTTTTTGCACAACATGGGCTAAATGGCCAGGTCACATGGACCCCGAAGGCTCAGAGAAGGTTGGGGGAGGGGACCCACTGGAACAGCTGTTGGGAGACAGATGGTAGCCTCCCGTCTAGGCCATCCAGCGTGTTCTTTAACGTGCACAGGGTATGGCTCTACCGCACACGGGGCCACGGCTTAACGTCCCATCCGACGGACGGAGGCCTTTCCAAGCCCAGCGGTGTCCCCTACCGACCGTGGGCAGGGCGGGGAAATTTTGCGGAGATAAATCTCAACGCTGATGGGGGAAGAGCAAGAGGCAGAATGTAGACAAAAATATGCAAAAACCAGTCAGCATTTGGAAAAAAAATAAAGAACTGGGGATGGGGGCAAGAAACTTAATCGAGCCAAAAAAAGGGGAGGGAATGTCAAGAGGCTGGATTGGCATTGCAGTATAATATTTTCCCCTCCGTTTTAGAGATCTTTCAAAAATTAATTGAAAAAAATTCATTAAATATACATATGTACATTCAACAAGTTTCTTTTGCCTCCATTACCCTTAGTAGCATTCTCAATGGGGGGATATGGCCCATTTCCCCCTCCCCCCTCCTAGATTTGTTCCTCGTTGGAACTGTGGTTGTGGAATATTAGTTTTACTGCTGTTGTATAAAGGCTAAGCACATTGAACTGTGGCCTTATTACGATTAAGAAGTTCGTTAAAAAAATAACAGTCGAATTTGGTCTTCGGGCGAGAAATAAACCGCAACATCCGGGACAATGAAAAACACAATGGGGAAAAAAAAGTAAAATGAAAGGGAGGATGGGGGGGGGAAGGAAACACAAATTAATCGAGAAAAATGTAAAAGGGAAGTCGGGGAGCAGGAAACACAAATGAGCCAAAAAATGTGAAAGGGAAGTCGGGGGAGCAGGAAACACAAATGAGCCAGAAAATGTAAAAGGGAAGTCGGGGGAGCAGGAAACAGAAATGAGCCAGAAAATGTAAAAGGGAAGTCGGGGGAGCAGGAAACACAAAAGAGCCAGAAAATGTGAAAGGGAAGTCGGGGAGCAGGAAACACAAATGAGCCAGAAAATGTAAAAGGGAAGTCGGGGCAGTAGGAAACACAAATGAGCCAGAAAATGTGAAAGGGAAGTCGGGGGAGCAGGAAACACAAGTGAGCGAGTAAAATGTAAAAGGGAAGTCGGGGGAGCAGGAAACACAAGTGAGCCAGAAAATGTAAAAGGGAAGTCGGGGGAGTAGGAAACACAAATGAGCCAGAAAATGTGAAAGGGAAGTCGGGGAGCAGGAAGCACAAATGAGCGAGTAAAATGTAAAAGGGAAGTCGGGGGAGCAGGAAACACAAATGAGCCAGAAAATGTGAAAGGGAAGTCGGGGGAGCAGGAAACACAAGTGAGCCAGAAAATGTAAAAGGGAAGTCGGGGGAGCAGGAAACACAAATGAGCCAGAAAATGTGAAAGGGAAGTCGGGGGAGCAGGAAACACAAGTGAGCCAGAAAATGTAAAAGGGAAGTCGGGGGAGCAGGAAACACAAATGAGCGAGAAAAATGTAAAAGGGAAGTCGGGGGAGCAGGAAGCACAAGAGAGCCAGAAAATGTAAAAGGGAAGTCGGGGGAGCAACAAACACAAGTGAGCCAGAAAATGTAAAAGGGAAGTCGGGGGAGCAGGAAACACAAATGAGCCAGAAAATGTGAAAGGGAAGTCGGGGAGCAGGAAACACAAGTGAGCCAGAAAATGTAAAAGGGAAGTCGGGGGAGCAGGAAATACAAATGAGCCAGAAAATGTGAAAGGGAAGTCGGGGGAGCAGGAAAACACAAGTGAGGCAGAAAATGTAAAAGGGAAGTCGGGGGAGCAGGAAACACAAATGAGCCAGAAAATGTGAAAGGGAAGTCGGGGGAGCAGGAAACACAAATGAGCCAGAAAATGTAAAAGGGAAGTCGGGGGAGCAGGAAACACAAATGAGCGAGAAAAATGTAAAAGGGAAGTCGGGGGAGCAGGAAACACAAGTGAGCCAGAAAATGTAAAAGGGAAGTCGGGGGAGCAGGAAACACAAATGAGCCAGAAAATGTAAAAGGAAGTCGGGGGAGCAGGAAACGCAAATGAGCCAGAAAATGTGAACGGGAAGTCGGGGGAGCAGGAAACACAAATGAGCTAGAAAATGTAAAAGGGAAGTCGGGGGAGCAGGAAACACAAATGAGCCAGAAAATGTAAAGGGGATGGGGGAGCAGGAAACACAAATGAGGCAGAAAAAATATTTCAAAAGGATGGGGGAGCAGGAACACAAATGAGCCAGAAAAAATATTAGAAGGGATGGGAGGAGCGGAAAAACAAATGAGCCAGAAAAATGTAAAAGGGATGGGGAGGGAGGAAACGCAAATGAGCCAGAAAAATGTAAAAGAGCTTTTTACAGACGGAATTTCAGTCAAAAATCTTTTCTACATTTTTCCGGTTCATTTGTGTTTCCTGTCGGGATCTGGCAAGAAACTGAATTTCCAATGCAGTATAACATTTCTCTTTTTCTTGAAATATGCGTGAAATAAAAATAAGTAATAACTTTTTGTCTCTTTTGTTCTACTAACATTCTGAAGGGAAAGAACTTAACCCTTTCCCCTATATATGGCCCTACTTGTCTAGATATTTATTTATAGTTATTTCTATTATTTTATTACTACTGGTGTATTTCAGTAATGATCTTTATATTAATATTAATTTATAAATATATATTATTTGGAAAAAAAGTATTCGTTGGGTTGGGTTGTTTTACCTCTGAGCGGCACTTTTTTGCACACCATGGGCTAAATGGCCAGGTCACAAGGACCCCGAAGGCTCAGAGAAGATTGGGGGAGGGGACCCACTGGAACAGCTGTTGGGAGACAGATGGCAGCCTCCCGTCAAGCCATCCAGCGTGTTCTTTAACGTGCACAGGGTATGGCTCTCCCGCACACGGGGCCACGGCTTAACGTCCCATCCGACGGACGGCGGCCTTTCCAAGCCCATCGGTGTCCCCTACTGACCATGGGCAGGGCGGGGAATTTTTGCGGAGATAAATCTCAACGCTGACCCAGCTGGGACTCGAACCTGGGAACTACAGATTACGAGCCTGGCGCGCTACCGACTGAGCCACTCCCGCCCCCGCCCCATAAAAATTAGTATTAGAGCACATAAGTAATAATAATAAAAATTATTAATAAGAAATGTTTACATTATAAAACTATCCTACTTGATTATATGGCTTTCTGTTATATGTGGTGTTGGCCCAACCTAATTCAAGTCTACCTCCACCATGGTTAAGGCCATAACAGCTATTTGACGGAAAATATTTGTAATAATTTTGCTATAATATTATTTGAGTTTTTAAGATATACTTAACAAATCAATGCAATGTTAAATATAATACTCTTTAAGAAATAGTACAAAATTAAAAAAACAGTAAAACTGTAAATATAGATGTAATTACTGTTACATCAGTTATTGCAATTAATTGTTGTTTTATTCATTAGGTGGTATTTAAAGCAAACTGCAATAATAACTTATTATACTAAAATTTATGTAAAAAAATATTTCTTCCATACGTAATGTTACCAAATGTCAATGTTCTAAAAGGAGGACAAAAAATGCTAGAAATGGTGAACATGCTTTTAATTTATGAAATAATATTTTTCCTACCAAGTTTTATTACTAGCTGTTGTACTGGCTAACAGTTCAGTCAGAAAGATGCGTAATACCTTATTCAATACTCTTTATGGGCCGATTTTATTCGTACTCGATAAACAATCAAGATTTTGCCATGAGTGGGATTCGAACCGTTGGATGGGACGTTAAGCCGTGGCTCCATGTGCGGGAGAGTTATTCCATGTGCACGTTAAAGAACATGCTGGATGGCCTTGATGGAAGACTACCATCTGTCTCCCAACACCTGTCCAATGGGTCCCCTCCTCCATACTTCAGTGAGCCTTCCGGGTCCTTGTGACCTGGTCGTTTTGCCGATGGTATGCAAAAAAGTGTAGCCTAGCCCTGTCACCGACATGCAGATCGATGACGAAGTGAAAATATTAGCTCTTTTTTTTATTAATAACGAGCTAAAAAAGGAAAAGAAAACAGCAACTTCTTTCACTCTACTATACAGTGGCTGAAAAAAATATCCGAACACTATGGATGATTACAGAATTCATAAAAAATATCTGGCAACGATTTTTTAGAAATTAGTGATCTGGCAACCTTCGTGTCACGTGACACGAAAGTTGCCAGATCACTAATTTCTAAAAAAATCGTTGGCAGATATTTTTTATGAATTCTGTATTCAACCATGGTGTTCGGATACTTTTTTGAGCGACTGTAGGTGGTCATATTATTTTGATACTTGATCGTGTGGGCTCACTCACGGAAATATTGAGCGTGTGCAGTTACCGTTCACAGCAAACTGGAGCGTGTGCAGTAACTGCACACGCTCCAGTTTGCTGTGAACGGTAACTGGAGCGTGTACAGTTGCTGTACACGCTCCAGATATTTTTTTCTGAATTCTGTAATCAACCATAGTGTTCGGATATTTTTTTCAGCGACTGTATCAGGCATCCATGTACTACCGACACGATGCTGTATTTGCGCTTGCGTTGAACGGCGTATTTCCTTTTTTATCGGAAAGTCCCAGACTGTTTAACAAACGGTTCGGCTGATTGCGACGTAACTCGAAGCATTGAAAAGAAAACGGCCGCAAGAATTTTTTTTTCCAATTGGAATTTCATTGGAGTCCACTCGTCTGAAAAGATCAGAAAAGCCCATCGTACCCTCAAAGATCGGTCTCATTACGTGATGATAGCTGCAGTCGTTTACCTGAGAGACTTCGCCACAGCGGTCAGTTGGGGTTGGAGCTGCTTGGAGTCGTTCCTGCTCTCTCTTTATCTCTCTTACTTCCCCCCCTCGCTCGGCTCCGACATTCCCCTCGTCCTCAGAACAGGCTCGTTTTCCCTAGCAACGGTGCTGCTCTTGGGAGCAGGCTGGCGTCAACCAACGAGACAGCCATAGAGAGAGAAAGAGATCTCCTCGTTGGTCTCGGCCGTTTGGTTTGCGGCCGAAACATTTCTGCTGTTGACAGCTAACAAAAAATAGATGATGCCAGAGTCTTGGTTGCTGTGATGGTTTGGGTTGTTTCACTCCGAGGTGGTATTTTTTTTTTTTCACATAGTGGATAAATGGCCATTTTTTTGGGGGGGGGGAGAAGGAGGGGGGTTACTTCTAGTGATAATTTTTTTCATATAATGGACTAAATGGCCAGGTCTCAAGGACCCCGAAGGCTGAAAGAAGCTTGGGAGAGGGGACCCACTGGAACAGCTGTTGTGTGACAGATGGTAGTCTCCGTCAAGACCATCTATCTTGTTCTTTAACGTGCACAGGGTATCGCTCTCCCGTACACGGGGTAACTTGGTCCCCTTTAATGGGAAACACGTCCCCGTTAAGGGTACACGGGACCACGTCACATCTGACGAACGGTAGGCTTTTTAAGCCCATCGGTGTCCCCTACTGACCGTGAGCAGGATGGAGAGTTTTGCGGAGTTAAATCTCAACGCTGTCCCAGCTGGGACTCGAACCTGGGAACAGCAGATTACGAACCTGGCGCGCTACCGACTGCGTCCCCCTCCGCCCCCAGGCGACTTTGGTTTGGGTCGGGCTGTTTTACCTCTGAGGACCGCATCTTTGAATATAATGTGCTAAATAGCCCAAATCACAAGAAACTCAAGACCTCAGAGGAGGCTGGGGAAGGTAATACACTGGACAGCTGTTTGGAGATAGATGGAAGCCTTCCATCAGGATCATCCAGCGTGTTCTTTAGCATCTCTCGTGCACACGGAGACACTGCTTGATGACCAGGTCACAAGGATCTCAAAGATCAGAGCTCAATGAGAAAAAGGCACCTACTGAATAGCTGTTGAAACATATGCAAAGTTTCCATTAAGCCAGGGAGCGGGTGTGGCTCAGTCGGTAGCGCGCCAGACTCGTAATCTGTAGTTCTCAGGTTCGAGTCCCAGCTGGATCAGCGTCGAGATTTATCTCAGCAAAACTCCCCGCCCTGCCCACGGTCAGTAGGGGACATCGATGGGCTTGGAAAGGCCACCGTCAATCGGATGGGACGTTAAGCCATGGCCCCGTGTGTGGGAGAATCGCACTCTGTGTACGCTAAAGAACACGCTGGATGACCTTGACGAGAGGATACCATATGTCTCCCATCAGCTGTTTCAGTGGGTCCCCTCCCCCAACCTTCTCTGAGCCTTCGGGGTCCATGTTCCCTGGCCGTTTAGTCCATGGTGTGCAAAAAAGTGCCGCTCAGAGGTAAAACAACCCAACCGAAATCCATTAAGCCTGTTCTTTAGAATTGAATCCATTGAGCAGTCTGTTCATTAGAGTTTTTAGGATGCATAGGGTATGGCTCTCCTAACCACCCTCGAGCCATGACCTGATGGCAGGATCAGGGTTTCTCCTGCACATGGACATGGATTGTTGTGATATCCGTAGGCGGTGTTTTTCCCTCGTCCATCAGAGTCCCTTTTCCCACTGAGGATATGGTGTAGGGTTAGCCGAGATATATCTCAAAGCTGGAACAGTTAGGACTCGAACCTGGGAACTGTAGATTAGGAACCTGGTGCGCTACAAAATGAGCCAACCACGGCCGCAAAGTGTTTAGGACGAGGAGTCTGTTGTAAAAGTTCTACCAGCGCTAACTGTTTAAATTAGTGATTTTCCAACAATTTCTCTGCCGAACACCCTATTTTATTAGGTAGTTGTTTTTTTATAAACGTCTCTTTCATATAAAAAAAAATACCCCCTCAAGCAGCTGCTTGCCACAGAGGTCTGACAGGAGCCTGTCAGTTTATATGCCATAGTAGAAGGTCTGAGAATATGGCAGGCCCTCAGCAGAAAAACGATACAAACAGCCATGCCTTACCCGGGGCTCGAACCAAGGTCCCTTAGATCAGTAGCCACAAAATAATTTTTCCTGTAAAAAATTAGTTGAAAACTGGATGGCAATATCTCCCAGTTATCGATTTTGGCAAACAAAATATCTCCAAAAATTTCTGAAACTCTGCCTTTGGAAACCAATGCTTTAAATATTAAACGACACGCAGAAAAATTATTGAACTTCCCTTAATTCGATCGCATTCCTATTTACCCAGACTGACGGTTGTCGGCAGTTTTTATTTCTCGCCATTACTCCTGAACATCGTTCAATGTCATCTTCTTAAAGGAAATGAACTCGCACTTCCCGTAATTGCTCATCGGCTGGTCCCTTCGGATGGGTGGCAACGGTACAGCAGCGCCACCACAGCAAATCACTTCACTTCGTCTCGATTTTCATTTCCTTCTCAGTTCGAGCGAATTAATTCTGCCCGAGGGCTACAATTTCATACACGCCTTCTGGATACAATTATTTAACATCTCTGCGCGTGCATTTTGCTCCCGTTGCCAGTTCCCTGGTTTTAATAATGCGTCAAACTTTTCTGTTGCTAGGATGTTGTGTCTGGGATTCAGCAGAAATAATTTAGCGTCCTAACGAATCCAAAGACGTTTGACGTTAAGTCAAGTAAATAGAAATTCAAAAATTCGTTATTAAATGCATATCATGAGATTTGACTTTTTTTTATTCTAAGGTTTGTCTACAATAGTTTTGTCTTTTTTTTGGAATAAAAGCAAAATATTTCGTTTGCAATGATTAAGAAGAAAAATTCTAAAAGTAGTTATAATTAAGAGTTGAATGTTTAGTAAATGCTATTGGACTTATTCACAGCGATAAGACTATGGCTTAGTGGTACAATTATTAATGGTAGTACTAAATTTTATTAGTGGAACAACTATGGCCTAGTGGTACAATTATTAATGGTGGTACTAAATTTTACTAGTGGTACAACTATGGCCTAGCGGTACAATTATTAATGGTGGTACTAAATTTTACTAGTGGTACAACTATGGCCTAGTGGTACAATTATTAATGGTGGTACTAAATTTTACTAGTGGTACAACTATGGCCTAGTGGTACAATTATTAATGGTGGTACTAAATTTTACTAGTGGTACAACTATGGCCCAGTGGTACAAATATTAATGGTGGTACTAAATTTTACTAGTGGTACAACTATGGCCTAGTGGTACAAACATTAATGGTGGTACTAAATTTTATTAGTGGTACAACTATGGCCTAGTGGTACAATTATTAATGGTGATACTAAATTTTACTAGTGAATGGTAGTACTAAATTTTTCTAGTGGTAAAACTATGACCTAGTGGTACAATTATTAATGGTAGTACTAAATTTTATTAGTGGAACAACTATGGCCTAGTGGTACAATTATTAATGGTGGTACTAAATTTTACTAGTGGTACAACTATGACCTAGTGGTACAATTATTAATGGTAGTACTAAATTTTATTAGTGGAACAACTATGGCCTAGTGGTACAATTATTAATGGTGGTACTAAATTTTACTAGTGGTACAACTATGGCCTAGTGGTACAATTATTAATGGTGGTACTAAATTTTACTAGTGGTACAACTATGGCCTAGTGGTACAATTATTAATGGTGGTACTAAATTTTACTAGTGGTACAACTATGGCCTAGTGGTACAATTATTAATGGTGGTACTAAATTTTACTAGTGGTACAACTATGGCCTAGTGGTACAATTATTAATGGTGGTACTAAATTTTATTAGTGGAACAACTATGGCCTAGTGGTACAATTATTAATGGTGGTACTAAATTTTACTAGTGGTACAACTATGGCCTAGTGGTACAATTATTAATGGTGGTACTAAATTTTACTAGTGGTACAACTATGGCCTAGTGGTACAATTATTAATGGTGGTACTAAATTTTACTAGTGGTACAACTATGGCCTAGTGGTACAATTATTAATGGTGGTACTAAATTTTACTAGTGGTACAACTATGGCCCAGTGGTACAAATATTAATGGTGGTACTAAATTTTACTAGTGGTACAACTATGGTCTAGTGGTACAAACATTAATGGTGGTACTAAATTTTACTAGTCTTACAACTATGGCCTAGTGGTACAATTATTAATGGTGATACTAAATTTTACTAGTGAATGGTAGTACTAAATTTTACTAGTGGTAAAACTATGGCCTAGTGGTACAATTTTTAATGATGGTACTAAATTTCACTAGTGCTACAACTATGGCCTAGTGGTACAATTATTAATGATAGTAATAAATTTTACTAGTGGTTCAATTATTAATGGTGGTACTAAATTTTACTAGTGGTACAACTATGACCTAGGGGTACAATTATTAATGGTAGTACTAAATTTTACTAGTGGTACAACTATGACCTAGTGGTACAATTATTAATGGTGGTACTAAATTTTACTAGTGGTACAACTATGACCTAGTGGTACAATTATTAATGGTGGTACTAAATTTTACTAGTGGTACACATATGACCTAGTGGTACAATTATTAATGGTGGTACTAAATTTTACTAGTGGTACAACTATGACCTAGTGGTACATTTATTAATGGTGGTACTAAATTTTATTAATGGTACAACTATGACCTAGTGGTACAATTATTAATGGTGGTACTAAATTTTACTAGTGGTACAACTATGACCTAGTGGTACAATTATTAATGGTGGTACTAAATTTTACTAGTGGTACATTTATTAATGGTGGTACTAAATTTTATTAGTGGTACAACTATGACCTAGTGGTACAATTATTAATGGTGGTACTAAATTTTACTAGTGGTACAACTAGGACCTAGTGGTACAATTATTAATGGTGGTACTAAATTTTACTAGTGATACAACTATGACCTAGTGGTACAATTATTAATGGTGGTACTAAATTTTACTAGTGGTACAACTATGACCTAGTGGTACAATTATTAATGGTGGTACTAAATTTTACTAGTGGTACAACTATGACCTAGTGGTACAATTATTAATGGTGGTACTAAATTTTACTAGTGGTACAACTATGACCTAGTGGTACAATTATTAATGGTATTACTGAATTTTACTAGTGGTCAACTATGGCCTAGTGGTACTAAATTTTACTAGTGGTTTAAACTATGGCCTAGTGGTACAATTTTTAATGGTGGTACTAAATTTTACTAATGGTACAAAATTCTGATACATTATTAGAACCAGGGAGTAGCAACGGGTTAAAATTTACGGTTATTGCCTCTAAAGTTCGTGTTCAAAATCGATACACTTGTTAGAAAACTTCTGTGGCAATATTCAGCTTAAAAAACTATTGATTAAGTTTCCTATCAAGTATATCGATTTTGAACACGACCTTTAGAGGGAATAACCATGAATTTTGCCTCTCACCGCTTCTAATAATGCATCGGAATTTTGTATCACTCGAAATGCTGCGTCTGCAAGTTATAACAGAAATAATCTAGCGTCCTAACGATTCTTAATAAGTGCGATGTTAAGCAAATGAAAAAAATATCGCTATTAAATGAATTTCGTCCTGGTGGGCCATGATTTGCGCGCTTGGCTACGATTAAAGAGACTTGGGTTCGAGCCCCGGGTAAGGCACGGATATTTGTGTCGTCTTTCTGCTGAGGTTTCATTTCATTGAACATTTTAGGGGTAAACTTCCTTTGTAGAAAACCGCAGGATATCTGTAACTCAGTTGAACAATAGAACTGTTTTTTTAATTTTTTGCAATTTTTACATCTCACCTGAATTTTGTCAACTCTCCACGATTTTGTCATGTCACTCCAAATTTTTCCAACTCTGTACGATTTTTCCAAGTCACTCAGTATTTTGCAAACTGCACCTAGATTTTGCGAACTCCCTAAGTTTTGCCAACTCTCCTAGATTTTACCAACTCGCCATAACTTTACAGAAAAAAATCCCAATTTTTTCATCTCATCTGAATTTTGTCAACTCCCGACGATTTTACCAACTCTCCACGATTTTGCCAAGTAACTCCGAATTTTTCCAACTGCCCCTAGATTTTGCCAACTCGCCATAATTTTACAGAAAAAAATCCCAATTTTTACATCTCACCTGAATTTTGCCAACTCCCCACGATTTTACCAAGTCTCTCCGAATTTTGCCAACTTCCCAAGATTTTACCAAGTTGTCCCGATTTTGCCAACTCACCTGGTTTTACTAAGCGTCTTCGAATTTTGCCAACTGCTCTAAGTTTTACCGTCTCTCCATTTTCCAAACTGCCTTAGATTTGCCAAGTTGCCTCGATTTTGACAACTCCCCTTAATTTTGCAAAAAAAAAAGATTACAAATTTTCACAACTCACCTATATTTTACGAAGTCACTTCAATATTTGCCAACTCCGAGTTACTTTGGGGGGAGCCTCCTCCCCCCTCCCCCTCCCCCCATAGCTACGTCCCTGAATGGCATGAGGCAGGAGTGCCTCAGTCGGTAGCGCGCCAGGCTCATAATCTGTAGTTCCCAGGTTCGAGTCCCAGCTGGGTCAGCGTTGAGATTTATCTCCGCAAAATTCCCCGCCCTGCCCACAGTTAGTAGGGGACACCGATGGGATTGGAAAGGCCGCCGTCCGTCGGATGGGACGTTAAGCCGTGGTCCCCGTGTGCGGGAGAATCGCACTCTGTGCACGTTACAGAACACGCTGGATGACCTTGACAAGAGGATACCATCTGTCTCCCAACAGCTGTTCCAGTGGGTCCCCTTCCCCAACCTTCTCTGAGCCTTCGGGGTCCATGTGACCTAGCCATTTAGCCCATGGTGTGCAAAAAAGTGCCACTCAGAGGTAAAACAACCCAACCCAACCTGAATGGCATTGCCTTGCTCTGCGGTACCTGAAATGGAAGTGCCCTCCTCCCACGAGACATTCATTCCCATGGCTCCAGAATGTGAGACAATGAAACTGAAGGCAACGGAGAAACGGTTCTAGACGGATACGAAAAATCCGTGTAGAACACAGACACCACATAGTGATAAGAACCACACAGTGATAAGAACTATGATTCCTGTCGTCCCTTTCCTCCAACTCATTCAAGATAATGTTAGAAACTTCTCAGAGGAAAAACAGTAGATTATGGTCACTAAAGTTTTCAGTTTTAGTATTAATGTTTTCAGTAAAATTTAAAATAACGTATTTATGTACAGTCGCTCAAAAAATATCCGAACACTATGGTTGATTACAGAATTCAGAAAAATATCTGGCAACGATTATTTTAGAAATTAGTGATTTGGCTATTCACTAATTTCTAAAAAAATCGTTGCCAGATATTTTTTCTGAATTCTGTAATCAACCATAGTGTTCGGATATTTTTTTGAGCGACTGTACTCACACGTGGCACCATTTATAATGGAAACGGAGCCCAGTTATCACGTGACGTGGATATAATTAAATTGTCAAACACGCTCTCAGCGTTACTAATGCCGGTTTCAATAGCAGAAAAGCACAGGGAGATTGATAGCAAAAGTTTATAGTCACAATTATAGCTGCAATAGCTCTGCAGTCAGAGTACCTGGCATATTATCAGGATTGGGTTGTTTTACCGTTAGGCAGCACTTTTTTATGTACAGTGGGCTAAATGGCCAGATCATAAGGATCACAAAGGATCAGAAAAACGGCGACCCATTAGAGAGCTGTTAGGATAGAGACGGAAGTCTCTTTTGTGAAGGCCATCCACCGTGTTCAATAATGTGAACAGGTTATGATTCTCCCGCCCACGGCCCACGGCTTAATGTCCCATCCGAAGAACAGTGGTCTCTCCAAGCCCATCGGTGTCCCGTACTGACCGAGGGCAGATTGCATATTACGAAATCGGGGTTATGTTATCAGAAGGTCGTGGATTAATATCATACTCGAGACTATACTCAACTATTTAAATTTTTTTATTCATTTGAGAATCATACATTCAATCCAAAATGTTTCAAAAAACGTGTCTTACCTCGAAGAATCGCATGAAATGCATGCCCTTCAGTAATGCCGCAAACGATCGCAAGATGTATTCTTCCCTTCGGTCCTCGGCAAAGGATCGTATGATAAATTCTTCCCTTCGTTCACTCTGTAAAGGATCGCATGATGAATTCTTCCCTTTGGTACCACTGTAAAGGATCGCATGATGAATTCTTCCCTTCGTTCACTCTGTACAGGATCGCATGATGAATTCTTCCCTTCGGTCCCTCTGTAAAGGATCGCAAGATAAATTCTTCTCTACGGTCTCTCTGTAAAGGATCGCATGATGATTTCTTCCCTTCGATCCCTCTGAAAAGGATCGCATGATGAATTCTTCCCTTCGGCCATTCTGTAAACGATCGCATGATGAATTCTTCCCTTCGGTCACTCTGTAAAGGATCGCATGATGAATTCTTCCCTTCGGTCCCTCTGTAAAGGATCGCATGATGAATTCTTCCCTTTGGTCACTCTGTAAAGGATTGCAAGATAAATTCTTCCCTACAGTCTGTCTGTAAAGGATCGCATGATGAATTCTTTCCTTCGGTCCATCTGCAAAGGATCGCATGATAAATAATTTCCTTCCGTCCCTCTGCAAAGTATCGCATGGTAAATTATTTCCTTCGGTCCCTCTGCAAAGGATCGCATGATAAATTATTTCCTTCGGTCTTTCTGTAAAGGATCGCATGATGAATTCTTCCCTTCGGTCACTCTGTAAAGCATCGATTGATAAATTTTCCCTTCGATCCCTCTGAAAAGGATCGCATGATGAATTCTTCCCTTCGGTCACTCTGTAAACGATCGCGTGATGAATTCTTCCCTTCGGTCACTCTGTAAAGGATCGCATGATGAATTCTTCCCTTCGGTCCCTCTGTAAAGGATCGCATGATGAATTCTTCCTTTGGTCATTCTGTAAAGGATTGCAAGATAAATTCTTCCCTAGTCTCTCTGTAAAGGATTGCATGATGAATTCTTCCCTTCGGTCCATCTGCAAAGGATCGCATGATAAATAGTTTCCTTCGGTCCCTCTGCAAACGATCGCATGATAAATTATTTCCTTCGGTCCCTCTGCAAAGTATCGCATGATAAATTATTTCCTTCGGTCCCTCTGCAAAGGATCGCATGATAAATTATTTCCTTCGGTCACTCTGCAAAGGATAGCATGATAAATTATTCCCTTCAGTCCCTCTGTAAAGGATCGCATGATGAATTCTTCCCTTCGGTCCCTCTGTAAAGGATCGCATGATGAATTCTTCCCTTCGGTCCCTCTGTAAAGGATCGCATGATAAATTCATCCCATCGATCCCTCTGTAAAGTATCGCATGATAAATTCTTCCCTGCGGTCCCACTGTAAAGGATCGCATGATAAATTCTTCCCTGCGGTCCCACTGTAAAGGATCGCATGATAAATTCTTCCCTACGACCTCTCTGTAAAGAATCGCATGATGAATTATTTCCTTCCGTCCCTACAGTCCAACAGAATACAACCTGAATCCCTACAGTCCAACAGAATACAACAGTCCAACTCCAAAGAATCGCATGATAAATTATTTCCTTCCGTCCCTCTACAAATGATCGCATGATGAATTCTTCCCCTCGGTCCCTCTGTAAAGGATCGCATGATGAATTCTTCCCCCTCGGTCCTTCTGTAAAGGATCGAATGACAAATTCTTCTCTTCGGTCCCTCTGTAAAGGATCGCATGATGAATTCTTCCCTTCGGTCCCTCTGCAAAGGATCGCATGATGAATTATTCCCTTCGGTCCCTCTGTAAAGGATCGCATGATGAATTCTTCCCTTCGGTCCCTCTGTAAAGGATCGCATGATGAATTCTTCTCTTCGGTCCCTCTGTAAAGGATCGCATGATGAATTATTCCCTTCGATCCCTCTGTAAAGGATCGAATGACAAATTCTTCTCTTCGGTCCCTCTGTAAAGGATCGCATGATGAATTCTTCCCTTCGGTCCCTCTGCAAAGGATCGCATGATGAATTATTCCCTTCGGTCCCTCTGTAAAGGATCGCATGGAGAATTCTTCCCTTCGGTCCTTCTGTAAAGGATCGCATGATGAATTCTTCTCTTCGGTCCCTCTGTAAAGGATCGCATGATGAATTATTCCCTTCGGTCCCTCTGTAAAGGATCGAATGACAAATTCTTCTCTTCGGCCCCTCTGTAAAGGATCGCATGATGAATTCTTCCCTTCGGTCCCTCTGCAAAGGATCGCATGATGAATTATTCCCTTCGGTCCCTCTGTAAAGAATCGCATGATGAATTCTTCCCTTCGGTCTCTCTGCAAAGGATCGCATGATGAATTATTCCCTTCGGTCCCTCTGTAAAGGATCGCATGATGAATTCTTCCCTTCGGTCCCTCTGCAAAGGATCGCATGATGAATTCTTCCCTTCGGTCCCTCTGTAAAGGATCGCATGATGAATTCTTCTCTTCGGTCCCTCTGTAAAAGATCGCATGATGAATTCTTCTCTTCGGTCCCTCTGTAAAAGATCGCATGATGAATTATTCCCTTCGGTCCCTCTGTAAAGGATCGAATGACAAATTCTTCTCTTCGGTCCCTCTGTAAAGGATCGCATGATGAATTCTTCCCTTCGGTCCCTCTGCAAAGGATCGCATGATGAATTATTCCCTTCGGTCCCTCTGTAAAGAATCGCATGATGAATTCTTCCCTTCGGTCCCTTTGCAAAGGATCGCATGATGAATTCTTCCCTTCGGTCCCTCTGCAAAGGATCGCATGATGAATTATTCCCTTCGGTCCCTCTGTAAAGGATCGCATGATGAATTCTTCCCTTCGGTCCCTCTGTAAAGGATCGCATGATGAATTCTTCTCTTCGGTCCCTCTGTAAAGGATCGCATGATGAATTATTCCCTTCGGTCCCTCTGTAAAGGATCGAATGACAAATTCTTCTCTTCGGTCCCTCTGTAAAGGATCGCATGATGAATTCTTCCCTTCGGTCCCTCTGCAAAGAATCGCATGATGAATTATTCCCTTCGGTCCCTCTGTAAAGAATCGCATGATGAATTCTTCCCTTCGGTCCCTCTGCAAAGGATCGCATGATGAATTATTCCCTTCGGTCCCTCTGTAAAGGATCGCATGATAAATTCTTCCCTTCGGTCCCTCTGCAAAGGATCGCATGATGAATTCTTCCCTTCGGTCCCTCTGTAAAGGATCGCATGATGAATTCTTCTCTTCGGTCCCTCTGTAAAGGATCGCATGATGAATTATTCCCTTCGGTCCCTCTGTAAAGGATCGCATGGAGAATTCTTCCCTTCGGTCCTTCTGTAAAGAATCGCATGATGAATTCTTCCCTTCGGTCACTCTGTAAAGGATCGCATGATAAATTATTTCCTTCGGTCCCTCTGCAGAGGATCGCATGATAAATTATTTCCTTCGGTCCTTCTGTAGAGGATTGTATGATAAATTCTTCCCTTCGGTCCCTCTGTAAACGATCGCAAGATCAATTCTTCCCTATGGTCTCTCTATAAAGGATCGCATGATGAATTCCCCCCTACAGTCCATCTGAAAAGGATCTCATGATAAATTATTTCCTTCCGTCCCTCTGTAAAGGATCGCATGATGAATTCTTCCCTTCGGTCCCTCTGTAAAGGATCGCATGATGAATTCTTCCCTTCGGTCCCTCTGTAAAGGATCGCATGATGAATTCTTCCCTACGGTCTCTCTGTAAAGAATCGCATGGTGAATTCTTCCCTACAGTCCATCTCGAAAGAATCGCATGATAAATTATTTCCTTCGGTCCCTCTACAAATGATCGCATGATAAATTATTTCCTTCGGTCCCTCTGCAAATGATCGCATGAAAAATTATTTCCTACGGTCCCTCTGTAAAGGATTGCATGATAAATTCTTCCCTTCGGTCCCTCTGTAAAGGATCGCAAGATGAATTCTTCCCGTCGGTCTCTTTGTAAAGGATCGAATGACAAATTCTTCTCTTCGGTCCCTCTGTAAAGGATCGCAAAATAAATTTTTCCCTATGGTCTCTCTGTAATGGATCGCATGATGAATTATTTCCTTCGGTCCTTCTATAAAGGATCGCATGATAAATTCTTCCTTTCGGTCCCTCTGTAAAGGATCGCATGATGAATTCTTCCCTTCGATCCCTCTGTAAAGGATCGCAAGATAAATTTTTCCCTGTGGTCACTCTGTAAAGGATCGCATGATGAATTCTTCCCTACAGTCCAACTGCAAAGGATCGCATGATAAATTATTTCCTTCGGTCCCTCTGCAAATGATCGCATAAGTTACTTCTTTCGGTCCCTCTGTAAAGGATTGCATGATAAATTCTTCCCTTCGGACCCTCTGTAAAGGATCGAATGGCAAATTCTTCCCTTCGGTCCCTCTGTAAAGGATCGAATGACGAATTCTTCCCTTCGGTCTCTCTGTAAAGAATCGCAAGATGAATTCTTCCCTACAGTCCATCTGTAAATGATCGCATGATGAACTCTTCCCTTCGGTCCCTCTGTAAAGGATCGCAAGGTAAATTCTTCCCTATGGTCTCTCTGAAAAGGATCGCATGATGAATTCTTCCTTTCGGTCCCTCTGTAAAGGATCGCATGATGAATTCTTCCCTTCGGTCCCTCTGTAAAAAATCACAAGATGAATTCTTCCCTACGGTCTCTCTGTAAAGGATCGCATGATGAATTCTTCCCTTCGGTCCCTCTGTAAAGGATCGCAAGATAAATTTTTCCCTGTGGTCACTCTGTAAAGGATCGCATGATGAATTCTTCCCTACAGTCCAACTGCAAAGGATCGCATGATAAATTATTTCCTTCGGTCCCTCTGTAAAGGATTGCATGATAAATTCTTCCCTTCGGACCCTCTGTAAAGGATCGAATGACAAATTCTTCCCTTCGGTCCCTCTGTAAAGGATCGAATGACGAATTCTTCCCTTCGGTCCCTCTGTAAAGAATCGCAAGATGAATTCTTCCCTACAGTCCATCTGTAAATGATCGCATGATGAACTCTTCCCTTCGGTCCCTCTGTAAAGGATCGCAAGGTAAATTCTTCCCTATGGTCTCTCTGAAAAGGATCGCATGATGAATTCTTCCTTTCGGTCCCTCTGTAAAGGATCGCATGATGAATTCTTCCCTTCGGTCCCTCTGTAAAAAATCACAAGATGAATTCTTCCCTACGGTCTCTCTGTAAAGGATCGCATGATGAATTCTTCCCTTCGGTCCCTCTGTAGAGGATCGCATGATGAATTCTTCCCTTCAGTCCCTTTGAAAAGGATCGCGTGATGAATTCTTCCCTTCGGTACCTCTGTAAAGCATCGAATGATAAATTCTTCCCTTCCGTCCCTCTGTAAAGTTTCGCATGATGAATTCTTCCCTTCGGTCCCTCTATAAAGGATCGCATGATAAATTGTTCCCTTCTGTCCCTCTGTAATGGATCGCATGATGAATTCTTCCCTTTGGTCACTCTGTAACGGATCGCATGATGAATTATTCCCTACTGTCTCTCTGTAAAGGATCGCATGATGAACTCTTCCCTTCGGTCCCTCTGTAAAGGATCACAAGATAAATTCTTCCCTACGTCTCTCTGTAAAGGATCGCATGATGAATTCTTCCATACAGTCCATCTGCAAAGGATCGCATGATAAATTATTTCCTTCCGTCCCTCTGCAAAGGATCGCATGACAGATTCTTCCCTTCGGTCCCTCTCTAAAGAATCGCATCATAAATTCTTCCCTTCGGTCCCTTTGTAAAGGATCGCAAGATAAATTGTTCCCTACGGGCTCTCTGTAAATAATCGCATGATGAATTCTTCCCTTCTGTCCCTCTGTGAAGGATCGCATGACAAATTCTTCCCTTCAGTCCTGCCTCAAAGGATCACAAGATAAGCTCTTCCTTTCAATCCCTGTGCAAAGGATCGCATGACAAATTCTTCCCTTCAGTCCTGTCTCAAAGGATCGCAAGATAAGCTCTTCCTTTCAATCCCTGTGCAAAGGATCGCATGACAAATTCTTCCCTTCAGTCCTGCCTGAAAGGATCGCAAGATAAGCTCTTCCTTTCAATCTCTGTGCAAAGGATCGCATGACAAATTCTTCCCTTGAGTCCTGCCTCAAAGGATCGCAAGATAAGCTCTTCCTTTCAATCCCTGTGCAAAGGATTGCATGACAAATTCTTCCCTTGAGTACTGCCTCAAAGGATCGCAAGATAAGCTCTTCCTTTCAATCCCTGTGCAAAGGATCGCATGACAAATTCTTCCCTTCAGTCCTGCCTCAAAGGATCGCAAGATAAGCTCTTCCTTTCAATCCCTGTGCAAAGGATCGCATGACAAATTCTTCCCTTCAGTCCTGCCTCAAAGGATCACAAGATCAGCTCTTCCTTTCAATCCCTGTGCAAAGGATCGCATGACAAATTCTTCCCTTCAGTCCTGCCTCAAAGGATCGCAAGAAAAGCTCTTCCTTTCAATTCCTGTGCAAAGGATCGCATGATAAATTCTTCCCTTCAGTCCTGCCCTGGAGCCAGCTGTTAGGTGGGGGAAAACTTCGCTTCCCGACGAGTCACATCGGCCTATTAACTATGCGTCGTTTGTGGGGTAGGTAATTGCTTTCCACTCGTCTGTGTGTCGCTAATGGACTTTAAAGACTCACCGTGCTTAACCACCTTCTGATTAAGAGAAACGTGCTTGATCGGTGCCGCAATGGCGAGCCCTTACTTAGCACTCGGAGGATCGCTTACCGCTTCACTCAAACGGAGAGCAGGCAGCGGGCGAGAGATCTCGTCTTCTGGCTAGAGTGAAGTTCATATTTGCTGAAGCGCTTTAACAAAGAGACATTTTTCCCACAGTTATCGACATTTTCTAGAATCGCGTATATCGTACTATAGTCCGTATAATGTGCAATGGATAAATTAAATTGAAATCTATAGATCTTTTAAATTATATTTCTTAAAATTCAACTGGTAGTTATTTATTCTGAAAAATTTATAATTTTGCAATGCTTATAATTATTCGAAAATACATAGTCATAATAAATAAATTATTTTATGATATTTAAAGTAGCTTGTAGTTAATCTTTACACGAACTAAATTATTTTGACCCTTACCCATATTTAATTTCCTTCCTTTTATTAAACGGCTGCCCTAGCCAGAGACACTTATAAATAACTAGAAGAGTATAAATAAAATAAAAATAAATAAATACCCCCTCAAGCAGCTGCTTTCCACAGAGGTCTGACAGGAGCCTGTCAGTTCATATGCCACAGTAGAAGGTCTGAGAGTATATTAACTGAAAAATATATTTTTGAAATCAACAGATGTGTTAATTAAATGGCCAACCGTTAACCGCGTCTTGGTTACTGATGAAAGGAATCTAGGTTCGAGCCTCGGGTAAGCTATGGAGGTTTCGTGTTGTCTTTCTGCTGAAGTCTCGCCTTCCTTACAGACCTTCTATTATGGCGTATAAACTTACAGGAACATCTACTTGATGGAATATTTCTTTACGTCAATAAAATATTGTTCTTTTAAAACTCGACTGGCGAAATTTTTTTTTTTTAATTTAATAATTAATTTAGAAATTTTCATAAATACTTTAATGAAAATTAAATAAATAAATTATTCTCTTTTATATTATTAAAAAAACATTTTGTAGTTTAATTTTAGGCAAATTAAATCACTGACATTTTAGGCATATTTGATTTACTTCTTTCTTCGTGCGAAGTTACAGGACTGCCTAGGTACACCGGGTTGGGTTGTTTTACCTCTGAGCGGCACTTTTTTGCACACAATGGGCTAAATGGCCAGGTCACATGGACCCCGAAGGCTCAGAGAAGGTTGGGAGAGGGGACCCACTGGAACAGCTGTTGGGAGACAGATGGTAGCCTCCCGTCAAGGCCATCCAGCGTGTTCTTTAACGTGCACAGGGTATGGCTCTCCCGCACACGGGGCCACGGCTTAACGTCCCATCCGACGGACGGCGGTCATTCCAAGCCCATCGGTGTCCCCTACTGACTGTGGGCAGGGCGGGGAGTTTTGTGGAGATAAATCTCAACGCTGACCCAGCTGGGACTCGAACCTGGGAACTACAGATTACGAGCCTGACGCGTTACCGACTGAGCCACCTCCGCCCCTAGGTACACCGGGACCAGCATATCTAGATCTTCCTGTCCTTTTCCTATAAACAGGGATTACAGAAAAAAATTTTTTTTTTACTATACATGTTACTAAAATTTTGTTTATAACTGGCATATACTCTAATTCAGGGGAGGGCAAATAGCGGCCCGCGGGCCACATTCGGCTCGCTAAGAGTTTTTTGTGGTCCGCCAAGACAGTCAGAAAAATCCGCCTTGAACCGAGATTTCCTTCCCGTGCGCGACCGAAGATTCGTCTCGTAATTCCACTAGGACGGCCACGTCAATACGCATGCGCAGTGTAGATACGAAAACAATTGCGCACCCCTGCTCTAATTTGTACAGATTTCTTCAGCATTTGAAAATTTTATGTTAGGAGGATATTCGTGCAGATGATAAACATTTAAAGAAAAATAAGGATTTCCATTAATTGATCAGAAGTTGTTAACTAGAACGACGCCTATCGCCTCTGGCTCATATGAGAATCTCGTTTTCAAAGAAAAAGAAGGTTTTCCTTTTCCTACTGTTTCATTCCTTAAAAGTTTTAATTTGAGTTAGCGGATGATGGGGAAAATGCAAATGGTATTTCATTAGTAATTATACAACATAAAAGTATTCGTCTTTTAATTCTTAAATCTAAAAAGTTGCACTTCCCACAACTCTCTCAGAAAAGTGGGTAGATTACACTTGACCAGGAGTTGACGCGGTAAAATCTTTGGGGGGAAAAGTCGCTCAAAAAAGTATCCGAACACTGTGGTTGATTACAGAATTCAGAAAAAATATCTGGCAACGATTTTCTTCTGGCAACGATTTTTCTTAGGAATTAGCGATCTGGCAACCTTCGTGTCACGTGACACGAAGGCTAATTTCTAAAAAAATCGTTGCCAGATATTTTTTCTGAATTCTGTAATCAACCACAGTGTTCGGATATTTTTTTGAGCGACTGTACGCCGTGAGAGCTCAAAAGTCGCTGGATCTAGTAACAAAGTAAAAATAATCATTGTTATACTATAACTATAGTTTTATCTATCTATACAAAGGGTACACCACTTATATACACATTTCCAGGTGGTACGTGAAGCATAAAAGGTTGAGAACCATTGAAATATATGTTTTATTTTATTCCCATTGTTATACTATAACTATAGTTGTATCTATCTATACAAGGGGTACGCCACTTACATACACATTTCCAGGGGGTACGTGAAGCATAAAAGGTTGAGAACCACTGATATATGTGTTTTATTTTATTCCCATTGTTATACTATAACTATAGTTTAATCCATCTATTCAAGGGGTACGGCAGTTACATACACATTTCCAGGGGGTACGTGAAGCATAAAAGGTTGAGAACCACTGATATATATGTTTTATTTTATTCCCATTGTTATACTATAACTATAGTTTAATCCATCTATTCAAGGGGTACGCCACTTACATACACATTTCCAGGGGGTACGTGAAGCATAAAAGGTTGAGAACCACTGATATATGTGTTTTATTTTATTCCCATTGTTATACTATAACTATAGTTTAATCCATCTATTCAAGGGGTACGGCAGTTACATACACATTTCCAGGGGGTACGTGAAGCATAAAAGGTTGAGAACCACTGATATATATGTTTTATTTTATTCCCATTGTTATACTATAACTATAGTTTAATCCATCTATTCAAGGGGTACGGCAGTTACATACACATTTCCAGGGGGTACGTGAAGCATAAAAGGTTGAGAACCACTGATATATATGTTTTATTTTATTCCCATTGTTATACTATAACTATAGTTTAATCCATCTATTCAAGGGGTACGCCACTTACATACACATTTCCAGGGGATACGTGAAGCATAAAAGGTTGAGAACCACTGATATATGTGTTTTATTTTATTCCCATTGTTATACTATAACTATAGTTTAATCCATCTATTCAAGGGGTACGGCAGTTACATACACATTTCCAGGGGGTACGTGAAGCATAAAAGGTTGAGAACCACTGATATATATGTTTTATTTTATTCCCATTGTTATACTATAACTATAGTTTTATCTATCTATACAAGGGGTACGCCACTTACATACACATTTTCAGGGGGTACGTGAAGCATAAAAGGTTGAGAACCACTGATATATGTGTTTTATTTTATTCCCATTGTTATACTATAACTATAGTTTAATCCATCTATTCAAGGGGTACGCCAGTTACATACACATTTCCAGGGGGTACGTGAAGCATAAAAGGTTGAGAACCACTGATATATATGTTTTATTTTATTCCCATTGTTATACTATAACTATAGTTTTATCTATCTATACAAGGGGTACGCCACTTACATACACATTTCCAGGGGGTACGTGAAGCATAAAAGGTTGAGAACCACTGATATATACGTTTTATTTTATTCCCATTGTTATACTATAACTATAGTTTTATCTATCTATACAAGGGGTACGCCACTTACATACACATTTTCAGGGGGTACGTGAAGCATAAAAGGTTGAGAACCACTGATATATGTGTTTTATTTTATTCCCATTGTTATACTATAACTATAGTTTAATCCATCTATTCAAGGGGTACGCCAGTTACATACACATTTCCAGGGGGTACGTGAAGCATAAAAGGTTGAGAACCACTGATATATATGTTTTATTTTATTCCCATTGTTATACTATAACTATAGTTTTATCTATCTATACAAGGGGTACGCCACTTACATACACATTTCCAGGGGGTACGTGAAGCATAAAAGGTTGAGAACCACTGATATATACGTTTTATTTTATTCCCATTGTTATACTATAACTATAGTTTTATCTATCTATACAAGGGGTACGCCACTTACATACACATTTTCAGGGGGTACGTGAAGCATAAAAGGTTGAGAACCACTGATATATGTGTTTTATTTTATTCCCATTGTTATACTATAACTATAGTTTAATCCATCTATTCAAGGGGTACGCCAGTTACATACACATTTCCAGGGGGTACGTGAAGCATAAAAGGTTGAGAACCACTGATATATATGTTTTATTTTATTCCCATTGTTATACTATAACTATAGTTTTATCTATCTATACAAGGGGTACGCCACTTACATACACATTTCCAGGGGGTACGTGAAGCATAAAAGTTTGAGAACCACTGATATATACGTTTTATTTTATTCCCATTGTTATACTATAACTATAGTTTTATCTATCTATACAAGGGGTACGCCACTTACATACACATTTTCAGGGGGTACGTGAAGCATAAAAGGTTGAGAACCACTGATATATGTGTTTTATTTTATTCCCATTGTTATACTATAACTATAGTTTAATCCATCTATTCAAGGGGTACGCCAGTTACATACACATTTCCAGGGGGTACGTGAAGCATAAAAGGTTGAGAACCACTGATATATATGTTTTATTTTATTCCCATTGTTATACTATAACTATAGTTTTATCTATCTATACAAGGGGTACGCCACTTACATACACATTTCCAGGGGGTACGTGAAGCATAAAAGGTTGAGAACCACTGAAATATATGTTTTATTTTATTCCCATTGTTATACTATAACTATAGTTTTATCTATCTATACAAGGGGTAGGCCAGTTACATACACATTTACAGGGGGTACGTGAAGCATAAAAGGTTGAGAACCACTGATATAAATGTTTTATTTTATTCCCATTGTGATACTGTAACTATAGTTTTACCTATCAATGCAAGGGGTACGCCAGTTACATACAAATTTCCAGGGGGTACGTGAAGCATAAAAGGTTGAGAACCACTGATATATATGTTTTATTTTATTCCCATTGTTATACTATAACTATAGTTTTATCTATCTAAACAAGGGGTACGCCACTTACATACACATTTCCAGGGGGTACGTGAAGCATAAAAGGTTGAGAACCACTGATATATATGTTTTATTTTATTCCAATTGTTATACTATAACTATAGTTTTATCTATCTATACAAGGGGTACGCCAGTTACATACACATTTCCAGGGGGTACGTGAAGCATAAAAGGTTGAGAACCACTGATATATATGTTTTATTTTATTCCAATTGTTATACTATAACTATAGTTTTATCTATCTATACAAGGGGTACGCCACTTACATACACATTTCCAGGGGGTACGTGAAGCATAAAAGGTTGAGAACCACTGATATATATGTTTTATTTTATTCCAATTGTTATACTATAACTATAGTTTTATCTATCTATACAAGGGGTACGCCAGTTACATACACATTTCCAGGGGGTACGTGAAGCATAAAAGGTTGAGAACCACTGATATATATGTTTTATTTTATTCCAATTGTTATACTATAACTATAGTTTTATCTATCTATACAAGGGGTACGCCACTTACATACACATTTCCAGGGGGTACGTGAAGCATAAAAGGTTGAGAACCACTGAAATATATGTTTTATTTTATTCCCATTGTTATACTATAACTATAGTTTTATCTATCTATACAAGGGGTAGGCCAGTTACATACACATTTACAGGGGGTACGTGAAGCATAAAAGGTTGAGAACCACTGATATAAATGTTTTATTTTATTCCCATTGTGATACTGTAACTATAGTTTTACCTATCAATGCAAGGGGTACGCCAGTTACATACAAATTTCCAGGGGGTACGTGAAGCATAAAAGGTTGAGAACCACTGATATATATGTTTTATTTTATTCCCATTGTTATACTATAACTATAGTTTTATCTATCTATACAAGGGGTACGCCACTTACATACACATTTCCAGGGGGTACGTGAAGCATAAAAGGTTGAGAACCACTGATATAAATGTTTTATTTTATTCCCATTGTTATACTGTAACTATAGTTTTACCTATCAATGCAAGGGGTACGCCAGTTACATACAAATTTCCAGGGGGTACGTGAAGCATAAAAGGTTGAGAACCACTGATATATATGTTTTATTTTATTCCCATTGTTATGCTATAACTATAGTTTTATCTATCTATACAAGGGGTACGCCAGTTACATGCACATTTCCAGAGGGTACGTGAAGCATAAAAGGTTGAGAACCACTGATATATATGTTTTATTTTATTCCAATTGTTATACTATAACTATAGTTTTATCTATCTATACAAGGGGTACGCCAGTTACATACACATTTCCAGGGGGTACGTGAAGCATAAAAGTTTGAGAACCACTGATATATATGTTTTATTTTATTCCCATTGTTATACTATAACTATAGTTTTATCTATCTATACAAGGGGTACGCCACTTACATACACATTTCCAGGGGGTACGTGAAGCATAAAAGGTTGAGAACCACTGATATATATGTTTTATTTTATTCCAATTGTTATACTATAACTATAGTTTTATCTATCTATACAAGGGGTACGCCAGTTACATACACATTTCCAGGGGGTACGTGAAGCATAAAAGGTTGAGAACCACTGATATATATGTTTTATTTTATTCCCATTGTTATACTATAACTATAGTTTTATCTATCTATACAAGGGGTACGCCACTTACATACACATTTCCAGGGGGTACGTGAAGCATAAAAGGTTGAGAACCACTGATATATATGTTTTATTTTATTCCCATTGTTATACTATAACTATAGTTTTATCTATCTATACAAGGGGTACGCCAGTTACATACACATTTCCAGGGGGTACGTGAAGCATAAAAGGTTGAGAACCACTGATATATATGTTTTATTTTATTCCCATTGTTATACTATAACTATAGTTTTATCTATCTATACAAGGGGTACGCCACTTACATACACATTTCCAGGGGGTACGTGAAGCATAAAAGGTTGAGAACCACTGATATATATGTTTTATTTTATTCCAATTGTTATACTATAACTATAGTTTTATCTATCTATACAAGGGGTACGCCAGTTACATACACATTTCCAGGGGGTACGTGAAGCATAAAAGGTTGAGAACCACTGATATATATGTTTTATTTTATTCCCATTGTTATACTATAACTATAGTTTTATCTATCTATACAAGGGGTACGCCACTTACATACACATTTCCAGGGGGTACGTGAAGCATAAAAGGTTGAGAACCACTGATATATATGTTTTATTTTATTCCCATTGTTATACTATAACTATAGTTTTATCTATCTATACAAGGGGTACGCCAGTTACATACAAATTTCCAGGGGGTACGTGAAGCATAAAAGGTTGAGAACCACTGAAATATATGTTTTATTTTATTCCCATTGTTATACTATAACTATAGTTTTATCTATCTATACAAGGGGTAGGCCAGTTACATACACATTTCCAGGGGGTACGTGAAGCATAAAAGGTTGAGAACCACTGATATAAATGTTTTATTTTATTCCCATTGTTATACTATAACTATAGTTTTACCTATCTATACAAGGGGTACGCCAGTTACATACAAATTTCCAGGGGGTACGTGAAGCATAAAAGGTTGAGAACCACTGATATATATGTTTTATTTTATTCCAATTGTTATACTATAACTATAGTTTTACCTATCTATACAAGGGGTAGGCCAGTTACATACACATTTCCAGGGGGTACGTGAAGCATAAAAGGTTGAGAACCACTGATATAAATGTTTTATTTTATTCCCATTGTTATACTGTAACTATAGTTTTACCTATCAATGCAAGGGGTACGCCAGTTACATACAAATTTCCAGGGGGTACGTGAAGCATAAAAGGTTGAGAACCACTGATATATATGTTTTATTTTATTCCCATTGTTATACTATAACTATAGTTTTATCTATCTATACAAAGGGTACGCCAGTTACATACACATTTCCAGGGGGTACGTGAAGCATAAAAGGTTGAGAACCACTGATATATATTGTTGCGGATTACAAAAAATGGATAGCCACTGAGCGTGAGTATTAAAAGCTATATTTCAAAACCAAATTCAATACAAGGTAAATTGTTACAAAGGAAATATGGATGAAGTATCTTATTAACAAATCAACTATTAACATGCACAAGTCATCAATCTTCCTGCGTAGAGCACACAATATCAGCTCTGTGTATTTTACTAAATACTACCTTTTACTTGATTTACCAGGTCACCCGAAGATCTTCACTCGTAAACCAATTCTCGTCCTGTGCTAATAACTTTTCACACACTAGCCGAACAAAAAGACAGTCCGTGTAGACATTCGAAGTTAGCCATAAAAGTTCCCACTTTTATACTTCCGTGTATACACAACACATCAAGTTACTTCTTGATACTTAACAATAAAAGATCCCACTTTTATCCTTCCGCGTATACACAACACATCAAGTTACTTCTTGATACTTACGCGCACTGTCTCAGAACAGCTCACCGTCCATTTTCGAACTCCTCGACCGTTACAACACAACGACCGTTACAACACAAAACCGTTAACGCTCCACTCTTCTCCAAATTCTCCCAAAGTTCAATTCGTTGGCTGAAACTTTGCTTTCGGTTGCCAGATTCTTCTGTCGTAACACTGCCCCCTTCCTAGGTCTTGTTCGTCCCGAACAATTCTGGATTCCAAAGCTTCTTCAGTTCTTCGATGAAACGATGCCAAATGATCCACGTGAACCACCTTGCACTTTGTAGCTGGACATCGACGAATGCGATATACCACGTCTGTGTCAAAATGAAAGCGAATCTCATTATGACGTAGATTTCTTTTCTGACTGAAGCCTCGTCCACAAACATAATACGTGTAAGGCCTATAGCCCTTGTGAACACGTTTATGTCTCTGCAGGGAGAAGAATCGACTAAGAGTTTTCGTGCAAAACCTGTAAAAAGTTTTCTTCTTTGTCGGAAGTTTTCTTCTTTGGATTTTTACTTCTATCAACAGTAACAAGGAATGAAAGTCATTAGTGACATAAAATCTAGGGAGAATTTTCATCCTGCAATCTGACCCTTTTGTCAGTTGACTTTCACTTAATTCAGAGCTGTCGTGATGAACCTTCAGCCATATTTCACCTGATTCGATTTGATCCCCAAGGTGCTTCACAAATATATCAGCTCCATAATTCTTTTTAGCGCTTCGGTCCATCTCCTCCTTCCATACTCTTGCTAGAACTGCAGCTTCTAATCCGACAACCTTACCTGTTTCTCCTGTATAAGTGAAATCAGTGATGTGTCGGGCTGCTAGCAATATTTTTTCTGTTTTACCTTCACATAGCCAGCTTGCAACATCTTCAGATACTCCTTGTTCTATTAACATGTTACGAAACTTGTTCAAAGCATTGCCGTTATGCAGAACCTTGCGGACACGTGATGCTTCATCTACCCTATTATCCACAATGTTCACCAAACGCAGAAGTTCTCCTCCTAACTCTTCGACGAGCTCTTGCAGTTCCAAGGATCCGTCACCAAGGAAACACTGAACAGCTTCCATCACTTCCAGAGAGTTGTCAACAGAGTTTTCAAGAGGTGAATCCATGTTGCTGATAACAGCTGAACAACTCAAACTCTTCATTCCACGAGCTTGTGATGCTGCAACCATTTTCTTAAGTAAATCAACAGCAACATCTTCTGTACTGATGAGATCAATAGCTTCTTTTCCGAATTCAACATCATAAACCAAAGCGCACACTCCTTCAGCCAGCTTTTTGGACACAACTGAGCATCTCATTAGAGGAACGCTATCTACGGTAGCCGTCAGATCCTTGCAGCGGTAAATCTCCTTATCTGTTGGCACCAGCTCCTCTGTCTGTACTACGATGCAGCATCCGACGTCTTCCATCATCTGCTCGATTTTATCTTTAGTGCAGTCGACTGTGAAGCTAGGGATGGATTCCAATTTGTCCAGAGTATCTCCCGTCAATTGGAGAGCACGACCGGAGATCATAGGGACCTGGAGACCCAAAGCAGCAAGTGCAGGAGCCAAGACAAGACTCACTTTGTTGCCGACACCTCCTGTGCTGTTTTTATCTACCATCCGATGGCACCACTCGGGTCTCCAGCAAAACACATGACCCGAGGAGGTCATATTTGCTGTTTCTTCCGAATTCACTTTCTTGGAGCTCTCATTGTAATTAGCCAGGGAAATATCAGTCATGATTGCCAAATTGTTCATTCTGGAGATCAGCGACGAGTTTTGTAACATGATATTGTCCACTTTAGAGCTCTTGTAGTCGTGATAAAACTTTTCTATATCCTTATAATCTAAATGGTTATAATGTCCAAATCTGCACATTGACTGTTCAGAAAAGAAATTCAGCGTGGCTACGTTGAAATTATCTGAGGGATTCACTTCTCTCTGATCGTAACTCTGAGGCTTAGTTTCATCCAGAAAGTTAGTCTTTGAAGTGCTGTCTCTGCCTGAAGCTCCTTTACTAGCATCACCTGTTACGCTTCTAAGCCATTCTTCGGAATTCCTCTTCCTTAAATCCCCACTTTCTATAAACGATTCAAGTGTGGCTATATGCTTCGGAAAAATCTCTCCGACTTCCCGGGTAACGTCGAATGGCACTTTGTTTCTATGATGAATAGACGCCTCTTCTTTACTCGGACCACTCTGCGAAACGTAAACTCTGTTTCGTTCCCCCTCATTACCACTCGTTACTCTGCCTTTGCGATAATTGTCCATGACGCATTTTGCTGACGGCGAGGAATAGAATACCTTTCGTGTGGATCTCTCTTCAGATCGTGCCAGACTTGTATACCTAGGTATTTTGAAGTGCAAAGCGTACTGTATAGTCTCACAGCTCTCTGATCTGTGTGATTGTTCTTCACAGTTCCTAGACATGTCACCAGCGATATAGACACTCTGCCATGCATCACCAGTAGTTGCGTGGTCAAAGGCATTATCTGCGCTATCTCTACGATTCTTGATTTCCAGTAGCAGATCCACATTTTTATATGCGTTGCCTTTCTCTTTTTCTTTTCCATGTTTACAATCTAACTTAACACTATCAAGATCATCTTTTTCACTGACAAATTCAACATTTAAACTATTGCATTGTCTATTGAGTTCGGTTTTATGATCCTTGAAGTGATCAATAATCTTACCAACTTGAGAAGCCACTTCAGCTCTCAACTCAGTATTTTGTGCGGCCATTTCGGCTTTCAAATCATCTTTTTGAGAAACTATCTCAGTCCTCAACTCATTATTTCGTGCGGCCATTTCGGCTTTCAAATCATCTATTTTATCGCTTAGGGCGGCCAGATCACCTTTAATATCGGCTTTCAAGTCACCTATTTTATCGCTTTGGGCAGCTATATCACCTTTAATCTCAGCTTTTTGTGCGGCCATTTCGATTAAATAATCATAATCCCACTCCTGACACCAAATGTTGCGGATTACAAAAAAATGGATAGCCACTGAGCGTGAGTATTAAAAGCTATATTTCAAAACCAAATTCAATACAAGGTAAATTGTTACAAAGGAAATATGGATGAAGTATCTTATTAACAAATCAACTATTAACATGCACAAGTCATCAATCTTCCTGCGTAGAGCACACAATATCAGCTCTGTGTATTTTACTAAATACTACCTTTTACTTGATTTACCAGGTCACCCGAAGATCTTCACTCGTAAACCAATTCTCGTCCTGTGCTAATAACTTTTCACACACTAGCCGAACAAAAAGACAGTCCGTGTAGACATTCGAAGTTAGCCATAAAAGTTCCCACTTTTATACTTCCGTGTATACACAACACATCAAGTTACTTCTTGATACTTAACGATAAAAGATCCCACTTTTATCCTTCCGCGTATACACAACACATCAAGTTACTTCTTGATACTTACGCGCACTGTCTCAGAACAGCTCACCGTCCATTTTCGAACTCCTCGACCGTTACAACACAACGACCGTTACAACACAAAACCGTTAACGCTCCACTCTTCTCCAAATTCTCCCAAAGTTCAATTCGTTGGCTGAAACTTTGCTTTCGGTTGCCAGATTCTTCTGTCGTAACAATATGTTTTATTTTATTCCCATTGTTATACTATAACTATAGTTTTATCTATCTATACAAGGGGTACGCCAGTTACATACACATTTCCAGGGAGTACGTGAAGCATAAAAGGTTGAGAACCACTGCACTAGACAAGAAACTGAAACTTTCTTTTATAACATTGGTCAAATAGGACGTTTATCACTAATTTTGGAGTGCTAGTTCAAATACGCCTGTAAAGAATCTTCAGCACATAGAGTTTTTTTTAAATTACGGTTTGATGTATTTCAAATTTCAATGAATACGCATATCTGGGAAATGAAAATAAATGCGACAATTTTATTAAATTGCAACTTAAAACTCATTAATTAATTACATGATTACAGTAAAATAAATTAAAAACATCATAATTATAGATCACTGAATATAAAGTAACAAATGAAATAACATTGAAACTCAAAATAAGAAAACACGGGTAAAGACCTTTTATACTTACAAGAAGTTCATTTTTATCTTTGATGTGCTGAGGTATCTTCCTTCTGCAAGAACCAGCAGTAGTCACCCATCATTGCTGGGTCCCACCTGCCTTGGTATCTCTCCTCCATGTGTCGGATATCCTGGTGAAATCTTTCCCCTTGCTCATCACTGACAGCTCCTAAGTTCTTGGGTAAGAAATCGAGATGCAAGTGCAAGCAATGGATCTTCAAAGACATTGGGCAATCAAGATTTTCATAGTTTTTGAGAAGATCTTGAATGAGCTGATGGCGGTTTTTCTCTTAGTGATTCCAAAGAAAACCCCGGACCACAGACGTGAAGGATTTCCTTGCAGCGGGCTCCTTCATATTCAGTTTTTCTTCAAAGACAGTATCATTCACTAGCTTCCTGATCTGAGGGCCAACAAAGATCCCTTCTTTGGGTTTGGCATCACTTAGTTTTGGAAATTGCTCCCTCAAGTGCAAACCTTTTACCAGTTGTGTCCATCGCCTTTACAAAAGTTTTCATAAGCTTCAACACCCGAAGATGTGTCAAATGCGCTGTCAAACACCTTACTACTACGTGTGCCAGGACGCACAAGGGTGGTCCACCAACCTGTGCTAACTTCAGGAAAGACCACACGGCCAATTACAGAAGCTGTGAGCTCTTTCCCAAACTTCCCAATAGAGGAGTACCTTTGGAAAAACCCAAGAAGGGTAAAAATAAGGTACCACAATATGTACAGTCGCTCAAAAAAGTATCCGAACACTATGGTTGATTACAGAATCAGAAAAAACATCTGGCAACGATTTTTTTAGAAATTGGTGATCTGGCAACCTTCGTGTCACGTGACACGAAGGTTGCCAGATCACTAATTTCTAAAAAAATTGTTGCCAGATGTATTTTTCTTAATTCTGTAATCAACCATAGTGTTCGGATACTTTTTTGAGCGACTGTACAGCCCAATAAGACCTGTGCACAAACTACCAGACTTCCTGAAGAGATTCCAGGAAAATTTAACATTGCTCCACCAGTTACTAAGCCTTCAGAAAAAGGGAAGGCCACAGTTAATGTACCAACTAAAAAGAGCAAAGCAAATGAGGAGGAAACGTTTGACTCTGCTGAGGAAGTTAAAGATATTCTGGAATTCTTCAGGAAATTGAATTTGGGTAATATATTGCTCAAAGTTAAAACATTTTGTCTTAAATTTAAGGTGGCTAAAGATTGGACTGAGATGTGTCAACCACCGGCAGCCGGATTGGATGGTTGCCAGCGCATTTGACACATCTTGGGGTGTTGAAGCTTATGAAAACTTTTGAGAATCTCAGTAGGTATCCAAGCCTTTGATTTTGTTGCTTCTCTCTTGGATGGATAAGTGACCGGACTAAAGATCCTTGATCAATTCGATCCCTTGGTTTTGAACCAGTTCAAGCGTCCAAAGATGATGGCGTTTGACACTCGCTTGTTTCACTTTTTAGATGTGCTTTTTTAGCAAATTTGTTTTGCCATTGTGGCCCCTTGAAGGTTTAAGTGTTTTAACCTCTGTTATTGCCAATCAGGCACTATTTTAGACTTCGAGATATAATCAATAAGCTTGGAACTCGTAAAATTAAATAAATATATCAGATATCAGATCAGATAACAACTCGGCTGTTTCATCATTTCAATGATCTGTAAACATGTAGTTCCCAGGTAACTACATATTAAAGCTACTAAGTATTTGAAAAATGCTAATTATAATATTTCATTAGTACCAATCAAACCAAAAAATAGTTTTCGAATTATCATTTTCAATTGTTTCCAATCGAAACTTCATGATATTCACATTCTATCACCAAAATTGCAGCGTTGAGATTTATCTCCGCAAAATTCCCCGCCCTGCCCACGGTCAGTAGGGGACACCGATGGGCTTGGAAAGACCGCCGTCCGTCGGATGGGACGTTAAGCCGTGGCCCCGTGTGTGGGAGAGCCATACCCTGTGCACGTTAAAGAACACGCTGGATGATCTTGACGGGAGATTACCATCTGTCTCCCAACAGCTGTTCCAGTGGGTCCCCTCCCCCAACTTTCTCTGAGCCTTCGGGGTCCATGTGACCTGTCCATTTAGCCCATGGTGTGCAAAAAAGTGCCGTTCAGAGGTAAAGCAACCCAACCCAACCCAAAATTGCATATTTCTGTTATTAGTACCTCGTTACAATATTCGTTTGAAATTTTAGAATTTTCAATTTTTATCGCCATTAGAGGGCCCAATTATAGCGTTCGAACGATTCTGAAAGTGCGAATCATAATATTTTATCAATTCCTGTGCATCCTAAAAAAAAGATTTTTTTAATTTATCTCTAAATAGACACATTTTTCTGCGAAAAAAAATTGTTTTCCCACCCACCCTGGGTCTAAAAAATCAATTCATTGTTGCCAATGGAAACATTATAACGTTCATATTCCACCATCGAAATTTAAAATTTGTAGCTTAAATACGGCGTTTTGCAATATTTGTTTCAAATTTTGAAATTTGAAAATTTTTCTGTTAGAGGGCGTAATTATAGTTTTACGAAGATTTAAAAAGTGTGAATTATAATATTTTATCAATTTCTATCTAATCGAAAGAGAATTTTTCATTTATTTCTAAAAACAAACAATTATCTGCTAAAACTAAAAAGGTGTATTTTCCACCCACTCTGGGTCTAAGGGGTCAACTCATTATTAGCAAGGAAACTTCATGGCTTTCACATTTCACCACCGAAATTTGAAATTTCTAGCATAAATACATCGTTTGCAATATTCGTTTGAAATTTTGGAATTTTCAAAATTTTCCACCGCTAGAGGGCATAATTATAGCTTTAGAGAGATTCGAAAAGTGCATATCGTAGTATTTCATCAATACCTATACAACGCAAAAACAATTTTTAATTTATCTCTGCAAACAAAAAAGTTCGATGTCCAGAGACGGACAGACGACAAAACGAAACTATTATCTCTTTTTCTTTGAGTGGGGCGGGGGTGGCTCAGTCGGTAGCGCGCCAGGCTCGTAATCTGTAGTTCCCAGGTTCGAGTCCCAGCTGGGTCAGCGTTGAGATTTATCTCCGCAAAATTCCCCGCCCTGCCCACGGTCAGTAGGGGACACCGATGGGCTTGGAAAGGCCGCCGTCCGTCGGATGGGACGTTAAGCCGTGGCCCCTGTGCGGGAGAGACATACCCTGTGCACGTTAAAGAACACGCTGGATGGCCTTGACGGGAGGCTACTATCTGTCTCCCAACAGCTGTTCCAGTGGGTCCCTTCCCCCAACCTTCTCTGAGCCTTCGGGGTCCATGTGACCTGTCCATTTAGCCCATGGTGTGCAAAAAAGTGCCGCTCAGAGGTAAAACAACCCAACCCAACCCTTTTTCTTTGAAAACGAGATAAAAAGGAGGTTTAAGTGTGGTGGATAAGGATTTTCTGTGGAAAGGACTTTCGTACATTGCATAATATATTTTTTTATAAACTAGTAGTTTATAATAACTAATCTTTCGTGCAGTTGACATGAATGTATGCAAAAATGGCTTTCTCACAGTGGGTAATATTATGAAACGATATCTTTCTTACATTGGGTAAGTCTATTATAAAATAAGGATTTTCGCACGGTGGATAAGTCCATTATAACAGAAGTACTCTTGCACGATGGATAAATCCTTTATACAGAATGATTCCCGCACGGTAAATAAGTCCATTACAATAGAAGGACTCTCACACGGTGGATAAGTCCACTATAACAGAGGGACTCTCGCACAGTGAATAAGTCCATTATAACAGAAGGAGTCTCACATGGTGGATAAGTCCATTATTGCAGGAGAACTTTCGCACTCTTGATAAGTCCACTATAACAGGACTTTCGCACAGGCACGTTAAAGAACACGCTGGATGGCCTTGACGGGAGGCTACCATCTGTCTCCCAACAGCTGTTCCAGTGGGTCCCCTCCTCCAACCTTCTATGAGCCCATGGTGTGCAAAAAAGTGCCGCTCATAGGTAAAACAACCCAACGTTAAAGAACACGCCGGATGGCCTTGACGGGAGGCTACCATCTGTCTCCCAACAGCTGTTCCAGTGGGCCCCCTCCCCGGGGGCGGGGGTGGCTCAGTCGGTAGCGCGCCAGGCTCGCAATCTGTAGTTCCCAGGTTCGAGTCCCAGCTGGGTCAGCGTTGATATTTATCTCCGCAAAATTCCCCGCCCTGCCCACGGTCAGTAGGGGACACCGATGGGCTTGGAAAGACCGCCGTCCGTCGGATGGGACGTTAAGCCGTGGTCCCGTGTGCGGGAGAGCCATACCCTGTGCACGTTAAAGAACACGCTGGATGGCCTTGACGGGAGGCTACCATCTGTCTCCCAACAGCTGTTCCAGTGGGTCCCCTCCCCCAACCTTCTCTGAGCCTTCGGGGTCCATGTGACCTGGCCATTTAGCCCATGGTGTGCAAAAAAGTGCCGCTCAGAGGTAAAACAACCCAAACAACCCAGCCCCCTCCCCCAACCTTCTCTGAGCCCGTGGGGTCCATGTGACCTGGCCATTTAGCCAATGGTGTGCAAAAAAGTGCCGCTCAGAGGTAAAACAACCCAACCCAACCTTAAGTCCAAAAGGATGGAAAAAGCCACTTTTTTTGTTTTAAGATGTAAAAGAAAAATCTTTTTGTGTTTTTATGATCAGATAAAATATTACTATTTGAATATTCCCAAACATCTATTAGTTCAAATTTGTACTGTTTGGGCACACTTGTTAGATGGTATAAAATAAATATACGATGACCAGATTTAAAGAACCGGGGACTTTCGAAAATTCTTTTCGGAAGGATTGCCTTTCGGAAGGATTTGACTCAGTCGGTAGCGCGCGAGGCTCGTAATCTATAGTTCCCAGGTTCGAGTCCCAGCTGGGTCAGCGTTGAGATTTATCTCCGCAAAAATTCCCCGCCCTGCCCACGGTCAGTAGGGGACACCGATGGGCTTGGAAAGGCCGCCGTCCGTCGGATGGGACGTTAAGCCTTCGCCCTGTGTACGTAATAGTCATACCCTGTGCACGTTAAAGAACACGCTGGATAGTCTTGACGGGAGGCTACCATCTGTCTCCCAACAGCTATCCAGTGGGTCTCCTCTCCCAACCTTCTCTTAGCCTTCGGGGTCCATGTGACCTGGCCATTTAGCCCATGGTGTGCAAAAAAGTGTCGCTCAGAGGTAAAACTACCCCACCCAAAGCCTTTCCATAAAATCATTATGCTAAAAAGAAACACAATCTTTTTTATTTAGGACATATTTTATGCATAATTGCACATAATAATAATCTTAATATCTAGTAGCACAAAATAAAACTTGAACAAAGTAGGTTAATTAATAAAAAACATGATTAGTGTGTGTATTTTTCCTAAAAACGGATTTCATTGAAAATATTTTTATTTTCGGCAAGATCTGTACTAAAGATGTCACAAGATGCACGACAATTTGTTACACTTGCAACAAACCTTCATGGTTTATTTTATTCGTATCATTATGATGACGGTGGTTTTACCTCTGAGCGGCACTTTTTTTGCACACAATGGGTTAAATTTATTGCTTACTATAAGCTTCTCCGAGCCTTAGGAGTCACAAGGACCCCGAAGGCTCAGAGAAGGTTGGGGGAGGGGACCCACTGGAACAGCTGTTGGGAGACAGATGGTAACCTCCCGTCAAGGCCATCCAGCGTGTTCTTTAACGTTGGGTTGTTTTACCTCTGAGCGGCACTTTTTTGCACACCATGGGCTAAATGGCCAGGTCACATGGACCCCGAAGGCTCAGAGAAGGTTGGGGGAGGGGACCCACTGGAACAGCTGTTGGGAGACAGATGGTAGCCTTTCGTCAAGGCCATCCAGCGTGTTCTTTAACGTGCACAGGGTATGGCTCTCCCGCACACGGGACCACGGCTTAACGTATACATCTAAACCTGCACACAGTAACACACTACAACCGGTGGCTTTTCCAAACCCATTGATGTCCCCTATCGACCGTGGGTAGGGCGGAGTTTTGCGGAGATAAATCTAAATGCTAGCCCAACTGGTACAGTCGCTCAAAAAAGTATCCGAACACTATGTTTGATTACAGAATTCAGACAGATCACAGAATGTCACGTGACACGAAGGTTGCCAGATCACTAATCTCTAAAAATATCGTTGCCAGATATTTTTTCTGAATTCTGTAATCAACCATAGTGTTCGGATACTTTTTTTAGCGACTGTACTCGAACCTGGGAACTAGCTTCAGTTCTTCAGTCACCAGAATTAGGACCAAAACTTTTTTTATAACAGTGTTGTAACTACCGTTCTATCATTAAAGATCTGCAGATCTGCTCAAGCTCTGCAGTCAATTTAATATTTAAAAATATTTGAACCTGAATTCCTGGAATACTTTCAGAGACATTTATTCGTCGGGGACAGAACCTTTAATCCACGGACTGTCCCCGAAAACGGCAAGGTATGGTCACCTTAAATAAATACCCCCTCAAGCAGCTGCTTGCCACAGAGGTCTGACAGGAGCCTGTCACTTTAATACGCTACACAGAAGAATCTATGAGGAAGACGAGACCACAGAATAAAGACAACACAAACATCCATGCCTTGCTCTGCTAACACAACAAAATGCCAAAACGAAAACTTCAATATGGCTTTCTCATCATCATCATCATCGTCGTCGTCGTCATCGTCCTCCTCCTCCTCCCAGCAGCAATCCCTATTTCACTGTTAATCTCATGCCGCACATCACCAGTGTCTGTTACATAGCTCCCAAGATAATTAATCTGAGACACTTGCTCAAGAGTCTCAGTTTAATCCATTCAGATTAATTGAATCACAGCCTGCCTGACCAATTTCCATCACTTTAGTTTTCTCTCTGTTTATAACCAAACCTACTCTACTAACAGTCTCATCAACAGCTCGAATGAAAGAGTTCATCTCATCAACATCATTTGACAAAAGGGCTAAATCATCAGCATAATCTAAATCAGAAATTTTCATATCTCCAGCCCATTTAAGGCCAAAATCTTTCCCTTGAAGTGAATTTCGCATAACATAATCAATAACCAAGCTAAAGAGAAAAGGAGACAAAATGCACCCTTGTCGAACACCAGAAGTAATGTTAAACCAATTGCTACAAGCCTTACCAACTCTCACACACGACTCAGTGTTATTATAGAGAGCTTTCGTTATGTTAATTAACTTGTCTGGTATACCATATGATCTCACAATCAACCACAAATTATGACGATCAACAGAGTCGAAAGCCTTTTTGAAATCAACAAAGCTAGCAACCAAAGGTTTCTGAAACTCTAAACATTTCTCAAGAATCTGCCTAAGTGAAAATATCTGATCCACACATCCCCTACCACTTCTGAATCCACATTGCTCTTCTCGCAATTGCCTGTCAACCAGATTCTTAATTCTATTAGGCACAATCATGCAAAGAACCTTACCCGGAACAGAGAGTAGGCTGATACCCCTATAGTTATCACAAGAATTGCGATCACCGTTTTTTTTGAAAATAGGGATAATAATAGTTCTGGTAAAATCCTAAGGAAATATGTTTTTATCATAAAATATATTCAAAATTTCAGTCATCCAAGTGGTAACCGAAATATTCCCAGCTCTAAGCATTTCCGTAGTAATTTCATCTAGCCCTGGGGATTTATGTAATTTAAGTTTAGAAATAGCCAAAATAACTTCAGATTGTGTTATAGGGCCAATATTAAAGCAAGTAACGCACCTATCATCATTATAAACTATGGAAGTAGAACTAACCACATTGTTTAGAACATCACTGAAATGCTTAGCCCACCTAGCCATGACAGAATTCTCACCTTCTATAACCTTACCTTGTTTATCCTTCAATCCCTTTATACCTGTTCGTTTTCTTCCACACAAAACATTAACTATCTGATACAGCTCTCTGCTGTTGTGCTGTCTAACTGCTTCCTCGGCTTTGTCAGCCAAGCCAAAGATTCTTATCAGCAGCTAACTGATCATTTACACATTTATTAAGCTCTCCGTAATGCTTTCTATTAGGACCAGTAGGGCATTGATTAAGGACATTCAAAAATATACATACATACTGGCATAGAAAACAGCAGTGCACGAGAGAACTGGATAGACTCCTTTCAGAGGTAAAACAACCCAACAACCCAACTCTTACACAAAGAATCAATGCACAATACATCGAAGTGATTGAGATATCCTATCTAGAACTATTATGAAACAAACAAACACACCCATCTATTTTCTTCGGGCAATTTCATTGATTTTTATAAGTACTCCTATTTTCAAGGTACTTGTAGAGAGTAGTACTCCTTTAACAACCAATGTAATGGTTCAGAAAAATTGATATCTTAACGAAATATCTTCAAAGCACGACAAAACATCATCATCATTAAGACAATCAACATTAAGGAAAAATTTGTGTAATTCAATCTCCTATTGCATTAAGGGAGAAAAGATACAGGAGAATTGGCACGAGGAACGAAAGATTGCTTATGTCAGTAACAATAAAAGTGGAAACTATTTGAAACTGATAACATCACAGAGCAATGGTTCTCAACATTTTATGCTTCACGTACCCCCTGGAAATGTGTATGTAACTAGCGTACCCCTTGTATAGATAGATAAAACTATAGTTATAGTATAACAATGGGAACAAAATAAAACATATATATCAGTGGTTCTCAAACTTTTATGCTTCACGTACCCCCTGGAAATGTGTATGTAACTAGCATACCCCTTGTATAGATAGATAAAACTATAGTTATAGTATAACAATGGGAACAAAATAAAAAATATATATCAGTGGTTCTCAACATTTTATGCTTCACGTACCCCCTGGAAATGTGTATGTAACTAGCGTACCCCTTGTATAGATAGATAAAACTATAGTTATAGTATAACAATGGGAACAAAATAAAACATATATATCAGTGGTTCTCAAACTTTTATGCTTCACGTACCCCCTGGAAATGTGTATGTAACTAGCATACCCCTTGTATAGATAGATAAAACTATAGTTATAGTATAACAATGGGAACAAAATAAAACATATATATCAGTGGTTCTCAACCTTTTATGCTTCACGTACCCCCTGGAAATGTGTATGTAACTAGCGTACCCCTTGTATAGATAGATAAAACTATAGTTATAGTATAACAATGGGAATAAAATAAAACATATATATCAGTGGTTCTCAAACTTTTATGCTTCACGTACCCCCTGGAAATGTGTATGTAACTGGCGTACCCCTTGTATAGATAGAAAAAACTATAGTTATAGTATAACAATGGGAATAAAATAAAACATATATATCAGTGGTTCTCAACCTTTATGTTTCACGTACCCCCTGGAAATGTGTATGTAATTGGTGTACCCCTTGTATAGATAGATAAAACTATAGTTATAGTGTAACAATGGGAATAATATAAAACATACATATCAGTGGTTCTCAACCTTTTATGCTTCATGTACCCCCTGGAAATATGTATGTAACTGGCGTACCCCTTGTATAGATAGATAAATTATAGTTATAGTATAACAATTGGAATAAAATAAAACATATATATCAGTGGTTCTCAACCTTTTATGCTTCACGTACCCCCTGGAAATGTGTTTGTAACTGGCGTACCCCTTGTATAGATAGATAAAACTATAGTTATAGTATAACAATGGGAATAAAATAAAACATATATTTCAGTGGTTCTCAACCTCTTATGCTTCACGTACCCCCTGGAAATGTGTATGTAACTGGCGTACCCCTTGTATAGATAGATAAAACTATAGTTATATTATAACAATGGGAATAAAATAAAACATATAATTCAGTGGTTCTCAACCTCTTATGCTTCACGTACCCCCTGGATATTTGTATGTAACTGGCGTACCCCTTGTATAGATAGATAAAACTATAGTTATAGTATAACAATTGGAATAAAATAAAACATATATATCAGTGGTTCTCAACCTTTTATGCTTCACGTACCCCCTGGAAATGTGTTTGTAACTGGCGTACCCCTTGTATAGATAGATAAACTATAGTTATATTATAACAATGGGAATAAAATAAAACATATAATTCAGTGGTTCTCAACCTCTTATGCTTCACGTACCCCCTGGATATTTGTATGTAACTGGCGTACCCCTTGTATAGATAGATAAAACTATAGTTATAGTATAACAATGGGAATAAAATAAAACATATATATATCAGTGGTTCTCAACCTTTTATGCTTCATGTATTCCCTGGAAATGTGTATGTGGCTGGGGTACCCCTTGTATACATAAAACTATAGTTATAGTATGACAATGGGAATAAAATAAAAGATATATATCAGTGGTTCTCACACTTTTATGCTTCACGTACCCCCTGGAAATGTGTGTGTAACTGGCGTACCCCTTGTATGGATAGATAAAACTATATTTATAGTATAACAATGGGAATAAAAAACTTGGTTTTCAAACTTCAGATTGTGTTATAGGGCCAACATTAAAGCCAACAATGCATCTATCATCATTGTAAATAATTGGAATAGAACTAACCGCATTGTTTAGAATATCACTGAAATGCTCAGCCCACCTAGCCATGACAGAATTCTCACCTTCTATAACCTTACCTTGTTTATCCTTCAATCCCTGTATACCTGTTCGTTTTCTACCACACAAAACATTAACTATCTGGTACAGCTCCCTGCTGTTGTGCTGTCTAACTGCTTCCTCGGCTTTGAAAGCCAAACCATCAAACCAAAGATTCTTATCAGCAGCTAACTGATCCTTTACCCATTTATTAAGTTCTCTGTAATTCTTTCTATTAGGACTAGTAGGGTATTGATTAAGGACATTCCTGCAGTTCTTTCTTTCCGAAATAAGCTGAAGTGCCTTATCACTCAGATAATTCTGTCTCTTCTGCTCCTTTTTTCCTAAAAGAGTACTGTTTGTGTCCAAAAAAGCCTGTTTAAAATGATCCCATTCTTCCTCAACTTCAGTACTAAGCATACTATGACTGTCACCATGATAGGTTACTTAGTCATAAGCTTTGGCTATAACTGTGTCTTTCAGAGCTTCAGTATTAAAAGCAAATTTTTTAACCCTAGCACAACACTTTTTAAGTTTAAATTTGCAAGACACTTTTAACAAGATAATGGTCAGATCCAATTTCAGCTCCCCTATATGACCTGGTATTTCTAACAGAACTAGCCCATTTGCTGTTAATTAATATATAATCAATCATATTCTTATGCAGCCCATCAGGTGAAACCCATGTGTACTTATGTATGTCGCGGTGTTTGTAATATGTGTTAATTATTCTGAAACCATTGAGTTTACTTACCTGTAGGAGACGTTGCCCATTGCCATTGCAGATACCAATACCAAAAGGGCCTATCACCCCTCCCCAAAGGTCAGAGTTAGTACCAACTTTGGCATTGAAGTCACCTAGAACAAGGATAATATCTCCTTTCTTGACAGAATTCAAAATATCCTGAAGTTGTCCGTAAAACCTATCCTTCTCATCGTCAGTGGGGGCATAAAAGCAGATGACAATTCAAGTCTTTAACGCTTGTCTGAAATTTTGCTGTAAGAAACCTTTCATTAATGCACTCATATCCAAGAAGAGCATCACGAGCGTGTCTGCTGAGAAGCATACCCACGCCTTGGTGATGCTTATTGTCGTCCCTCCTTGAAAAGAGAAATTTAAGATTATTTTTAAGAATCTGACCTTTATCTGTCCATCTGGTCTCTTGCAAGCCGAGAATATCTAAATTATAATGGTGGAATTCTTGTGTGAGGACATCAAGAGAAAAAGCTCTGTGCAGAGTCCTCATATTCCAACTACCTATGGAGAGAAAATGGTTAGTGGAATGTTTAAAGAAACTATAACATTTCATTGAACAATAAGTATAACATTGAGAGAGGGAATGCCAACAATATCAAACAGTCCCCTAATCGCAGATGTGGGGCAAAGACCCGTTCCCCCACCACTAAAGGCTGAAGCCATCTACACTGGAAGACTTCCTCCAATGTAGAATTTGACGATGCCAATAGAAGCAAAGAGTTCAGGTGCCTGCGATGACCTCTGCTCAGGATTATCCACTAGCTGATAAACAATCCTGTGAATCTATTCACTTGGGGCTAATGTCCTTGAAGTGTCCCCGACGAGTTAATTCTTGAAGTCTACCCAGCGAATAAATGTCCCTTGAAGTGTCCCCCAGCGAATAAATGTCCCTTGAAACATCCCCTGACAATAAATGTCCCTTAAAGTGTCCCGAGTGAATTAACTTCCCTTGAAGTGTCCCCAGCGAATAAATGTCCCTTGAAGTGTCTCCAGCGAATAAATGTCCCTTAAAGTGTCCCGAGTGAATAAACTTCCCTTGAAGTGTCCCCAGCGAAAAAATGTCCCTTGAAGTGTCCCCAGCGAATAAATGTCCCTTGAAGTGTCCCCAGCGAATAAATGTCCCTTGAAACATCCCCTGATAATAAATATCCCTTAAAGTGTCCCGAGTGAATAAACTTCCCTTGAAGTGTCCCCAGCGAAAAAATGTCCCTTGAAGTGTCCCCAGCGAATAAATGTCCCTTGAAACATCCCCTGATAATAAATGTCCCTTAAAGTGTCCCGAGTGAATAAACTTCCCTTGAAGTGTCCCCAGCGAACAAAATGTCCCTTAAAGTGTCCCCAGCGAATAAATGTCCCTTGAAGTGTCCCCAGCGAATAAATGTCCCTTGAAACATCCCCTGATAATAAATGTCCCTTAAAGTGTCCCGAGTGAATAAACTTCCCTTGAAGTGTCCCCAGCGAAAAAAATGTCCCTTGAAGTGTCCCCAGCGAATAAATGTCCCTTGAAGTGTCCTCAGCGAATAAATGTCCCTTGAAACATCCCCTGATAATAAAAATGTCCCTTAAAGTGTCCCGAGTGAATAAACTTCCCTTGAAGTGTCCCCAGCGAATAAATGTCCCTTGAAGTGTCCACAGCGAATAAATGTCCCTTGAAACATCCCCTGATAATAAATGTCCCTTAAAGTGCCCCCAGCGAATAAATGTCCCTTGAAGTGTCCCCAGCGAATAAATGTCCCTTGAAACATCCCCTGATAATAAATGTCCCTTAAAGTGTCCCAAGTGAATAAACTTCCCTTGAAATGTCCCCAGCGAAAAAAATGTCCCTTGAAGTGTCCCCAGCGAATAAATGTCCCTTGAAGTGTCCCCAGCGAATAAATGTCCCTTGAAACATCCCCTGATAATAAATGTCCCTTAAAGTTTCCCAAGTGAATAAACTTCCCTTGAAATGTCCCCAGCGAAAAAATGTCCCTTGAAGTGTCCCAAGTGAATAAATGTCCCTTGAAGTGTCCCCAGCGAATAAATGTCCCTTGAAACATCCCCTGATAATAAATGTCCCTTAAAGTGTCCCAAGTGAATAAACTTCCCTTGAAATGTCCCCAGCGAAAAAATGTCCCTTGAAGTGTCCCCAGCGAATAAATGTCCATTGAAGTATCCCCAGCGAATAAATGTCCCTTGAAACATCCCCTGATAATAAATGTCCCTTAAAGTGTCCCAAGTGAATAAACTTCCCTTGAAGTGTCCCCAGCGAAAAAATGTCCCTTGAAGTGTCCCCAGCGAATAAATGTCCCTTGAAACATCCCCTGATAATAAATGTCCCTTAAAGTGTCCCGAGTGAATAAACTTCCCTTGAAGTGTCTCCAGCGAAAAAATGTCCCTTGAAGTGTCCCCAGCGAATAAATGTCCCTTGAAGTGTCCCCAGCGAATAAATGTCCCTTGAAACATCCCCTGATAATAAATGTCCCTTAAAGTGTCCCGAGTGAATAAACTTCCCTTGAAGTGTCCCCAGCGAAAAAATGTCCCTTGAAGTGTCCCCAGCGAATAAATGTCCCTTGAAACATCCCCTGATAATAAATGTCCCTTAAAGTGTCCCGAGTGAATAAACTTCCCTTGAAGTGTCCCCAGCGAAAAAATGTCCCTTAAAGTGTCCCCAACGTAAAAATGTCCCTTGAAGTGTCCCCAGCGAATAAATGTCCCTTGAAGTGTCCCCAGCGAATAAATGTCCCTTGAAACATCCCCTGATAATAAATGTCCCTTAAAGTGTCCCAAGTGAATAAACTTCCCTTGAAGTGTCCCCAGCGAAAAAATGTCCCTTGAAGTGTCCCCAGCGAATAAATGTCCCTTGAAGTGTCCCCAGCGAATAAATGTCCCTTGAAACATCCCCTGATAATAAATGTCCCTTAAAGTGTCCCGAGTGAATAAACTTCCCTTGAAGTGTCCCCAGCCAAAAAATGTCCCTTGAAGTGTCCCCAGCGAATAAATGTCCCTTGAAACATCCCCTGATAATAAATGTCCCTTAAAGTGCCCCAAGTGAATAAACTTCCCTTGAAGTGTCTCCAGCGAATAAATGTCCCTTGAAGTGTCCCCAGCGAATAAATGTCCCTTGAAACATCCCCTGATAATAAATGTCCCTTAAAGTGTCCCAAGTGAATAAACTTCCCTTGAAATGTCCCCAGCGAAAAAATGTCCCTTGAAGTGTCCCCAGCGAATAAATGTCCCTTGAAGTGTCCCCAGCGAATAAATGTCCCTTGAAACATCCCCTGATAATAAATGTCCCTTAAAGTGTCGCAAGTGAATAAACTTCCCTTGAAATGTCCCCAGCGAAAAAATGTCCCTTGAAGTGTCCCCAGCGAATAAATGTCCCTTGAAACATCCCCTGATAATAAATGTCCCTTAAAGTGTCCCGAGTGAATAAACTTCCCTTGAAGTGTCTCCAGCGAAAAAATGTCCCTTGAAGTGTCCCCAGCGAATAAATGTCCCTTGAAGTGTCCCCAGCGAATAAATGTCCCTTGAAACATCCCCTGATAATAAATGTCCCTTAAAGTGTCCCGAGTGAATTAACTTCCCTTGAAGTGTCTCCAGCGAAAAAATGTCCCTTGAAGTGTCCCCAGCGAATAAATGTCCCTTGAAGTGTCCCCAGCGAATAAATGTCCCTTGAAACATCCCCTGATAATAAATGTCCCTTAAAGTGTCCCGAGTGAATAAACTTCCCTTGAAGTGTCTCCGCAGCGAATAAATTTCTATTGAAGTCACCCCAATGAACAAATATCCCTTGAAGTGTCCCCGGCGAATAAATGTCTCTTGAAGTGTCCGCAGCGAATAAATGTCCCTTGATGTATCCACGGAAAATAAATATCCCTTGAAGAGTCTGCGAATAAGTGTCCCTGGCCACTTAGCGTGTTGTGTGCAAAAAGAAAAACAGGGCCGCTCAGAGGTAAAAACAAACCAACGTTCAAGCAAATGCTTGAGACTGATTTTAGTGTTGATGAGTCTCTTCTACGTATATCCATTTAAAGGGCGTAACGATTAGTCAGTTCATAACCTGTGGTGGGGATAACTGCATCGGAAGTGTGCCAGGCCGGTGTATTCTGCAGTTCTCAGTTCCAAGTCTCGCTTGGGCAAGCGTTGAGATTTTATTTCTGTAAAACTCCCCATTCTGTCCTCGGTCAGTAATGGACACCAATGGGCTTGAAAAGGCCGCCGTCCGTGGTATGGGACATTAAGCCATGGCTCCGTGTGTGCAGGAGAGCCATACCTTGTGCACGTTAAAGAACATGCTGGATGACCTTGACGGGAGACTACCATCTGTCTCCCAACAGCTGTTCCAATGGGTCCCCTCCCCCAACCTTTTCTGAGCTTTCAGGGCCTTGTGACCTGACCATTTGGTCCATTGTGTGCCGGGGAGGGGATGGCGCAGTCGGTAGCGCGCCAGGCTCGTAATCTGTAGTTCGCAGATTCGAGTTCCAGCTGGGTCAGCGTTGAGATTTATCTCCACAAAATTCCCCGCCCTGCCCACGGTCAGTAGGTGACACCGATGGGCTTGGAAAGCCGCCGTCCGTCAGATGGGACGTTAAGCCGTGGCCCCGTATGCGGGAGAGCCATATCCTGTGCACGTTAAAGAACACGCTGGATGGCCTTGACGGGAGGCTACCATCTGTCTCCCAACAGCTGTCCCAGTGGGTCCCTCCCCCAACCTTCTCTGAGCCTTCGGGGTCCATGTCACCTGGCCATTTAGCCCATTGTGTGCAAAAAACTGCCACTCAGAGGTAAAACAACCGAACGTTAAAGAACACGCTGGATGGCCTTGACGGGAGGCTACCCTCTGTCTCCCAACAGCTGTTCCAGTGGGTCCCCTCCCCCAACCTTCTCTGAGCCTTCGGGGTCCATGTGACCTGGCCATTTAGCCCATGGTGTGCAAAAAAGTGCCGCTCAGAGGTAAAACAACCCAACCCAACCTTCGGGGTCCATGTGACCTGGCCATTTAGCCCATGGTGTGCAAAAACGTGCCGCTCAGAGGTAAAACAACCCAACCCATTGTGTGCCAAGAAAACCGCTCAGAGGTAAAACAACCCAACCCTTTGAGCGGTCGCAATGAACTAAATATACAAGTCACACGGACACTAAGGGATTAATGAAGGTTGGGAACTGAACAGAAGAAATGGAAGCTACACGTCACGGCCATCCAGCGTGTTCTTCAACGTACACAGGGTATGGTTCTCCAGCACATGGTGCCAAGGGAGAAGGTCTCATGTGAGGTGGGCGTCGGCCTTTCTAAGCCCATCGATGTCCTCTTTCTCACCGAGGGTAGAATGGGAACTGGCGAAGATAAATTTCAACTCAAGTACGATTGGGATTCGAAACAGGGAAGCTCAGATGCCAAACGGAGAAATCCGCATCCCGAGGAGAAGGGTAAGTGACTGGATTGAACTAGACTAAATAAACTAAAACACCATTACCGTATATTTTTCTCAACGATTATTCTCGCCAAACGATGCAATAACGTTTTCTTTCCAAGCTTTGTTTTTTTAGTTCTTTATTTAAAAAACTCTGAATATATGTGCACTACATACGTTTTTAATTCCTTTCTTATCTTTAATTAGAGCCACCTATATCATACTATGCCTAGAGGTTCGAGTCCCAGCTGGGTCAACGTTGAGATTTATCTCCGCAAGATTCCCCGCCCTGCCCACAGTCAGTAGGGGACACCGATGGGCTTGAAAAGGCCGCCGTCCGTCGGATGGGACGTTAAGCCGTGTTCCTTGTGTGGGAGAGCCATACCCTGTGCACGTTAAAGAACACACTGGATGGCCTTGACGGGAGGCTACCATCTGCCTCCTAACAGCTGTTCCAGTGGGTCCCCTCCCCAACCTTCTCTGAGCCTTCGGGGTCCATGTGACCTGGCCATTTAGCCCATGGTGTGCAAAAAGTGCCGCTCAGAGTAAAACAACCCAACCTGTCTACAGAGTGCACTAACAGAAAAATATTTTGAAATAAATAGCCCTTTTATTTATAGTATAATAAATTAAAATATTACTGGTAGTAATTGTTTTCTGAAAAATTTGCTACTCAATTTCGAAATATTTACACAATTTTAATAAAGTCAAATTAATTTCTTTTTCTCACGCTTTTTAAAATTTAATTGCCTTTAGTTAAATTTTAAACAAATTAAATAATTTACTTTTTACACATGTTTCATTTCACCACTTTCTTTCGTTAACGGCTGTCCGGGTATATCCAGGTGGCCCTGCTCTTTTCCCAGTCATTTCAGCGGGGAAGTTTATGTATCCCCTCTGAAATAATCTCCCCCCCCCCCCCCCTCTAGACCCTATTGTCCACTGAGCAAAAAGTACCAACTTAAACTTCACCCTCTGCGATATCTCAACCAGTCGCAAACACCTCCACCACACACATCTGACACATCAATCTGGAATGGAAACGCAAAAAAACCTCACTCACCTGCCAGTGTTCCTGATTTCTCGTTGAAATCCCTCTCTCAAGTTTCATTCCATCACGATCATCTCCGCATCTGCAACTGCTTCTCTCATCAGCGGAGGAAGGGCAACAGGTTGATGATGGACTTTCAATGATGAAGGCCCGTGTACGGCTTGATCGACATTCCCACCATCGCTGACTGAGCAAAAGTAACGCGGGCCCCGACGAGCCTCCTTGTTCTCTTCCACCTGTGGCTTGTGCCAACATCTACAGCACACGAGCGGCGGCGGCGGCTGACTCGCCCGGCATCGGCGATCGATCGTGTGCAGAGACTCTAAAGATAGAAAGGTTGCTACCCACAATAATAAATAGCAGACAGAGAGGTAAACCTAAGGCAGTGGGCGCACCATTATCAACACGGCGTGTATCTCTCTTTGACAGGTGTTGGAGGTGGCCTGCTGCATATTTGTGTGAGGGAGTGACTTTTTCCCCCCATCATCTTTAAAGCCTTCCTACAGACTCGCAAGTAAATTCTCCCTGGGCAAATGTTCGTCTACATCCCTAAATCACCGTATCTTATTCTATGCATGTTTGTCGAGATTAATTCCAACGCCCACAAATTAATCTGATCCCACACGATGCTGTTCACCTTCTTCATTTGATCTATGCTCACCTTCTTCATTTGATCTATGCTCACCTTCTTCGTTTGATCCGTGCTCTCTTCTCTCGCTCCTCTCTCTGCACAGTTCATTCATGAGTTCTTCTCCTCCGCTCGTTCGATAACAGGAATTTTTCCTCCCGCGTTCTAAAGATAGATCACTTGATAAATTTTAAAGCTCACATGGAGTCTCGCGGCGGTGAATTGGGAAGTGTTCCGCTTCGTAAAATTTTAGTGGAATCCGCTTCCTTCAATGCCGCGTGAATTTTTTTCCTTCGTTGGTGATTAACCTTTACGCATTTTTTTTTCTCCTATTCGCAATGAACTTCGCCAGTTTGTTAGCTGAAGGAAAAGAAAAATCTCGTTTTAGTTGGGGGGGGGGGTTAGTTGAGTAAATTTTCGATGCGAATGACTCTTCTTGTTTAGTCTCAGTTGATACCCAAGTCACAAAAGCCAACAAAACAGTAATGCTTACCATAGTAAGATTCTGTAACAAATATATATATCTAAATGAAACATTAAATTACTGGTAGTTATAAACATTTGTTTATCATGGATTGAGTTCATTTATTTCCTTTGTACGACTATTCTTGTAATCAGTGATTTCCACCATTTTCAAGATTTTTTTTTCCTTATCATCGCAGGTTGGGTTGTTATACTTCTGAACGGCACTTTTTTGCACACCATGGACTAAATGGCCAGGTCACAAGGACCCCGAAGGCTCAGAGAAAGTTGGGGGAGGCGATCCACTGGAACAGCTGTTGGGAGACAGCTGGTAGCCTCCCGTCAAGGCCAACCAGCGTGTTCTTTAACGTGTACATGGTGTGGCTCTCCCACACACGGGTCACGGCTTAACGTCCCATCCGACGGACGGCGGCCTTTCCAATACCATCGCACCGATGGTATTGGAGTGTTGTGAATGGCTCACAGCTATCTCAGAGTCGTGAATGGCTCACAGCTATCTCAGAGTCGAGAATGACTCACAGCTATCTCAGAGTCGTGAATGGCTCACAGCTATCTGAGAGTCGTGAATGGCTCACAGCTATCTCAGAGTCGTGAATTGCTCACAGCTATCTCAGAGTCGTGAATGGCTCACAGCTATCTCAGAGTTGTGAATGGCTCACAGCTATCTCAGAGTCGAGAATGGCTCACAGCTATCTCAGAGTTGTGAATGGCTCACAGCTATCTCAGAGTCGTGAATGGCTCACAGCAATCTCAGAGTTGTGAATGGCTCACAGCTATCTCAGAGTTGTGAATGGCTCACAGCTATCTCAGAGTCGTGAATGGCTCACAGTTATCTTAGAGTCGTGAATGGCTCACAGCTATCTCCGAGTCGTGAATGGCTCACAGCTATCTCAGAGTCGTGAATGACTCACAGCCATCTCAGAGTCGTGAATGGCTCACAGCTATCTCCGAGTCGTGAATGGCTCACAGCTATCTCAGAGTCGTGAATGGCTCACAACTATCTCAGAGTCGTGAATGGCTCACAGCTATCTCAGAGTCGGAATGGCTCACAGCTATCTCAGAGTCGTGAATGGCTCACAAGTATCTCAGAGTCGTAAATGGCTCACAGCTATCTCAGAGTCGTGAATGGCTCACAGCTATCTCAGAGTCGTGAATGGCTCACAGCTATCTCAGAGTCGTGAATGGCTCACAGCTATCTCAGAGTCGTGAATGGTTCACAGCTAGCTCAGAGTCGTGAATGGCTCACAGCTATCTCAGTGTTGTGAATGGCTCACAGCTATCTCAGAGTCGTGAATGGCTCACAGCTATCTCAGAGTCGAGAATGGCTCACAACTATCTCAGAGTCGTGAATGGCTCACAGCTATCTCAGAGTCGTGAATGGCTCACAGCTATCTCAGAGTCGAGAATGGCTCACAGCTATCTCAGAGTCGTGAATGGCTCACAGCTATCTCAGAGTCGTGAATATCTCACAGCTATCTCAGAGTCGTGAATGGCTCACAGCTATCTCAGAGTCGTGAATGGCTCACAGCTATCTCAGAGTCGTGAATGGCTCACAGCTATCTCAGAGTCGAGAATGGCTCACAACTATCTCAGAGTCGTGAATGGCTCACAGCTATCTCAGAGTCGTGAATGGCTCACAGCTGTCTCAGAGTCGAGAATGGCTCACAGCTATCTCAGAGTCGTGAATGGCTCACAGCTGTCTCAGAGTCGAGAATGGCTCACAGCTATCTCAGAGTCGTGAATGGCTCACAGCTATCTCAGAGTCGTGAATGGCTCACAGCTATCTCAGAGTCGTGAATGGCTCACAGCAATCTCAGAGTTGTGAATGGCTCACAGCTAGCTCAGAGGCGTGAATGGCTCACAGCTATCTCTCTCCTAACTAGGGTAAATCAGTCGTTTAAAGCTTTTCAAGTTTACATCTTAGTATGTCTCTGATATAGCTGAAACCCTCTGAATTCCATAACTTCGGACTTTTAAAAGTTGTTTCCTTCCATTGTTATCTATATGAATTGATTAAACAAAAATGATTTAAAATGGGAAAAAAATAATGATCATCTATTAAAATTATGATATCATTTCTTAAAGACGAAGTGTAGGTTTAATTTTTTTGAAATATTTATTTCAATCCATAATTCGTTTGTCCCTTGTTGTTTGTTTTCGACAATTTTTCGACAATTTTTCGACAATTTTTCAGCCCTAGTCCAAACTATTTTCGACAATTGTTCAGCCCTAGTCCAAACTATTTTCAATTGTTCAGCCCTAGTCCAAACTATTTTCGACCATTGTTCAGCCCTAGTCCAAACTATTTTTGACAGTTGTTCAGCCCTAGTCCAAACTATTTTCGACAATTGTTCAGCCCTAGTTCAAACTATTTTCGATAATTTTTCAGCCCTAGTCTGAACCACGACAACAACTTTTTGAGCTCTATTCGGAACCATTTCGACAATTGTTGAACCCTAGTCCAAACTATTTTCGACAATTTGTCATCCCTTGTCCAAACTATTTTCGACAATTTTTCAGCCCTAGTCTGAACCACGACAACTTTTTCAGCTCTAGTCCGAACCATTTCGACAATTGTTGAACCCTAGTATAAACTATTTTCGACAATTGTTCAGCCCTAGTCCAAACTATTTTCGACAATTTGTCATCCCTTGTCCAAACTATTTTCGACAATTGTTCAGCCCTAGTCCAAACTATTTTAGACAGTTGTTCAGCACTAGTCCAAACTATTTTCGACAATTTTTCAGCCCTAGTCCAAACTATTTTCGACAATTGTTCAGCCCTAGTCCAAACTATTTTCGACAATTTGTCATCCCTTGTCCAAACTATTTTCGACAATTGTTCAGCCCTAGTCCAAACTATTTTTGACAGTTGTTCAGCCCTAGTCCAAACTATTTTCGACAATTGTTCAGCCCTAGTTCAAACTATTTTCGACAATTTTTCAGCCCTAGTCCAAACTATTTTCGACAATTTTTCAGCCCTAGTCGAAACTATTTTCGACAATTTGTCATCCCTTGTCCAAACTATTTTCGACAATTTTTCAGCCCTAGTCTGAACCACGACAACAACTTTTTGAGATCTAGTCCGAACCATTTCGACAATTGTTGAACCCTAGTCAAAACTATTTTCGACAATTGTTCAGCCCTAGTCAAAACTATTTTCGACAATTCTTCAGCCCTAGTCCAAACTATTTTTGACAGTTGTTCAGCCCTAGTCCAAACTATTTTTGACAGTTGTTCAGCCCTAGTCCAAACTATTTTCGACAATTGTTCAGCCCTAGTCCAAACTATTTTCGACAATTGTTCAGCCCTAGTTCAAACTATTTTCGACAATTTTTCAGCACTAGTCTGAACCACGACAACAACTTTTTGAGCTCTAGTCCGAACCATTTCGACAATTGTTGAACCCTAGTCCAAACTATTTTCGACAATTGTTCAGCCCTAGTCCAAACTATTTTCGACAATTTGTCATCCCTTGTCCAAACTATTTTCGACAATTGTTCAGCCCTAGTCCAAACTATTTTTGACAGTTGTTCAGCCCTAGTCCAAACTATTTTCGACAATTGTTCAGCCCTAGTTCAAACTATTTTCGACAATTTTTCAGCCCTAGTCCAAACTATTTTCGACAATTGTTCAGCCCTAGTCCAAACTATTTTCCACAATTTGTCATCCTTTGTCCAAACTATTTTCGACAATTTTTCAGCCCTAGTCTGAACCACGACAACAACTTTTTGAGCTCTAGTCCGAACCATTTCGACAATTGTTGAACCCTAGTCCAAACTATTTTCGAGAATTGTTCAGCCCTAGTCCAAACTATTTTCGACAATTGTTCAGCCCTAGTCCAAACTATTTTCGAGAATTGTTCAGCCCTAATCCAAATTATTTTGGACAGTTGTTCAACCCTAGTCCAAACTATTTTCGACAATTGTTCAGCCCTAATCCAAACTATTTTCGACAATTTTTCAGCCCTAGTCCAAACTATTTTCGACAATTATTTAGCCCTAGTCCAAACTATTTTCGACAATTTGTCATCCCTTGTCCAAACTATTTTCGACAATTGTTCAGCCCTAGTCCAAACTAATTTTGACAATTGTTCAGCCCTAGTCCAAACTATTTTCGAAAATTTTTCAGCTCTAGTCCAAACTATTTTCGACAATTTTTCAGCCCTAGTCCAAACTATTTTTGACAGTTGTTCAGCCCTACTCCAAACTATTTTCGACAATTGTTCAGGGTTAATCCAAACTATTTTCGACAATATTTCAGCCCTAATCCAAACAATTTTCGACAATTTTTCAGCCCTAGTCCAAACTATTTTCGACAATTTGTCATCCCTTGTCCAAACTATTTTCGACAATTTTTCAGCCCTAGTCTGAACCAAGACAACAGCTTTTTGAGCTCTAGTCCGAACCATTTCGACAATTGTTGAACCCTAGTCCAAACTATTTTCGACAATTGTTCAGCCCTAGTCCAAACTATTTTCGACAATTGTTCAGCCCTAGTCCAAACTATTTTTGACAGTTGTTCAGCCCTAGTCCAAACTATTTTCGAGAATTGTTCAGCCCTAATCCAAATTATTTTTGACAGTTGTTCAGCCCTAGTCCAAACTATTTTCGACAATTGTTCAGCCCTAATCCAAACTATTTTCGACAATTTTTCAGCCCTAGTCCAAACTATTTTCGACAATTTTTCAGCCCTAGTCCAAACTATTTTCGACAATTTGTCATCCCTTGTCCAAACTATTTTCGACAATTTTTCAGCCATAGTCTGAACCACGACAACAACTTTTTGAGCTCTAGTCCGAACCATTTCGACAATTGTTGAACCCTAGTCCAAACTATTTTCGACAATTGTTCAGCCCTAGTCCAAACTAATTTCGACAATTGTTCAGCCCTAGTCCAAACTATTTTTGATAGTTGTTCAGCCCTAGTCCGATCTATTTTCGAGAATTGTTCAGCCCTAATCCAAACTATTTTCGAAAATTGTTCAGCCCTAATCCAAACTATTTTCGACAATTTTTCAGCCCTAGTCCAAACTATTTTCGACAATTTTTCAGCCCTAGTCTGAACCACGACAACAGCTTTTTGAGCTCTAGTCCGAACCATTTCGACAATTGTTGAACCCTAGTCCAAACTATTTTCGACATTTTTTCAGCCCTAGTTAAAAATATTTTCGACAATTGTTCAGCCCTAGTCCAAACTATTTCCGACCATTGTTCTGCCCTAGTCCGAACTATTTTCGACAATTTTTCAGCCCTAGTCCAAACTATTTTCGACAATTGTTCAGCCCTAGTCCAAACTATTTTCGACAATTGTTCAGCCCTAGTCCAAACTATTTTCGACAATTGTTCAGTCCTAGTCTGAACCACAACCACAACTTTCTGGGCCCTAGTCAGAATCAATTCCACAATTTTTGAGCCCTAGTCCGGACTATTTCGACAATTGTTGTTCCCTATTCCGGATTATATAGACACTTTCTGAGCCCTAATTCGAACCATTTGCACAATTTTTGTGCCCTAGTCGAAAACATTTCCACAATTCCAGAGCCCTAGTCTGAATTATTTTCTACCATTTTTGATCCCTAGTCTAATACATTTCCGACAACTGTTAAGCCCTAGTCCGAAACATTTTTGGCAATTGTTGAGCCATGCTCACGACAATTTTCGACAATTGTTAAGCCCTAATCTGGACCATTTCGTTAAATGGTGTTCCCTACTCTGTACCATTTCGACACTTGTTGGGCCCTACTCCGGGCTATTTTGACACTTTTGAGCCCTAGTCAGAAACATTTCCACAATTCCGGAGCCATAATCCGAATCATTTTCGACCATTGTTGATCCTTAGTTCGAAACATTTTCGGCAAATTTTGAGCCCTAATGCGAATCTTTTCGGCAATTGTCGATTCCTAGTCCGAATCATTTTCGGCAATTGTTCAGTCTTAGTACGAACCATTTTCGACATTCAGTAACAGAAGTCTCACGAATTCTGTCGTTGTATGTCGAAAATCTGAAGAATCTGAATTTTCCTTTTTGCTCCAACGAATTTACCATACCTGGAGCACAAGGACAACGCTCGTCCTCCGCCGGTTTAACGATGGGTTGAGTTGGGTTGTTTTACCTCTGAGCTGCACTTTTTTGCACACCATGGGCTAAATGGCCAGGTCACATGGACCCCGAAGGCTCAGAGAAGGTTGGGGGAGGGGACCCACTGGAACAGCTGTTGGGAGACAGATGGTAGCCCCCCGTCAAGGCCATCCAGCGTGTTCTTTAACGTGTACAGGGTATGTCTCTCCCGCACACGGGACCATGGCTTAACGTCCCATCCAACGGACGGCGGCCTTTCCAAGCCCATCGGTGTCCCCTACTGACCGTGGGCAGGGCGGGGAATTCTGCGGAGATAAATCTCAACGCTGACCCAGCTGGGACTCGAACCTGGGAACTACAGATTACGAGCCTGGCGCGCTGCCGACTGAGCCACCCCCGCCCCTTAACGATGGAGACTTGGTTCCATCCGTTTTCGTATTAGTTTCGACAGCTGAAGGAGTTTTTAATTGGCAATACATTCCTAAACAATGATGAAGTCATTGCAACTCTGCAAAGTTGGATTGACAAGCAACCAAAAACCTTTTTTGAAACAAAAAATGAGAAGCTTCCAAACATTGGAACAAGTGCATTGCAGTTAACGGGGCCTACGTTGAAAAGTAATATGAATGATTTTTTCCATTTTGTTGGGAATAGACTTGTAGAATCAAATTCGCGTTTATATCTGAACGTCCCTCGTAACACAATATATTATCATAATAAATATAACTAACATTATATATCAGTGTTGAGACATATTTCCGCAAAACTCCTCGCCTTGCCCACGGTCAGTAGGGGACACCGATGAGCTTGGAAAGGCCGCCGTCTGTCGGATGGGACGTTAAGTCGTGGTCCCGTTTGCGGGAGAGAGCCATATCCTGTGCACGTTAAATAACGTGCTGGATGGCCTTGACGGGAGGCTACCATCTGTCTCCCAACAGCTGTTTCAGTGGGTCCCCTCCCCCAACCTTCTCTGAGCCTTCGGGGTCCATGTGACCTGGTCATTTAGCCCATGGTGTGCAAAAAAGTGCCGCTCAGAAGTAAAACAACCCAACCCATAGTATATTATAATAAACAAATAATATGGTTAATAACTAAATTTGCTTATTATTCAAATTTAAATAAATTTCGAATATATCCCTACCTAAGACAATAAGGATGGTCCCCAGTAAAACGGGGCGGGGGTGGCTCAGTCGGTAGCGCGCCAGGCTCTTAATCTGTAGTTCCCAGGTTCGAGTCCCAGCTGGGTCAGCTTTGAGATTTATCTCCGCAAAATTTTCCCGCCCTGCCTACGGTCTGTAGGGGACACCGATGGGCTTGAAAAGGCCGCCGTCCGTCGGATGGGACGTTAAGCCGTGGCGCCGTGTGCGGGAGAGCCATACCCTGTGCACGTTAAAGAACACGCTGGATGGCCTTGACGGGAGGCTACCATCTGTCTCCCAACAGCTGTTCCAGTGGGTCCCCTCCCCCAACTGTCTCTGAGCCTTCGGGGTCCATGTGACCTGGCCATTTAGCCCATGGTGTGCAAAAAAGTGCCGCCCAGAAGTAAAACAATCCAATCCCCAGCAAAACTTGCATTTACACCATCTGTTTAGATTTTAACATTTTTCCAACCTTCTCTTCCGACCGACGTCAATATTTCAGTAATCCCATCAACCACCTCGCCTCTCTATTCTCCCCATTAACCATCGACTAATGTTGCTAAATCCGTAAATCGAATATCATCTCTCGATTCCTGTCTCTCGCTTCTCGAGGGCTTAAAACAGATCTTTCTTTCGCTTCTTCTATTTTGTCTCTCTCTCTCTCACTGTGTGTCTCTCGTGCACGTGTGTGTGCGCGCCTGGGTTATTGTCGTTCTTTTCGCTTGTGTCCAAAGTGCTTTTAGACAGTATTTGCTTTTGCGAGAAAGCACCAGGAAATTACACGCAAAGTACCACGAAATCTGATCGAGTTTAAAAAGATTCCCCCCACCCCACTCTTTTTTTCTCGTCCCGCTTAGCTTAACGGTAGAAAGCTTTCGAACATTTTTCTGTTTTGAAACGCTTTCTGCAGTTTAATTTTTTAAGTAATATGAAAGTTTTTAGCAGTGATGGGTCATCAGGAGAGGAAGGATTTTATCCCTCCCAAACCGTAGAGCGTTATTCGTCACGAAGAGTATTCAAGGCATTCAAAAATTAATGCAGAACAGAAAAGAGAGCAAGTAGAGTGAGCGTCATAAATTTTGCAACATTTGATGAAAATATTTCTCAAGCACCTGCTTGGCACAGAGGTCTGACTTTTAAACAGTATTTGCTTTTGCAAGAAAGCACCAGGAAATTACACGCAAAGTACCACGAAATCTGATCGAGTTTAAAAAGATTCCCCCCACCCCACTCTTTTTTTCTCGTCCCGCTTAGCTTAACGGTAGAAAGCTTTCGAACATTTTTCTGTTTTGAAACGTTTTCTGCAGTTTAATTTTTTAAGTAATATGAAAGTTTTTAGCAGTGATGGGTCATCAGGACAGGAAGGATTTTATCCCTCCCAAACCGTAGAGCGTTATTCGTCACGAAGAGTATTGAAGACATTCAAAAATTAATGCAGAACAGAAAAGAGAGCAAGTACAGTGAGCGTCATAATTTTTGCAACATTTGATGAAAATATTTCTCAAGCACTTGCTTGGCACAGAGGTCTGACAGGAGACTTTCAATATAATTAGGGTGAACATATTTGAAGAAAATCCGGAGACTTCAGAATTTCATCTGAGGATTCGGTTTCATTAACCAGATTTAAAGAAAGAAATCCGAGGGATTTTGAAATTTTCATCTGAAGGATTGGATTTTTATTCGGGTGACCAGATTTGAAGAAGCAGATCCAAAGGCATTTGAAAATTTCATGTGAAGGATTGGGTTTTTTGTTCGGGTAAACAGATTTAAAGAAGCAGACCCAGGGACATTTCAGATTTTCATCTAAGGATTGGGTTTTTATTCGGGTGACCAGATTTAAAGAAGCAGATCCAGGCGCTTTTGAAAAAATCATTTGAATGATTGGATTTTAATTCGTGTGACCAGATTTAAAGAAGTATGTCTAGGGGCTTTTGAAGATTTCATCTGTAGGATTTGGTTTTTTTTCGGGTGACTAGATTTTAAAGAAGTAGATCGATTTTTACTTTTAGGGCTAAATGAAAAATTCTTTTTCAGTTGGATAGATGTCGAACAAATATTGTGATTAGCAATTTCGAAAAATTTCAATAGCTTTAATAGCGCCCTCTAGCGGTGGGAAAAGATGGAAAATGCTACTTTTCTATCTTTTTCCACCACCAAATGAAACATTTTTTAAAGAGGTAAACGAAAAATGTTTTTTTTTTTGTTTTACAGACACTATAAATAAAAATAATGAAAATAAATACCCCCTCAAGCAGCTGCTTGCCACAGAGGTCTGACAGGAACCTGCCAGATTTATACACCACAGTAGAAGGTCTGAGAGAATGGCGGGACCTCAGCAGAAAAACATTACTATAGCCATGCCTTAACCGGGGCTCGAACCCAGGTCCCTTAAATCAGTAGCCCAGCGTGCTAACCACTCGGCCAACAACAACAAAAAAAATAATTGCATTCACCTCCCCCCCCCCCCGGGTCTAAAGGGTCAAGTGATTGTTACCAATGGTAACTTCGTAACCTCCACATTTCAAAACCAAAATTTCAAACTTCTAACATAATTACATCGTTTAAAATATTCGTTTGATATTTTGGAATTTTCAAAATTTTCTACCGTTAGAGGGCGCAGTTATACCTTTTGGGAGATTCGAAAAATGCAAATTGTAATATATCAATAATGCCTATCTAACACAAAAAGAATTTTTTATTTATCTGTATAAACAAAAATTTCGATGTCCACAGACAGACAACAAAGCAAAATTATCTCTTTTTTTTAACAAAAAAAACCCTAAAATATACTTTTCCTTTTTAACCGTTTTCTAAAGAGTGTTTCCAATCATGAACACTGAAATCTGTCTCAAATATTACCCTACCCTTTTCCGGAATCCATAAGTACCGTGCAATACCATTCAGTTATGCACGCTAAACAATTCGAGAGACGACAAAACATGGCGTCCAATTTTGAGATGGCCAACCTCTACCTATATAGGATTGTTGGTTGGGTTGTTTTACCTCTGAGCGGCACTTTTTTGCACACCATGGGCTAAATGGCCAGGTCACATGGACCCCGAAGGCTCAGAGAAGGTTGGGGGAGGGGACCCATTGGAATAACTGTTGGGAGACAGATGGTAACCTCCCGTCAAGGCCATCCAGCGTGTTCTTTAACGTGCACAGGGTATGGCTCTCCCGCACACGGAGCCACGGCTTAACGTCCCATCCGACGGACGGCGGCCTTTTCAAGCCCATCGGTGTCCCCTACTGACCGTGTGCAAAACAGGGAATTTTGCGGAGATAAATCTCAACGTTGACCCAGCTGGGACTCGAACCTGGGAACGACAACGTATATAGGGCCTCTAATGATAACTTCGTACTTGCGCAATGAAAAGATATTGCTATAGTACCGTTTTACGCCAAATTACTCCGCCACAAGTAGTTCTAGATAGGAAAAAAGTAGTTCTACATAAAAAATGATATCGCGCATTATGGGCATGAAAAAACATGATACTCTATAAGCAGCTAAAATGTTTCGTTAGTTTCCTCCAGAAATTTAAATATTAAGAATTAGCTTACATAATAAAAAATTGTTTAATTGGGGTGGCATCCTCACAAATCCCATTTGTACATCCATTTTAATTTGGTAAGTATAAAGTGAATAAACCTTTAATTTATTTGATTTATTTAGCATAATTGATCGTTTATAGAAGTTTCAGGGCAGTTGTAAATTTTAGTGTTGCTATGTTTAACCAAAGAACGTATAAGGAAAAGAGTTCAGCTTTGATAAAGCGTAAGTGGCGACCTCAAGTGGTGTTTCGATTCGTATCGTGCATTTGTTTAAGCTTGGAAGCAAATAAGGGGCAAAGGAATTATGCATCAAAAAATTTATATTTTAAAAAAGGAAAAAAAGTAACTGCACTTTGTATTTGAAAAAAATAATATCATGATTTTAATAAAGGTTTATTTTCTCCATTGGAATTATTTTTCGTTGAACCAACAATTATAAATTGAACGGATAGAGAAGATTTGAAATTGCCTGAAGTTAATTTATAGAATAAATTATTACAATTAGAAGCTTTCTTGGTTGCATAGAAACAGGAAACAGAATTGATATTAATATACTCTGCAAGGATATCAATGGGAAATTATTACGTAGGAAAAGCGAAGAGAATGGAAGTTGATAGTAACATGTAATTACAAAAGCGTTCGTCCCCTGTAATGTTCGTTTCACCTCTACGCCAAATGCACGATACTCGATTTTACATTAATCTCTATGGAAGCTTAACTTCTTCTCTCTCTACATTCTTTGGTTTAACGTTATGAATAGGAGAGAATTATATAGTTTATATTTGCTCGTATTTAACCTCACGTGACATTTAATACAATTTCAAGTACAACTTGCTGAATACTGTATCGCCGTAAGAAATTCAGCTTGCCGTGGCTAAAATATAAAGCGGCAAGGCATGATCGCGTCCGTTGTACTTTTAACGTAGTAAGGTGTGCTTTGCATACGGCATCTTGAAGCGATAGGAACCGCTAGCCTCACGATTGCAACGAACAGTTTTAAAAGTATTTTTCTCAGTATAACAACTTTCTATTGCAAAGTAGTTAAGACGAGAATTTTTAAGAGTAATATTTAGAATTTTAGATTCTACTCAAATATAAATAAATTACTGAGGTTTTGTTTTTACGTTTAAGAATATTCAAGTCTAATATGCATTGTGGGTACGGTAAAACTGTTATTGGTTCCTGTCAACTCCATGACCTATGTTCCAGTACTTAAAAAAAAAAATACCCCCTCAAGCAGCTGCTTGCCACAGAGGTCTGACAGGAGCCTGTCAGTTTATTTGCCATAGTAGAAGGTCTGAGAGGATGGCAGGCCCTCAGCAGAAAAACGACACAACATCCATGCCTTACCCGGGGCTCGAACCCAGGTCCCTTAGATCAGTAGCCAAGCGCGCTAACCACTCGGCCATGGGATGGCAAAAATAAATACCCCCTCAAGCAGCTGCTTGCCACAGAGGTCTGACAGGAGCCTGTCAGTTTATATGCCACAGTAGAAGATCTGAGAGGATGGCAGGACCTCAGCAGAAAACAACACGAACATCCATGCCTTACCCGGGGCTCGAACCCAGGTCCCGTAGATCAGTAGCCAAGTGCGCTAACCACTCGGCCACGGGACGGCTAAAAAAATGTGGAACGCTTCACGATTTTGCGTGTCATCCTTGCGCAGGGGCCATGCTAATCTTCTCTGTATCGTTCCAATTTTAGTATATGTACTCGGTAATAAAATGCTGTGGCATTCAGCACGGGATGGTAACAGCATTTAACAATCCTTTATCCTTTCCTGGACCACTTTGTAAAAGGGGCCTCAGGACCATAAAGTGTTGGTTATCCCACATTTCGGCGATTAGGCTTAATGGCTTGCAGGCTGCTTAGATTCGTTGAAAAATGAAAAAAAAAGAAGCAAAGGGAAGCTGCTACATCGTAAAAAGTGTTAGAGAGTGGTGGGGAGTAGTTAAAATATCTTCAATGATGGAGGATGAAATGTATAATGCGTTTTGTGGGACATGCTGTGAGTTGGTGTCAATAAAGTAGATTTTAGCTCTTGCGTTGCGTTACACAACGTAGCGTAACTATCTAGGAAATGGGATGGACTGTAGTTAAAGGTATGGGATTGATATAGTTATAAATTTTGATGTGGGGAGGAGGGGTCTGGGGTCATGAATAGGGGTGGAAATATGTGTCATGGGGGGGGGGCTTAGGCAGAATTTTTATATTATTTAAATCCTCTTGCATTGGAGGGAGTTAACTGTAGAAATGGAATTTTTAGGGTGAGGGGGAGAGGGGCCTTTAATTAACTGCCCTTAAAAATTATAAAATGTGCCATTAATTTAATGGGGATGTGAATTGAGGTATATGGGGGTAAGGAGATGGTTGTTAGCCACTTAGATTAGCAATAATAATGAGGTGGAATGCAGTGAAGTAGACTCGAAGGGGTCCAGTGCAAACTGTATTCCTTGTGAATTAAAGGATATTTGATACCATAAATTTTTTTCCATAATAGTGAGGGGTAAGGGGGTTATGGGGGTCTGTTATGGCCAATTGGTGTATTCAAAATGGTGAAGTGGGGGTTGTGGGTTGACAGGAGGTAATAAAAATTTGAATTAATCGATAGGTTAGAGCATTTTAATACAGAATAATCATGATACTAATAACTCATAATAATTGCAGTATTTACTAATAATTGCAGTATTAAAATGATCTAACCTATCGGTTAATTCAAATTTTTATTACTTGAAGTATATTTTATAATTTGAAGATGTGACAAATAACATAAGTACCAATATGTGACGTTTGGACTCGCCAATTGTAATAGAAGTCCTGGCGTAGATATCCTTATAAATTGCAAAAGCAATTTAAAACGTTATAATTGGCTAAACAAGAAAGAATAATCAATTTGCATTCTTGTTTAGCCAATTACAAAGTTTTAAATTGCCTTTGCAATTTACAAGGATATCTATGCCATAAGACTTCTATTACAATTGGCGAGTCCAAACGTCACATGTTAGAACATATGTTACATCACGTGTCATTCGAAGAGTTTACCAAAGAGCCAATCAAAATGATCACTTCAGCGATCAGATACATAAAGAGGAATGCGGTTTGTTTTGATCGAACGGCCATCAATTTTCTTCGTTTTAAAAAAATATACTTGCTCAAGCGTTCTCTAAGTCTTACTAGTTCAGTTAAAATCATCATCATCATCATCATCATCCTCAAGCAGCCATGGGCTACGGAGGTCCAACCAGACCGTGCAATTTAGTTCTCCAAGCAAGTCTATCCTGAGCTACATCTACTGCATCTGGCCACTGCACACCAATTCTAACAAGGTCTTGTTTGACATTGTCTGCCCACCGCATCCTAGGTCTCCCCTTCTTTCTGAGGCCTTTAGGCACACTGTTCATAACCCTATTCGCCAATCTATAATTATTCATACGGGCAACATGGCCAAACCAACGGAGTCTCTCTCTGCACAATATGCTGCTTAAAGGAGGTTGCAAACTCCTATGCCTAATCTCATCATTAGTTACAAAGTTGAACCACCTAATGCCCAAGATACTGCGTAAGCATCTGGAATCAAAAGCATCTAGTTTCCTGTTATCTTGTTTACAAAGTGTCCAAGTTTCACTACCATAACTAACCCTAGAAAGAACCAAACTATTGTACAGTCTAATTTTAGTCTTTAGGTGTATACGCCTATTTCTCCACACTCTCCATAGGTTCTTAAAAGTCCCGGCAGCAATCCCAATTCGTCTGTTAATCTCATGCCGCACATCACCATTATCTGTTACATAGCTCCCAAGATAATTAAACTGTGACACCTGCTCAAGACTGCAACCATTCAGATTAACTGAATCACAGCCTGCCTGACCAATTTTCATCACTTTAGTTTTCTCTCTGTTTATAACCAAACCTACTCTACTGCCAGTCTCATCAACAGCTCGAATGAAAGAGTTCATCTCATCAACATCATTTGCCAAAAGGGCTAAATCATCAGCATAATCCAAATCAGAAATTTTCGTATCTCCAGCCCATTTAAGGCCAAAATCTTTCCCTTGAAGTGAATTTCGCATAACATAATCAATAACCAAGCTAAAGAGAAAAGGAGACAAAATGCACCCCTGTCGAACACCAGAAGTAATGCTAAACCAATTACTACAAGCCTTACCAACTCTCACACACGACTCAGTGTTATTATAGAGAGCTTTCATTATGTTAACTAACTTGTCTGGTATACCATATGATCTCACAATCAACCACAAATTATGACGATCAACAGAGTCGAAAGCCTTTTTGAAATCAACAAAGCTAGCAACCAAAGGTTTCTGAAACTCTAAACATTTCTCAAGAATCTGCCTAAGTGAAAATATCTGATCCACACATCCCCTACCACTTCTGAATCCACATTGCTCATCACGCAATTGACTGTCAACCAGATTCTTAATTCTATTAAGCACAATCATGGAAAGAACTTTACCTGGAACAGAGAGTAGGCTGATACCCCTATAGTTATCACAAGAACTGCGATCACCTTTTTTGAAAATAGGGATAACAATAGCTCTGGTAAAATCCTTAGGAACCATGCCTTTGTCATAAAAGATATTCAGAATTTCAGTCATCCAAGTGGTAACCGAAACATTCCCAGCTCTAAGCATTTCCGTAGTAATTTCATCTACCCCTGGGGATTTATGAAGTTTAAGTTTAGAAACAGCCAAAATAACTTCAGACTGCGTTATAGGTCCAACATTAAAGCCACCAATGCATCTATCATCATTGCAGACAATGGGAGTAGAACTAACCACATTGTTCAGAACATCACTGAAATGCTCAGCCCACCTAGCCATGACAGAATCCTCCCCTTCTATAACCTTACCTTGTTTATCCTTCAATCCTTGTATGCCTGTCCGTTTTCTACCACACAAAATTTTAACTATCTGGTACAGCTCTCTGCTGTTGTGCTGTCTAACCGCTTCCTCGGCTTTGTCAGCCAAACCATCAAGCCAAAGATTCTTATCAGCAGCTAACTGATCCTTTACAAGTTTATTAAGGTCTCTGTAATGCTTTCTATTAGGACTAGTAGGGTATTGATTAAGGGCATTAATGCAGTTCTTTCTTTCAGAAATAAGCTCGAGTGCCTTATCACTCAAATAATTTTGCCTCTTCTGCTCCTTTTTTCCTAAAAGAGTATTGTTAGTGTCCAAAAAAGCCTGTTTAAAATGATCCCATTCTTCCTCAACTTCAGTAGTAAGCAAACCATGACTGTCATAATGACTAAGTAACCTATCATGGTAAGCTTTGGCAATAACTGGATCTTTCAGAGCTTCAGTATTAAAAGTAAATTTTTTAACCCTAGCACAACACTTTTTAAGTTTAAGTTGCAAGACACTTTTAACAAGGTAATGGTCAGATCCAATTTCAGCTCCCCTATATGCCCTGGTATTCCTAATAGAACTAGCCCATTTGCTGTTAATTAATATGTAATCAATCATATTCTTATGCAGCCCATCAGGTGAAACCCATGTGTACTTATGTATGTCACGGTGTTTGTAATAAGTGTTAGTTATTCTGAATCCATTGAGTTTACTTACCTGTAGGAGACGTTGCCCATTGCCATTGCAGCAACCAATACCAAAAGGGCCTATTACTCCTCCCCAAAGGGCAGAGTCAGTACCAACTTTGGCATTGAAGTCACCAAGAACAAGGGTAATATCTCCTTTCTTGACAGAATTCAAAATATCCTGAAGTTGTTCATAAAACCTATCCTTCTCATCCTCATCGGCATCCTCAGTGGGGGCATAACAGCAGATAACATTCAAGTCTTTAACGCTTGTCTGAAATTTTGCTGTAAGAAACCTTTCATTAATGCACTCATATCCTAGAAGAGCATCACTAGCGTGTCTGCTGAGAAGCAGACCCACGCCTTGGTGATGCTTATTGTCGTCCCTTCCTGAAAAGAGAAATTTAAGATTATTTTTAAGAATCCAACCTTTATCAGTCCATCTGGTCTCTTGCAAGCCGAGAATATCTAAATTATAATGGTGGAATTCTTGTGTGAGGACATCAAGAGAAAAAGCTCTGTGCAGAGTCCTCACATTCCAACTACCTATGGAGAGAAAATGGTTAGTGGGATGTTTAAAGAAACTATGTTTATTGAGAGAGGGAATGCCGACAATATCAAACAGCCCCCTAATCGCAGACATGGGGCAAAGACCCGTTCCCCCACTACTAAAGGCTGAAGCCATCTACACTGGAAGACTTCCTCCAATGTAGAATTTGACGATGCCAATAGAAGCAAAGAGTTCAGGTGCCTGCGATGACCTCTGCTTAGGATTATCCACCAGCTGATAAACATATCCTGTGAATCTATTCACTTGGGGCTGTCAACCCACAAACAAACAGAAAACACAGCGGAAGACTTTCCCTCCACAGAAGCCCACCAGTGCAGCAAAATCAGGATCCATAATCAAGCTCAGAGCCATATATCTGTCCAGTCCAGTAGGTTTATATGGTCAGCACCAGGACCCTGTGTGGTTGACCACTCCTCAGCAGGGTAGAAAAAAAAGAAAACTAGCCATAGTTGTCCAGATCAGTAGGCCACACTAATCTGGCAGCCCTCCCCTTCCGTTCACTTCCACAAGAGAGTATCTCTTTTGAAAGTTACTAACGGTCCGCACCACGAGAAGGCGGGGTCGGACATTAGGTGCTAGGCCTGGCCGGTTCTATGCATCATCACAGGGGATTGGTGCATAGCTCTCCTTCCAGTGACTACCTAGCTACCATTTACAGACCTCAGTTAAAATACTTAGGAATAATGTGCATTTGAATGGTAAAATCATTGCATAAATGCTTCTACGTTTAAAAGTCATTGAAAAGCGAAACGTCCATAGAGGGTAATTTTAACAAGGCAAGAATATCGTTCCCACCGCCCTCTACTGGTATGGGACACTTTTTCTGCCAGATTTTAATAGGCGAATGCCACACTACACTTATAGACACTATAACATAGCTCTTTACTTTCCGCACTCGCATTCAGGAAATATAGTGGAACAATAATTTTTACAATATCCCCTTCTTTTAGGGGGCCAGAAAGCATGGGGGGTCAATTTTCTACGGTCTACGACACTCCCCACCTCACAAGCTTTCATTTAACACATAGCTCTTTACTTTCCACACTCGCATTCAGGAAATATAGGGCAACAATAATTTATACACTATCCCCTTCTTTTAGGGGGGAAGAAAGCATGGGGGGTCAATTTTCTACGGTCTACGACACTCCCCACCTCACAAGCTTTCATTGAACACATAGCTCTTTACTTTCCACCCTCGCATTCAGGAAATATAGAGCAACAATAATTTTTACACTATCCCCTTCTTTTAGGGGAGGAAGAAAGCATGGGGGTCAATTTTCTACGGACTACGACACTCCCCACCTCACAAGCTTTCATTGAACACATAGCTCTTTACTTTCTGCACTCACATTCAGGAATTATAGGGCAACAATAATTTTTACACTATCCCCTTCTTTTAGGGGGAAGAAAGCATGGGGGGTCAATTTTCTACGGTCTACGACACTCCTCACCTCACAAACTTTAATCGAACACATAGCTCTTTACTTTCCGTACTCGCATTCAGGAAATATAGGGCAACGATAATTTTTACGTTATCCCCTTTTTCAGGGGGGAAGAAAGCATGGGAGTCAATTTTCTACGGACTACGACACTCCCCACCTCACAAGCTTTCATTGAACACGTAGCACTTTACTTTCTGCACTAGCATTGAGAAAATATAGAGCTACAATAATTTTTACAATATCCCCTTCTTTTCGGGGGGAAGAAAGCATGGGGGGTCAATTTTCTACGGTCTATGACACTCCCCACCTAACAAGCTTTCATTGAACACATAGCTCTTTACTTTCCGCACTAGCATTCAGGAAATATAGGGCAACAATAGTTTTTACACTATCCCCTTCTTTTAGGGGGGGAAGAAAGCATAGGGGGTCAATTTTCTACGGACTACGACACTCCCCACCTCACAAGCTTTCATTGAACACATAGCTCTGTACTTTCCGCACTCGCATTCAGGAAATATAGAGAAACAATAATTTTTACACTATCCCCTTCTTTTAGAGGGGAAGAAAGCATGGGGGTCAATTTTCTACGGTCTACGACACTCCCCACCTCAGAAGCTTTCATTGAACAAATAGCTCTTTACTTTCCGCACTCGCATTCAGGAAATATAGGGCAACAATTATTTTTACACTATTCCCTGCTTTTAGGGGGAAGAAAGCATGAGGTCAATTTTCTACGGTCTACGACACTCCCCACCTCACAAGCTTTCATTGAACACACAACTCTGTACTTTCCGCACTAGCATTCAGGAAATATAGGGCAAAAATAATTTTTACACTATTCCCTTCTTTTAGGGGGAAAGAAAGCACGGGGGGTCAATTTTCTACGGTCTACGACACTCCCCACCACACAATCTTTCATTGAACACATAGCTCTTTACTTTCCACATTAGCATTCAGGAAATATAGGGCAACAATAATTTTTACACACTCCCCATCTTTTAGGGAGGAAGAAATCATGGGGGTCAATTTTCTACGGTCTACGACACTTCATACCTCACAAGCTTTCATTGAACACATAGCTCTGTACTTTCCACCCTCGCATTCAGGAAATATAGGGCAACAATAATTTTTACATTATCCCCTTCTTTTAGGGGGGGAAGAAAGCATGGGGGTCAATTTTCTACGGTCTACGACACTCCCCACCTCACAATCTTTCATTGAACACATAGCTCTTTACTTTCCGCACTAGCATTCAGGAAATATAGGGCAACAATAATTTTTACAGTATCCCCTTCTTCTAAGGGGAAGAAAGCATGGGGTCAATTTTCTACGGTCTACCACACTCCCCACCTCACAAGCTTTCATTGAACATATAGCTCTTTACTTTCCGCACTCACCTTCAGGAAATACAGCGGAACAATAATTTTTACACTATCCCCATCTTTTAGGGGGGAAGAAATCATGGGGGGTCAATTTTTTACCTTGTACGACACTCCCCACCTCACAAGCTTTCATTGAACACATAGCTTTTTACTTTCCGCACTCGCATTCAGGAAATATAGGGCAACAATAATTTTTACAATATCCCCTTTTTTGGGGGGGAAGAAAGCACAGGGTCAATTTTCTACGGTCTACGACACTCCCCACCTCACAAGCTTTCATTGAACACATAGCCCTTTACTTTCCGCAATCGCATTCAGGAAATATAGGGCAACAATAATTTTTACACTCTCCCCTTCTTTTAGGGGGGAAGAAAACATGGGGGTCAATTTTCTACGGTCTACGACACTCCCCACCTCACAAGCTTTCATTGAACACATAGCTCTTTACTTTCTGCACTCACATTCAGGAAATATAGGGCAACAATAATTTTTACACTATCCCCTTATTTTAGGGGGGAAGAAAGCATGGGGGATCAATTTTCTACGGTCTACAACACTTCCCACCTCACAAGCTTTAATTGGACGCATAGCTCTGTACTTTCCGCACTCGCATTCAGGAAATATAGGGCAACAATAATTTTTACACTATCCCCTTATTTTAGGGGGGAAGAAAGCATGGGGGGGTCAATTTTCTACGGTCTACGACACTCCCCACCTCACAAGCTTTCATTGAACACATAGCTCTTTACTTTCCGCACTACCATTCAGGAAATATAGGGGAACAATAATTTTTACACTATCCCCTTATTTTAGGCTGGAAGAAAGCATGAGGTGGATCAATTTTCTACGTTCTACGACACTCCCCACCTCACAAGCTTTCATTGAACACATAGCTCTTTACATTCCGCACTCGCATTCAGGAAATATAGGGCAACAATAATTTCTACACTATCCCCTTATTTTAAGGGGGAAGACAGCATGGGGGGATCAATTTTCTACGTTCTACGACACTCCCCACCTCACAAGCTTTCATTGAACACATAGCTCTTTACTTTCTGCACTCGCATTCAGGAAATATAGGGGAACAATAATTTCTACACTATCCCCTTATTTTAGGGGGGAAGAAAACATGGGCGATCAATTTTCTACGTTCTACGACACTTCCCACCTCAGAAGCTTTCATTGAACACATAGCTCTTTACTTTCCGCACTCGCATTCAGGAAATATAGGGCAACAATAATTTCTACACTATCCCCTTATTTTAGGGGGGAAGAAAGCATGGGGGATCAATTTTCTACGTTCTACGACACTTCCCGCCTCAGAAGCTTTGATTGAACACATAGCTCTTTACTTTCTGCACTCGTATTCAGGAAATATAGGGGAACAATAATTTCCACACTATCCCCTTATTTTAGGGGGGAAGAAAACATGGGGGATCAATTTTCTACGTTCTACGACACTTCCCACCTCAGAAGCTTTGATTGAACACATAGCTCTTTACTTTCTGCACTCGTATTCAGGAAATATAGGGGAACAATAATTTCTACACTATCCCCTTATTTTAGAGGGGAAGAAAACATGGGGGATCAATTTTCTACGTTCTACGACACTTCCCACCTCAGAAGCTTTCATTGAACACATAGCTCTTTACTTTCCGCACTCGCATTCAGGAAATATAGGGCAACAATAATTTTTACACTATCCCCTTATTTTAGGGGGGAAGAAAGCATGGGGGGGTCAATTTTCTACGGTCTACGACACTTCCCACCTCACAATCTTTCATTTGACACAGCCAGTTACTTTCCACACTCGCGTTCAGGAGATATAAGGGAGCAATCATTTTCACATTGTCTCCTCTTTTTAGGGGGGAGGAAAGCACGAGAGGATCAATTTTTCGTAGCCTACTACATTCCCCGCATCAGTAGCTTTCATTCGACGTTGGGTTGGGTTGTTTTACCTTTTGAGTGGCACTTGTTTGCACACCTTGGGCTAAATGGCCAGGTCATATAGACCCCAAAGGCTCAGAGAAGGTTAGGGGAGGCAACCCACTGGAACAGCTGTTGGGAGACAGATGGTAGCCCCCCGTCAAGTCCATCCGGCATGTTCTTTAACGTGCACAGAGTATGGCTCTCCCATACACGTGGCCACGGCTTAACGTCCCATCCGACGGACGGCGGTCTTTCAAAGCCCATCGGTGCCCCTACTGACCGTGGACAGGGGGGGGGGGGGAATTTGCAGAGATAAATCTCAACGCTGACGCAGCTGGGACTCGAATCTGGGAACTACAGATTACGAACCTGGCGCGCTACCGACTGAGCCACCCCCGCCCCAATGCCAAAAGTAACAAGCTATACCTAAAATGAAAGCTTCTGACGCGGGAATGTCATAGGCTTTAAAAATTCACCCCCCATGCTTTATTCCCCCCTAAAAAAGGAGAAATATGAAAACTATTCTTCCGCTATATCTCCAAAACGAGAATGCCAAATATGTGAGAATGACCCCTATGCTTTATTATCCCCTAAAAGAGGAGAAATATGAAAACAATTCTTCCTATAACAATGGGAATAAAATGAAACATAAATATATACATTAAATTTTGCATTCATAAATTACATATATCTGTAAACACAAAAAAATTACATTTTTGCACAGTAGTGTTGCCAACTTAGCGACTTTGTTACTAGATCTAGCGACTTTTGAGCTCTCACGGGGTACCCCAAAAACTTTTACCGCGTACCCTACGCTGAGAACCCCTGGCTTACAGGTAAAAGAAAACCAACAACTTCCAAGTCGTACTTTTAAACTCCTCTCCTACCCCTAAATCCCTCTGGAATAGGGGGTGGCTCAGTCGGTAGCTCGCCAGACTCGTAATCTGTAGTTCCCAGGTTCGAGTCCCAGCTGGGTCAGCGTTGAGATTTATCTCCGCAAAATTCCCCGCCCTGCCCACGGTCAGTAGGGGACACCGATGGGCTTGGAAAGGCCGCCGTCCGTCGGATGGGACGTTAAGCCGTGGCCCCGTGTGCGGGAGAGCCATACCCTGTGCACGTTAAAGAACACGCTGGATGGCCTTGACGGGAGGCTACCATCTGTCTCCCAACAGCTGTTCCAGTGGGTCCCCTCCCTCAACCTTCTCTGAGCCTTCGGGGTCCTTGTGACCTGGCCATTTAGCCCATGGTGTGCAAAAAAGTGCCACTCGGAGGTAAAACAACCCAACGTTAAAGAACACGCTGGATGGTTTGACGGAAGGCTACCATCTGTCTCCCAACAGCTGTTCCAGTGGGTCCCTTCCCCAACCTTCTCTGAGCCTTCGGGGTCCTTGTGACCTGGCCATTTATCCCATGGTGTGCAAAAAAGTGCCGCTCAGAAGTAAAACAACCCAACCCAACCGGCTCTTATAGGATGTTTTGGCTTGGCGTACTACCCAATAAAACCCCCTAAAGATTTGGAAAAAATTCTCCCATCATCAGGGCCTACCTTTGAGCAAAAAAGTGCGGCTCAGAGGTAAAACAACCCAACCCAACCCTCTGGAATAAAAATTCCTTCTTTTATTCCACTGCCACCCCCCCCCCCCCCCCCCCCCACCCACCACCGTAGCTAAATTCTGGCGGACGTTTTCCTACTAATAACGTTAAAATTTTTCCCTCTAGAAAAGAACTCTACTGTTAGGGAACATTTTCTTCGGAAGTTTTGTTTCCAACTCCCTCCCAAAGTTTGTTTCCAACTCCCTAGTTCCTCTTCAAAGAAGCAAAAACCCCATACCAATGAAACGGACCCGTTGGAGCATTCCATTTGATCTTCACATCGCTTGGTATCCAACGAGAAGAAATATAAAGAAACTGGAACAAAAAGAAACTGCAAAGCAATAAAAGGAATCTTTTTTCTCCTTTTTTCCCGTCTTTGCCATCGAAGCTTTCGATCCAGCTGATTCCCAACATTCCTTTGGTATTGAATAGCAGCGAAGCTTGAAACGTTCCAGAACACGATGTTCAAAATGAATTACAGATTTTCCGAAACAATACCTATATTCCCATGTGTACATTACGATAAAAAAAAATGAGACAAATTTTGCAACGATTAAATTATTTCTTTGAAACGGCGTTGAATTCAAAGGAAGATATTGACGCTAAACGCGTCTCTTTTGATAAGTGAACAATAAACTTCTGTCGTTTCAGCCTCGTTGGAAAATGATGTGATTTGTGCGAGGAATGTTATCAGTGTGAATGGAGCTTTTGATTTTGCTTTTCAAGGTATATATGATGGACAGGGCCGGACTTACGCATACGCTAAGCTGCAGTTAGGGCCTCACGATATGTGGAGCCTCAGAGAAATACATTTCGAGTTTCAAGGTGACACAAAATTTTTTTATCTAATTTATTATGCGTTGGGTTGGGTTGTTTTACCTCTGAGCGGCACTTTTTTTGCACACCATGGGCTAAATGGCCAGGTCACAAGGACCCCGAAGACTCAGAGAAGGTTGGGGGAGGGGACCCACTGGAACAGCTGTTGGGAGACAGATGGTAGCCTCCCGTCAAGGCCATCCAGCGTGTTCTTTAACGTGCACAGTGTATGACTCTCCCGCACACGGGGCTTAACGTCCCATCCGACGGACGGCGGCCTTTCCTAGCCCATAGGTGTCCCCTACTGACTGTGGGCAGGGCGGGGAATTTTGCGGAGATAAATCTCAACGCTGACCCAGCTGGGACTCGAATCTGGGAACTACAGATTACGAGCCTGGCGCGCTACCGATTAAGCCACCCCCCGCCTCTGTAGGAGCAGTGTTAGTTCAGTTGGTGGCACTCCAGGCTCATAAATCCATCTCGAAGAGGTTAAGAATTTAAGGAAATTATTGGCATAAAATAGGAACGTATTTTTAAATTTCGAAGGGATTTTCTGTATGCATCGAGTGATGAAGCTTTTTGGAAGGTCATTTGGTGACATAATGTGCCTTTAAAAGGATTCAAACTGTATTTTACATCTAAAGTCTACTTAAATATTGGGGGCAGGGTAATAATTAAATATTGGTGGCTCAGTAAATAGCACGCCAGGCTCATAAACTGCAGTTCCCAGATTCCAGTCCTAGCTGGGCCAGCGTTGAGATTTATCTCCGCAAAATTTCCCGCCCTGCCCGCGATCAGTAGGGGACACCGATGGGCTTGAAAAGGCCGCCATCCGTCGGATGTGGACGTTAAGCCATGGTCCCGTGTGCGAGAGAGCCATACCCTCTGTACGTTAAAGAATAAGCTGGATGGCCTTGATAACAGTCTACCCTCTGTCTCCCAACAGCTGTTCCAGTGAATACCCTCCCCCAACCTTCTCCGGGCCTTCGGGATCCTTGTGACTTGGCCATTTAGCCCATTGTGTGCAAAAAAAAAAATGCAGCTCAGAGGTAAAACAAACCAACAACAACACAACTAAAAATTGTACTCACACTTTTATTATGAACTTAGTGTTTTCTTATAATTAATCAAAATAAGAATTTAGAAATATAGTTAATTTTAATTTCATAACAGTTTTGAAACAAGAAGAAAAGGAAAAACCCTAAGAAATTAAATGGGAGAGGGTATTAGGTTGTTTTACCTCTGAGCGGCACTTTTTTGCACACCATGGGCTAGATGGCCAGGTCACATGGACCCCGAAGGCTCAGAGAAGGTTAGGGGAGGGGACCCACTGGAACAGCTGTTGGGAGAGAGATAGGAGCCTCCCGTCAAGGCCATCCAGCGTGTTCTTTAACGTTCGATTGTTTTACCTCTGAGCGGCACTTTTTTGCACACCATGGGCTAAATGGCCAGGTCACATGGACCCCGAAGGCTCAGAGAAGGTTGGGGGAGGGGACCACTGGAACAGCTGTTGGGAGACAGATGGGAGCCTCCCGTCAAGGCCATCCAGCGTGTTCTTTAACGTTGGGTTGTTTTACCTCTGAGCGGCACTGTTTTGCACACCATGGGCTAAATGACTAGGTCACATGGACCCCGAAGGCTCAAAGAAGGTTGGGGGAGGGGACCCATTGGAACAGCTGTTGGGAGACAGATGGTAGCCTCCCGTCAAGGCCATCCAGCGTGTTCTTTAACGTTCGGTTGTTTTACCTCTGAGCGGCACTTTTTTGCACACCATGGGCTAAATGGCCAGGTCACATGGACCCCGAAGGCTCAGAGAAGGTTGGGGGAGGGGACCCACTGGAACAGTTGTTGGGAGACAGATGGTAGCCTCCCGTCAAGGCCATCCAGCGTGTTCTTTAACGTTGGGTTGTTTTACCTCTGAGCGGCAATTTTTTGCACACCATGGGCTAAATGGCCAGGTCACATGGACCCCGAAGGCTCAGAGAAGGTTGGACGAGGGGACCCACTGGAACAGCTGTTGGGAGACAGATGGTAGCCTCCCGTCAAGGCCATCCAGCGTGTTCTTTAACATTCGGTTGTTTTACCTCTGAGCGGCACTTTTTTGCACACCATGGGCTAAATGGCCAGGTCACATGGACCCCGAAGGCTCAGAGAAGGTTGGGGGAGGGGACCCACTGGAACAGCTGTTGGGAGACAGATGGTAGCCTCCCGTCAAGGCCATCCAGCGTGTTCTTTAACGTTGGGTTGTTTTACTTCTGAGCGGCACTTTTTTGCACACCATGGGCTAAATGACCAGGTCACATGGACCCCGAAGGCTCAGAGAAGGTTGGGGGAGGGGACCCATTGGAACAGCTGTTGGGAGACAGATGGTAGCCTCCCGTCAAGGCCATCCAGCGTGTTCTTTAACGTTCGGTTGTTTTACCTCTGAGCGGCACTTTTTTGCACACCATGGGCTAAATGGCCAGGTCACATGGACCCCGAAGGCTCAGAGAAGGTTGGGGGAGGGGACCCATTGGAACAGCTGTTGGGAGACAGATGGTAGCCTCCCGTCAAGGCCATCCAGCGTGTTCTTTAACGTTCGGTTGTTTTAATTCTGAGCGGCACTTTTTTACACACCATGGGCTAAATGGCCAGGCCACAAGGACCCCGAAGGCTCAGAGAAGGTTGGGGGAGGGGACCCACTGGAACAGCTGTTGGGAGACAGATGGTAGCCTCCCGTCAAGGCCATCCAGCGTGTTCTTTAACGTTGAGTTGTTTTACCTCTGAGCGGCACTTTTTTTACACATGGGCTAAATGGCCAGGCCACAAGGACCCCGAAGGCTCAGAGAAGGTTGGGGGAGGGGACCCACTGGAACAGCTGTTGGGAGACAGATGGGAGCCTCCCGTCAAGGCCATCCAGCGTGTTCTTTAACGTTGGGTTGTTTTACCTCTGAGCGGCACTTTTTTTACACACCATGGGCTAAATGGCCAGGCCACAAGGACTCCGAAGGCTCAGAGAAGGTTGGGGGAGGGGACCCACTGGAACAGCTGTTGGGAGACAGATGGGAGCCTCCCGTCAAGGCAATCCAGCGTGTTCTCCCGCACACGGGGCTACGGCTTAACGTCCCATCCGACGGACGGCGGCCTTTCCAAGCCCATCGGTGTCCCCTACTGACCGTGGGCAGGGCGGGGAATTTTGCGGAGATAAATCTCAACGCTGACCCAGCTGGGACTCGAACCTGGGAACTACAAATTACGAGCCTGGCGCGCTACCGATTGAGCCACTCCCGCCCCACGACGTGTCCAAAGAAAACTTACCCCTAAAATGTTCAATGAAGAAATGTAAAAATTTGTCTGAAGATAAAGATAATAATCAAATCTACTTAAATCTCGATTTTCAACAATATTCATTCGATGTCCAGCGTTATGGATGCTAATTTTTAAAAATAATTTTTAAAGTAAAAAAAATTATTAATAATTGTCGAATATTGAATTAATTTTTATGCAAACTTCGAATATGTATTTTATTAAATGGTTGAAACAATACTTATTACTTAAGTTATAATTTCTGAGGTAAATTATGACGCATTACTTTGGGAAATAAGGTTGGGTGCTCAGTCGGTAGCGCACCAGGCTCGTAATCTGCAGTTCCCAGGTTCGAGTCTCACTTTGGCTAGCGTTGAAATTTATCTGCGGAAAACTCCTCGCCAGTAAGGGGGCGGGGGTGGCTCTGTCGGTAGCGCGCCAGGCTCATAATCTGTAGTTCCCAGGTTCGAGTCCCAGCGTTGAGATTTATCTCCGCAAAATTCCCCGCCCTGCCCACGGCCAGTAGGGGACACCGATGGGCTTGGAAAGGCCGCCGTCCGTCGGATGGGACGTTAAGCCGTGGACCCGTGTGCGGGAAAGCCATACTCTCTGCACGTTAAAGAACACGCTGGATGGCCTTGACGGGAGGCTACCATCTGTCTCCCAACAGAGGCTACCATCTGTCTTCCAGAGAGGCTACTATCTGTCTTCCAGTGGGTCCCCTCCCCCAACCTTCTCTGAGTCTTTGGGGTCCACGTGACCTGGCCATTTACCCCATGGTGTGCAAAAAAGTGCCGCTCAGATGTGAAACAACCCAACCCAACCCTCGCCAGTAGTTGACACCGACAGACTTGGAAAGATCACCATCCATCGGATGGGAAGTTAACCATACCATGCACACGTTAAAGAAGCACACTAGATGGCCTTAACAGAGTTGGGTTGTTTTACCTCTGAGCGGCACTTTTTTGCACACCATGAGCTAAATGGCCAGGTCACATGCACCCCAAAGACTCAGAGATGGTTGGGGGAGGGGACCCACTGGAACAGCTGTTGGGAGACAGATGGTAGCCTCCCGTCAAGGCCATCCAGCGTGTTCTTTAACGTGCACAGGGTATGGCTCTCCTGCACACGGGGCCACGGCTTAACGTCCCATCCGACTGACGGCGGTCTTTCCAAATCCATTGGTGTCCCCTACTGACCGTGGGCAAGGCGGAGAGTTTTTCGGAGATAAGTCTCAACGCTGACCAAGCTGGGACTCGAACCTGGGAACTGCATATTACGAGCCTGATGCGCTACCAACTGAGCCACCCCCGCCTCGGCCTTAACAGGAGGCTACCATCTATCTCCTAACAGATATTCAGTGTGCCCCAACTTTGCACCCTCAGGGTCCTTGTGACCTGAACATTTAACCTATTGTGTGCAAAAAAAAAGTGCCGCTCATAGGTGAAACAACTACAACAGGTTGTGGTTGTTTTATAACTTCCATAATTCTAACCCTTAAGTGTCAGGTTTTTCTTATAGCAAATTTTAAACTTTTTTTCACCATAAAAACATGCGAATTTTAAGGCACAGTGAATAACAAATATAGATAGGTCATGTTACATATCAAACAGCATTTCGTTCTGAATAATAACATTATCAAAATGAAGGTTACCTAACCTAATTTTATAAAACGGTAAACCCATTTTGGACACTTTAAGAGTTAAATACTGGACGGATATTAAAAACAAGATTTAAATAGGTTTGATTACGATATTTATTTTCAGTCACATTTTTTTCGTTAAACGCATATTTTAGAAGTTATTGAGCTTCGAAATTAGATTCCCATTGGTACAACGAAGAAATTTGCCGATATTTTGGGTTGGGTTGTTTTACCTCTAAGCGGCACTTTTTTGCACACCATGGGCTAAATGGCCAGGTCACATGGACCCTAAAGACTCAGAGAAGGTTGGGGGAGGGGACCCACTGGAACAGCTGTTGGGAGATAGATGGTAGCCTCCCGTCAAGGCCATCCAGCGTGTTCTTTAACGTGCACAGGGTATGGCTCTCCCGCATACAGGACCACGGCTTAACGTCCCATCCGACAGACGGCGACCTTTCCAAGCCCATCGGTGTCCCCTACTGACCGTGGGCAGGGCGGGGAATTTTGCGGAGATAAATCTCAACGCTGACCCAGCTGGGACTCGAACCTGGGAACTACAGATTACGAGCCTGGCGCGCTACCGACTGAGCCACCCCCCGCCCGCAAATATTTTGGGAGGGTAGGGTCTATTTGCGTCATTCAGTCCACATAATATATGTTTCAGATTATTATTTTTTTATTTTCAGAATTCCACATATGAATTTCATGCAGGAGCCAGCCATCCTGGTGGAGTTGGACTGTTTCACCTCTGAGGAGCACTTTTTGCACACAATTAGTTAATTGGCCAGGTCACAAGGACTACAAGAGCTTCTGTAAGGAGACAGGTGGTATCCTTCTGTCAAGGCCATCCAGTGGGTTCCTTAACATGCACAGGGTATGATTCTCCCGCACACGGGGTCAAGGATTCTCTCATTCAAAGCAAAGGTTCGTAATCTAAGTTGGGTTATTTTTACTCTGCCAGGCACTTTTTCTTGCACACAGAGGTCTAAATGACTAGGTTACAAAGACCCCCAAGAGCTCAGAGTAAGTTGGGAGATGGGAACCCACTGGGCAACGGTTAGGAGACAGATGGTATTCTCTCATCAAGGCCATCCAGCATATTAATGTGCACAGGGTATGACCCTCCTGCACATGGCACCACGGCTTTATGTTCTATCTGATGGACGGCGGTGGGGCGGGGGTGGCTGTCGGTGGCGCGCCAGGCTCGTAATCTGTAGTTCCCAGGTTCGAGTCCCAGCTGGGTTAGCGTTGAGATTTATCACCGCAAAATTCCCCGCCCTGCCCACGGTCAGTAGGGGACACCGATAGGCTTGAAAAGGCCGCCGTTCGTCGGATGGGACGTTAAGCCGTGGCCCTGTGTGCGGGAGAGCCACACCCTGTGCACGTTAAAGAACACGCTGGATGGCCTTGACGGGAGGCTACCGTCTCCCAACAGCTGTTCCAGTGGGTCCACTCCCCCAACCTTCTCTGAGCCTTCGGGGTCCATGTGACCTGGCCATTTAGCCCATGGTGTGCAAAAAAAGTGCCGCTCAGAGGTAACACAACCCAACCCAACTGATGGACGGCAGCCTTTCCTAGCCCATTAGTATCCCCTTTCTGATAGAGGTCAGGCTGTGGGTTTAGTGGAGATAAATCTCAACATTGACGCAGTGTTGAGCCTGGAAATTGCCTGGAACATCCCTCGAACCTGGCAACTACAGATTATGAGCCTGATGTTTGCAGGTTCGAATCATTACTGGGCTGCAGTGAGATTTTCTCCGCTAATCTATGTTCTGCACTCCATGAAAGAGTATACTAATTAGCTTGGAAAAGCCACTGTCCTTCAGATGGGTAGTTAAAGCATGCTTCTTTTTCAGGATGGGGCCTCTGAGCGGCACTTTTCTCACACAATGGGCTAAATGGCCAGGTCGCAAGGACACCGAAGGCTCAGAGGTTAGGGGAGGGGACCTACTTTAACAGCTGTTAGGAGACAGATGATAGCCTCCCGTCAAGGCCATCCAGGGTTGGGTTGTTTTACCTCTGAGTGGCACTTTTTTGCACACCATGGGCTAAATGGCCAGGTCACATGGACCCCGAAGGCTCAGAGAAGGTTGGGGGAGGGGACCCACTGGAACAGCTGTTGGGAGACAGATGGTAAGCCTCCCGTCAAGGCCATCCAGCATGTTCTTTAACGTGCACAGGGTATGGCTCTCCCGCACACGGGCCCACGGCTTACCGTCCCATCCGACGGACGGCGGCCTTTCCAAGCCCATCGGTGTCCCCTACTGACCGTGGGCAGGGCGGGGAATTTTGCGGAGATAAATCTCAACGCTGACCCAGCTGGGCCTCGAACCTGGGTTGTTTTACCTCTGAGCGGCACTTTTTTGCACACCATAGGCTAAATGGCCAGGTCACATGGACCCCGAAGGCTCAGAGAAGGTTGGGGGAGGGGACCCACTGGAACAGCTGTTGGGAGACAGATGGTAAGCCTCCTGTCAAGGCCATCCAGCATGTTCTTTAACGTGCACAGGGTATGGCTCTCCCGCACACGGGGCCACGGCTTAACGTCCCATCCGACGGACGGCGACCTTTCCAAGCCCATCGGTGTCCCCTACTGACCGTGGGCAGGGCGGGGAATTTTGCGGAGATAAATCTCAACGCTGACCCAGCTGGGCCTCGAACCTGGGTTGTTTTACCTCTGAGCGGCACTTTTTTGCACACAATGGGCTAAATGGCCAGGTCACATGGACCCCGAAGGCTCAGAGAAGGTTGGGGGAGGGGTCCCACTGGAACAGCTGTTGGGAGACAGATGGTAACCTCCCGTCAAGGCCATCCAGCGTGTTCTTTAACGTGCACAGGGTATGGCTCTCCCGCACACGGGGCCACGGCTTAACGTCCCATCCGACGGACGGCGGCCTTTCCAAGCCCATCGGTGTCCCCTACTGACCGTGGGTAGGGCAGGGAATTTTGCGGAGATAAATCTCAACGCTGACTCAGCTGGGACTCGAACCTGGGAACGACAGATTACGAGCCTGGCGCGCTACCAACTGAGCCATCCCCCAGGGTGTTTAAAGTGCAGAGGGTGTGACTCTTCCGCATAAGGGGTCACAGCTTAACATCCCATCTGAAGGATGGTGGCCTTTCGGTCTCTATCAACCTAAGTCCTCTACTGGGCAGGGTGGGGAGTTTTGCGTAGATAAATCTCAACACTGGCACAGCTGGAACTCTAACCTGGGAACTGCAGATTACGAGCCTGGCGCGCTACCGACTGAATCACTCCCAACCCTGTTCAGGATGGCCTTACCCTGTACACATTGAAGAATTCACTAATGGTCTTGAAAAATTTCCATCAGTTTCGTAACAGTTGCCAAATGGATTTCCTGCTCAATGGGGACAGTGGTTAGCTCAGTAGGTAGTATGTTAGGCTTGTTATTTGAAGTTCCCAGGTTGAAGCCCCACCTGGGCCAGCTTTGAGATTTATCTCTACTGAACTCCACCCTACCCACAATAAGAATGGGGACAGCTATGGCCTTGGAAAGGCCACCGCCCATTGAAGCAGTAGTGAAATACCTTCAGTGTGTGGAGCGGACATGGCTGTTAGTAGCGCACCAGGCTCGTAATATGTAGTTCCCAGGTTCCAGTCCCAGCTGGGTCAGCATTGAGATTTATCTCCGCAAAACTCCCCTCCCTGCCCACGGTCAGTAGGGGACACCGATGGGCTTGGTAAAGGCCGCCGTCCGTCGTATGGGACGTTAAGCCGCAGTCCGTGTGCGGTAGAGCCATACCCTGTGCACGTTAAAGAACACGCTGGATGACCTTGACAGGAGGTTACCATCTGTCTCCCAATAGCTGTTCCAGTGGGTCCCCTCCCCCAACCTTCTCTGAGCCTTCCTTGTGACCTGGAAGAGGTCCTTGTGACCTGGCCATTTAGCCCATGGTGTGCAAAAAAAGTGCTGCTCAGAGGTAAAACAACCCAACACACGGTGTGCTCCCATAAGCAGTAAATACCCTCTACAAGTAAGAATATTCTGGATGGCCCTGATATGAGGCTTCCATCAGTGTCCTACCAGCTTTCAAGTGGGTTCCCTTCCCCCAACCTTCTCTGAACCCTGGCCAATATTACGATTGTGTGAAAATAAGTGCCGCTCAGAGGTAAAACAACCCAACACACGTTGTGCTCCCATAAGCAGGAGAGCAATACCCTCTACAAGTAAGAATATTCTGGATGGCCCTGATATGAGGCTTCCATCAGTGTCCTACCAGCTTCCAAGTGGGTTCCCTTCCCCCAACCTTCTCTGAACCCTAGCCAATATTACGATTGTGTGCAAATGAAAATAAGTGCCGCTCAGAGGTAAAACAACCCAACACACGTTGTGCTCCCATAAGCAGGAGAGCAATACCCTCTACAAGTAAGAATATTCTGGATGGCCCTGATATGAGGCTTCCATCAGTGTCCTACCAGCTTTCAAGTGGGTTCCCTTCCCCCAACCTTCTCTGAACCCTGGCCAATATTACGATTGTGTGAAAATAAGTGCCGCTCAGAGGTAAAACAACCCAACACACGTTGTGCTCCCATAAGCAGGAGAGCAATACCCTCTACAAGTAAGAATATTCTGGATGGCCCTGATATGAGGCTTCCATCAGTGTCCTACCAGCTATCAAGTGGGTTCCCTTCCCCCAACCTTCTCTGAACCCTGGCCAATATTACGATTGTGTGAAAATAAGTGCCGCTCAGAGGTAAAACAACCCAACACTATCCAGTTTCAAGATCTTTGCCTCTTCACGACCTAGTCATTTGGCTCATTGTGCGCAGAAGTCATAACAAACCCATCTCAAAAAAACACACCCTCACACAAAAAGTACAATTTCTATATCAATTCATTAGTAAAAAAAAACTTCATATTTGTATCAAATTGTGTAAGAAAATAACAGGAAGCAAGATTAAATTATTTATTGCTTTTGCAACATGATTGACATTTTTCATACACTATATATTTCTGAATGTCTAAGAAATTTCTCAAATAATTTCTTTACAACAGCTGCAGACATTTAGCTTCTAGCTGCACTATATTTGTTGAAAAAATAGACACTTTTTTTTGCTTCTGCTTCACGAATGAGATGTTCTACTTTCTAGCATACCTCTACTGTGTAAATAGAGTGTTGACTGATCAACCAACGTGTGCTAAATATGGAAGATATATTTCTTCACATTCTACATTCCACATTAAGCGTTTTTTCTACTTCGATTCGCAATAATAGATTTGATTTGTGCTAGATTCATTATAATCGCCACAATTAAAGTACCTGTGATTGAAACAATTCTCTCAGTTTTTTTTTCTTTCGATGACATATTTAATTTTTTTTAAATCAATAAAATGCTACACATACTTTTTTAAACAAACGTGCTTTTTGTGTCTTTAGCAACAGGAGATATCATTGTGCCAAATTATCTGCGTTATATTTTATGACTTGTTGGATGATACTGTTGGATGTACCTTTGGTTTACAGCGAAATGTTTTTTGCAAAATAAAGTAGAATAGGATTAATCATTTTTTAAATAAAATGAGGCTTTTATATTCCACTTATTATTTTTGGCTTATTATAATTTAAAAACTTGAAGACCACATTCACTTACTTGTGAGTAACTTGCTTAACGATCTGATTCAGTGCTATTATGTAAGTTTCGACAACTCGAGAAATATTAAAATTTTATTTTGATATTGATTGTCTTTCAAAAATTTCCACAGTATCAGAGAATGATTTGCATTTTTTTCGTTAGAGAAATTTACTATAATTACATGATTTAATTTATAAGTGAAGTTTAATTTTTACCAAGAATCTAAAGGTACATACCTTTTCCCATTTTTGATATGTTAAAAAAATATTGAAATTTATACAGCTCTTTTCAAAACGAAAGATGTATCTTGGAATTGGAAAAGGCAAAAAAAAAGGAATGTCGTTAGTCTTGCAGTGGCACAACTGTTATATTAAAAGTTTACCATCACGCGAGGAAGGGAAGAGGGGACCACTGGACAGCTGTAACACCTACTGTGCAACGTCGGTGCTCTGGCATTGACTTTTTCACTGGCGGGTTATATTTGAATAACGATGGAGGGAAACTTTTCAATAATGGGGGCTTTGGGTTGGATTACCTCTGAGCGGCACTCCATGGGCTAAATGGCCAGGTCAAGTGGACCCCGAAGACTCAGAGAAGGTTGGGGGAGGGGACCCACTGGAACAGCTGTTGGGAGACAGATGGTAGCCTCCCGTCATGAATGATGATTCTGATTTGGATGATTCTGAGAACTACAGATTACGAGCCTGGCGCGCTACCAACTGAGCCACCCCCGCCCCTCAGAGGTTTGGGGAGGGGACCCACCGGAACAGCTGTTGGGAGACAGACGGTAACCTCCCGTCAAGGTCATCCAGCGTGTTCTTTAACGTGCAGAGGGTATGGCTCTCCCGCACACGGGGCTATGGCTTAACATCCCATCCGACGGACGGCGGCCTTTCCAAGCCCATCGGTGTCCCCTACTGACCGTGGGCAGGGCGGCGAATTTTGCGGAGATAAGTCTTAACGCTGACCCAGCTGGGACTCGAACCTGGGAACTACAGATTACGAGCCTGGCGCGCTACCGACTGAGCCACCCCTGCCTCACTTCTTGAGGCCTCTGTATCTGCAACAAGAGCAAAGCTTTGCTAATCACGAAAAGGTGGAAACACTCCATTGCTTCTCTACTCATTAAGGACATAACACTTCCTTAGGTGTCTTCTACCAAAATCCTGGGGGGCGGGGAGGGGCTCAGTCGGTAGCGCGCCAGGCTCGTAATCTGTAGTTCCCAGGTTCGAGTCCCAGCTGGGTCAGCGTTGAGATTTATCTCCGCAAAATTCCCCGCCCTGCTCACGGTCAGTAGGGGACACCGATGGGCTTGGAAATGCCGCCGTCCGTCGGATGGGACGTTAAGCCGTGGCCCCGTGTGCGGGAGAGCCATACCCTGTGCACCTTAAAGAACACGCTGGATGGCCTTGACGGGAGGTTACCATCTGTCTCCCAACAGCTGTTCCAGTGGGTCCCCTCCCCCAACCTTCTCTGAGCCTTCGGGGTCCATGTGACCTGGCCATTTAGCCCATTGTGTGCAAAAAGGTGCCGCTCAGAGGTAAAACAACCCAACCCAACCAAAATCCTGGTGTGCACTTCCAGAAAAACGGATCTAACGCTACTATTCGTGCTAAATTCACCTACTGCAGCTTTCATTCTCATCGGCACCTCAGTATCTTTGGAGCAACCGTTTGTAATTCTGCTCTTTGATCAGCTGCAGGGCGCCCAAGATCGACGCCTATACCAGTTCTGTATACCATTACCTCAGTCATTCCGCTTCAAACCTCTGCTCACAGCAAAAACTGCCACCAAAGGAAAAAGTTCGTCTTACTTTTCCACATCCTGAGAAACCTGTTTAAACCCTGATTATTTTAATCACTATTGATGGGGGCAACAACATCGTCCATTCTCATTACTGGTAAAATATCCCTCGAGTTGTTTGGGTTGTTTTACCTCTGAGCGGCACTTTTTTGCACACCATGGGCTAAATGGCTAGGTCACATGGACCCCAAAGGCTCCGATTGGGTTGGGTTGTTTTACCTCTGAGCGGCACTTTTTTGCACACCATGGGGCTAAATGGCCAGGTCACATGGACCCCGAAGGCTCAGAGAAGGTTGGGGGAGGGGACCCACTGGAACAGCTGTTGGGAGACAAGATGGTAGCCTCCCGTCAAGGCCATCCAGCGTGTTCTTTAAGGTGCACAGGGTATGGCTCTACCGCACACGGGGCCACGGCTTGATGTCCCATCCGACGGACGGCGGCCTTTCCAAGCCCATCGGTGTCCCTTACTGACCGTGGGCAGGGCGGGGAATTTTGCGGAGATAAATCTCAACGCTGACCCAGCTGGGACTCGAACCTGGGAACTACAGATTACGAGCCTGGCGCGCTACCGACTGAGCCACCCCCGCCCCAAATATCCCTTGAGGGATATGCATTTACTAGACCTTAACATGTACCACAGAACCTTGGAACATCCTCCACGGCTCTCAACCAAGTTTACCATTGACTCACACAGCTTTCAACATCTAAACGGTTCTCATCCGCAAGAAGTGTTGAAGTGTGAGAAGTGAAACCCAGAGTTTGTTGCTCCGAAGATTCTGACTCTAAACAGTGGTGTCAATAATTATAGCTCAAGGTAGAAGATATGCCTACGTGTAGAACTGAGTTATCTCCACATATCTAAGGGTAGCCTAAGAAGATATTAAAGCTGTAACAATATCCTTGGACTCTGATGATTTTGGGTTATGTGTGCAGTGAAGATGCCGTTTCCTTTTTAACAATATTTGCTAATTTGGAGGTATGGGTTAGGTTGTTTTACCTCTGAGTGGTACTTTTTTTTGCACACAACGGGCTAGATGGCCAGCTCACAAGGACCCCAAGGGTTCGGAGAAAGTTGCGGAAAGGAGACCCACTGGACAACTGTTATGAGACAGATGGTAGCCTCCCATGAAGGTCATCCAGTGTGTTTCCTTAACGTGCACAAAATATGGCTCTCCCAAACATGGCAGTCATGGCTTAAGTCCCATCCAAAGGGCTAGGAGAAGGTTGGGGAAAGGAGACCCACTGGACAACTGTTAGGAGACAGATGGTAGCCTCCCATGAAGGTCATCCAGTGTGTTTTTTAACGTGCACAGAATATGGCTCTCCCAAACATGGCGGTCATGGCTTAAGTCCCATCCAAAGGGCTAGGAGAAGGTTGGGGAAAGGAGACCCACTGGACAACTGTTAGGAGACAGATGGTAGCCTCCCATGAAGGTCATCCAGTGTGTTTTTTAACGTGCACAGAATATGGCTCTCCCAAACATGGCGGTCATGGCTTAAGTCCCATCCAAAGGGCTAGGAGAAGGTTGGGGAAAGGAGACCCACTGGACAACTGTTAGGAGACAGATGGTAGCCTCCCATGAAGGTCATCCAGTGTGTTTTCTTAACGTGCACAGAGTATGGCTCTCCCAAACATTGGGGTCATGGTTTAAGTTCGATCGAAAGGGCTCGGAGAAGGTTGGGGAAAGGAGACCCACCGGACAACTGTTAGGAGACAGACCACGAAGGTCATCCGGTGTATTTTTTAACATGTACAGAGTATGGCTCTCCCAAACATGGGGATCATGGCTTTAAGTCCCATCCAACGGACAGCAACCTTACCCAGTCCATCGGTGTCTCCTACTGACTGAGGGTAAGGTGGAGGTGTTAGCATAGATAAATCTTAACACTGGCCTAGGTGGGACTCGAACGTGGGAACTGCATGCTAGTGACTGAGCCAACTCCCACCTTTTTGGAGGTGTGTGAGACAAGGGTTCCATCACTGCTTATGAGGTTTTTTATTTTAATGTGTTCCATAACTTTACAAAAGTTTTGACAGTGTCATGGTGGGGAAAGAAAAAAAAAACTAAAACTGGCTGCAAGCCCTATAGTTCCACAGTGTTCTTTAATATTTCGTTTCTATTTTTTAAACGGTTAACATGTTATTTGTCAATTTATTTTCAACTACCTTATCCAAAAAGCTTGCAACTGTTTACCATAAATAGTTTTTTTTTTGTTATGCCGAGTGGTTAGCGCGCTTGGCTACTGATCTACGGGACCTGGGTTCGAGCCCCGGGTAAGGCATGGCTGTCTGTGTCGTTTTTCTGCTGAGGTCCTGCCATCCTCTCAGACCTTCTACTTTGGCATATAAACTGACAGGCTCCTGTCAGACCTCTGTGGCAAGCAGCTGCTTGAGGGGGTATTTATTTATTATTATTATTTTATCATAATATAGGATAGCCAGTCTGAAATATATAAAATTAATATTTTTTGTCAGGGAAAATCATGAATTTTGGTAGATTTTATGAGTTGTGGGAAAGAAAAAACCATGAAAATGACAATTATTAGACATTTTTAAAACATTTGTCCAAGATTTAAAATTTTCAGAAATTCGATTTACAATAAAAATATTTTTTTCTGCCTTGAATTTGAGCTGACTGAAATGTCTGATTTCCAACTATGGAGAAAAACTACTTAAAGTAGCTAAATTTCTTGAAAAAAAGAGAAAATAAACAGTAAAATAATAAAATGTACACACATTTATACAGTCATGAAAGAAGTTTCCTGAAATGCTGCAAAACAAAACAATAGATACATATCTTTCATGACCAAAATAAGAAAAACCTGACATTATAGCTGATCAAATCAATATTGGAGACAGGCAGGTGGCAACCCCAGTAGTTTGGTTTTTCCCAAGCGAAGTAAAATTGTTAAATGCACTTACAGAATATATGCAGGTTACATTTTCAATACGAGATGCAACAAAAAAAATGAGGCTGCACATATAGCTTATGTAATACTCCCTCACCAATGAAACAGATTCAATACATGTTTTACGCTGATTTTCTTCCATTTTTAACAACTGCTAACAATAATTAGCTCAGTGCATCGTCTCTTTAAAAATTTTCTCTTTCTGGAAACTTGCCCTGGAACTGTTAGCGGCCACATAACCGAAAAAAAGTTCCACACAGATTTAGCAGTTTACTATTATTATTCGAATTGGGCAAATAGTGTTTGTGCCACATCTGTTTAACAAAATGCGTGGGTTGGGTTGTTTTACCTCTGAGCGGCACTTTTTTGCACACCATGGGCTAAATGGCCAGGTCACATGAACCCCGAAGGCTCAGAGAAGGTTGGGGAAGGGAACCCACTGGAACATCTGTTGGGAGACAGATGGTAGCCTCCCGTCAAGGCCATCCAGCGTGTTCTTTAACGTTGGGTTGTTTTACCTCTGAGCGGCACTTTTTTGCACACAATGGGCTAAATGGCCACGTCACATGGACCCCGAAGGCTCAGAGAAGGTTGGGAGAGAGGACCCACTGGAACAGCTGTTGGGAGACAGATGGTAGCCTCCCGTCAAGACCATCCAGCGTGTTCTTTAACGTGCACAGGGTATGGCTCTCCCGCACACGGGGCCACGGTTTAACGTCCCATCCGACGGACGGCGACCTTTCCAAGCCAATCGGTGTCCCCTACTGACCGTGGGCAGGGCGGGGAATTTTGCGGAGATAAATCTCAACGCTGACCCAGCTGGGACTCGAACCTGTGAACGACGATTACGAGCCTGACGCGCTACCGACTGAGCCACCCCGCCCCCAAAATGCGTGGTCAAATGCAGTATATTGATCACGACAATTGCTCCATCTCATTCAGCATCATCAGTGAAACAATTTTTGGCCAGAAACCAAATCACAACAACTGAACACCCACCTATGAAAGATCCATTTTAAGAAAGTGGAGCACATAAAGAAGCTTATGACAGAGCACTTGAAAGAATTCTCAAAGAATACTTACAAAAATGTTTCAAAGCATGGAAGACAAGAATGGAGAAGTGTACAGTCGCTCAAAAAAATATCCGAACACTACGGTTGATTACAGAATTCAGAAAAAATATCTGGTAACAATATTTTTAGAAATTAGTGATCTGGCAATCATAGTGTTCGGATATTTTTTGAGCGACTGTATTAGGGCCAAAATAAAGTTCTTAGACGGGGATAACGTTTGATTTCTGTAAAGTTTCAATAATAAATACTTATATGGACATAGCCTCATTTCTTTTTTCCACACCTTGTATATGTATGCACAACTCTAGTAAACTGATATTACATCACTAAAATTGTTCAAATACATTTTTAAACTGTCTTTTTTTTAATTTGTGTATCTCTTTGATTCAATAGGAACAAGTCTAAAAAAACATTTGCATTCAACAGTTTTCAGAAGACTTTTCAAAACAGGTGCTCAATTTTTTCCAACAATACCATTTCAACATATTATGTACAGCGCAGAAAACATTCTCTTGATAACAAAATGATTTGAAGACTCAACACACACATTTGCAGATGCATCACATACACTGGTTCCAAACAAGTTTCACACAAAATCATTCTCAAATTTGATGAACATTTTATACAGTAATTGAAGTTCATATTCAGTGAACACATCTTAAGTTAGAGGAAAACAGAACTACAAACACCACAGATATTAACAAGAAAATGAATTTTTCGGTAAAGTGCAGAAAAGATTAACGATGACTACATCCATGTAACAATCAAAATATCTGCTATTCGTGCTTTCGAGTTGAATTTCTTGAAACAACGGAACATCAAACGTAAAACAGGAAGATAGGTGAGCTGCTTGTGTCTCATAGGCAGTTCAGTTCATAAAATATTCTTAAGTAATAACATTTAAAAGACTTGAAGCATGTAAAAAACACTCTGAAATTGCTACACCCTGAAACTGACGGTTCCCTCTGAAATTCAACACAGTACAACATGGGACATATGCAAATGATCACATAACCAGACATCTTGCTTGATGACTCCCCCCCCGCCCTCACATGCGGAGCGGCTCAGTCGGTAACATATCAGGCTTGTAATCTGCAGTTCCCAGGTTCTGGTCCCAGCTGAGCCAGCGTTGAGATTTATCTCCGCAAACAGTCAGTAAGGGACACCGATAGGCTTGGAAAGGCCGCCGCTTATTGTATGGGACGTTAAGCAGTGGCTCCATGTGTGGAAGAGCCATATCCCGTGCACATTAAAGAACACGTTGGATGGCTTTGAAGGCTACCATCTGTCTCCCAACAGCTGTTCCAGTAGGTCCCTTCCCCCAATCTTCTCTGAGTCTTCGGGTCCTTGTGATCTGGCCATTTAGCCCATTGTGTGCAAAAAAATGTCGCAAATGACCACATATCCAGATAGGAGAAATGATAAAAATATTTCATTAAGCATTTATTTTCAGTATTTATTGTTAGATGCAGAAGTTGTTAACAATTACTTTTATTTTCTGAAATGGCATCCTTAAATTCCATAGAAGTGTGTGGAATATCGAGAAACATACACATCAATGCTTTTGAGACTCTACACTTAACCTGTTTCTTTCATCAGTCCACACATTCCCCACCACACTGAATACTATCTCAACAGATGCATTTGAAATGGGAATAGACATGATGTACAGTCGCTCAAAAAAGTATCCGAACACTATGGTTGATTACAGAATTCAGAAAAAAATATCTGGAGCGTGTACAGCAACTGTACACGTTCCAGTTACCGTTCACAGCAAACTGGAGCGTGTGCAGTTACTGCACACGCTCACTGCACACGCCAGGTCAAAGGCTCAGAGAAGATTGGGAAAGGGGACCCACTGGAACAGCTGTTGGGAGACAGATGGTAGCCTCCCGTCAAGGCCAACCAGCGTGTTCTTTAATGGTGCACAGGGTATGACTCTCACGCACACGGGACCACGGCTTAACGTCCCATCCGACGGACGGCGACCTTTCTAAGTCTATCGGTGTTCCCTACTGACCGTGGGCAGGGCGGGGGATATTGCGGAGATAAGTCTCATCGCTGACCCAGCTGAGACTCGAACCTGGGAACTACAGATTACGAGCCTGGCGCGCTACCGACTGAGCCACCCCCGCCCCCAACCCTATATAAGAGATGAGAAGTATCTGCTAAAATAAAGACGCTCATTTTGCGCGTGCCCGTTAGAAGTAGGTAAGTCAACAAAATTAAAAACGTACATTAGCAACGCAAGTGGGCACCACCAATATTGCCAGCTGGATGCCTCGAGAGAGGGTGATCGTTTTTGAACCTTTATGATCAATCCATATTTCACTCCACACACTGGAAACAATGAGAGGGCAGTTGGTGCTGGCAACAATGACTGCAAGAAGCATTGACACCCGTCAGGAATGATTTGGAGCAACCAAATACCATGGGAGTCCCTCTCTATAATGGAACCTGCTTTTGAACCTCAGCTACTTTTTTCTTCATTTTGATAATTTGCAGAATTCAATTTAACACCTTTTGACCCCCCCCCCTCTTCCAACCGTAAATTTTTATATGCTTGATTGCCAAGTCCTACATTTCTCCTTGTGGTTTTCTCTTTGTCACCCTATATTGCATTAAAAATACATCATGTTGATGTCTAGCAATGAATGAGCTCAAGTTTGATATTAAAACCACTTTTATATTTCCTGTGATGGTGGTAGGTAGTTGGGGGGGGGGGAGAGCAAGGACTCCTTTGAATTTCAACATGAAATTTACAATTAGCCACTTTTACTCAAGACTATGTTACATTATTTGCAAGACATTTGAAAATAATACCAACTTCAAAAAAAAAAAGGAAGCAGACTGAGTATATTTGTAACATATAAGCAAATTTCAGAAAATCTGAATTGCAGATACAAAGCCTCTTTGATGTAGTATTCTGCTATGGTTATTTTGCAAATCAAAGTCAGAAAAAATCATGAGAAATTTAATATTTTATGATTAAAGATGAATCTTCAATAAAATCTTCACTAATGAAGCAATATCTTCTTGCATATATTAACAAGAAACATTTACAGAAAATATTTCCTCAATCACTATTTTATAAGAAATTTAATGTATTTGATAACTAAACACATTAAAAAATTTTGACAATAGCAAGGATTGCTAATTTGCTTTGGTTACAAAATATTTTGCATTGTATGAAAATTATATCTTTCCATTATTATTTTACTTTACATTATTCTTTCTACATTTGCTGCTCTTCCCTTCTATTTATGAATTATTTTAAATTGCAAAACAATGTTTTTCCCCTTTTCACAATAACTGCAGTTTGGTGTTATATGTATAAACATAACTTATGTTGGGTTGGGTTGTTTTACCTCTGAGCGGCACTTTTTTGCACACCATGGGCTAAATGGCCAGGTCACATGGACCCCGAAGGATCAGAGAAGGTTGGGGGGGGACCCACTGGAACAGCTGTTGGGAGACAGATGGTAGCCTCCCGTCAAGGTCATTCAGCGTGTTCTTTAATGTGCACAAGGTATGGCTCTCCCACACACGGAGCCACGGCTTAACGTCCCATCTGACGGACGACAGCCTTTCCAAGCCCATCGGTGTCCCCTACTGACCGTGGGCAGGGCGGGGAATTTTGCGGAGATAAATCTCAACGCTGACCCAGCTGGGACTCGAACCTGGGAACTACAGATTACGAGCCTGGCACGCTACCGACTGAGCCACCCCCACCCCATATCTTATGTGAAATACAAACTGAATAATCTGGTTTTCTTGTATAACAGACTCACAAATGCTGAGAAATAATTTATTTTTTAAAAAGGGAAACAGGTACTCTCCTACACAAAAGGCAGAGATAATCTAGCAGCTCTACCAGGCATGTCCTAATTTTCCATACAACATACAAAATGGCATGATCCTGGATTAGTGGTCTGGTCTGGATTAATATCAGATAGGGCATCATCTTTAAAATTTATTTAAAAATCGTTTATTATAATTTTGGTTTTCCTCAGTGCAGTGGTTGCCAACTTTGTAGTTGCTCATGATTCTGATGGAACTGCTAAAGTGTTATTGCATAAAGAAGCATTCAGATATTGTTGTTAGGTGACATTCTAGACATAAAGCAGTGAACGTCCATTAATAAAACTGTCTCATTGTACAGTTTCCAAAACATGATGTGAACAAGATGACAAAGGCTCAACATTGTGTCAAATTAACTCGAAGTTGTATATAACTCCACTGCAATAATGGCAAATGTTGTGTCACAATGCTTAAAAACTGATTGATACTTATCATGCTGGAGTAGGTTGGGTTGTCTTACCTCTGGACAGCACTTTTATTCACACAATGGGCTAAATGGCCAGGTCACAGGGACCCTGAGGCTCAGAGAACGTTAGGGAAAGGGGATCCAATGGACAACTGGATCATATCTGGAGATAACTGGAACCAGATGGTGGCTTCCCATTAAGCCATCCAATGTGCTCTTTAATGTGCACAGGGTTATGGCTTTCCTGCACCTGGGACCATGACTTAACATTACATCTGATGGGCGATAGCATTTTCCAAGCCCATTGGTGTCCCCTACTGACCAAGGGCAGGGTGGGGAGTTTTGTGGAGATAAATCTCAATCTAAATCTCAATCTAATAGCTCAGGTGGGATTCGAATCTGAAACATGCTGGAGTGAAAAACTGGTTTGTTAGTAATGATCCATTAATATTAAAAGCTATATGAAAGGATATCATGGACAGAACACGCACTGGGAGAAGACCCCAGGCGCCCGAAAACTGGGGATTATCACAACCACACACAACCATAATATCCGGAAAATATCCAACAGATAACTAAGATGACTAATTGATATTCACTTGCCATCTTCGATATCTTTTGGCTATTTTTTTTTTGATATTCTGGTTATGTGAGAGGAAACAAATTGGCCAATTTTCAAAAATAAATGGTGTGATGCTTATAGATATTGGGATATGAACCTAAAAACGATTAGAAACACTGCAATAATACCACATTTTAATGTCCTGATTTTTTGGGCGGGGGTGGCTCAGTCGGTAGCGTGCCAGGCTCGTAATCTGTAGTTTCCAGGTTCGAGTCCCAGCTGGGTCAGCGTTGAGATTTATCTCTGCAAAATTCCCCACCCTGCCCACGGTCAGTAGGGGTCACCGATGGGCTTGGAAAAGCCGCCATCCGTCGGATGGGACGTTAAGCCTGGCCCCGTGTGTGGGAGAGCCATACCCTGTGCACGTTAAAGAACACGCTGGATGGCCTTGATGGGAGGCTACCATCTACCATCTGTCTCCCAACAGCTGTTCCAGTGGGTCCCCTCCCCCAACTTTCTCTGAGACTTCGGGGTCCATGTGACCTGGCCATTTAGACAATGGTGTGCAAAAAAGTGCCGCTCAGAGGTAAAATAACCCAACCTGTTTTTTTGCACAACATATAAGACAAGTGGGGATTGATGAAAAAGTTGGTCTCGAGATATGAACAATTCACAAAGCCTAGAATGTAAAATAACAGGCCTGTAATACTGTGTTTGTCTGAGAAGTCAACTTAACTGTGTGAAAGGGCCATCAAGTTGACTATGAATTAAACATGTTGAAATAATGCAAAATAGAAACAATAAATAACCAAATAAAAGCACAAGGAAACTTTTCAGATTAATTTCTTTACATGAGGAAGGTAATCTTGTTTAGTAGAAATAGTCTAGTATTAATCTTGTTTAGTAGAAATAGTCTAGTATAAGCAACTTTTGCATTTTTAATATATACCACCTGAAAAAAATGTAGTTTTGGAAATGCATATAAAAGCTTGGGCCAATACTGCTGTAATTTGAAAAGGTAGATATGACCTAATTTTTTGCTCTGTACTGGTAAAATTATTGCACTACCATACAAATAATATTGTATGCACCACCATATTACCAGTGTAGGACATGACTAACTATGCCTAAGCTATGTTGCAAGGTAGGATGCCACACTTTGGGTGTGTAAAAAAATTATATGACTTATATTTTGTGCAAAATTCCAGATTATAAAAAAACTAATACATGCATTGATGACTCATTGGGATTTTTTCTTACCTAGGATGCCAAAAATGATCAAGCATTGCATATTATTATTAGCTATGTATCAGTCATATACAGTATGCTATTCATACCAGCCGTCCCGTAGCCGAGTGGTTAGCGCGCTTGGCTACTGATCTAAGGGGTTCGAGCCCTGGGTAAGGCATGGTTGTATGTGTCGTTTTTCTGCTGAGGTCCTGCCATCCTCTCAGATCTTCTACTGTGGCATATAAACTGATAGGCTCCTGTCAGACCTTTGTGGCAAGCAGCTGCTTGAGGGGGTATTTATTTATTTATTTATTCATACCAGAGGCATTGTTAGCTACTATATATAGACTTGGAACCTGGACTTTTTTTTCTGCACTAAAAAAAAAAACTCAAAATATTATACATATCAACATATATTCATGGCAAGGGCCTCTTCTCTCATTAATTAATGGCATCCCTCATTGGTGCAGTAAGAAATTTCTCCCAATTTTCCAGACTTTATTCACTCAAAAATAGAACCAACATGTCTTATACAGAGAAGAGCAGCAAATCTACAAATAAAAAGCATTCACTTTTTTCCCGCACTTAAGCGTGGCTATTAAAATAATATAAGGCATTAAAAAAAAGAGCATGCATGAGATGAGAAAATGATAAGAAAAACTATTTCATCTTGTTCTATTTGCATCCTATTGTAAGTCCATTGCCACTTGAAGTAACTACAGATTTTAGAGCTCTTTTATGACAAAAGTTCATTCCAACTAGTAATATTTGTTCACATAAGAAAAAAGTGCAATATTATTTGTATTTGAAATTAACAAATAAGTGCTTAACCTCAAGACAACATTTTACACACTGCACCACTCTAAATTTTAGGAGTGTAAAACATTAACTGGTCATAATCTGTGTAACAACAACTAATATATTTTTCACATATCATTTCAAAATGACACAATTTATACATGACTTGATGAGATTCAACAATTTAACACTTTTTACAAACACAGTTAATGCATGCAATCCATGACAGCAGGAGAATGTAGTGCATTTTATACCAAGGCCTAACATCAGCACCACAGTGCATTCTCAAAACAAATACTAGACAGAAGACACACTCTAATGTTACTGATAAATTATTGATTTTGGTTTTAAGAATATTATCTTTTCCTTGCTTATGTATATCCAGTGTTTCTTTTCTAGGAAAAATTGGGGGGATACTCTGGTTTTCCAACAATTTTGTTACGAGAGTTGAGGGAGGGGGGATGGCCCAAGTACATGAAAAATGGTAAACATATATTTTAAATTTTAATATAATTTTATTTATTGGAAAGCTATAAGTACAAATTAAATTATAAAAAGTTAACAAAATGCCTTCAGACATGTTTTATATAACACACTCGAAATCTGTGTCATGCCTTCTGAGATTCAATATCTTGATTTCGCACTGTGGAATTTGTAGTCCAGTCAAAAATGGGGTAAAGAAAATTATCACCAACTGTATTAAAAATCTGTAACAACCAATCTTTCAAATAAAAGAAAATTTTATTTTTATACAAATGAAATAAGGTGGGGATACAGAATATATCTGCATAACCTCAGAAGAAAAAAAAAATATCTAATCATCACAGTACTTTATAAAGTAAGTGTTGATGCCAACAGGCAAATTACAACCAATTTGAAGAAAATTATTTAAAACTAAGGATATTTGGGATATTAAATCTAAGAGAGAGAAAATTGGGAAGACAAACAATTTAAAAGGCTGGAAAGGCAGAATTTCCAGTAGGTGTCTGGGAAATGCTAAATGAGTGAGAGAGAAAAAAGGGGATAATGCGAATAAAACATTAAACGAAACAACTATTACTAGTTATAAATGGAGAGTTGCGATTCTCACAATCTGAATTTGATTAAGTTATGATTTTTCCTCACTGTGTAATGGCATTCGGGATTATTATATTATTTTATTAGACTACTGATGAGACTGAAAAAATATTGTAGGCTTGATGTAGTAAATGTATAAATACATATGTGAGTTATGTAATGCTTGTCTTTTCTTGAAATGAGTATGCTTTAGAAGAATGGTCCTCAATATTTTTGCATGATGGTTGCAGTGTCACAGGTGTAAAGTGGGCTTCATTAACCTCCTCAATTTTGAGTCCTCTTCTCGGTCCTCTCAAATATACTCATATAAACGGTGATTCAAAACTTATCGTTCAAATTTCGTGGGGAGGTAGGGAATACGTCAGGAAACCGATTTCACATAGGAAAGTATGTCCGCAAATGTACGCATGCGTATGTAGAGGGCGCTGTGTGTACCCAACCAGTGTACAGCTCGCCCGACCACTCCTGCTGTCATCAGTGTACGAGCTGATTTACTAGTGATAAGATGAATGAAATACCATGAAATACCATGTGTACGAGACCCCCGTCGACAGTGAAATGGACCTTGTTGCACGAATAGTGGCCGCCGCAGGCATTGTCCGTGATATGCGAGGCGTTTTTGAAAATGTTCGGCGATCAATGCAACAGCGCTGTGAATCCTGTGTCCGTGTAAATGGTCGCAATTTTGAGCACCTACTGTGAACCTGTACTTTACCTTGTTGGAATAAAAGTCATTCGTTACCACTTAACTGTACTGTTTCCTTGTGTTCACTTTACTTGTCCATTTTGTTCATCTAGATGACGTTTGCGGACATACTTTCCTATGTGAAATCGGCTTCCTGATGTATTCCCTACCTCCCCACGAAATTTGAACGATAAGTTTTGAATCACCCTGTATACATATATAGCCTAATACTTCGGCAAAAATGTCGCTTATCAGATTATTTTTGTTTTAAATAAACTATGTTCATCAACACAGGTAATACTAAAAAACCTTGATTAATGCAACTCAGTGACATTAACTTGAAATATAAAAGTATATTGTGCAGAGAGAGACTCCTTTGGTTTGGCCATGTTGCCCGTATGGATAATTATAGATTTGCGAACAGGGTTATGAACAGTGTGCCTAAAGGCCTCAGAAAGAGGGGGAGACCTGGGATGTGGTGGGCAGACAATGTCAAATAGGACCTTGTTAGAATTGGTATGCAGTGGCGCAGATATAGCAGGACAGATATAGCTCAGGAGATATAGCAGCAGATATAGCTCAGGACAGATATGCTTGGAGAACTAAATTGTGCAGTCAGGTGCAGTCAGGTTGGTCCTTTGTAGCCCATGGCTGTTTGAGAATGATGATGAAATGATAAAAGTATACTAAAAAGTATATATTCACCTTTCATAGTGACAAAACTAGAAAATGTAATAAACAAAACCTATATATTTAATAATGCAGTTATTTCTTTGTCAAGCATTTTTTTTTCTTTTATGTGAAACACACTCAATAATATTTAGCTTAATGACTGGCACTTATATTCACAATAGCTATATTCTGAGAAATATTTCATGTAAAAAGATTTATATAAATTCCTAGTAAGTTCATATTACATACCAATAAATATAACCATTTTCATACTCCTGATTTTTTTTAAACAGTACTGCATTCTTGAATACCTGCTAGAACTTTATAGCTAAGGTGTGATTCAATTATCATCATTTTCTTTATCATTTCAGAGAAATAACAATTCTCTTTGGTGAAAGACACATTTTTCCATTTTGTTGCAAGACTGTTTTCTTTTTAAACACTGTTGTGCAAAATTTATTGCTACACTTATTTGAAAGATTAAGGTTTCAATTAATTATGGTCAGTGAGATTTTTTTTCACAAGTATTTAGCAGCTGGGGGTATAAAATTACTGACACTCAACCAACTTCACTCTCCTCATTTCCATCCTTTGATGGCTGACCAAAGTTTCGTGTAATGTTATTAGACAGTGCTCTGATATTTTTATATAATTAGCAGTTGTCCTCTTGAAAACATGAAAAATATATTTGCAGGAAATTTGAGGCTGGCCGTATGTAAATGATTAAAATTTTATTAACTAGAAAAAAAACATTTATGTGTGGGAAAACTTATGTCACATGTTTACTTTTTTAAGTGTGCATCTTTATTTTTTAATTTCTCATTAAATATGCTTATATACTAAACTCCTGAAAAATATGTACCATGGTTTACTTTTTTTGTGTGTTTTGTACATTACTAAGTAAAAGGTCCTTAAGGGTCAGTTTTCAAAACTGAACTCAGTCTAGTGGCTGAATTAAATCTGAAGCATTTTCAGCATGAAAAGATAGATCACGTTTCATATTAAAAGTAATTTTTAATTTTTTAGAGTTAAAAAATGAAAGGCGATTTCTCTCAGAAAAAAATAAATAAACGTATATTTGGCTCTTAAATAGGTCTTGTTATGGCTATATATATTATTATAATTTTATATCAACTTTTATTTACATTTAACAATTATTGTTAAAAATTGCTTTACCATATCATTGCAACTACATTCTATTAAATCATCAAATTTAAGACCTATTTATAAAAATCAGTCATAAATTCATTAAGAATGTGTCTTCATAAAAATATTTAGTCTGAGATCTGGTTACATTGTGCAAAAATTGCATTTCATTCCCCTTTTCTTAAGTTCGTTAAAAGCTATATCACCAGTTCCAGTTGTAGTATACTTTCAACAAGTGTTGTATGCTGAGAGTCTTATTATTAAAAAAAATATTTAAATGAGATTTGTTGATAAAATAACCATCCAGATATTAATTATATTGAGAGATGCAATCATTTAGTACAACAATATTTTGAGAAAACTATATACATACCAACATATACAGACATAGAAAGATGTAATTAAACACTGGTGCAACAAGTCAGTGCTTTTTATACATAGGCTATGTCAGAGGCACTTGCATAAGTAGGCAACACGAAAAAAGACTAAAATTCCTCTGATTAGTTTTCGTCAGTGTTTCACATATAATTTTCCTTGAATATACTGCAACAAATTCTGCACAATCTAATTTGTGGAAGTTTCTGTTGACCACAATTCTAATTTCTCATTCTAATTTGATATTCCTACAAATAGCTGCTCATTTAACACAAACTACACTTTCTAGCAGTTGCAGGCTGTTTATTCTTGAATAACTTTCCTTACTTATATGTGTACACATGATCAGAAATAGCCTTCATGTTAATTGTGGCAACCTATTTCAGCACAATGAAGATGGAATGCTGTACACCATGAAATACTTATGAATGAAAAGAACAGAATGTGCCCATTCCATGGCTGCTCCTACATTTGAAGGCATTGCTAATTTTTTTTGTTGTTATGTACACACAAACATCTTTTAATAGAAAGCACTAAGGATGTTTTAATTAGCACAGTAGTTATAACAATTGCATCACATTATAGCTGTTGCACTCTGAGGTGTTCAGGAGGTCAGAAAATGTTTTGTTCAGTACATGAAAGACACAGGACAAAAGAAATGTGTATATAAAATTACTGACACTCAGCCAACTTCACTCTCTTCATTTCCACCCTTTGATGGCTGACCAAAGTTTCGTGTAATATTATTAGACAATGCTCTGATATTTTCAATATTTGAGTCATCTAAGTAGTCCAAATCTACATCACTTGTTGGTTCTGGATGAAAGATGTCATCATCACTCACCATTCCTGGCCTATAGTTATCATATTCAGAATCATACATAATATTTAAAGAATCTACACTTAGCAGCTGATCACTATCAAACATCCTGCTGCTGGCTCGGGAAGATATGCTTGTGTCATCCATGTCACCATCATGACCAGGGTCATTGATAATGGAATTCAGATCACTTAAAGCTCCCTCAGCATCAGTGAGCCCATGTTCATTGAGTAAAGATGCATTTTCCAATGCAGGATCATCTGTACAGTAACCCTGTTCATCAATAAGAGGTATTTCAGCTGATTTTTCATCATCTTCACTTTCATCACTATCAGAAATTTCAGTCATAGTTGCTGTTGGGGCTAGAGGTATCCTCTCTTGATCTCTAGTTTTTGCCACAGTCTCAATGTTTTCATATTCTGCTTCCTTGCAGGATAAATCTTGATGAGCAATGCCAGCTGATTGTGTGGGATACTGAGAGGCATTTATAGGAAACCGATAATTCAAATGTGATTTTCTTTTTACTGAAGAATCATCAACTGGATTTTCAGTTTTTCCTCTTTGTGGAGGGTTGTCAGCAGCATTCAACAAGCTCAAAGTCATTTTCTTTTCCACAGGATCAAAGTGGAGTCCAATAACATTTCCTTTGCTTTTAGGAGTAGAAGAATCATTTTTCTGCTTCTCATTACTTGCAAGTGTAATGGGATTATTATTAATTCTGTCTTTTACTGGACCCGATGGTAAAACTTTTCCCTGGCCATGAAGACTGCCTTCACCAAGCTCAGCCAAAACCTGATTCACATTTTTCAATTCTTGAAGTGGAATGTTATATGCAGCTTTATCATGCATATCAGGTCTCAGTTGAGGTTGTTCATTGGGAGAGTTTATCTTTGTAGATTCTTGCATGGACATTGACCTTTTTCCAGATGGAATTTTTCTAACCTTACTTTCGGATCCTTTAATTTGTGACAATTCAGTTTTTATGTCACACTTTTCTCCTTGGCAATGGGACCCATCAGTAGATCTGCAAGACATATTTTTTCCTGGCTGACAATTATAAAAAGGCTGTTCTACTGATATTTGTTTATCATTTACTGCTTGTGGAGATTTTGAATTATTAATACTGCTATAGTTATGTGAGGCAACAGGAATGAGTTGTTTATTACATGATTCTGTTTGTTGTGATGCATCACTTTTCTTCCTTGAATTTCTTCCTAGATTGTGAGCATCCATTTGGTGCTTCTTGTGACTACTATTTTCAGACATTCCACTGTTCCTTCCCCCTGATCCACTATTAACCCTTTGTGGTTTTTCATTTTTCTCTGCCTCACTTGCTCCCTCTCGAGGAGATATTGGACTAAGTAATTTTGATGAATTCTCACCATTGCTTTGTGCTAAATTTTTGACTGATGCCCGAGAAGGAGATAAACCAACCTCTGGAAGATTGTGTTTATTAGTGCCTGGCTGGCATCCCACATCTAGATTTGTGTGGCATAAAGAACCTGGTTTGCATGCTTCAGAGAATTTAGGATTCTTTGTGTTTGAGCTTTCATCAGATGGATACACCCACTGTAGGCTTGATGAAGTGTAGTCGTAAAATGCAGGAGAAGGAGTATCAATGTCAGTTCTTGAAAAATCAGTACGTACAAAGCTGTCACACGATGAAGATGAAGAACGATTAAGTGATGATGTATCTACAGAGTTATTTGGATCTGGACCCAATAAGCTGTCATGGCTACTGCTGGCTGCAACACTGGTGTCACTGGGAACAGCTGTGCTTGAGTGAATAGTAGATTCATCATCTTGAGGTGGACTTGGAGGTGGTGGAGGAAATTGAAATAATTCTTTTGGTGGTGTAAGCAAAGTAGGTGATTTAACACCTGTATATGGTCTTGAATGAGTTGCTATTTTTGAAGGCCTGTAAACATTACTAGTATAAGGACTGATTGAAGTGTTTAATTTCTGAAGTTTGTCTTGTAATTCCCCTTTTGTTTCAGGTAGTGAATTTATTGTCTTGCAAGAACCCTCACCATTTGGTGAATTAATTGTTGTTCCCTGGCTGGAAGTAGTGCAATGATTGTAACGTGGACGTGACTGTGAATAAGATTTGGAAGGTGTGTTTCCAATTATTGGTTTAGGTTGAGTATAAAGTGATGATCCACTAGTTTCTTGAGAAATACCTTGTTCAGTCTTTGGTTGCCATGGAGGAAGCTGCATGGATGGTAGCCTTGGACTGCTAGTAGCCATGATTTCATTAACAGGAACCTGATGGTAAGCATGAGCTTTCTTTCCTCTGCTGCTACTATTGCTGTCATTTAAAGAACCATTATTTGTGTGACCATTTGGCTGCTTTGCATGTTGGGCAACAATGCTGAGAGGTGTTGGAACACCTCCAGGAATAGCACTAGCCTGTCCAATATTGTCAGCCTTTGACTTGGTTCCCTCAGGTGGCAATGCTTCAGTGCCTTTCTTACGGTCAACAAGGAAATATGTAGTCATGTCACCTTTTCCTTTGACCTTTACTATTCCTCTGCACTGAAGAACATACTTATCTTTCAGAAGCTGGTAAACATCTTCTGTCACCTGCAAGGAGGAAAAGATACAATTTAATGCATTATAAAATGAAACATGCTATTTTGAAGATAAACACTTTATAGAAAAATACCTTTAAGCACATTAATGTAAAATATCTGAATTTGTGAGGTGGTTATATTTTATGTAAATATAAACCTTAAAACATTTTTATTTATGCTTGCAATTCAATGCAGAATAACACACACACACATATATATATACAAATTGAAGTTATGCATGTCCACTTTACTATAATAAAAATAATTATTAATACTTAAAAAAAGTTCAATTAGTGTTAAATATTAATATTTTAAGATATGAATAATAAACTAAAAGTAATTTTGAATTTAAACTTATTTTTTTTCTTTTAAGGAAAACCTTATTTGTTTTGTGCCTGTATTTATTTGATAGTACATTTAAAAAATGCTCTAAAAAATAAGACAACAATTAGAGTAGTTACACAACACACTGTTTAATAAAATGCATTTTATTTACGAATTTTATAGTAAATGGCCAGGTTATAATTCCTATAATATGATCAATGCTTCTGACATCACTAGATTTCTACACTTCTTCTTCTGACATCACAATAGTGATCTCCAGCTGGTTAGTGAAGCCTTTTTAAACTAACTAGTGTTAGGCAGCAGCATTACACCACCTAGCATGCTATCTTCAATTTTTACTTCCTTTTCTATTTACTGCAAAATTTTCTTGCACATTAAAAAGCAAATTGTGGTGAAACTAAGTGAAAGCTAGTTCCAGTTTCTTTTTCAAAAATATATCTGTTGTATTTATCCAAATATAACATAAGGGTTTGTTTCCAATATTTTGTTTCTAAAATTTAGGGGTTATCTTATATTTGCAAACAAAGAAAATACTACAGAAATATCCAGTTTTTATCATAATAAAATATCCTAGCACAAACCTAATACACATGCAAATTCTTATCAGTTTGTTATAGGCAATATAACAAATTTCAGTCTAAACAGTAATTACCACTAGCCTCAGTAATTTGCAAAAATTATTAAAAATTGAATTTAGTGCTTAAAAAAATTTTTCTTTAAACTTGCCATTCCTAGAAAGGGGTTTGGCTTATACTTGGGTAAATACTATATTAAAAATGTTCTTAAAAATAAAATTTTTGCTTACAAATAGTGGTAAAATAATTTTAAATATTATATCATTACTGAACTATTATTTTAATAATAATAAATGAATATGAATGTTTTAAAAATTATCATAAAACATACAGCTCTTTCGTTTTTTACTCCTATAACCATATAAGAATTAGATAAGACCATTACAAATCTAATAGAATAATAATAGCCTAGGAATCGATGAAATTTCAGTAACTATAGTAAAAAAATTCATTATTCATCCCTTAGTTTATATCTTTAACTTTTCTTTTCAAACTGGGATTTTTCCAGACAATCTCAAAACTTCTACTGCACTTTTACAATTTACAAGAAGTTATGATTTACAAGAAGGAAATAAAAACTGCTTTTCAAACTACAGACCAATCTTGCTTTTGCCTGTTTTTTCCAAAATATTTGAAAAACTAGTAAAATTCAGAGTATTGAGTTATTGAAATGAAATAAATTTCCATTCTTCAAATCAGTTTGGCTTCACTGAGGGTAAGGGCACTGGTCATGTGTTATTGTCATTTACTAATTTTATTCATAAGTCAATTGACCAAGGAAATTGAACTCTATTAGTTTTTTTAGATCTTGAAAAAGCTTTTCACAGCACAACTCATTCATTGCTTTTGAAAAAACTAGACCATTTGGGTATGAGAGGGATTGCTCTAGAATGGCTTATTAGTTATTTAACAAATAGAACTCAATCAGTTAAATTAAAAAAACTGACTCAGCAATATGAAACAACTAAATATGGCATTCTGCAGGGTTCTGTCCTTGGTCCCTTATTATTTAATATTAATATTACTGATCTCTGTGAAATGAACATTAATTGTAATATTACTACCTTTGCAGATGACACTGCATTAACTTTTAGTAACCAAATATTACAATTTAATGTCCAATGTCAGTAACGTTCTTGAGAAAGTTAATATGTGGTTTGATAATAATAAACTCTCAATTAATAAGAATGAAACTAAATTTGTTTTCTACAAGTTGAAAAATAACAAAATGCTGTAAATATTTTTGCCATTAAGTTGCATTCACCTCAATGCCATAATCATATTGATTGCAGTTGTGCTGACATAGAACAGTTTGAGAGCATTAAATATTTAGGTATTTTCACAGATAATAATCTAAAATGGAAGAAACATACTGACTACATCGCAGGTAAAGCATGTACAAATGTTTCAAGTAAATTACACTACTTGAAATGCAAAGTTAATCTTAATATCTTAATATGCTGCAAACATTGCACTTCTCATGTACAAGTGGCATTTCAATATAGTATAATTTGTTGGGTAATAATATGGTACTTATGTCATGGTTTTTAAACCTCTGGTATCTCTGCAAAGGAAAAATTATTAAATTGCAAAAAATAACACTGATATTTTAAGCAATTTCAGTTGTTATTCTATGCTAAAAGTTCTACCTATAAGACATATATTTGTTTTTACAGTGATGATATTTTTTAAGCCGAATTGCTTTAATTTTCACATTCAGCCGGATTTATACAACTTCAGAGAGAAAGGTCCAAAATATCCGGTTCCTTTGACCAAAAAAGAAATTGCTCATAAGCATTATTCGTATATCACACCAAAAGTCTTCAATCAGTTGAATCTCTTGAAATTAGAAGTGAAAAAAATTTTAATATGTCAAGCAGAACTTAAAAAGCTTTCTCTTTTCTTTGGAAGATGTTGCACCTATGTAAAATATTCAAGTGTAAACAGAAATTTATTGTACACATATCGGAAAAATGACACTTATTGTTTGTGATCTTTGTAGTAAGTCATTATTGATTTTTGTATTAATTTTCTTTAGTGGCTCAGACAAACTATATGGTTTTTGGGTTCACATATTTTTCTTTGTAAATTGTATATGATGACGAAATAAAATTAATTGATTATGAAGTTTAGTTCTCAGATTTAGCTCTATTTTGCTCATATATCTAGAATGCTATATTTTTTAGCTTTTGTTTTTATCACAAAAATATAATTGAATAAAAGAGATATTTTAGCTTAAAGTATCTTTCTGAACTTGCATTTTTTACACAAAAAAATTAAAAACTACCTAATAACTGTCTTACAGTAAAATGGCTGAACAACTGAAGCAAACTATATTCGGTACTAATACTTCAAATTTCCATATCCTGGCTGAAATCATGTAGTTCCAAATATTATATTAACAGTTTTATTCTTCACTTTTATTGTTTGAAACGTATCTTCTTATATTTTAATGCTTCAAGTACTAATGATTGAACCCTTTCATTATAGTTTAGTGCCTTATGTCATCTCATGGAAAACTAAGTGTTTAACAGTGTGTAATACACTGAAATGCCATTGAATTAGGGATAACAATCTAGTAACATGTTGGACCCTCTCTAGCCCTGATAACGGCACCACATGATGAGGCAAGGACTCCACAAGCTTGCATAATAGTTCCACAGGTATAGCGACCCATGTATCCTCCAGAGCTGTCCACAATTCTCTCAAGGTCATCACTGATGGGACACGGCCCCAAACGCTCTGCTCGATGGTATTCCAAAGATTTTTGATGGGATTTAAATCTGGGCTTCTAGGTGACTAATTCATTATTTCAAAGTCAGCAGAATGCTCCTGCAACCATGCACTAGCGAACCTGGACCTGTGAGATGAACAGTTATCTTGCTGGTAGACGCCATCTCCATTGGGATGCATGATGGCCATAAATGGGCGTAATTGGTCAGCCTTGAGTTCTATGTACCGGGATGCATTGAGAGTCATCAGTACATGTATCAAAGGTTCCCACAGATGTCCAACTGAAGACACTCCAGGCCATCATTAAGCCATCATTAAGCCATCACCAGCTTGTACTGCTCCGACCTCACCTGCATGATCCTTAGCTTCATGGGGTTGGTGCCATACCCTAAGTCTCCCATCGGTGTGATGAAGTTTAAATCGGGATTTATCACTCCAAGCTATCCATTGCCAATTTTCAATGGTCCAGTTTCGATATTATTTAGCCCAAGCAAGGTGTTGAGCCCTGTGTTGTGCTGTTAGAAGTGGGACTCTCATAGGTCGGCAGCTCCCGAACCTGAGACGATGAAGTGAGCGTTGTACGATCAGTGCACTGACTTCCCAGCTGGAACCCATGTTCAGATGGGAGGTGAATTCAGATAATGTCTGGCCCCTATTAGTTCATATAATGCAGGTCAGATGACGAAGCCCATGACCATTCAAGTCTGGTTGTCCTTTGCAGTTTGTCCGGGTGCTTGTTCTTTTGCCTGAATTTTCATATTCCCAGAACACTCTTGAAACTGTTGTACGAGAAAATCCAAGTTCGTTGACAATTTCGAAGATTAAGTGTCCCATCCGCCGGCACCTACAATCTGCCTTCTGTCAAATGCATCTAAATCCTGCACCTTTCCCATTACACTTCTCATGGTGAATGCTTGGAAACCAAAGCTGACAGCTATATATGACCAGAGTTTCAGCCACATATGCATGCAAATGTGGAACTTGCTGTACTGAATTTGGATAACATCTTCTATCCCTAATTCAATGGCACTTCAGTGTAATTCTAATATTACAAAATGACTTGTTGGGGGACAACTTGAAACTTAAGAGGATTGGGGAAGGTACCCAAAATTGCATTTTTACAAGAAAAAGTTATAAAATAAATATGAAAATATCAATTGGAGGTACACACTCCCCTCAATTTCAAACTGTCTACCAAGTCATTTTCATTATCTTGCCATTATTATGAATACAAGATATATTTCATACTATTATATCTGTAATTTCCCATGTCATTTTTCAGCATAAGACACTAGACTATGACTTAGATGGATATTTATTATGCAACATTTATCAGCTTCTTGTGGTTTTATGGCTTTCATATCTGTTCACAAAAATACTTTATGAAATGTTGTTAATTTTTCCAAATAAAAATACTGAAAATAATGCAATCAGTTCTGAATTGCTACAAAAGAACTTATTATTTGAAACTCCCAATGCACACTGTATAAAAAATTAATGAAAACGCTGTTTAATAAGTAACAACAACCCATAGATAAGAAACTCGCCTTTGTGAAGCTATGATATTAAACAGATAGTCAACTTTTATTAACTCGAAAATCTATATCTCAACTTTCTCATAAACTCAATTTTTTTTCAAATCTCAAACGAATTTTTATGCATTTATTGTTTTTTTCTCTCTTTTTAATTCAAAACTATTTTTCATTGTCACCTTGATACCTCAAAATGTTATGACGAATATTTGAGAGAAAAATCCCCTTCAAATAAATTTTTTTCCCCATAAAATTTTGTTTTGTTACTGGTGATGATATCTTGCTCCATTTCTTTCCAGGTGGACAAAGTGATTCTCAATGGTTATTCATTGTCCCAACTGCTTGTAGGTGGACAGAGGGAAGTCAATGACTATGCACTGCTTTTCACCTTCCCCCACACATGACAGACAGCAAAGTATTCCTCCCACCTGTTTTCAAGGACTTCTTATGCAATATATATTATCCATACCTTGAAAAGGGAAGGTTTATAACTTTTGGCATAGCACAGTTTGGATAAGTTTATTTTCCACCAAATTTTGTTTATTTTGACACACCCCTCCCCCCTCAAAAAGAAAAAAAAAAGAAAAAGAAAGAAATGTATGCTTTTAAAATTCTGATTGGAGGGAGTGAGGTTGATATTTTAAATTTTTATGGAAAGTTAGTATTTTAGTAATGTCAATGGGTGGCAATTTGAATTTTGTAATACTTTTCTGAGTAGTTTTATTTTCAAAATGTGTAATTATGAAATAAATTCATTTTAAATTCTTCTATCCGGAATTACTATCTCATTTTAATTTTTTTTTAAATTCTAGTGACCTGGAAATTATATTGCAGTTCCATAGAATAAGGAAGCAATTTTTTTTCAAAAGGCACAGAAATCATCATTTAAAAGAAATCAGCAATGTTTCTAACTTTTTCTAATTAAACATGCAAATATTTGAAACAACTAGTTGAAAAAAATTGGTTGTCCTGACTGGGATTCAAACTCAGGTCTCCCAGAAGCATGCTAAGGTGTCTTCAATTAATTATTTCAAGTATTTCTTGTCTACAGGATGTTTTCCTGCTGTGATACTTGATTATTAAAATATGCAAATATGTATTTAAAACTGTAATATAAATTTTTTACATGTTGATTTCACTTAAAAGAAAAAGTGCTGATAAATAATAAATTATTCCCTTTCTGTAGGGAAAACTCTCAAATGCTTGAGTTATTGTAAGTAGCATCAATTGCTGATGCTTGTGTTTACATTTACCCTCTGCTATTGAAGAGGGGGTGACTCAGTCAGTAGGTGACAGGCCTGTATTCTGCAGTTCCCAGTTTGAGTCCCACCTGGACCAGTGTTGAGATTTATCTCTGTAAAACTACCCACCGTGCCCTCAGTCAGTAGGGGACACCAATGGGCTTGGAAAGGACACCATCTGTTGGATGGAAAAGGTAAAACAACCCAACCCAAATTCAATTTTTTAATTTGCTACTTCTAATTATTTTTATTGCTCCTGAAATACATATTGTGATTAAAAAGAATGATAAATAATTTAAAATTTAATGAAAACAAATGTACTACAGTATATGTGAGATTTTGCCAGCCTCAAATGGTGACTATCTCAAGAATCAAATTATGAAATTACACCAGAAAACTGGATTTTAAAAGTGATTATTTTCATGATATTTTTAATTACATTTAAACTATAAGTAAATATATTAATTAATAGTATGAAATTGCGATTTTTTAACTGAAATTTTTGTCATTTTAAAATCAAATGTTTTCATAGTAGTTATTTATCTCAATTTCAATGCTTCAGTCACACTTTATAAGCTATAAAATATTTTAAATTTTTTCACAGTTCTTTGTCTCTTTTTAAACATGTATTATTTTAAGCAATAGATTCTGAAAAAAATTCATTGCTGCTACGGCAGGAATTGAATCCGCATCTCTCCAGATTGAATCTGGAGAGATGCGGGTTCGACTCCCGCCGTGGCGGCAATGAATTTTTTTCAGAATCTATTAATTAATGTTCTTAACAGGGAATACTGTGCATTCACTTTGGATTGATTTTAATTATTTATTTTTTATTACATTTTGTTTTTAAAGCACAATTTTTTTTCTAGTATTACTTTTTTTCAGTTCACCAAAAATATAACCATGCTTTATTTGCATGAATAAAAATTTTAGAAAAAATTAAATAAATGAGTGGGGATTTAGTAGTGCACCAGGCTCATAAATCTGTAGTTCCCAGGTTCTAGTCCCCACCTGGGCTAACATTGAGATTTATCTCTACAAAAATCCAACTCTGCCTTCTCAATAGGGGATACTTAGTAGCTTGGAAAGGCTACCATTTGTCAGGATATTAAGCTGTTGCCCTGTGTAGAGCAGAACCATACCCTGTGCATGTTAAAGAACACACTGGATGGTTTTAATAGGGGCTATCATCTGTCTTCTAACAGCAGTCCAATGGGTCCCCTCCCCCCAATCTTGAATACAAGATATATTTCCCTCAGGGGTCCATGTGACCTGGCCATTTAGCCCATTGTGTGAAAAAAAGTACCACTCAGATGTAAAACAACCCAATTAAATGAAGCTTGGGTTGGGTTGTTTTACCTCTGAGTGGCACTTTTTTGCATACAATGGGCTAAATGCACAGGTCACAAGGACCCCGAAGGCTCAGAGAAGGTTGGGGGAGGGGACCCACTGGAACAGCTGTTGGGAGACAGATGGTAGCCTCCCATCAAGGCCATTCAGCGTGTTCTTTAAAGTTCACAGGATATGGCTCTCCCACACACTGTGACACGGTTTAACATCCCATCTGGCAGACAGCAGCCTTTTCAAGCCCATCGGTGTCTCCTACTGACCATGGTCAGGGTGGGGAGTTTTGCAGAGATAAATCTTAATGCTGACCCAGCTGGGATTCAAACCTGGGAACTGCAGATTACAAGCTTGGTGTGCTACCGACTGAGCCACCCCTGCCCCTTTATAAATGAAGCTTTAAGTAAAAATAGAAATATAACTATCTATTTATATCAGAATAATGAATTTTTTTTATTTTAATGATGCTAAAAATATAATTTTGTTTCTTTTTTTTTAAATATATAAAAATTTTCACTTATTTTTAATTTCCTTTACAATTTTTCTATTTTATTACTCAAAGTTAAATGATTTTTTTTTTTTGACACATATGACATATTTTGGTATGCAATTTCAGGATAAGATTATAAAAAAAAGTATTTTCTTTAAAATTTGTTTAGACAGAAGAGTGAGTTCAGTTTCAGAAATTTGATACTATACGGATTGTGTTATTTCACCTCTTACAGCACTTTTTTTGCAGACAATGGGCTAAAAGGCCAGTTCACAAGGACTCCAAGAGTTCAGAGAAGGTTGAGAAAGGGATACACTGGACAGCTGTTAGGAGACAGATGGTAGCCTTTCATCAAGACCATCTAGCATGTTCTTTAAAGTGCAGAGGGTACAGCTCTCCTGCACATGGGGTCAAGGTTTAAATCCCATCTGATGGATGATGGCCTTTCCAAGCCCATCAATGTCCCCTATTGACTGAGGGCAGAGCAATAAGTTTTGTGGAGATAAATCTCAATGCTGGCCCAGGTGAGACTCGAACCTGGGAACTGGGGATTAGAAGCCTGGCACACTAGACTGAGCTATCCCTGCCTTAACACTATATTTATTAATGATAATTTCTGAACTGGAGGAAATAGGTGAAATACATATGTAGTTAGTAATTTTTAATCAATGCATACAATGCTATTAAAGGATGAAGATAGGTTTACAAGCTTGGAATACTAGCAGCCTAAGTCTGCAAATTCAAAAACAAATAGGCCATCAACAATATTTTCTCTCCTTCTTGACTCCTGCCATTCAGAAGGAGCAAAAACATAGAATAGCTTCAAAAGACTGCTATCCTTTGGATACTTTTAGATGTGATTAACAATTAAATTTCATTAATATATTAAGTTGTGATCTCATAAATAATACATTAAGCTATGATCTCAGGCATAGAAGAGCCATATTCTGTGCTTGTAACAAGACACACCTTGATAACATTAATGGAAAATTCCCAAATGCTTCTAACACTATCCACTTTTCTCTTTCCCCAACCTTGTTCTAAGCTTAGGGTCTTTGTGATGTAGATATTTGCCAATGCAGCAAAATAATACCAATAAATAGTAAATACACAGATTACTTATTGACATTAAATATTCTCAGTCTTGTCAATTGAGAATTCTAAGTCCAATTAGCTGAAGAATGAATCAGTTGGTGATAATTTAATGGTGAGAATACCTTGCATGTAATTGGGAGACAATGGGTTTGAGTCCCACTCATTGGTGAAACTCATTTTTTCAGAAATTATTTATTGAAAGTAATACCACTCATAGGTGAAACAACTCAACTAATTATGCTAACTTTTAAAAGTTTACTTGGGTGAAAATGAATTTGTATTAATGTGACATGAATTTTTTGGCCTCAAGTTTTATTTTGTTGTCCCAAAGACAAAGTGTAAACACTTGCCATCTCACATTCTGTTTAGAATAAAAAATTAGAAAATTCAGAACCTGTTTTCCCCAACCAATGATTTACAATTTGTTATGTTGAATATTTCAAATAAAACTATAAATCTCATTATTCCAACCTGAGTATGATTAGGCAATCCTGTGCTATCCATACGACTTGCAACATTCACTGTATTACCCCAGATATCATACTGAGGTTTTCGGGCACCAATTACTCCTGCTACTACAGGGCCCATGTTAAGACCTAAAATAATATAAAGAATTAAATATTATAATTTATATATAAAATTCCAATATTTAATTTTTATTATTATAATCTACAGTGTATCTATAATAACCTGTTCTTCAGGAAACAATATATTTTGGGAAAAAAAATCATTAATTCATTAATTTACATTGACAGAAACAATTGTATTCATGGCTGTCTTAGAATAGTTGGTGTATTACAAATTAAAAACTTAAGACAAAGATTCACTTACTTGTGAGTAACTTTCCTAATATTTTGACCCCTGATGGGGGTCATCTTCCAAGGAAACCTCCTTGGAAGATGACTTGGCAGCTTTTTTGGAACTTTCTTTCTTTCATAGTAATAAAAGAACACAAAGCCACAATAAAAAACAAACAAAATAAAACAGGACTGGACAGACACATAGAAAAAACTAATCATAAAATAGACTGGAACACAACAACAATAATTAAGAAAGAAAAAAATGCATTCATAAGAAAAGCAGAAAAAGGATTATTAATACAGTCAACAGATGGCGCCATGAACGATGTGCAAGGTTTTTAGTTACCTATGATTTGGCAACCACTAGTACAAAAGAAAGAAAGTTCCAAAAAAACTGCAACCTCCTTGGAAGATGACTCCAGTCAGGATTGAAATATTAGGAAAGTTACTCACAAGTAAATGAATCTTTGTCTTAAGTTTTTAACTTATAATACATAATACATTGACAGAAACATTAATGAAATTTTCCAAACCTCTTCTCCCTTTCAAAATTCTGACTAATACTGGCTACACCACTATCAATAATTAAACTGATTTAAAACCTGCATTTTTAACAGCCATTTGTTTATTTTAACAATAATGAAATACCTTTTTAAATACTCTAGTCTAAAATAATTTAAAATTCTCTGTCACTGAGCAATAAGTTTGAAGTTTGAAGGATAAACTCTAAAATTTTATTGCTCAATGACAGAGAATTTTAAATTATTTTAAATTAATTTTTGAGCAAGAAGGTCTTTTTAATTGTATACTCTAGTCTGTTTTGATGCCACTGTTGATTAAAAAGATCTAATAAAATTTACTTTCACTGTAATTTTAAATGATTTTATAACTTGATACTTTAGAAAAGATTTAACATTATGAGTTATCTAGTTCAGAAACAACCACAAAAAAAAGTATATTACAAAATTTTATATACATTTAACTCATACCAAGTGATGAACAATTATATATCAACTCTTATACAAATAAATAAAAAAATAAATACCCCCTCAAGCAGCTGCTTGCCACAGAGGTCTGACAGGAGCCTGTCAGTTTATATGCCACAGTAGGAGATCTGAGAGGATGGCAGGACCTCAGCAGAAAAACGACACGCACACACATCCATGCCTAATTTCGGGGCTCGAACCCAGGTCACTTAGATCAGTAGCAAAACTTAGAGAAGTACTAAATCTAAAAGCCAAATAATTTTTTTATTTGACTTTTTCTATTGCTAATACTATAAATAGTTTTGTGAGAAAATTAGTTTTGCCAATCACTGGGACTCAAACCCACATCTTTCCAGATTCATGTCAGTGGGTCTAATCACAAAAATAGGACCAGCTCTATCATTCATCCACTAATGTACTATTTCAGCCTTATGCGACTTATATGAAGTGGAAACCAAATGGAGTAAGAGAAATTTGAGACTAGGCTTGAGTTGTTTTACCTCTGATTGGCACTTTCCCGTTTAATGATTAGAACACAGGCATGCATCTGGAGAAACATAAGTTTGAGTCCCATGGATTGGCAAAAATAATTTTTCCACAAAATTATTTATAGATTTATTGACTCCTGGGTCAACAGGTTTGCACATTCACTATTGATAAATAATACTAACCAGAAAAATTAACTTCCCATCGAAAATTAATGAGTGGTGGAAAAATAACTGATTTTAAACTCAAACTTTAGTTCTATCATAAATAGAGACTTAAATTTTCAGCACAACGCAGGGTAATGAGTGGGAAACCAGTAAAAGAAATTTGGGACCAGGTTTGGGTTGTTTTACCTCTGAGTGGCACTTTTTTACACAATGGAATAAATGAACAGGTCACAAGGGTTCTGAGGGTTCAGAGAAAGTTTGGAGGGACCCACTGGACAGTTGTTAGGAGACAGATGGTAGCCTTTTCAAGATCATTCAGTGTGTTCATTAATATGCATAGGATATGGCTGTGGACTCCCACACAGGGACCCATGATTTAAAGTCCAATCTGACAGATGATGGCCATTCCAAGCTCATCAGTGTCCCCTACTGACCGAGGGCAGGTTGGCGAGTTTTACGGAGATAAATTTCCATGTTGGCTGAAGTGGGACTTGAACCTGGCAACTGCAGATTACAAGCCTGAAAAACTACCAACTGAGCCACACCCACCTCTTGGGACCAGGAGTCATATTTAGGAAATTATGGGAGACATATACACACACACACACATGCTCAAATCTGTTTAAAAGAGAACACTCTTTGAACATATGATCAAGCCTTTGTTGCTTATGTCTAACATGAAAACTGCAAAACCCTTGCATCAACATGAATTGCTGCAGATGTCAGAAGGCAGACAGACAATGTACAAAAATAGGACAGTAAATAACTTGCATTATTTATATTAGATATATTGTTGATTACTAACCAGTCATAAACAATTTAAAAAAAACTGAAATAAATAACCTTATTGCAATATATAAGAAAGAAATGTTACCATAATACGAAACCTATTGTAATAGATCAGAAAGGCCTATAATGATACAAAATATTATTGCAATACACTAGAAAAATGCTTATTACAATATTAATCATTTTAATATATTACAACAGTGGTTCTCAACCTTTTATGCTTCACGTACCCCCTGTAAATGTGTATGTAACTGGCATAACCCTTGTATAGATAGATAAAACTATAGTTCTAGTGTAACAATGGGAATAAAATAAAACACTGACTTTGTTACTAGATCTAGTGACTTTTGAGCACTCACAGCATACCCCAAAAAATTTTACTGCATACCTCTTGGGGGTATGCGTGCCACACATTGAGAACCCCTATACTAGAACACGGCTTATTGTAATACGAAATATTATTGAAAGAGTATAAAAAAGGCTATAATGCAAAATATGATTTTTATATACCAGAAATATGGCTGATTGTAACAGGAATTATTATTATATTAGTTATAGGATTAGTTAAACCCACACCAAAAGTTTGCATAAAATATACAAATGTCCATTGATAAATTTATTCACAGTTTTCTACCATTAATGTACAACTCCATTCACAAGGTAGCCGACAGCAGTGCCCCCAGAAATTTTGGACACTTTCCTGCCACCCATCCAAGAATTATGGCTATTATATGATGCTATTAAAAGGCTTATTGTAAGATTTCAATGTACCAGATATGTAACCTATTGTAATATAAACATTAGTTTAATATAAAAAAGGTAAGAGGAAGGCTGATTATATATATCACTGTAATGTAATCTTAATTATTCTATATCCTCTAAATAACCTTCAAGCTTTCAGGCTGCTTGTAAAGGATATATCTTACTTGTGATATAAAAAAGGTAAGAAAAATGTAAAGGATATACCTTACTTGTGATATAAAAAAGGTAAGAAAAATGTAAAGGATAAACCTTACTTGTGATATAAAAAAGGTAAAAAGGTAAGTTACAATGATTTAAAAAATTATTTAAAAATATTATACATCACTAGAGATCTGAAAGGACTGAGACAGGTGATAAAAAACAGATGATACTTGGGTAAGGTGATTTCTCTTAATCTCTATTTGTGAAATTTTGGAAAGCAAACTATGAATATTGTTAACTTTTTAACTACCTTAACAATTTTATGTTCATAAAATTATGGGACAATCTTTTGTCAGTGGCATTCATTCCATTTAAAGCAATTCATTTTTTATTTTTTTTCAATACATTTTGAACAAAATTCAAATTTACTAATCATCAGTAGTTATCTGTTATGCAGATCCAAAGCAGCATATAAAACATTTACTAAATTTCTTATACTAAAAGCTGCAAATTGTTATTTTCTGAAGCAAAAGTGATAATCACATAGTTCTTGCTTCAGTAGATGGTCTCTTCAATGTGGCAGTTTCGACTCTGCTGTAATATATAGCATTTGAGCTGAAGCACTGATAAAAAATATAAGTTGTGGGAATCAGGGAATACTGGTTTGAGAGATGTTCGACTTTAGACATGCATAAAATATCAAGGAACAACAAGTAGTTCAGTGAAGGCAAAAATTGCTTGTAAAGAATATGTTGCATATCCTAACTGTTCTGAAAAGAGTGATTTTTGAAAGAAATTCAATATTATGATAAATAATATGACATCAGAATTTAAATTTCTTTATCAGTATTATTCATGCAAGACTCTACTAAAATATAATAGCAAGTTAGAAATATCACATTTCAGAAATCATAAATGCACTGATAAGCTCAAATCTTTCTACTAATAAATTACCACTTTGAAGTCGATTTAAATTTTTAGAGGAAAAATTGTCTTGAGGTGGGTGGGATATGAATCTACAACCTCCTGGTAACATGTCAGGTGCTCTGGACCGCTGAGCTACCAGCCGCCAATCAAGATCTCCTCTAATTGATGATATGAACATTTTCATCCTACATTACATCATATGCAGGGATTCGTATCCCACCTGGCTGAAGACAATTTTTCCTCTAAAAATTTGAATTGACTTCAAAGTGACAATTTATTAGTAGATACCAAATAAGTAGAGTTTATTTATTATTTATCAACAGTATACTTGTAAGAAATACTTTTCATCAATATGTCATTTGTCTGTCACTTGTGAAATTGCCGGAACAATCCCTGCATATGATGTAATGTAGGTTGAAAATGTTCATATCATCAATTAGAGGAGATCTTGATTGGCAGCAGGTAGCTCAGTGGTCCAAAGCACCTGACATGTTATCAGGAGGTTGTGGGTTCATATCCCACCCGGCTCAAGACAATTTTTCCTCTAAAAATTTGAATCAACTTCAAAGTGGTAATTTATTAGTAGATACCAAATATGTCGAGTTTATTTATTATTTATCAAATCTTTCTATTTTCATTTCACTGTAATGGAATTATCTTCAGCAACTAAAGATGAGTTATATAAGTATGATGAATTTTTTTCAAGCTTGTTTTATTCCTAGTTTAATGACACTGGGCCTTCAATGCCAATATAACTTTAAAAATAATGATCCAATCTCATGAAGGAAAAATATTAGCAAATCAAACAGGTCCAAAATTCATTAAATATTTTGAGTATATATCATATATACCCAAACATAACACAAAGGTTCAGCCAGGCTGGTTATATAAAGAAGCAATATGATGGGTAGGCCCAGTACATATTTGTAGAACTATGCAGTCTTCTACCCTGCCCTATATTCAATAAAATAGATCCCTGTTTAAAAAAGATATAAAAATTGCATTTTTAATAATACTTACCAACTCTTAGCATGAAATTGTTGTATGAATTTTCATTGATGTCAGCAAGCTTATCCTTGAATGCAAATACCATCTCTGCCATGATACACATATATTCTACTGCAGCAGCTGGATTGTCATCCTGAAATAAATGTGTGTAAATTATTAAAACATCAATATCAAATAATTACAATTAATACTACCAAGGTAAGTCTTAAATGACTAATCAAATATATGTTATTTTTGAAGCTGCTAACAGTGTAATTTATTTTTATATGACAAGAAATACTTATATATTGTATTGTGATATGCATGGGTCTGCTGCTACATCACATTTGGAATCTGATTATTATTTTCATTTTATAATGTCATTGGATCATTGGATTTTCATCCAGGGTGCTATATTATTCAGATGTAGGCTGCTACTTGACTTACTATGGGTCACAATAATTTAAATTTGCATCTTAAAATTGTCTTTTTCTACAAAATTTGGAAACACCATGAAATTTGTAAAAAGAACTGTAAGTGAGGTTAAAAGACGAACACCAGAAGTTGCATCTGCCAATGGAAGCTTAACATTTTTGTTTGGATTATGATTTATATAGTACTATTTCATACAATATTATATTGTACTTACTACAAAAGATGATTTTGCAGGTGATCTAACTGATAACTAGAAGAATACATATTGCCTCTAGAGAATATGGAATACAGTCAACTTTAGCACCCTATCAACAATGAAAATAAATCTAGTGGGAAATTTGAAAAACGCAAATCTTAATATTTTATTAGTATCTGTCTAATTCAAAGGAAATTTTTTTCTCTAAAAATGAAATAACAACAACGACAAAAAAAAAAACTCTGAATGTTTACTTTTGACACTCAAAGTTTTTGAATCTCTGACATCATTAGGTACAAGTTAAATGTATATAGATTGTGAATGAATAGACAGACAGACAACAAAGTTAAAATAATAGCTTGTTTTTGAGAATGAGGTAATAAATTAAAAAAATAACATATCACTTCTTCATATTAAAAAATGTCTCATTTTTTATTATTATCACACTTCCTTTATGAGCAATACCCAGAATAAAAATTACAGCAGCACCAATTCAATAATACAGATTTCAGGATTTTTTTTTAACATTGCTATGCATAATTTTGATATAAAGGGTACTATGAACAGTAGGCATATAGGTGGTTGTTTGTTTGGGTTTTATGGCTATGAGCATTAGAATCAGCTGGAGAATCTAAGTAGATCAGCCGGCTCTTACTTGGAGAATTAATTAATGATTATGCTCCACTTCCTCTTCACTTAAAGAACCATCTTTTAAATTCTATGTTTTTTTTTTTTTAAATCAGCATATGTATTTTATTTAACGTTTCAAAAGTACTCATAACAGATAAATACAATATTATGGGTGAAAGGCACTGTTTGATAAATGGCTATTAATTTTTTTGAGATTAGCAAAAAGCTAAAACTTTGATTGAATATGATTAAAAAATCTCATTAATTCTGTGTGTTTTTTAAGAAATAAAAATAAGTAAGCTAAATTTTTATTTTACTTAAAAAACATATAAATTACCCCTCAAGCAGCTACTTACCACAAAGGTTAACAGGAACCTGTCAGTTTACCTGGTTAGTTATATCCATCAACCCCAACCTGGGGTTATACCCTAATCCCATTGACCAATAGCCAAGCATGCTCACCGTTTAGGTAGACTCATAACTGGTGAGCTTATGGTATACCTTTACCATACATATCTTCCTATATAAATGAGCAATAAGTTATATTTTCTTCAGAACATTAATTCAAAAAGCTGTAAATTGTTCAGATTTACACTGCAAACATATTTTTAATCTCCATTACATAAAGGAAATAAAAATAATTTGATATGCTCTATGCTTTGGATGTGAGTTTGCAACTTACTTAGGCCTGCCAGTATGAAATGCTACCAATGTTGTCAGTAAGATCCAATAGCTAAAAATGGACCAAAACACCACTCTAATCTACTATTTACAGACCACAGTGTACAAATCTCTACCCTCAAACAATCAAAAGCTATGGAAGTCCAACACGACTGTGCAATTTTGTTGTACACACATGTCCATCCAGATACCTGGCATATAAGCCACTGAAGACCAATTTTAACAAGGGCATGTTCATCAGTGTCTACTCATGCCATTCTCTATTGATCTTTCTTCCTTATTCCTTTCAAATCATTACTCGTAATTTCACTTTCTAATTAGCCTTCCCATATGCTTGTAACATGAGAAAAACGATGTAAACTCTTCCGATACAAAATCTACTCAAAGGTAAATCTCCATTGAACCTCATTATTATTAACAAATACCCCAGACCCATGCATATTATATTACAATATAAAAATATTTCTTTTCATACAAACGTTTTCCCAAGTGCTTAAAGTCAAAAGCATCAAATTTCCTATACTCTTCTTAAAGAGAGCTCAAATTTTACTAATATAAAAATTGGAAAGGTCAAAATATTATAAAGGATAAATTTACTCTTTAAGTGACTTCTTATTTTCATACACTAACTACAAATTTTTAAAAGTGCCAGCAACAACTCTGATACTTATTTTTTTTTCCCCGGAGTGCCTCTATTGCTAAGATAATTAAACCAAGTGTAGAAAAATGTTAGAAGCCTAGCCACATGTGACTGAAAATGTTGTGCTGGCCCTAGGAAAACACAATATTACAATAATACTCATAATAACTCATACCTAAAACAGTGCCTTCATGATATACATGCCTGCCGATTTCAACAAATGTCTATGTAATGGACTGCCACATTCAGAATGTTTCCCATTTCTTCTGCTAAGGAGATTTACCCTATGTTTTGGCACTAGTGTATGGTTTTTCTTAGTATTTTTTTTAAGATGTGCTAGAAAAACCAGACATAGCACAAAAAATATAAGCGAAATTGACCCTGGTGGAATAAATAGGAAATAGTCAGTTACTTCCATTTTTTTCATAAAATATAGCAGGCATGTAATGTCCTAGGAACCACCTAAAATCCATTATTTGCATCCAAAATTGTAGGCCGATTCTTAGAATTTATAATTTTTTTCATTGACGATTAATACTGAGATTATCCAGACTACAACCAAAACAACTAAAGCATTGTTCACCTGATCAATTTTACTTACTTTAGTATTTTCTATATTAACTCCAAGCTTACTTCCACCCATCCATGCCAGCAGTGAGATTTATCACTACTAATTCCCACCTTGTTATTAGTGAGAAAGAGGACATTGATGGGCTAGTGAAATCCTTTGTTTATCATATGGGAATCATCATCTGGAATTTGCTCATCAAATGGGTTCATCATTAAGCCAGGGTGTACTTAAGGTAGGGATAATAACTTTCCCCTTGAGGACTTGAATAATATATTTCCTAGGGAAATCCTTGCACAAAGAATAAGCTCACCAATCCCTCTATTTAAATTCAACCCCCACTGGAAGTCTCTATGTACACCACTGCATTTTTAGCCATTGCCCATGTGAAGGAGAGCCTACTCTATGCTATGCCTGTTAAAAAAACAAACAAGATGGCCTTTGAGAGGAGGCTTCCATCTGTCTTCTAACAGCTGTCCAGTGGGTTCCCTTCTCCTCCTAACACTGAGCCTTCAGGTCCTTGAAACCATGGGAGTTGGAAGAGGTGGGATGCGAATTGAACCATTCATTAACAAGCACAGTTACGAATATATAGCAATCATGCATATTTCATACCAAAACACAACTAAGAATGCCTGTACACAAAACAACAAAAAAGGAAACATCCTTGAAAATGTTCCCAGGTTCGAGTCGCAGCTGGGTCAGCGTTGAGATTTATCTCCACAAAATTCCCCACCCTGCCCACAGTCAGTAGGGGACACCGATGGGCTTGGAAAGACCGCCGTCCATTGGATGGGACGTTAAGCCGTAGCCCCGTGTGCGGGAGAGCCATACCCTGTGCACGTTAAAGAACATGCTGGATGGCCTTGACGGGAGGCTACCATCTGTCTCCCAACAGCTATTCCAGTGGGTCCCCTCCCCCAACCTTCTCTGAGCATTCGGGATCCATGTGACCTGGCCATTAAGCCCATTGTGTGCAAAAAAGTGCCGTTCAGAGGTAAAACAACCCAACCCAATCCTTGAAAATACATGTAAAAATAGTTTTTTTTCATATTAACATTATTACGTTTCATATTAAGAAATAAGTAACATGTTTCCAGAAACAAAAGAAAATATAAAAAAATCAGGATTACATTCTGTAAGAAAATAATGACATTAATTTTTGGTACACCTGTATTATTTAGCATAAATTCATTTTTCTATCAGTTTTTTCCAAGAGGGGGCAACTCTTGCTCTCCTCTCCTCACCATTGCCACACTCATTCTTGAAACCTGGTCATTTAGTCTATTGTATGCACAAAAGTGCTACTCAACAGTAAACAACCCAATCCCTATCAAGCTCATCAAAGTACTACAAACTCTTTAATATAATTTGGCAAAAGGATTATATCAGTGTATACTTTTTATATCCGTGAATTTCTTTTATCTGTGTGTGGATATCTAATATTATATTTCATATAACTAATCACAATTAAGAATAATTCTGAACAGTTTTGATACAAACCACATGGTTTTACAAGAAGGGGATCTATGCCAGATGACCAACAGTGTCACATATATTCTTCACTGATGAACTGGGATTCAATCTTCAGACTGATTCTTGACATGTTTTGTGCAAGACAGTAGTCATCCTACACTGTTGCCACTCATGGAAACGTTGCATTCATAAATGGCTAACATTTCTTCTATGTTCAAAAAATCATCATCATCATCATCACGCAGCCATGGGCTATGGAGGTCTGACCAGACCATGCAGTTTAATTCTCCAAGCATATATGTCCTGAGCTACATCTGCTACATCCAGCCACTGCACACCAATTCTAACAAGGTCCCATTTGACATTGTCTGCCCACCACATCCTAGGTCTCCCCCTCCTTCTGAGGCCTCTAGGCACACTGTTCATAACCCTATTAGCCAATCTATAATTATCCATACGGGCAACATGGCCAAACCAGCGGAGTCTCTGCACAACATGCTGCTTAAAGGAGGTTGCAGACTCCTCTGCCTAACCTCATAATTAGTTACAAAGTTGAACCACCTAATACCCAAGATACTACGTAAGCATCTAGAATCAAAAGCATTTAGTTCCATGTTATCTTGTTTACACAGTGTCCAAGTTTCACTACCATAACTAACCCTAGAAAGAACCAAACTATTATACAGTCTAATTTTAGTCTTTAGGTGTATACGCCTATTTCTCCACAATCTCCATAGATTCTTAAACGTCTCTGCAGCAATTCCTATTCGTCTGTTAACTCATGCCGCACATCAGCAGTATCAGTAAGATAATTAAACTGTGACATCTGCTCAAGACTGCAACTATTCAGATTAACTGAATCACAGCCGGCCTGACCAATTTTCATCACTTTAGTTTTCTCTCTGTTTATAACCAAACCTACCCTACTACCAGTCTCATCAACAGCTCGAATGAAAGAGTTCATCTCATCAACATCATTTCCCAAAAGGGCTAAATCATCAGCATAATCTAATTCAGAAATTTTAGTATCTCCAGATCATTTAAGGCCAAAATTTTCCCTTCTAATGAATTTCGCATAACGTAATCAATAACCAAACTAAAGAGAAAAGGAGACAAAATGCACTTTTGTCGAACACCAGAAGTAATGCTAAACCAATTGCTACAAGCCTTACCAACTCTCACACATGACTCAGTGTTATTATAGAGAGCTTTCATTATGTTAACTAACTTGTCTGGTATACCATATGATCTCACAATCAACCACAAATTATGACGATCAACAGAGTCGAAAGCCTTTTTGAAATCAACAAAGCTAGCAACCAAAGGTTTCTGAAACTCTAAACATTTCTCAAGAATCTGCCTAAGTGAAAATATCTGATCCACACATCCCCTACCACTTCTGAATCCACATTGCTCATCATGCAATTGACTGTCAACCATATTCTTATTCTATTAAGCACAATCATGGAAAGAACTTTCCCTGGAACAGAGAGTAGGCTGATACCCCTATAGTTATCACAAGAACTGCGATCACCTTTTTTGAAAATAGGGATAACAATAGCTCTGGTTAAATCCTTAGGAACCGTGCCTTTATCATAAAAGATATTCAGAATTTCAGTCATCCAAGTGGTAACCGAAACATTCCCACCTCTGAGCATTTCCATAGTAATTTCATCTACCCCTGGGGATTTATGAAGTTTAAGTTTAGAAATAGCCAAGATAACTTCAGATTGTGTTATAGGGCCAGCATTAAAGCCACCAATGCATCTATCATCATTGCAAACAATGGGAGTAGAACTAACCACATTGTTTAGAATATCACTGAAATGCTCAGCCCACCTAGCCATGACAGAATCCTCACCTTCTATAACCTTACCTTGTTTATCCTTCAATCCCTGTATGCCTGTCCGTTTTCTACCACACAAAACATTAACTATCTGGTACAGCTCTCTGCTGTTGTGCTGCCTAACTGCTTCCTCAGCTTTGTCAGCCAAGCCATCAAGCCAAAGATTCTTATCAGCAGCTAACTGATCCTTTACAAGTTTATTAAGCTCTCTGTAATGCTTTCTATTAGGACTAGTAGGGTACTGATTAAGGACATTCCACAGTTCCTTCTTTCAGAAATAAGCTCAAGTGCCTTATCACTCAAATAATTCTGCCTCCTCTGCTCCTTTTTTCCTAAAAGAGTACTGTTAATTTCCAAAAAAGCCTGTTTAAATTCCCCATTCTTCCTCAACTTCAGTGTAAGCAAACCATGACTGTCATAATGACCAAGTAACCTATCATGGTAAGCTTTAGTTATAACTGGGTCTTTCAGAGCTTCAGTATTAAAGGTAAATTTTTTAACTTTAGCACAACACTTTTTAAGTTTAAGTTGCAAGACACTTTTAACATGGTAATGGTCAGATCCAATTTCAGCTCCCCTATATGCCCTGGTATTCCTAACAGAACTAGCCCATTTGCTATTAATTAATATATAATCAATCATTTTCTTATGCAGCCCATCAGGTGAAACCCATGTGTACTTATGTATGTCACGGTGTTTGTAATAAGTGTTAGTTATTCTGAAGCCATTGAGTTTACTTACCTGTAGGAGACGTTGCCCATTGCCATTGCAGCTACCAATACCAAAAGGGCCTATCACCCCTCCCCAAAGGTCAGAGTCAGTACCAACTTTGGCATTGAAGTCACCTAGAACAAGGGAATATCTCCTTTCTTGACAGAATTCAAAATAACCTAAAGTTGTCCATAAAACCTATCCTTCTCATCCTCATCGGCATCTTCAGTGGGGACATAACAGCAGATAACATTCAAGTTTTTAATGCTTGTCTGAAATTTTGCTGTAAGAAACCTTTCATTAATGCACTCATATCCTAGAAGAGCAGCAGACCTATGCCTTGGTGATGCTTTCCATCCTCCCTCCCTGTAAAGAGAAATTTAAAGTTATTTCTAAGTATCTCACCTTTACCTGTCCATCTGGTCTCTTGCAAGCCTAGAATATCTAGATTATAAACTGGAATTCCTGCATGAGGACATCAAGAGAATAATCTCTATATAATGTCCTTATGTTCCTGCAGAGAGGAAATGATTAGTAGGATTTTTAAAGAAACTAGGTTTATTGAGATAGGTAGGGCCAACAATATCAAACAGCCCCCTGATCGCAGGCATGGGGCAAAGACCTGTTCCTCCTCCACTAAAGACTGAAGTCACCGATGCTGATAGAAACTTCAGGCACCACCTTTTCAAGTGGACTTTTTCAAGAGCCATATGGCCTGCCTGAGACGCATTACTCCAGTTTAGGCTTGACGATGCCCAACTAGCTAAGTAAGGTTCAGGTACATGCGATGGCCTCCGATTAGGATTATCCACCAGCTGATATAAGGTATCCCATGCCTCTGTTCACTTCGGACTGGCAACCCAGAAGCAAACAGAAAACACAAAGGCAGATTTTCCCTCAGCAGAGGCCCACCAGTGCAGCAAGTCCAGGATCCATAATCACGCTCAAATCCATAAACAAGTCGTCTAGTAGGTATAAATGGTCAGCACCAGGACCCTGTGAAGTTGACCATTCCTCAGCAGGGTTGAAAAAAAAAGAAAGAAAAGAGGGGCCATAGATGACCAGATCAGTAGGCCATACTGAACTGGCAGCCCTCCTCTTCCGTTCCCTTCCAAAAGAGAATATCTCTTTTGAAAGGTACTAACGGCCTGCACCACGAGAAGGCGGGGTTGGACATTAGGTGCTAGACCTGGCCGGTTCTATGCATCATCACTAGGGATTGGTACACAGCTCTCCTTCCAGTTTATGCCTAGCTACCATTTACAGACCACAATCTTGAAAAACTGATCGGGGATTATTTACAGTCCTAGTTATATTGATCTGGGATCAACCAGACTCTAATGTACAGATTGCTCTACCACATGTAAAAGCATCCATATGATGTCTCTGTGTCATACTGTTGTTAAGAAATATTACTAACATGAGTACAATGTGTGCTTAACAGGAAATGGAGTGGTGCAGAATCAGAGCCAACTTTTATAACAACTTGGGTTTGCTTTCTGAGTTTCACATGCCAATTTTGTCTTGAAACCCTGTGTATATTCTTTTTTACTGACACTCAGAATGTAATGTTAATAATTTCTCTTCTTTGTGAGATATTTAACAGTTTGAAAATTATACTTAACATTTGGGCACCAGTGTATTTAAAGAGATGGAAGTTGTAATATTTAATATGTGTTACTCATCCTAAAAATTTCCTCAAAACTGACAAATATCAAAAGAATTATTACACCAATTTTGGCATATACATTTATTTTAGTAAGTGGTTTTATAGTAGTTATTTAAATTAACTATTGAAATATGTTTTCCTTTAAACTGGAACTGATATAATTAGATAACTTCTTAAATATTCAAATAAATATTATTGCATACTGAGATTTGATTAAGATCTTTTTAATTACATTCTTTCATTTAAAGAGATTATTTTAGAAATTTCATAGCTTCAAATTTAGTTTTTTTATTGATATAATATGGAAGTTTGAAAAACTTTTAGGACATGGTATATTTTAAAACATTTTTAGAGAGATATATCTCAGTGCTGGTACAGTTGAGTGGTAGGGAAATAAACTTGGAGTTAATACAGAATGCAAATGGAATTCTTTTTGCTCTTTATGTTTCATTTTATATAGTTGCTGACTTTGGCACTATATTCAATATTACACATTAGCTTTAAAAGGGATTATCAATGTTTTGTGATAATAAAAAGTAACAGAAAATTAAGAACATTTTATTACATACAGCAATGCGATAGTCTGGCATAAGTCCTATAGCAGCCATGTAAGTGCTTCCCACTGTTTTAATTTTATCAATAGCCTTAAATCGATCGTCATCCAAAAGCTGTAAAGAGTATTTCAAATATTAATACATAGATATTTATATTACTATACACAAAATGAACAATAAAGAGTTAAATGTTTTTATGTACAAAATCCATTACAGATAAAAACAAATATTAAAAAGAAACATTGGATTATTCAAAAAAAAACTTCATAGAACATGTAGTTTATAATTACATATTTGAATGTATGAACTGAATTTTGAGATATTAATGAATTCACCAGTTTTATTATCCAAATGTAAGGGTTTTTAAGCAGGGAGAAAGGCTAATTAATCAACCAAACTTCCAATTAATGACTTAAATACACATTAACATAAAAAAGACAACTCGAATTTTAGAATTTAAAATTTGCATATGAAATTCCTAACCAGTGATAATGCAATGAGCTTTCTCATAATATATATAAGAGAGTATAAAATCATAACTATAGGAGATAGCATAATTTTTGCATGAAGCACATAGATATTAAAAGCATGAAATGCTTGGAACTCAATATAGGAATTTTCAGTGGTTATTATGAATTAAAAATTATTTAAAATTCTCTGTCACTGAGCAATAAAATTAAAAAATTTTATTTCAAACTATTTGCAAGTTAAAAGTTTTTAGGAGAAAACTCAAAAGCTTTTTGGAGCAAGGACAGCACTCCATCTTCAGTGAAGTGACACTATGTGGTGATGGATGATTCCAGTGTCTTGGTTGCAGGTGGGGATGGGCAAGGTCATTATTTCAATGGTCTTGATTGCCTTTGATATTCTTCCTCTAACCAGAGTTGCATGCTATCAGCATTGCCTTGGACCACATAGCAGCTAAACATCATCGTCGGTTTGTGTTTTACACCGACTTGCTTAGCTCGCTACAGGCTTTGATCTCGGTGAGGCATTGGCCTCACCCTGTTCTCTCCAAGATCCACCAGCAGCTCCATCGTCTGGCAGCCACCACCACGATTCTCTTCTGTTGGGTGCCTGGTCATGTCGGAATCAGGGGCAATGACTTGGCAGATGCTGCCAAGTCGGCCACTCCCCTATCCGACTCTCCATTGCCGGTTCCATACTTGGACTTCGGGCGGTGTTTCTCCATCGAGCTCCGGACACAGTGGCAGAGATCTTGGTCTGAACAGGTTGCTAACAAGCTTTTCGAGATCAAGCCCATTGTCAAACCGTGGCAGTCTTGTTTTCACAGGAATTGCAAGGAGGAAGTTGTACTTGCTCGGCTCCGCTTAGGTCACTCAGTTTTAACACACTCTTTTCTTCTTAAGGCGGATGCTGAACCTAAGTGCAAGTCTTGTGACACCATTTTAACTGTTAAACATATTTTACTCAATTGCCCTGCTTTTAACCTTGACCAACATTTATTTTTTACCTTTCATGATTTTACATCCGAGCCCCTTACACTCGGACATCTTTTATCTGATGATTCACTTTTAACTCCTTATGCAAGCGAATTTTTACGCTTTACCGATTATTTTACTCGTTTATGAACTTTCACTCTTTCCTGGATTTTTTACCTGTTTTACCTGTTGTTTTTTACATGGATCCTATACACCCATTGTTATTGTTGAGTTTACACTTTTTGCTTTCTTTTATTCTTTTTTATACTCCTCGTTTTTATGCTGTGTTGTTTCTGTCTATTTTAAATTTGGTTGTGGGTTCCATGTCTTTTACCCTTTTTATCGTTTGTTTGGCACAATATAGCTTTAGTTGCTATTGCGCCAAAAAACCCCAAACAACCAACCAATCTTCCTCTAACTCTAATATTTGACTTAGTAGAATATTTAATTTTTAACTAAGTTAATTTTAGAATAAAATTAGTTTTTTAAGAAATTGAAGTGTAAATAATTACTTTTTATCATTTAAGTATTTGTCACTTATTTAAGACACTTACCTTCAATTACATGCTCATGTTAGGTGGAATTTAAATTTTGAAAATTTTTATATTGCACTTAACAAATTTTAATTTAACTTTGACACCCTTAGTTTTTAAGTAACTGGCACCCATTGGGTACATTACAAACCTTCTTTTATGTTTGTTGTCATTTGCCTAAGGTTTAATAAAAAAAAAGGTGTTTTTTGAACTATTATTTAGTATCTTAAGAGTTATTTTGCATCAAAAAACTTCAGATATTTATAGTAATGATGTCATCATTTCTTTATAGTTTAGAGCTTTGCTGATAAGTAACTTATTTTATTGAAAAATATAAATGATGCAAAAGAAATCCAAGGGCTGTTTCAGAACTAGAAAAAAAAAAGACTATATAAAAGCTATTTAACATTTTAAGGAAACAAAAATTGTGTTGAACAGTATCGGATTCGCTTGCATAATAAGTTATCCAAGTGAATCCCACGTTTCACATTTTACTTTTATATTTAAGCCTTATATAAACTAGTTAATAATTGGAAAACTGAAGGTTTCCTTCATTTCCCATTAATATTGCTTGTAATTTTTGTGTAGTAATACTCTGAGGACTAAGATGGTGTAAGAGTCCACTGAAACTTATACAATATTAATGATTATGAATGAAATTTTTTTATCTTACTATCAACCCTAAATAAATTCAAGTGCTATTGAGATAGACACTGCACAACACTGAAATTACCCCACCCAGAAGGGGTGAGGAGATAGGGGTGAAATGTAGCACACACATAGCAATAAATATTGGCATCATGATTTAATTTGCAGCCACTTACAGCAGTTAGAAGATGAGATAATGCAGCACAATGTGACTGCCTCAGTAGGTGGTTGCACCACCATGAACAGCAATAGAAGCAGCAATACTGCATGGCATGGAGTCATACAGTCAATGGATATGGTCCTGAGGAATTGTACATCAAACAGCATTGACTTGCTCCCATAATTCAGTGAGATTCTGCACTGGCCAGTGAGAGGATTGCACACTTTGTCAAATGTGGTCCCACAGATTTTCTATTGGAGCTAAATCTGGAGATCGTGCTGGCCATGGCAATACTTGAACATGTTGCAAACATTGTCTGGAGACCCTAGCAGTGTGTACACAGGCATTGTCATGCTGGAAAATGGCTGCTGCGTGCCTCCCAGGAACGGTAACAAAATGGGCTGCAGAACTGCGTTAATGTATCATGCAGCTGTCAGTGTTCCCGTGATGTGGACAAGAGGTGACCTGCTGTCATATCCAATAGCACTCCATACCATTGTGCCTGGCTGACGGACGGTATGTCGGTCATGAACAAAAAACTGGATCCGTCCTCTCACCAGGTTGTCACTATATACAGACCTGTCGATCGTCAGCACCCAGACTGAAACAGGATTTGTCACTAAACACAACAGTATTCCATTTGCGACCCCAGTTAGCATGACTTTGGCACTATGCCAGACAAGTGCTATGATATTTGCAGTCAATGGTAGTCAATGTAATGGTTGCCAAGAGTGCAGGTGTGCCTCATGCAACCTTCGGTTTACCATTCAGGTCGTTATGGGGACATCCATGGCTGCGGTCACAGCCCATCGAATATCATCTGCAGTGCTCTGTGATGACAAATGAGCATGTCATATAATGCACCTATCTAGCCATGCTGACGTTTGTCAGATGGCACCACTCCCTTTGCAACGCACGGTAGAACCTTCATTTCGCCACTGTTGCCAACAGCATCCAACAGTTTGTTCATCCAATGAACATGGGCAGCGACATAATGTGTAGTCCATCCAGCTTCACATAGGACAATAATTCTTCCTCTCTCAAAAGCATCCAAATGGCGATAAACCTTCTGATGGCATGTACCAGGCATTTTCGGCCTTCACTGAACAATTTCCAAGCAGAACCACTTAATCTCAACTGTTTGCACGACTTCCATCTGCATAAACACAATACCATCCCTGTTCCTTCTTGCACCTTTTATCTCTTGAGCCATGCACGTCATTGGCTCTGAATTATCATCATTTGCATATCTCAACTGCACACACCCATCCTTCTATTTGTATATCTCAACTGCACACACCCACCCTTCTATTTGCATGTTTGTATGACATGTCCTTCTGGGTGGAGCAGTTTCAATGTCGAGTAGTGTATAAACAGTTCCTTATTGCACCATTGCAGCCAATGGAAAGCCAAATTTATATCTCTGTAACACTAAAATCAGCGATTTTATGGAAAATAAAGATGCTGTATAAGATAGGGGTGTAAAAATTATTTTATTCCTAAGAGCCAGCTAAAAAGGTTTTGGTGCCAGGTGTGTGGATTTTAAGATTAAATTGTTGTAAGGATTATCATAATAAGAGAAGTGAACTATCCAAGTGATTGGCTCCTGGAAGTTTTCTATTCCTGGTGTAAGTTCCAAATGAAATCTATATTGACTTTTATTTATTTAGTATTTAAAGAGTTATGGAAATTGAAATATTCAGCACTGTATTACTCATCCTAACATTTTTTTCCCAACACTGACTAAAACTGAAAGAATTATTATGCAAACTACAACATATACATTATTTTAGAAAAACACATGGTAGAATAGTTACAATTTGCTTTACATAATTTAATTTTAGCTTCAATAATTTTTAAAATATTGAATAAAATATTTTTAATATCAAATATTTATATTCCTTTGGAACTTTCTTTTTTGCCATACTATTCTACAAAAACTTTTTAGATGCTAGAAAGTCTCATATTTAACTATCCATTGTCATAACACGGGATCATTCACATTTCAGTGGCACTGAATGTACTGTATATCACAGAACTGATTATTAACACTGTATTTGAATTTTTCAATCCAATTTGCATTGATATAATATTGGCCAAATTATTATGAACACCTACCTAATACTTTGTTGTATGCATCATGATACAGTTCCCAAATTTCAAAGTTTTAATTCTCTGCATATAGTACTTGTTGAAAAGAGTTTTAAAGTACTTCTAGTGGTTCTCTCATCTCATATGGTGAACAGCAACAGCTCTATTTTCCTCCTACATTTGTCTCAATTCACAGACAACACTTGGAATATTGTGCCTCATGATTTTCCATCGAGTTCCATCACTCCCATTATGGATATTCCTGACCAATGCACTCCAACAATGAGCCCCTTTTGAAGTCAATCAGATCAGTCTTTTTACCCATGTTGCACTTGACTTTGCTTTCCACAATGCCTTTGTAGCCTTTACCTATGAGTGGCTTTTGTATGACTTTGTAGTGACATCAAGGTTCAAGGTGTTATAAGATCATGGTGAAATTAGCCTCCAATGAGGGGCTCCCTACACCAGTCACAACAAGAGTATGAGATAGCAGAGGCAGGAGATACTACCTCTCTGCTATTTCATGAAATTATTAACCATACTAATCTCGTTAACCTAGTGGACATAAAATAAAAGGCATTAGACCTTGCAGAAGAGGCCAATGTTCTGAAAGAAATCAGTTAGTAGTCACAAGCATGTTTGCTACAGCTTCTTATTCTGGTGAGTACCAAGAAGGGAAGTAATGAAATAATCAATGGTTCCGATAGCATGAAGCTCCCGAAACAAAGCTTCTCTTTCAGCATTGTAGCAGGAGCAGTTCAGCAGAATATGAGATAAATCTCAGGTGTGCTGCATGTGGCACAGTTAGGACTGTAGGCTCTACCGAGAGTGTGAAGTGTAGAGTTGCTGTAGATGACACCAACTCAGAGACGATGCAGGAGGGTCTCTTCAGATCTGCAAAGGTCTCTGAAGTTAGGAGCAGTGAGATAAGGTCTACCAGGTACATAAAAGAGGAACAACTGGAGTCCCTCTACCACTGGGCAAGACGATACTGACTCATCAGCTGTGAGATAGAAGTCTTGCAACCATGTAATGCCCCATGTATTAGCTTTTCAAGTTGGACCTTTTGTCTGATCCAAAATAGATTCAAACTCTGGATAGCTTCTTGAGTGCCAGGCAATATTAACTTGCCAAATAAAGTTGAAATAGGGTTCGTTTTGCATTTATACCATTACTTATTGAGTAAGAATTCAAAAAGGATTGTCAAGTTTAATTAAAGTTTAAATCTAATCCAAAAATCAATTAATGTTGCTCAAGAGAACAATAACAAAAATAAAAAAAATTCTATAACAAACAAAGTTTATTGCCAAAAAATTCAAAGACTCACCAATTCAGTTGATGAATACAAAAAGTTGGAGTAACTAACAACTCGCATCTACCTAAATCTCTACTAATAACCCCTTCTATCTACACAACAGATTCTTACTGACTTCTCCTCCTACTCTCTCTACTCTACATACTAATTCAACAAACTCCTCTATTACTTCAACTCCTACTAACTCTGTGACTTAACGTCACTTAGTATAACAATGCGGCATACAATCCAGCATGTCTGTTGCACACCGGGAAAACATTTGCATAATCTGACGATCACGATCACGCTAGCTATGATGCAAGAGGGGTCGTATCATACATGTGCGCATTATCGGCTGACAGTCAAATGTCGGAGTTGCGCATAAAGAATTGTGATTAGTCCAAATGAAATAATAATCCCCAAAATGATAAATATAATGTAAATAAAGTAAAACTGGCTAAGGAAAAGTAAAAGTGAATGGTGGACCATCACAGCCACAGAGAAAGAGGAAAATTAGTAATGTACCTCTGACTCTCAGCCTCTTTTGCAGTCCTTATATTAGCAAGAACTTTTGCATACATTACCATGATTCATGGTACTTCATGCACAATGCAATATTCATAATAATTTGGCAAGGCAGTACATACTTGTTACCTATTTCTCCAAATATTTGTTAATGAATGAAATGACAAGACAGAAACAAATACAAAAAATATATTAAAATACAACTTACTTCATCAAAATCTGCAATTATTTCATTCAGTAAACGCAAACATTCCATTCCTTGATTGTTGCCATCAAGTTCCATGTAGAACTCATGAAAATTAGGGATGGAAGCAAAAACTACTCCCACTTTAGAGTAGCTCTGATTATATAAGTCCTAAATAAATAAGAAAATTAGCATAATACTTTTATTTAAAAAAACATTAAACTGTTTTCAGTTTCTTTATTATAGATCTGTATTAAAAGTTTAAGCTTTCACAAACCACAAACGTTTCCTTATCAACTGAAAAGATGTGGTATTTTGATGAACAATGTTGGTAGACATCAATAACAACTAAACAAGATGCTTTCAGCTAATAAATAATTCCATTTGGCATTAACATCCAATAATAATAAGTTGTCCAATAATAATAAGTTGGCATTAACATCCAATAATAATAAGTAGTCCAATAATAATAAAAGCAACTTATTATTATTGAACTGCTTAATAAGCACTTACTAGTATTTTTGGTGGATTAAAGATACTGAAATTACCAGTAGATTGTAATATAGTATCAAGTTATAAAACTGGCAACCTTGGATTTTGGGGCTACATTCCTGGATTTTTCCAGTTTATGGACAATGCATATACCATATATGTTCGAATAGTAGTCTGGGCTAAAATTTATTACAATTTCTTTTCACCTGGGGTACAATTAATGAACAATTTCTTGCTTGAAGCCAACTAAAATATGAAATCATTTAAGACCTGGTATTTAATATGTCATATAGAGTACACAAGTTATACAGGATTACATTGAACAGAGAATATTTATATATGAAATATACACACATGCAAAGAGACGTTTTAGCACATAAGATATAATATCAACTCAATAGGAATGAACTTTGCAGGACATCTGAAGGTTAGTGGAGATATGAGACAAATTGATGTTCTATGGGATAGTCCTGTAGATTTGGGACATCTAGCATTCCTATTTAAAAACCAGGTACTATTTACAAATTCTGCATTATTACCTGTTTACAATTCAAACACAGGCAACTACTTAGACCCAGGTGTAATATACAGTGAACAGCCAAAACACGATCAGCATGTCTTTATGCAAATCAAAGTAATTGCAGGTAAACGACGGCACGTGTGAAGGTCATGAAATGGTATAAATAATACCTGATACTGAGCTCTGTCATTCAGTTTATTCTTGTTCTTCAGAAGGGAAAGGCAGTAGAGTTAAGTGAGTTTGACAAAGGCCAAATTCTAATGGCCAGATGACTGGGTCAGAGCATTTCTGAGTGGCAAGGCTTGTGGGGTGCTCATGTCAGTTGTGGTTAGTACCTTCAGAAAGTGGTCCGAGGAGGGAAGAACCACAAACTGTCAGCAAGGTGTGGGCTGACCACGGCTCATTGATATTAAGAGTGAGCTAAGGCTATCCCATATGGTATGAGCCAACAGAAGGGATACTGTGTTGCAACTTGCCCATAATTTGAATGCTGGTGATGGGAGTATTGTGTCACAACACACAGTACATCGGACCCTGCTGAAAATGGGGCTGCATAGCCACAGGTCACTACAAGTGTCCATGCTAACCTCAGTTCACTGTTGAAAGTGCCTACAGTGAGCATGCAAGCATCAAAACTGGACCTTGAATCATTGGAAGAAGTTCATCTGGTTCAATGAATCTCATTTCCTGTTGCACCATGTGGACGGCTGGGTATGTGTGTGTCATTTACCTGGGGAAGTGTTGGCACCAGGATGCACAGTGGGATGAAAACAAGCTGGTGGAGGAAGTGTAATGCTTTGGGCAATGTTCTGCTGGGAAACCCTGGGTCAAATCATTCATTTGCAGGAAATATGACATCTGCCATCTACCTGCACATCATTGCAGACCAGGTACATCCTTTCATGGTAATGGTATATTCCTCTAGTAGTGCCTTCTTTCAGCAGGATAATGCACCATGTCACACAGTGCCCAGATTGTTTGAGAATGGTTTGTGGAACATGAGGAAGACTTCCAGGTATTGCCCTGGCCTCCAAATTCCCCAGACATCAATCCAATCGAGCCTCTGTGGTTTGTGTTGGAACAGCATATCCAATAACCACTGGTCTAATGGTATTTTATGGAGCAATGCAAGGAATTTGATGTATTAGTTTAGAAATCAAACAATAATAAATGTTTCTGGAGAATAAATGAATTTTATTTGGCAGCTTTAGATGTATGCAGAAACAAAACTGAATTATCAATGATATCTGGGGTTTAAAAATGTCTGTTAGGACTTTATAACATTTCTGAACCTTTGGGCAACATCCAGTGTAAAAAAAAAACTTTATTGTAGTATTATAACTGCAAAGTGAATAAATATCGTTTTTTGAACTTGAGAGTACAATACTTGGAAATAGTTAAACAAAGTATTATAATTATTGAAAAGAATAAAAGGAAAAATAATAAGTAAAATACATTAAACAGATAATAAAGGTGTTTTTCTTGAGAATTACCCGAAGATATTTAATTTTTTTAAGTTGTGCACAAAAAATTGCATTTAGTGTGAGGAATTACAATAGGCAGGTTTGAAATGTGTTATGGAATATTTTTTTAAATCAGCAGTTTTGGAGAGTTCTAGTTATTGGACTTCCAGTTTTGGAATTTTGAATTGTAATTGTTAAAATTTTAATACTTCAATCACATTTTTATGTTTTATCAGAATTTCTTTACTAAGGAAAAAAGATGCTAAATTATCATCACAAAGAAAAATGTTTTAAATTTTAAAATTCAGCTATTTTGCTTTAAAATAAATATTTTTGATCAAGGGAAACAATGGTAAAATTTTAAATTTGAGACCGATGAAAAGACGGATATAGCAAAGGTGAGATCAGATAATCTATTCTACTACATTTGTATGAACCTGCTCATATCACTTAGTCAGGCATATATTACTTGATTTTATGCTTTTATTTTCACAAGTTACTAGTTGTAAATAAACTGTCTTAAAGTAATACGCTCTTTAAGCACTCTATAAAAAAAGTAAACATTTATGAAATAACACATATTCTTATGGTTGTTTATATAAAGTAGAGGTGTCAAACTTAAATACTTGATAGGTACTTTCTAAGCACTGTAAATGCCTCTGAAGGCTTCAAACATTATTTATTAAAATTTAATAGCTTTCCAGATTTCAAAGAATGAAATAACCTGAAAGTGTATCATTGCATTAAATAACAGGCTAATTTTAAAAAGTAAATAGAAACTGTGAAAATCGGCAATTACTAAATAAAAAGGTAAAAAATTAACATTGGAAAGCAACTGTTTGAAAAATAAGATTAAAAACGTATTTCCATTAAGAGTTACAAACTGGATAAGATCTTTTTCTTTTTTTCAGTGAAAAAAAAAAGTTATGGATGTTGGTGATTGGTTTAATACTAAAAGAATTGGCAGGCCATTTTACAAGGAGTATTAATCTTCTAAGTTTTAATGGCAGTTAAGGTTGGTTATAAAAACTTACAGGTTGGTACTAAGTTTAAGAATATTTGTATATGTAGAAATTAAATTTTGATTTGATGATTGTTCCAATGGATAAATAGTTGGTGTGCTTGATTGTGGAAAAAAGGGATGTGGGTTACAGTCCAGGATAAAGCATGGATATTTCTTGTGTTGCTTTTCTGCTGAAGTCCCACCTTCCTCACATATCTTCTGTATTATATATTACACTGTAAGGCTTCTGTCAGATTTATTTGACCAGGAACTGTTTAAGGTGTTTTTTTTTTATATTAGATGCATCAAAAATGTTCAAGGCATATTTCCTAACTTATTAAAAAGGAGGCAAAGTTATATATTTATTAGCAATAAAACAGATTAATTCTATCAAGCAACTCCAACAGATGAATGTAAATAAAAAAGGGAAATCAATGATTTTAATATATTGTAGCTTTAAAAGGGAAACTTTATCATTGCTTGTAATTAAGGCACAAATAACTTAAAAAAAGAGATCTCACAATACTAGTTGATTATTTGAAGTCAGATATTAACTATAAAATAATTCAAGTGGACATTATGCTATAAATTCTAAATAGGCCTCTATTCAACACTACTGTTATCACTTGAGCTCAAAACATCAATCATGGACTGTGGATGATTAGATTAAAAAACTGGTCACAATCAGATTTGGCAACTGGACACAATCAATTGGTCAATTGCCCACTGAGAATGTTTATAATCAGATATTTTTGCAGTAGTATACAATTGCAGTAGTTCATCATAAGGAAGAACTTGGAACATGCTAGAGAGCAAAATGTAAAAATTTGAATAATACTTTTCCTAAATTCTGACTTGTACATATAGCTTTGATATGGTGCATTTTATAAACATATATAGGGTGAATCTGAAAAAGTGGGCAAAACTTTATGGGGTGGTAGAGCGCAGCTATACGAGCAATATTCGTCATAGAAAGTATGGGCGGAACGCAAACAGCGAGCCGCTAGGTGGCGTTGGAAATGGTATAAAAGGGTCGGTCCTCGCACCCAACGGCATTTCTACCGTGGATTGCCAAGAGGATGGCTGGCTATACTAACCACGAAATGGCAGATATGCACTTTGTGTACGGTGCGGTGGACGGGAATGCAAGTGAGGCACAGAGTATCTCCTCTCCTTCTTGTGTTCATTCTTTAAATGTGACAGTGGAAAACTACCTTTTAACTTCTCACCGCTTGCGTTCCGACCATACATTCTATGACGAATATTGCTCGTATAGCTGCGTTCTACCACCCCGTAAAGTTTTGCCCACTTTTTCAGATTCACCCTGTATATGTAAAATGCCCCATATCAAAGTTATATGTACAAGTCAGAATTTAGGAAAAGTATTATTTAAAATTTTACATTTTTCTCTCTAGCATGTTCCAAGTTCTTCCTTATAATGAACTACTGCAATTGTATATTATTGCAAAAACATCAGATTTTCACATGGACAGCACTTTATTTATATGAGCACAAACTTAATGAAAACTAAATTTGTACCAGTGGCAGATCCATGGGAGCAATTACCAAGAAATCCAGCATTTGGATATATCAATATTAAAAATGTTTTTAAAAATGACTTGACAGTATATTTTGGTCATAGACTTTTAATATCATTAGCTCTCAAGAGTAAACTCTTGGATCTGCTACTGCATTACATTAGGTACAGTTGCTCAAAAAAGTATCCGAACACTAACAATTGATTACAAAATTCAGAAAAAATATCTGGCAACGATTTTTTTAGAAATTAGTGATCTGGCAACCTTCTTGTCACGTGACATGAAGGTTGCCAGATCACTAATTTCTAAAAAAATCGTTGCCAGATATTTTTTCTGAATTTTGTAATCAACCGTAGTGTTCGGATACTTTTTTGAGCGACTGTACTTTAGAATAATTTTAATTTTTCTTGCTGAATACATATCTCAAGCTAATAATATACATGAAGCCAACCTACATTTTTTAATTAATATATTAAAGATTAAATGGGTAAAATAAGTTTAGCATGTAATGATTTCAAACCATAACCCCAACATATAATATTTGTGGTTAATATGCTATATTATACTTAATAGTTTTTGTATCTTTCTACAAAAATCTTACCATGTTATTCTTGAACTGGTTGTCTAAAAAATGTGTTGCCACATGAGCTGGGAGCAGATTAAATAGAATTCGCCGATTACTGTTTTGCAAATCATGCATTTCTCGCTTTTCTTCATTTGCCTTACAAAACAAAACAATTTAGTTTAATGGCATGAAAAATCAGAAAAAAGAAATTTTAAGCAAAAATTACAATAATAATAAATAGCTCAAGTATTAAGTTATTAATGGCAGTTAGTTGAGCAATGCAAGATGAAGCTGAATGGAAATATACAGAATAACAAAATAAATGCTAGTACTTGCAAAAACTACTTAAGACATTAATATACCAGTGTCCAAAATTTAAGCATAGTATACAAATTCTGGAAGATCTCAAAAATGTGACAATGAAATGCTGAGATTTGAAGTGACAATGCATTGTTATATGATGCAATAAACAGTGAGGCACAGACCAAATCAATTACAAGATTTACAGGTTATGCAAATGAATGCAGGAGTATCCATAGCTAAGGACTTATCAGCAGAATGGTGAGGTTAATATGGAGTATGATGACTTGAGCAGCTACACAAGCATCAGCTTCACATACTGTTTACCAGGCTAGCCATGAGGTCTGGTGGCAGTACATCCCACTCTTCTCAGAGAGCTGATAAGAGCTTGTGGAGGGCATTGATGTACTCCAATGCATTTCCCCAGGGCCAGACTTACATATAAGCTAATTAAGCTACAGTTTAGGGTTCTCACGATATGAGGGACTTCAAAGAAATGCATTTCTTGTTTTACATGTCAAGCTTTACAGTCATCACTGTATAACAATTCCAGTGTAATATTTTCACCACATTAGTTTCATGTCTATATTTTCATATTCCCTACAATTATAATAATAAATATACATTTTGACTTCCGATTTTTAGAGCCTCAAACTTGTCATAGCCTAAGGCCTCTTAGGTATGCTATAGTTTAGGGTCTCTTATTTTTGCTATAGTTTAGGGCCTCTTATTTTTGTATAGTTTAGGGCCTCAGAAGGTCAAAGTCCAGCCCTGAATTTTCCCAGTGCATCCCACACATGCTCTATAGGGTTCAGGTCTGGAAAATAGGTTGATAAATTCATTTTCACTTTTGAGGAATTCCTCATCTGAGCCCTATGAGGGTGGGAATTATTATCCGTAAAAATGAACTAGAGGCCAAAAGTACCCTTGAAAAGCTTCACAGTGGGCTGAAAGATGTTGTTTCTATATCTCCAACCAGTCTTGCCAGAGCCATGTCTTTGCTAGAGTGCCTCTGGCAAAGACATGGGGAGGTGTGCATCCATTTGATATAACGCTGACCCTGGTTATCAACCACTACTGTCATGGTGTCATTCTCTGATATCAGAGGGTTCGGTAACAAGTTTTTTGCTCTCTCCAGATCAAAACACATCAAGAAGCAGTCTTCATCAGTGAAGAGTATGTGTGTCTTTGGTCAGGGGTCCAGTCACAATGTCTGCACTGGGCTCTCTTGTGGGAAAGATTATGAAGGATACAAATAGTCATCAGGCATGGAACCTTCTCTGGTGAAGCTTTCTGTAAACAGTTTGCCTCATAACTGTCCCTTTCATGGCTGTAGAAAGCTCCAGAGAGAGTCAACATTGCTCTGTCATGTTGGGCTATTAGAGCAAGATAGCAGTAACCCTATACTGTTGTCATTCTTGGATGACCTTGCACTCACCCACAGCTAATGTTTCTTGTTTATTGGAACTGTCGACAAATTCTTGAAAGAACTGATTGGGGGAAATTTACAACCCTACACACACATTGGTCTGAGATCATCCAGATTCTAACATACCAATTTGGTTTACCATATATATATATAAGCATCCATATGATATCTCTGTGCCCTACAGTTGTTACAAAACTACCAACATGAACACAATGCTTTCTTAACAGGAAAAAGAGTTATGCTTGACATGGTCAGCAGCTGTTACAGTCCATTCATGACTAGGTCCAATACATGATGCATTTAGAGATCACCTTCTGCACACCAATGTTTAATTCTGCTGTGATTGCCTTTGACCTCTCTGATCCATAAGCTGTTTTCCTCCACAGGTCGCTGATCATGGGTATCGTTTTGCTTTTTACACCATTCTTGGTAAACCACTGAAATGGTTATGTGTGAAAAGTCCAGAAGGATGACCATTTAAGAGACAATAGAGTTGGAACACTGTCACCAACTATCATGACATGTTCAAAGTCACTCAGGTTGCTCATTTTGCCCATTCTGATGCTCAATCCAACTCTAACTGATGCTCGAAGAGCTGGTCTGCCTGATTTATACCACACATTGTAGTTATGTGATGTATTATGCGTTGGAATGAACCATTTATGTGATGTGAGGTGATGTACCTAATAAACTGGCATCTCAGTGCATAAACTGAGAGGCTCCTGTCAGACCTCTATGGCAAGCAGCTTCTTGAGGGGCTTCTTTTTGTTATTGTAACTTAAGTGGTTAGCCATCTCTATATCTCATTAATATTGTGTTTTGATGCTTTACACCTTTCTACATAAGAAATATTAATTCATTATTAATTATACATCCATTGTTATGCCTACCTCTTCATTTCGCAAGAAATGAACATAATAAAAAGTCCATAAATATATAAACATATTTATTTCTTTATGATTATTATATGTTATCTTTATGATAACATATAAATATATATAAAATAAAATAAATACCCCCTCAAGCAGCTGCTTGCCACAGAGGTCTGACAGGAGCCTGTCAGTTTATATGCCACAGTAGAAGGTCTGAGAGGATGACAGGACCTCAGCAGAAAAAAAGACACATACATCCATGACTTACCCAGGGCTCGAACCCAGGTCCCTTAGATCAGTAGCCAAGCGTGCTAACCACTCAGCCATGGGATGGCAAATATATATAGCAGATAATATAATTGTTGGCCATCTTCTGATTACATTAATCAGTGGAACTGCTACTATTCAAATCAAAACCAGACTTTTTTTTTTTCCATCAGTCTTCAGTTTGCCCTAATCTTACTTGAATCAGCAGTAGCTTTCATTCAAGCATTTGTATTTGTTATTTTATTACTCCTTTACAGAATCGAATATTGCAAAATCATACCCATCACATGAATTTATGGTCCACAAGTCCCTGCATGTTTTTTTTACCTATTCTTTTACCCAGTAAAACATAACCATGCCTAAAAATTGAAATTTGTTGGCTGTACTCAACTGCACTAGGCCTACTTCTGCACACATATATAAATCCGCCCATCTTTAGTACTACGTAACAAAATACTTGGTACTGAAGTTATCTATATAAAAAAAGAAGGTGCCTGTCTGTGTGTCTGTCTTTCTGTCTGTCTGTGGCCGCCATATGTCATCGGGAAATCAACGTACATGCTCCAAATTTTCAGAGAATGTTTCTGGTTGTGGTCCTGATTGCAATGCCAAATTTCAGGTCAAAAGTCCAAAAGGGGGCTTGCTAGAAGCAAAAATATTTTACCATGCTATTCCTATGGGAAAGAAGAATAGCTGTCAAATTTACTGTTGCCATTATTGCTCCCTAACTGTGAAAGTAAAGAGTTAAAATAGCATTTAAATCTTCTGCTCCAAATCTGATGCCATTGCCAGATTCCCCACATTTCCAAAAGCATTATTTAGGCATTCCATTGCAGCTAGGGAACTTGATTTTCTAACCAAACATGTGGTCAGGCACAGGGAACCCGCCTACAAAATTTTGGACCTTTCGGTGAAGTATGTTGGGAATTACGGAATGCCAAAATCTGACAAAATAAATATCTCGATTGTTTGCCATGGGCTCTGAGAGCGCACACTGAGTCAGCAATGATCTTTGCAACACCCAGAAATTCTTAGTGTTAAAACTGTAAAAAATTCTTAATGTTCAAACTGTTATAATTCCACAACCACAATATTAATTAATATAGAGATGGATAACCATTTAAGTTACAACAATCAGGACCACAATCAGAAGTGTTCAAACTGTAAAAAAAATGTCAGGGGGAGGAGGGATTACTCACAAAACTAACCATTAGTGTAGAAAACAACAAAATATGCAGATTAAAAGCGATACGGGCCAAGAGAGAACCTGAATTTTAAACCAATCATTGGGGCACATGGGGAATGCTGTGCAGGAAATTTGGACCGTGTGGACGAATATCACAGGAGCCATAGGGCAGCAAAATCTGTGGTAATGGAAATAAAAATCTCTATCGCTTATTCAGAAGCTAAGCCACGAGCTATGAGAGAGCTCACTGATGTCAACAACGATCCAAGCAAGCACCGGGCAAATTTCTTCCTGTTGAAAATATGTGATAAAGTGTTGGGGGGGGGGGGGGTTACTTACAAAATTTACCTTTAGGCAGTGAAAATAAAAATATACAGGTTAAAAATGACACCTGAGCAGCACCGGGTATGTTCAGCTAGTATTACCTATAAATCTTACACTATGCAAGTTCTTTTAGTATTCTTTAAATGACAATGTTAGATCATGAAGCTAAAATATTTTAGATAAATACACCTTGATAAGTGATATATTGTTACACAATATTACTGTTCCCTTTGAGACTGAACAATGCTCCACTGACAAAAAAACTTAATGGGAATGGAGGAAATATTCACAAGAACTACAAACATGAATTCTCCATTCTTGATATCCTTGTGAATATGGTTACTGAATACATTTTAACAACAGAGAAGTAATACTCAGCATGCTTAAGTTAAGCATCTGCTTTTGGCAGAAAAGTGATTGTAAACTTCTATTTACCCTGGAATTCTATTTACTCTGGAAGTCAATGATTAAAACTTTTGTGAATCCAGACCTCTGTAGCATGTTGCTTCTTGAAGACAGTAGTACAACCATAAAATTTTAATGGGGGAAAAGATATTAATTTGCTTCAGGCTCTAATTTTAGATTACTTAGAAAATGTAGAGCCCTACCAAATAATTAGAGAATTTACATGTTATGTTAATGGAACAAAAATTAAATGCTCATTACCTTGAAGAGTAATATGGGGATGAGACAGAAGATAGACTTGATTTAGATCTATACCTAAATTATGATTTCTAAAATATTCATTTGAAATTTAGAGTTATGGCAGCTGAAATGTTTAACAGCAGCATTGTTCTTTAAAATGTGTTGTCAAAATTAATGATTAATGAAATTGAAATATTAACCAATTTTTAAATATACAATTATTTCAGTTGGGTTGGGCTGTTTTACCTCTGAGCGGCACTTTTTTGCACACCATGGGCTAAATGGCCAGGTCACATGGACCCCAAAGGCTCAGAGAAGGTTGGGGGAGGGGACCCACTAGAACAGCTGTTGGGAAACAGATGGTAGCCTCCCGTCAAGGCCATCCAGTGTGTTCTTTAACGTGCACAGGGTATGGCTCTCCTGCACACGGGGCCACGGCTTTACGTCCCATCCGATGGATGGTGGCCTTTCCAAGCCCATCGGTGTCCCCTACTGACCGTGGGCAGGGTGGGGAATTTTTGCGGAGATAAATCTCAATGCTGACCCAGCTGGGACTCGAACCTGGGAACTACAGATTACGAGCCTGGAGCGCTACCGACTGAGCCACCCCCGCCCCCAATTATTTCAGTAAAAGGTTTTGATACAACAATTACTACTTGCATTTCAATTAGCATTTATGTAAATTCTTTTGACGTTAAATTTTCCAGCTTCCATATCTCTTTACATATTGAATGAATATTGTTGAAATTCAAGATTTAGATTGACTTGGTTTCGATCTTTACCTACAATCTCATTCCCATAAAAATTTTATTCATGATATTTCTGATATATTCTGAATTTCTAATTTTGATTTCAATTGGTACAACCTGGAAATGCTGTAATGATTTGGTAGGGCTTTGTATATGTTACTGAAACTGGGGGGTGGGCACTCTACTGCACATTCTACTTGTCTACCACAGTGGCAGCTTCAGGTATGCCACTGCTTGAAAACAGTACAAATTCATATCAGATTAAATATATTGCACATTAATATTTATTCTTATTTTTCTTCAAGCTTTAAAAAAAAATGAAGAAAAGTATAAAATTAGAGCAAAATATAAGGGAACCTATTTAAGCCTACCAAAAGGACGGTACAAATTACCCAAGTATTCTGTTCTAAGGTCTCTAAGGTAAATGCAAAATATGTTTTGCATTAATCTTATAATGTGCAAACACTCAGGAAATGCAACTTTTTCAGTTGTTGCTATTGATTATCAGATGTTAATATAGATGGCGCTGTCTCAGTCACATCTCAGGAAGAAGATTTATAAGGTCATATTCTGAAAATATTCGTTGTCCGACGCGTGGTGCAATGGTAGCACACTCTGGCATGAATCTGGAGAGATGCGGGTTCAATTCCCGCCGTGGCGGCGATGAATTTTTTTCAGAATCTATTAATCAATGTTTGATGTCTATCTTAACAGGGAATACTGTGCATTCACTTTGGATTGATTTTTAATTATAATGTGCAACTTATGCAACAGGCATTTTAACATGTCTGCAATAAATGCTCTTATCAACAGAGTTGTGTCTTATAAAGACACATAAATATCCTCCTTATTAAGCTATTAATTTATGAATCACAATATTCTTACCTGAATATTCCACAGGAAATCAAGTCTTGCAGTCCACTCTACTTGTCTACCATGAATCAAAACAGCCAAAAGGAAATGCAGAATTACTACCACCCCAATTGTATGCAGTGGAACAGGAGATCTGATATAAAAATGAAAAAAGTCAAAATATGCGACTATATGCATATATGTGATTTAAAAAGGCAACAGACATTTATACAAACATTTCACAATGCACACTGTTAAAGACATTATAGACAAATATTAAGAGTAGTAAAATGAGATTTCCTATTCATAAGGTTTCTATTATCAGTGTATTTAGCAACTTAATTTTAGAATATTACATTTAATGAAATGAGTGAAACTAGTCTCACAAACTTTTATTAGTAGAAAGAAATGAAAAGCAAATTCATAAACCTGTTGTTCTTTAATTGCAAAAAATCTAATTCAACAAATATTGCATACAAAAATTAGAATATATTATTCATTACATAAACAAATATTTATTCTTAATGAAATACATGTCTATCTATTTTGTATTTGTGTATAGATTTACACCACTAATAAATCTGCACACAAGTTATAGTCAACTGGTAAAACAAAAAAGAATTAAAAATAAGAGTTTGCTAGGCTTTTATATTTTGTATGTCCTATTCATGTATAACATTTTCATATTTATTGAACTGAGATTTTATGCTTGCTCAATTACTTATGGGGAGATTAACAGGTTTAAATGGAAAGAAATTAATTCCCTGTAACATTTGAGATTGATTGTAAGATCTAATGAAACACCTGAAAAAGCAGTTAATATAATGATGGCTTTATATAATACCATTGTATCATAAATGACTGTTATGGGAACTTATTTAGCATTACAACTAGAGTTAAACAAGACTGCATTTTGTCACCTTTTCTCTTTAGTTCAGTGATATATTATGCTATTATGAAATTTGAAGAGGAGAAATGGGAGACCTTAGATGAGTTAGTGATCTGAAAATATCTGGCTTATATTGTGCTGATGATTGGATTCTTTTGACAAATAATATTCAAAAGATGAACACTTCCATTGGAACTGTTGTTAATGCTTGAAATGGGTAAGATTATTGATAAATTAAGGTTGTTATATATATGTTGTATACTCTATTTTGGAGTGTTACCTATTGCATTATTTAATACAAGAGAGGAACACAGTTACAGCACTCAAGTACTACCAAGTGCGATTTTATATAATGTTTTTAATATCAAAAGATAATGTTTAAGTCACAGTTAGATTTAAAATTAATAAAATTATTCTATATCATGGTAATGGTCATTAATATCTGTATGCACAATATTAATTAAAAATTTTGGCGAATATATGAAAAATTCAGTAGAAAAGACTATGTTGACATAGGAAAATATTCCCTCCTTTGACCATGCCAGCCTAATCAGTCAGGATTAATAATCAGATGATCCAAGTTTTCAGAGTACGGACATCTGCTCTGTTACTCCTGACCTTATTGCAAATTTAGAAACAGAGTGAAAATTAATTTAAAGTTCCTCTTCAGATGTCATTAAGAGACAATAAAGATAATGAAAAAAGACAAACACTTATAGTACTCCCTACATCCCAGTAATAATAAAGTAAGCAAGTAAGCAGTACAAAATCTTCAGAATTCTTCGAATAATGCACTACATACTGTTGATTTCATTATTCATCTAAATATCCAATACACATGTATAACTAGAGTTAGCTAAGTTCATTTTATAAAGAATTTCAGTTAGTTTGATTATGCTGTCATATGTGTGATGACAGATTAGCAAATAGAATTACAAAGTGTATTTAAATTATAAAGAAGAGGTTGTGGCAGAGAATAAAACAAGCAAATAATATCAAAAGAATGAGTGAATGAACACAAACAAGTGTTTGCAGATAAAGCAATATCCCTTGAAAACTGCCCTATTTAATGTTGATTTGCTATTAAGCTTACTGTTCTTGCTAAAAGTTCTGTATTTTGAAAGAACACAAAGAAGAAAAATTAAGTTTTCCATTAAAAAGTCAATTGTTACAAAATTCAAAGCTTGTAATTCTTGGAACAGAAATGCGAAAGTGGCTACATAAATAAATAATAAATAGCCCCCTCAAGCAGCTGCTTGCCACAGAGGTCTGACAGGAGCCTGTCAGTTTATATGCCACAGTAGGAGATCTGAGAGGATGGCAGGACCTCAGCAGAAAAACGATATACACACATCCATGCCTAATCCGGGGCTCGAACCCAGGTCCCTTAGATCAGTAGCCAAGCGTGCTAACCACTCAGCCACGGGACGACAAGCAAACTTAATATTTTCTGTTCATAAGGTAAGTGATGGACTCTGTAGAGTACTGAAAAACTCAAATCTACCTGAGAGAAATATAAATTAAGCAATTGAAACTCACATTCTATGCACCTAATTGGTGCAGTTTTGGGTGAAGACAATGTCAAGATATCAAAGCATTGGAACTCTTTTTAGGGAACAAATTAACTGCGACTGCAACAATGTAGCCAACAAATGTTCTTAACAGCTCTCCTACTACAGAGAAATGCAATCTCAAGAAGAGAAAGGTAATCTACAGAGAAATGCTCAAAGAGAGAACGGTATCAGAGAGAAAGATCTCAAAGAGAGAAAGGTAATCTTTAGATATTCTTTGAGCATAAGCCTGAAGTAACTCAACTCTTTAGATATTCTTTGAGCATAAGCCTGAAGTAACTAAAGAGGATGATTGAAAGTTTGAATCATTTTCCTAACAACAATAGATATGGAAAAATTTCGTTTTATTTGATCTTTGGTATCATTTATATTATGTGTTTTTGTAGACCATGATTTATTCTTCAATTAATTGTCTGTGTGCCAGTAGATAAATTAAGCATCCTGCACCTCTCATAGGAAGAAATAATACTGCATGGAATGTAACTGTATATCAAATATGTTATAATGACATCATTGAAACCTGATTCATTGAAAGCTTTATTTCCCAGGTATGCATCCCAAGTGTTCAACAGGGTATTGCTACGTACAGATGCACACATCCCAAAATGCTTGGCATACTCTAAAAAATGCTGTGTTAACTTAAAATTACGAAGCATTTTATAAAAGATAAATCCAAATGTTTGACTTTGGTGGGGATATTTGTGACTCTGAAAAATACATCATTAAGCTGAAAGTATGCTTCAGGTTCATCAGATATGGGTTGTGTTACTGCTGATTGACATTTTTTGCACACAATTGGCCAGGTCACAAGGGCCCCAATGGCTCAGAGAAGGTTGAGGGAAGGGAACCCACTGGACAACTGTTAGGAGACAGATGACAGTCTTCCATCAAGGCCATCCAGCATGGTCTTTCATGTGCACAAGGTATCACTCTCCTGAACATTTGCCATTCAACAGACAGTGGCCTTTTCAAGCCCATCAGTGTCCCCTATCTGACTGAGGGCAGGGTAAGGGTTTAGTGGAGAAAAATCTCAGTGGGAATAGATGGGACTTGAACTTGGAAACTGCAGATTACAAGCCTGGAGTGCTATAGACTGAATCAATCTCCAACCAAGGTTCATCAGAAGTGGATCATGAGAAATAAAATCTACTAATAAAGTAAACACTTAGAAACTGAAAAGGACACTCATTAACCCTTTACAGGCATACTCATTAACCCTATACCAGGCATTTTGCCTGGTAAATTTTTAAATGTTTTCAAGATGAAAACTAAAAGAACTGTAGAACCTTATCTTGAAGCACATAACTAACAGGACCTGGCAAAGTTATTATACAGAATGTAATTTAATTTCCATGATTAATTTACAAAAGCTTTTAGGGCAATTTCTTTTGGCAAAATAATAAATTGCTGCAAAAGTTTTTGAGAACTACAGTATCTTCCAACATTTTAAGGGTTATTGACATTTGAATGTTTGGTTCTACCATTGTATATTTTAATTACACCATGCAATTTTGAACAGAAAATCACTAGAGGTTTAATATTTTTGTTAATATATTACAATGCCATTAATTTTTTTAAGTTATACTACCAACAAATTATAACTGTTCTAACTTCATATAAAATTAAAATTTACATATAATAAAGTTCACAGCCTTTATATCTATTGTGACTTATAAATAATGCTAATAAAGCAAGGGAAAATTAGAGAGAGGAAAAATACCCAGACTTACCCAACTCGATCATCATAGCAATTAAAAAGATCTATTTGAATGGCTTCCATAACAACAATGAAAATGGAAGTCATAGGGAGTAGCAATACACCTTTTATTATGATTGGAAACCTGATGAAAACTACCACTGAGAAGAAAGTCAAGATACAGCTTATGATAATATATTGAGGTAGTGGACAGTGATAGTGATCATACACAAATGATGCTTGGGTTACATTCAATGATGATGGGCTACAAACTGGTTCTTTGACACAAGAAAACTAAAGCAAAGAAAGAAAATAAAAATAATACTTTCTTGCAGTTTCAATTTATTTATTTTTTAAATTAGTTAGCATTGAAATTATTTACATTAACAATGAGCATAGCAATCCTTAATAACAGTGTAAATTTGTTTTCTCTATTAATATTTTTAAATTCATAAGATGTTTTTATAGAAATCTAATTATGATTTTGGAGGATTTTTATATCATTCTGTTTTCAATTTTGAAAGCAAATTTTTGACAATTAATAACAGAATGCAGTTTTATACATCCAGAACTTTAAATCAGTAACTTTTAATATTTTTTTTTTACAATTTTTTGAAGCCATTATAAAGAAGCTTAGTTTCCTTAAATATAAGATAACTGCTTTTTAAACACAAAAAGATTCTAAAATAATCTTTGGTACTTTTCCAAAATATCCCTAAATTTCTTTGGCACAATCCAAAAATAATCTTTGGCACTTTTCAACAACTTTAAGTATATAATTTGCATAGAGCATATAAATATTAACTTTCACACCAAAATGCTATAAACTTGATACAAAATGTACTAGTGTTAATTTTAATATTTAAAAACTAGTTAAGTCTTAAATCTTTAAAAGTACAGAAAGAAACTAATATTAAAAATTTCTTATGGTACATGGACAAAAGCATGGCTTAGTGATAGCTTCAAATATTGTTCTTTGTTTAATCCAGCCATATTTTTGTTACATGTTCTTTGAACACCAAAATTTATATTTAAATGCCAAAAGATATAGATTCAGCATTTGCATGCCGCATGGAACCTATAGTACTGTGTTACCATCCAGAACTATACTCATCATTGTATGGCAGTCAAGATTTTCATTTTGAATATTAGTCTTACATATAAAGCAACACTGAATTGCATGTACACAACCCTTGTATTATTTCTTGTTGTGTTGCTGACCTTTATGTAAACTTAACCACATTCTATGCTTAGTTATCTTAAATTCTTTATAGGGTAATTAATATTCTTTTAAAACAGCGTATTGTATTCACAAGCTTTTAACAGAATAACAATGTTGGGGTGTTTTGTCATCCCTATGATGATATTGACTGGTAAAAAAATACCTTTTACAAAGCCTTAGAAAATACGACTTCAGGTATTGTGCGCATGAGCTTCAGTACTTCTCATTACCTACAGCTTTCATTAGTATTACTTTGCTGTGCATTATTGGAATATGTGAACTTAGTCATTTGACAGTCATAGTTAGGTTACTTGGTCATTTAACAGTCATAGTTTGACTATTGAATTCACATCAAAACAGCAAAAAACATAGTGTGTGATTATGTGAGGAAAGAGGTGAGCTACAACCTTACTCCTAGTGATTGCATTACATTTATAGCGTACTAAATCCTGAATATGCCACTGTATAACATCCAATCTTCAAAATAGAAAATTAATACACATCTTCTATTAAATTAATTCTGTTACTGTAAATTCAATTAATGAATTCAATTCCTGGTAAGTGCACAAATTAATATTTTTGGAATTTTAATTTTTAAGAATAATAATTTTAAGTGTCTGCTAAATGTCAACATAGAAGTGCTTAAAAATAATTAGTACTTATTTTTGAAGAACCTATTAAATTTTACTTTATACTCTTTAATCCCAATTCTCTAAAAACACATATTTTAATGACATCCACTGAATTACTCAGAAATATAACACATTACTAATACCATTTTTCTACTAGGAGTACCAATACACAAGATATTTTAAACAATTTGCCTATTAATAATGAACATGTCATTCAGAAAAAGTTTGCATCATTATAATATAGTATATTAATATCCTCATAAAAATACATTTCACTTACCACATTTACTTGAGCCACAGCATATATAAAAACAATGGTGAAAATTATACTGGCCATCCTTAAAGGAAAGAAGCGGCTAAGATCCCACGAAATATACTATTAAGTAGAGAATATTATTAAAATCAAACATTCAATATTATAGGAAAAGTACTGTATAAAGCTAGTTAACAACAGAATATATAGTTTGTATCATATGCATAAATAATTGAAAAAGCAATATGCTAGTAACTCAATTGAAATTTGTATTGGATAAAATGGCGTAACAGAAGCAATTTAAGATAACCCTCTGAAACAATACATATTTCACACATACACAAAATGATCATAGCACTCCATCATTAAAATATGGAAAAACAAACTTTGTTTCATGACTGAATGATATTTTAAAAAGTAATCAAAAAATTAAATCTACTAGGGATGTGAAAGGTATTGATGCATTAAGCTGAGCCAAGTAAAAGTTTGTCTACTTTCTTGTGTTTGTGCTGTATAAGATGACTATTTTTAATTGATCATAACATTCAACTGCCACGGAGCTATGCCAGGAACCATCAATAACAACAAGTGCAGAAGATCAACAACATCAACATCTGTAAATAATCTGTGCCATAACCAGGAAAAAGACCTCTAACTGTGGTGGCAATAACGTAAATAGGAGTGTTCCATAGCAGGTTCTCAATATAATGGGAGGATAGTGCACTTTACATTATTTAGAATAGTTTAGCTCTTGTCAAAATAAAATTATTAGTATTCAAATTCTTGAGAGGTTTTTGACTATTCCCAGAAAATGAACTTCATTGATCAAATTTTGTGCCTGCAAATCAAAATAATAATTTTGGTTAATGTATTCAGATACTGCAAACTTAAAAGTCTGCTTTGCTACTATAAAACAAATGAAATATATACAGTATAATCTCCTGAAAGAGATTTTAAGCCAGATGAAAGCTACCAATTTAGCTCTATGACATAAAAAAAAAGTTGGAAAAAAACCTTGAGATCAGTTTGATTTTTCAAAACTTGATTCATCTTGAACTTAATTTAATAATGTTTGGTTATTTGTGCTTCATCTACACATTATGTACTTCCACTATACATCCCAAGAATTCAGAAGAACCTTTTTTTTAATTTACTGGACTAAAACCACACACAGTTTTGGAGGTGGAAATCAGTGAAATCACTTCTATAGCAATGTTATTTAATTTAAATCACTAGGGTATTTCAGAAATATTAAGAGTAGACAAGCATTAAACAACAGCATAGCCAACAATGACATGGCATATATGAAATTCTTAGCATGTCAGAATTATAATCTGAAATTCACAAGTTTGGCTCTCAATGATGCCACCACTGAGATCCCACCACCACCACCACCACACACACACACTTGCACAAATCCTCTTATCAGCATGAAGCCATTACACTAAATTAAACTAACATTTTTCAGATGAGAATTAAGCAGTGATACTAGGAGCAGGAGAGCACTATCATGTACACATTATGGAATACACATGACAGCCTTGACAATAGCTTCATTTGCTTTTAAAACGTATCCAGTGAACTTTCTGAATAGTCCTGAGTGTTGACCTTTGGCCTAGCCATTTATTTCCTTGTTTTGCAAAAGAATGTCACTCAGAATTAACACAATCTTGTTAATGATGAACAGTGTTTTTGTTTTATATTCTATCAGTCCTTAATAATTCTATGATATTTTATTCTCTTGTATTTTTAATCAACAGACATATAGCTTTTGAGAATTCTTAAAGAATTCTTTATAACATGTAAAACTTACCATTGAGGTATATAAAAAGTTTTTTTTTAATTAATTATAATTCTGAAGATTTTGGACAGATCTGTATAGATTTAAATATTCATTAAAGTGCAAAATAAGCACATTGTTAGTAATTAGCATTGAATTTTTACACACCATTTTTTATTTTATTTCTTTAAAAACAAATTATAAATTAAGGCCAACAGAAACCTTTCAATAACCCATCATTTGCAAGTACTGTGTCATTCCACAATTATGGCATAAAACCGTTAGCAGTTCCGTAAGTCAGTGAGTTGGTCTGCATTATGAAGAACAGATGATCTATAGGAGTTCATAAACTATGATGCATCAGATTCCAAGTAAACCTAAACAGGATCAGAGTGCAATGATGCAGTTTTTAGGTGTAGAGAGCTATAAGACAGTGGATATTCATTAGAGAACACAGTATATATATATATGGACATACTTTAAGTCCAAAGCTGCACTAAAATACTGCATAAAGTCACATAAATAAGTTTCCAGAGATGCTTAAGATATAATCCTTCTCCTTCATGATGGTGCATATCCACAAATTGCAAACATAGTCAAGGCTATACTGTATGGAATATAACGAAAAAGTGTTGGAGCATCCTTTATATTGTCCAGATTACATATACACATATATCCCTCTACGATTTCATTATCTTTGTCTCTGAAGTCAAGGGATGTAGACCCCAGTCAGATGCAGAAGTGCAACAGGTTGTATGCAATTATTTGACCACCAACCAAAGGAATACTAAGGGAAAGGCATTCAAAGTGAAAGATAACTCAGTGAGATTTATGTCTAAATGTTTGGCTGACTAAATAAGGATTTTCATTGCACCTTCCATATATAAAGGACAAAAAGGTTTTCCTTTAAATGCTATCATAACTATACTTAAGATCACAGCCAGCCAAAGTATATTTTTAATGTAACCCAACATGCCTTTTAAACATTTTACAGTATATAATTATAAATACTAAATGCAACTGGAGAATTCAGTAGACCATTTTCAAAATGTAAAGTAAAAAATAATTTTAGGTTGGTAAAAAGGTGTAAAATTATAAATTAAGTAGATAACATCAAGCACTGATTATTATTTTGAATTGAATTTCAAGAGAATTAAATCATATATTTGGAAACCTTTGGTTGCTTACAAATTAAACATAAATGTCAGCTTATTCTAACATTTATAAACCTAAGATTAATACAAATAAGATACAATAGCAAATTGTATATTTTGATCTTTCTAATATGTGTAATTTTACTATTCTTGTATACTAGTTTTAAAATAAGCATGTTTATAGATGAAAATCAAAACGAAATAGGGAGAAAATAGTATATAACTTTTCGATCAAACAGTATCATTTTCCACATAATTCTGCTTCTAATGAAAAATATGTAAAATATATATAATAGTAAAAAAAAAATAAATAAATAAATACCCCCTCAAGCAGCTGCTTGCCACAGAGGTCTGACAGGAGCCTGTCAGTTTATATGCCACAGTAGAAAATATATATAAATATTCTAATAACCATTTGTAAAACATAATGATAGTTATGAACTGTTTTAGTCATAAACAGCACTTTTTAGCATACAATGGACTAAATGGTCAGGTTCACAAGGACCTCAAAGGCTCAGAGAAAGTTAGGGAAGAGGACCTATTGGACAGCTGTTAGGAGACAGGTGGTAGTCTCCCATCAATGCCATCTAACGTGTTCTTCAATGCACATAGGATATGGCTCTCCTGCACATGGGATCATGGTTTAACATCCCATCTAATGGATGGCGGTCTTTCTAGAACCATCAAATTCCTTTTCTCACTAAGGTCAGGGTGGGGGTTAGCAGAGATAAATCTCTACACTGGAACAGCTGAGACTTGAAACTGGGTGATCGTTATGTCCCTCATATTTGATTCCACATATTATTAAATATTAACAGTAACTAGCTCAATTAATTACCTTTAATTTAGCACCTAGAGTGAATGAAAGGAGTACAAAAATCCAGAGAAATGCTGCTATAAATAGCACCACCAGGATCAGTGACCTGCAAAAAAAGATGAGTAAACAATTTTCTTACGTATAATATTTATGCTAATTAAAAACGAAATTTCATTAAAGTGATATTATTAATTAGGAATGAGCTAAGAAATAAATATTATTCATATGTGAATAATTTTGTCTTTTAAACCTGAAGAAACTGATATCAGAACAGCCAATATGTTATTAACTTACAAATTGTAAGTATATAATATAGTCAATAAACTTCATTTGCAAATATTTTCACACACGTGAGAATACACAAACAGGGCATATAATATTCAAGAGAATGAGGTTTAAAACATAAATTATTTGCACACATGAAAACTAATATAACATTGCATTGGTGGCTAGTGTTACACCTAAAACACAGAATATTTATTAATGATGCTTTTAGGGCTATGTTTTGTGTTTCCAGTCTTAGTTATATGTATTTTACACTTGCATATAGTACAACTCTCAGTTATAAATATGTTTGGTGATGAAAAATTGAGTTTGAATTAAAAACAAAATTCTTGAATTGTATTATTTACAGATAATTCTGTATCTCGGCTGTTGGTTTCAAAAAAATATTTTTTGAGTTCTAGGTTTACAGATAATTCTGTATCTCTGCTGTGATTCTTACCTTTGGTACTTTGAATAACATTATTCCACTTATTCTGAGAATTTGCATAATGATCCTCATTTTGAATTAATTTAAATTTATATTAAATAAATTATTTAACATTTATTATATATTGTTGCATATGGAAAGTCTCCAAATTCATAGTTTATATCAGTACAAACTTTAATTAAAGCTAATGCATGAAGGGCATTATTTGAAAAACAAGAATGAGACTGAAACTGAAGTTATTAATGATATAAGTTAAATCTTTTACTTATATCATTAATAACTTCTTTTCCTCTTTTTTGAACAATACTCATTCAATACTTCAGAGCTAGAGACACAGATATTTTACATCAGCACCATTCATCCTTAACAAATTCTGTTGAAATTAATAAAAACTATATCATCATATTTTTTTACTGTTTTAACCATGCTTGAAATTATTTGACAATGACCTCTATCATGAAAACACAGTCAAGGACATGTAATATCTAAAACCAAAGTTGACCATTTTCATTGTAATAAATTTGGAGATTAAAGTAAAAATCATATACTGGATCAGTTGTTGTACCCTTAATTGACAATTTTTGTTACAGAGTATATGAAATTACAAGGTCATAAGAACTCTATAACTGAAGACAAGATTATAAAAAGCCCCATTAACAGTATATTAGAGACTGACAGAAGCCTCCCATAAATAATGCAGTATATTTCTTTCCCTATGCTACAGTTCTTTATACAAGGTGACATGCTTTAACATCTCATTTGAAAAACATTTATCATTAGTTTGTTCTTATTAAGAGGAACATGGACAAGTGAAGAAATTTCAACAATTAAATTTTTTGCAAAGTTGTCATTTGAATCTGTGAACATAAAGTTACAAATCTAGAACATAAACTATAAATACTTCAGAATGAAGCTCACCAACTGTTTTGTATGAGAGCTAAATTATTAGTTTTTCTGATTTGCTGAGTATTACAAAAATCTTTATGTTGGATAACTATTGATTTTATTTAAATAATAATTTACTCTTTTTCAACGATTTTAAACCAATTTGTTTTTCAACAGCCTAAAGGCTAAATATGTGGTAACTGTTTTGGTAGCATGCCATACTTGTAACCAGAACTTAACAGATTTTAATAAAAACTTTACAAATCTCCTCTGCTTGCTTTTAATTTACACCTGAATGAAATAGAAGATTCGTAGACTTTAAAGGGTTGTGATCCATCATAAAAGAAATTCAACTATTGCATGTATGAAGGAAAACCATATACCCTGTGCATGTTCAAAATAAATTTAGCAGTTTTGACAAGTATTTTTCCATTTGCTTCTAATAGCTGTCAAGTAAATCTCCCTCCCAAATGTTGGCCCAGACCCTATGTCTGGATACTTGTTGTGCAGCGAAAATATTTTCCCTGTGATAAACAACTCATTTAAATTAAATACATAATATATTATGTATTTAATTTTAATCTTAGAAGTTTTTTGCAACATAACATTGATAGGAATAAAGGTTCATTTTGAATGCTACAGCAAAACTTTTTAATGAAACTCAAAAATATCTTCCAACTGGCATAAACTTCTGAGTAAAAAAATTAATAATTGGTCATCCCATGGCTGAGTGGTTAGCACGCTTGGCTACTGATCTAAGGGACCTGGGTTCGAGCCCCGGGTAAGGCATGGCTGTTTGTGTCATATTTCTGCTGAGGTCTTGCCATCCTCACAGACCTTCTACTATGGCATATAAACTGACAGGCTCCTGTCAGACCTCTGTGGCCAAGCAGCTGCTTGAGGGGGTATTTTTAACAATATACAGTGAAAGCACATTTTATTATATATACTGCACCCATCCATAAACGTCATATTCCACCACAATAATGTGACAGCCAAAACCCCTTGTGGGCTATAAATAGGTCAGATACCTACCTGCTGTATACCTGAGAATGTTATGATGGGTAAACATGGTAACCTGAGTGAGTTCAATCATAGGCAGAGAGTCATTGTGAGGAAAATTGGGTCCTCCATATCCATCACTGCAGAATGTCTGGGATTTCTTCATGTGATCAGCATGTGTGTACCAGAACTACATCAAAACCTGCAGCCTCTGGGGAAAATGTGGCTGTTACTGCACTATTGATGTTTGAGGTGAGCACCACCTCTCCTAATTGTAACATTGGAATGGACGGCCACAGTGCAGATGACAATGATGGTATGAATGATGAGGCAGCTATGAAGTTTGTGCAAAGACCATTCGATATGAAGACATGATTGGGCTATGGCAGCCAATGCCTACATTGAGCATCTTTGTTAACAGCATGTCACTGGGCTATGAGGCTGCAGTGGGCAAAGGAACATTGCCATTGGATCATAAAAGACTGGAATCAAGTAGCTTGGTCTGAATGAATAGAGGTTTCAACTGCAATATGCGGAAGAAAGATTGTGTTTGTGGCATAGACCACATGAGGCAATGGACTCCAACTGTCAAGTTGGGGTTGTTACAGGCCAGTGGAGGCAGTGCAATATTTTGGGGGCATGTTTATGTGAGCCACTTTGGGGCCCCTTGTATCTGTTGAGGCCACCATCACCACACAAGGCTACACTACGTCCATTCATAGCTATCCATTTCCCCACATCAGGAAGCTTTCTTTCAACAAGACAACATCCCATTTCATCATTCCCACTTTGCAGAGTGATGAGACGGACTGGTTGGAGCATTACAGCGAGTTACAATCCTCAAATGCCCTCTCTCTGTGTGGATTTGAACCCTATTAAGCATCTGTGAGATGAAGTGGAGTGATGCATTCAAGCCTGAAACTCACCACTGGCAACTCACAGCACTTTACAGTTGGCTGGCCTGAAATCATACATTGCAATACCACCCGAATGTTTCCAACACTTGGTAGAGTCCATGCTACAATGTGTTTCTGTTGTGAGGGTTGAAAGGTGAACTCACACATTATTAGGTGGGTGTATATAATAAATTTTTCTTTCAGTCTATACCAGTGTCTCGCAAACTTTTTTATTCTGCAGCACACTGAATCTAATTTTTTTTTCCGCGGCACACTGAATCTAATTTTTTTTCCGCGGCACACTGAATCTATTTTTTTTTCCGCGGCACACCTAAAAAAGAATTTTTGATGGTTACGTAAAAAGAGGAAAATTGAATTTTCATTAAATGCATTTTATTTAAAATAAATATAATAATAAATATAATTAATCATAACTCGGTGTTTGTTTTAAATATTTGTCCATTCTATGGCTTGAAATAATCAAAAATTAATACCAAAATTTGGAAAAAGCTTGATAAATACTTACAAGATCCCAGTTGATAAAATCTGAAAGATGTTTATTAAAGCACATCGATATTAAAGCACGTCAATAACACAAGTCAAGTCAAAATGAAATCTTTGGAATATCTAGTGTCAATTTGAAAATCTCTCGCGGCACACAGTTTGCGAGACACTGGTCTATACCATAATTTGAAGTGAAGTAACTTTTAATTTATGTTTTTACATCACACTGTAAAAAATTTAAATTTTAAGTGATTTAGATGTCTCCTTTATTTTTGTTCACTTGTTAATGAGTCCCTTGTGACTGCTCATTCCATATCATACAGACCATCACTTACCAAAAAAAAATATATTAACAGCAATTTGCATTTTTCATCTGATGATGCATGTAGTTGATTGGCATATAAAAACTTTCACAAAGAACTTAAAATACCTCATCAGATTTCCATTAGTTCCACTCTTGTAGAGTCAGCAGCAGCTGGGGTATGTGATCTTTATTATCCAAACAAAAAAAATAGTTCTTAGAATGAAGTCACATATTATGGATTAAGTTACTAGATTCATACTGGAAGCCAGTTACTTAACTCTGCACCAGTGTGTCAATTACAAGAAACTAGTTTAGAGAAGGCCCAGATAGAGAAAAAAAAATTTTTTTTTATACTCCCTCAAGCAACTGCTTGCCACAGAGGTCTGACAGGAGCCTGTCAGTTTAATACGCCATAGTAGAAGGTCTGTGAGGATGGCAGGACCTCAGCAGAAAAACAGCACACACATCCATGCCTTACCCGGGGCTCGAACCCAGGTCCCGTAGATCAGTAGCCAAGCATGCTAACCACTCGGCCACGGGATGGTGGGAGAAAAAAATTAGGGGAGGGCAAAAGACTGGATTTCCATTCCAGTGTGTTTCCCTCCATTTTGGAGGCCTTAAAAATTTTCTTGAAATATGCATGAAATATGCATGTCTAATAATTTTTTGCTTTCATAACCCTGATTAGTATTCCCAAAGTGTGGGAGGCGGGGGGGGGGGGGGGGGGGGGGGCAGCAGATCTGGCCCTAGAGTTTTATTATACGTTGCTAAATATTTTGTGAAAAAAAAATGGGACTGGAACAAGTCTTTTTGGACAGGACTTTTTGTGGAAACTGAAATATACAGGACTTGAACCCACATCTCTCCAGAAACATGCCAAGAGTATTCTACCATTGCACTAATGCCATTTCTGTTTTTTTTTACACTATTTAAGATTTTAAACTCTTCACCGAGATTTTCAGTGCCAAAGGTTCGCACCATCTATGATCTCAGGTGGCAACTATTTCTTTTTATAGTTGCCACTGAGTAAGATGGAAATAAATAATAAAAGTCTCTTCACGCTATTTAGTGTTATTAACGATTTAAGCATAAATGACAATCACAGCATTACCTGTTGATTTTTTTAACATCTAAAATCAAATATTTTGTGGAAAAAATTTCGTTGATATACAAGACTTGAACCCACATCTCTCCAGAACATGCCAGAGTATTCTACCATTGAACTAAAGTTCAATGGCAAAAAAGAAAGAATTAATAAATAACTCTTTCTTTTTTCACTAATTTAAGACTTTAAAATCTTCACCGAGATTTTCAGCACTAACTGTCATGTTTCTGGACAGATGCGGGTTCAAGTGCTGTAAATAAAAAAAATAAATAAATACCCCCTCAAGCAGCTGCTTGCCACAGAGGTCTGACAGGAGCCTGCCAGTTTATATGCCATAGTAGAAGGTCTGAGAGGATGGCAGGACCTCAGCAGAAAAACGATACATACATCCATGTCTTATCCGGGGCTTGAACCCAGGTCCCTTAGATTAGTAGACAAGCGCGCTGTATGTTGGCGAAATTTTTTCCACAAAATATTTATTGATTTATAGACATTAAAAAGTCAACAGGTAACACTGTGATCGTCATTTATGTTTAAATCATTAATGATGCTAAATAGGGTGAAGAGACTTTATTATTTATTTCCATCTTACTCAGTGCAATATAAAAAGAAATAGTTGCCACCTGAGATTATAGATGGCACCAACTGTTGGCACCGAAAATCTCAGTGAAGAGTTTAAAATCTTAAATCGGTGGAAAAAAGACAGAGATGGCATTAGTTCAATAGTAAAATACTCTGACATGTTTCTGGAGAGATACGAGTTCAAGTCCCGTATGTGAACAAAATTTTTCCACAAAACATTTATTGATTTATAGAGGTTAAAACGTCAACGTGTAAAGTTGTGATTGCCATTTAGGTTTAAATTATATGTTGCACTAAAGTATTCAAAATAAACTTTTATTTATATCAAGCTATTTTCAATTTTAAACAATAAATTATGTAACAGTCTACTGTTCTTTAAACATATGCAAAAGTATATTAACTACACTGAAGCCATTTTTAAATAGGTACTTGAAGCCTTTAAGAGCAAAAGTGGTTTACACATATATAATTAGAAAAAAAAAAGAAGTATTTGAAGATTCACTTAACAGACAGCTTATTCATCACATAACTGCAAAATTTAATATTCTGATCAGTTATATTAATTTTTAATTTGTACTGTCAGACCTCTGTGGCAAGCAGCTGCTTGAGGGGGTATTCACCTTCCCGTGGCCGAGTGGTTAGTGCGTTGGGTTGTTTTACCTCTGAGCGGCACTTTTTTGCACACCATGGGCTAAATGGCCAGGTCACATGGACCCCGAAGGCTCAGAGAAGGTTGGGGGAGGGGACCCACTGGAACAGCTGTTGGGAGACAGATGGTAGTCTCCCGTCAAGGCCATCCAGCATGTTCTTTAACGTGCACAGGGTATGGCTCTCCCACACACGGGGCCATGGCTTAACGTCCCATCCGACGGACGGCGGCCTTTCCAAGCCCATCGGTGTCCCCTACTGACCGTGGGCAGGGCGGGGAATTTTGCAGAGATAAATCTCAATGCTGACCCAGCTGGGACTCGAACCTGGGAACTACAGATTACGAGCCTGGCGCGCTACCGACTGAGCCACCCCCGCCCCATGGTTAGTGCGCTTGGCTACTGATTTACAGGACCTGGGTTCGAGCCCCGGGTAAGGCATGGATGTTCGTGTTGTTTTTCTGCTGAGGTCCTGCCATCCTCTCAGACCTTCTACTCTGGCATATAAACTGACAAGCTCCTGTCAGACCTCTGTGGCAAGCAGCTCCTTGAGGGGGTATTTAAAATTTTTAATATATTAAAGTATGCTTTGAATAACTATGTTTATATTACATAGAATAATTCAATGTTAAATTTTCTGTTATATTGGAAGAGGGGATGCAACACAATCAAGCTGGAAAAAAGTAAAAGAGGAGAGGAGGCAGGCTGAATTTCCATTACAGTATTTCCCCCCACTTTTCAGAGGTCTTTAAAAAATCTCTTTAAAAAATACATTAAATATCGATCAATAATTTTTTTGCCTCTATTACACTTAAAAGCATTCTCAAGAGGGTGGGGATGCCCTCCTCATTGTAATATTTGTAATAATTGCACCTCCCCCCCTCTCCAGATCCAGCCCTGTTCATTAATATAAAATATCTAACTTCAAAATTCCTTGTAACTAAATATTATCAGTTGGTAAGTGTAAAAGATTATCATGATTCTAAATAATGTTTGATTCAGGTAAAGGTGATGCAAAACTAATTTATATTTCCAGTCAGACTATCAAAAAACCACATTAACATCACTAGCTAACTATTCAGTTATTTTACTTAGCTGCTTTATGCGATGATCTTACCTAGCTAAAGCAATAGCTTGAAGACTTCCCAACAGTAATAAAACAGCTAAGCAGCAAACCATGCTATTGGCAAAACCTCGATCCCTTTCTGCATAATACTGAAAGATAAACATTTACTTCAAAAGTCATATAAAAACATTGTACCCCTGAAAAATAATGACATTGTTCCTTGAGTGCTGCTATACGATATTGAAATGAAAACTAGAAAATAATTTCTATTTAACAGGTAATAAATTTTTAAAGTTCATAGCATACAGAAAACCAGTTAAATGGCCTTTCATACCCTTCTGATGACTGTCATCAGTGATAATGCATGATTGTGAGATGACATAAGATGTATAAAGCATTATTTTTTGTATGAAGTTGGTATTTGTAACAATGTTGGTTAATATATTCTTGGCTTAGGTTAACTTTTGCATTTTTGTTGCAATCCTGAAGTCAAATAAGTTTTGATTTCAAAATTTCAGGCAAGCATATATTATAGTTTTGCTGCTGGTAGATAATGTTTTTTTAATTTGTTAACCATATTTAGATATATATTTATCAGTGCATATTGTGATTTCAAAATGAATTTTTTTTTATAAAGCTGCAGCATAGAAAGGCTAATTTGTTATTACTATGACCACAATGTTATTACTACACTTAACAAAACATAAGAGAAGCTAGGGACAATAATAATGAAGATTTAAATATTAATAGTAAAAACAATTTGAAATTATGATGCTGAAAAGGATTAGAAAAAAAGAAAGGCAATGATATTACTAGACATCATTGTACCATATGAATGTAACTTCCCTACAAATTAACTTTTGCTTAATCTGTTCCTCAATTTGGCTATTTTGTGTAGTACCTAACAAAGTAAGATCACTGTAATATTTGCTACCAATACACGCCTGAAATAAGGTAATTGCAATGTTGATGAATAAATAGAATATAATAGTGTGTAAAAAGTATGCAAATACACAGTAAAAGCTGATGAACTGTGGATACAATTAATAACACAGTTTTTTTTTTCATATAAAATTTTCAAATGACCAAAAATACAAAAAAATATAGGGCTGGGTTGTTTTACCTCTGCGCATTACTTTTTTTGCATACAATGGGTAAATGGCTCACAAGGACCCCAAGGGCTTAGAAAAGGTGTGGGGGAGAGGACCCACTGGACAACTGTCTCCCAACAGTTGTCCAGTGGGTCGAGAGAGACCCACTCGATCGATCGAGAGAGATCGGGTCAAGAGAGACATACACGGGGGCCATGACTTAACATTCCATCTGACTGACAGTGGCCTTTCCAAGCCCACTGGTGTTCCGTACTGAATGAGGGTAGGGCATGGAGTTTTGTGGAGATAAATCTCAATGCTGGCCCAGGCAATCTGCAGTTACAAACCTGGTAACTGCAGATTACAAGCCTGGCATGCTACTGACTGAGCCACCCACCCACCCCCACAAAGAATATATTATTAGAATTTCTCAAGCACATACTGTGTTTCTAAAAAATGCACTCTTAAACTGTTTAATGTAATTAGAGGTCCTTAAAAGTTCCATGGGTGAATATCCATATCTTTTTTATAGGATGGTAGGTCTTGATGCAAATGCTTCATTCTGTTGGCATATTATCCATTATTATTCATTCACAGTTCATTTAACATTGCATATTTTATTCAAAGGCGATACTATAACATAAAATTTGTGCTCTAGAGATGATCACAATCTTTAAAAAACTTTTAAAAGAAATAAAATTTTGATGTTACGTTATTCTACATGTTTCAGAATTATGATGGTTTGACGAAAAGTAGCTGTATTTAAAGGGTTTGTGTATGCAAGTGACTCTGGGTAATTTTGAGCCATGGATGACTTGATCTTTCTTAGGGTTTTCTTTTTTCATTGTCTAGTAATAATTTCCAGGAGTGTGGGAGAAGTATTATTTCTTCATTACAGCATTTATCTCTATTTTTGCATATGGCATAAACTTCCAAGAGATTAAGTTGGTATTCAGTTCGTGGGTTTTGCTAGTATTTCTGCATTTTGAAATTCTGGTATTACATTATGATACGCTGCAATTTTTTGCAACTGCCATAATTTCTTTCCTATTTTTAATATCTCTTTTATGCTTGGAGAATCTTTTTTCACATAAGCATTTCGTTTTTTCTATGTATGGTATGTTAATTCCTATAGTTTGATTAATGATTGGGATTTTATAAATGAAATTGCTATCATTAACAGATAGTTTAAATATTTTATCTCTGCCATTCTTAACTCTGTTCAGTATGGTTTGTGCTGCTGCTGTTGGTACTTTATAGTGATGTGGTTTCATGATTCTGTTCAAGGTTTTTTGTAGCCAGAATATGTTTGGTATGCCGACTTATATTTAGGTCGATTTTCTAACTGTGCTGGGTGAGTTGAGTATCTTTTTTTGTGCCTGATTCCGCTTCCTTTTCTATTTTTTCTATTAATTTTTCAGAGTAATGTGCTTGCCTTGCTAATGTGTAGATGACATTTCTTTCTTTGTGATAAGTTCTTTTGTCCATTGAATTGCTGTATTGTAATGGAGTAATCAACTGTAGTCAATGATTGATCAGGTTTGTGTTTTGTCCAACTAATTTAACTCTGGGGTTGCAAAATGAAATTTTTCAGGTTATGCGCTACATAATTTTGTGGTTAATCAGGTTGCCTTTGACTTCAGTGATATCACTACCATGATAAAAATAAAATGATCAGGACTTTAATGAAGATTCACCAGCACAAAACTCATTATAACCACTTTTAAGACAAATCACAATTTATACATGTTTTAATGTACATCTGAATTAACATACTGTATTATTATTTTGAATAATATTCATTACTGTTGTTTTAGAAATATCATTTGTGTCAAATTTTCTTACTGTTGTTTTATCTTCAAGAAATGGTGAGTAAACTATTATAACTTAATAAACAGATGAAAAATAGTAGTATAGTATTAATATTAGTATGAAACTATTGCAATATTGAGTTAACATATGTGAAAATATGATTCATTTTTAAGTAGTATATAACTGAAACTACTGTGTTTAACAAAAATGGAGAAAGTCTTTTAATACTTAGAATTATCAGAAAAAATACATTTTTGTGCAAAGTATATCTTTTACCTGTCTCTCTTTCATAATGTCTTTGAAACAAAGGGTAATAACATTAACATGAGTAGATTTCTCTTGGTCTACACTTCTTGCATCTATTGCCTGGGCTAGATACTTGTTCACCCTGCTGGTTGGTTGATGATATACAGTTGAATGTCTGAATAAAAAAAGAAACATTTAAAGAAGTCTTTATCTTTTCATTTTTTTTTATTATTATTTACAATGGTATATTGGAAAAATGAAGTTCAAAGACCCAGTGAGTAGTGTAAAAGGTTCATAATCTGAAGACAGTAAGTTTGAGTCCTGACCTTTCCAGTGCTATTACTTGGAAAGGAATAGGCAGATGCACTGTTGCCAGTTCTGAGATGTGTCATTAATTACTTTAAGGAACAATAATATTTACATTTGCGATTAAAATATACAGTATATAATTGGCAATGAATTTTAAGGTCATGTGAGTCACTGATATATGCTAATTTGCTGTGACTAGCTTCCAGGTTGGGTAGATATGGTAGAACAACTGTTTTGCCAGTCACAAACATACAATGCAGGCAAAAAATAAGAAAATAGGTTAAAACTCGGCAAGGCACTGAAGTACTTCAAGCATCATCTAGTTAATGCTAGAAAATAGGTAAAAGTACTTTTAGTTGAAGTACCAAGTACTCCTTTGGAAAGCAGTTTAAATACTTTATATGTACCAAAAAAGCTTGGAGTATTAGGCATTGTCTATCAAAAGTTTGATAATGAAAACTAATTTGCCCTCTGGTAGATTTCTCCATTGACAACTTCTTCATTCACAATTTATAGCTGAGAAAGCCATGGCAGAGCGATGCTAGATCCTCTAGAGTTGCAAAGCTATTCAAGATTCTAAACGATGTACCATCTTAGGTAGGGACCTATCTCTTAATACAACATAGTGTGTCACAGGTCAAACCTGCATAAAAAATTTGGGATCATTCGTTTGAGAGAATTACAGGAGATTAAATGATGTTGTAAGAGAGATAAAACTCTTCCAAATGTATGCCTTGTATTTAATATGAATGCATATGCTGACATCAGCATGCCACAGAAGAAACACATTTATCCTCTATCAGTGTTTGCAAATCTGCATACTGTTATTATTTATTATGATGATTACATATAATTAATTGTTAATAAATTACTTCTCAAGCAGCTGCTTGCCCCAGAGTTCTGAAAGGAGCTTGTCAGTTGGGTTGGGTTGTTTTACCTCTGAGTGGCACTTTTTTGCACACCATGGGCTAAATGGCCAAGTCACATGGACCCCGAAGGCTCAGAGAAGGTTGGGGGAGGGAACCTACTGGAACAGCTGTTGGGAGACAGATGGTAGCCTCCCGTCAAGGCATCCAGCGTGTTCTTTAACGTGCACAGGGTATGGCTCTCCCGCACACGGGGCCACGGCTTAACATCCCATCTGACGGACAGCGGCCTTTCCAAGCCCATCAGTGTCCCCTACCGACCGTGGGCAAGGCAGGGAATTTTTGCGGAGATAAATCTCAACGCTGACCCAGCTGGGACTTGAACCTGGGAACTACAGATTACGAGCATGGCGTGCTACTGACTGAGCCACCCCTGCCCCGGAGCTTGTCAGTATGATTCACCATGGAGAAAATCAGTGAGGAAGGAGAAACCTCAGCATAAAGATAACAAAATAAAAGAAGTATCCATGCCTTATCTGGGATACAAACTCAGACCCTTTCACCATAACCTTCAAACTCACTAAAGTAAATGTAAAGCTAGGGAGAAGGGTGGGGAAGGATCACGCTGCCATTAGAGATTTAAAGATGCCAAGCAAGTCTTTCAAGAAATTTGCAGTCCAAGAGATCAAAATGGCAATAATATTTGTGAACCTTTCTATGAAGATGGGATAAATTTAAACTAATGAATATCTTTGTGCAAACTATTGAAAAAGTATAACTATATTACTCAAGGAAAATTATTTACTTCATATTAAACATTAAATGTATAACTTTTTTAACATTGGGAACCTACACTTTAAGTTTTAAAACTAATTTATATAGATAAAACTTTATACAGAGTGATATACATTTCCTTGAAAAATAAAATGAAGATATTAATATTTTCAAAAAAAAAAACACAAAAAAAACACTGAGTAGACATATTATTATATACATCTACCAAATAACTGTTGCTCCACCTTTTGCCCTTACAATAGCAGCCAGACATCTTGGTAAGGACTCAATGAGGTATTTAAAACATGGAGGTGGATTGCCACTTATGAAGCAAGGATAGCCTATCATAGAGCATCCACAGTTGCCAGTCGGGGTTAAGAGCTTGAACAGATCTTTCCAATTCATCGCACAAATTCTCAATGGGGTTAAGGTCTGGTGATTGAGGGGCCTATTAAAGTGTAGCAAACTCACTTGAATGCTCCTGGAACCAATTGGTCACTACTTGGGAAGTATGTGGTGTGACATTGTCCTGTTGAAAGATGGCATCATGGTATGAATGTGAAAAGAGAATCATTACAAATGGGTGTAGATGGTCAGCAAGGATGTGCAGATATCTTGTGCCAGTGACGGAGGTCTTGACAGGTATGAAGGGACCCAAGGAAGCCCGTGTAAACACACCCCAAACAGTTACACTGCCTCCACCTGCTCCACCTGTATGACCCCAAATTGGCAAGTTGGGTCCACAGCTTCATCGAAACCATTTGTCTGACCAGATGACGTGTTTCCAGTCCTCCACACTCCAGTTGTGATAGGCCTTTGCAAACTGTAGCCTAATCTTTCAGTGCCTTGCAGTCAACAAGTATACATGATGTGGACATTGACTGCCATAGCCTATTTTTTCCATGGTATGACAGTCTTTGTGCATAAGTTTGTGAACATACCTTGATTCAATTCTGACATTATCTGCTCCATGGTAGCTGGGCAATTCCTTGTGCAGCTATCATGCACAAGGAATCACAATAAATTTTGAATGCTATAATCTGGAGAGCACAGGGACAAATCCTCACCTTGCAAACATTGTTGAGAAGGATACATTTGGTAAAAAGTTATGGTTTGGGCATCTTTTGGATGTTGTTTCTTGATGGCACCATGAGTATACTAAACTATTGGGATGAAGTCCTGATAATCAATGTAGTAATAAGTATATGATCTTATGAAGGTGCAATAGGAAAGGATTTCATTCTGAAAGATAATGCCTAGTCTCACTATACCAAATTGGTCAACCAATATTTGCAGCACCATCAACTGTATGGGATGACTAGAATTGTCCTGATCTCAATACTCCATATAGCATGCTTGCAATGCTCTAGGTGGGCCAATTAAAATGTAATGCATGCCAGGATTGGCCTTTAAAAAAGTTATATTATTTATTTAGGATCTAGGCCCTCATAAACTAAAACACCATAAAGGGAAAAGTATAAGAAATGCTTATGACGTGTTTATTGAACTGGCTGCACTTTTTTTTACTAGTTGTAAAAATAAAAACACAGAGTTGTGTTGTTGTTGTTTACTTTTACATAGTTGTTTTTATTTTAAAAAATCCATAAAATATCATTTATTCATACCTTAATCTTTTTAAATATTAGCATACAAATTTAAAAAATTAGTATTTATGAAATCTAAAAATATTCCATTTACCTACAATCATCATAATAATTATTACAGAAAAAAGATAAATTTAATGTTTTTCTTATTAAGTTTTGTAAGTAACTGGTAAACATACATTTAAAAGAATGAAGACCACTTGAAGAGTGATGAGTGATTATGGGATGAACATTGGACAAATATTCAGGAAATCATTGGTGTCATTTCACATTGATGACAATTGTTCTACAAGTAATATAATTGTGCAAGTCTACTCTAGGAATATCTCCAGTTACCTTGCCAGCAATGTGCAGAAGCTGATCTGTACTCTGATTAAGTAGTAGTCATTACTAATCCTGGTATTCCAGGATAGTTTGATAATTAAAGAATGAAGCATCATTGTGAGTCATTTATGGCAGTCAGGTAAGATTGAAACACCTATTGAGAATTTTTTTTCAATTCTAAATTTCATTTTTGATACAACTGACATTAATCTTTTAATTTTATGAAGAGGTCTTAGATTGCATCAACACTTCTGATCTTGTTCAAATATATCAAATATGATGCTGAAATTAAGTTCATGATTTGTTTGATTCATTGCCTATTTGTTGAGCTAATGAAATGTTTTAATTTTGACAATGGGTGCATTAAGAACGTTTTAGTGTAAATTGCTGTACTTCGTATAACAAGCACTAGTTTAAACAAATAATATTCCAGTAAAGTAACAAAGCATTTAAAAACATGCAAAATGTGTTTTTTTCCCCCTACTTTAAAGTAAATTTATGTAAAAAAAATATTAACCTTTTCTTGAATGGTTTCCTCAGTTTGTCAGCCAAGCTTGACTAGAAAAATAGAGATAATTTTCAAAAACACTTTATTTCTAATGGAATAATTAACATATAAAAGCACATTAATAACAATTTATACCAATTATATAACAGTGATAAAACCTTAATAATAATTTGTACCAAAGGTATTTATTAACATTGTTTGACAGCTTGTGAAACTTTATTTAATTTTGCAAACTGCATGCTTTAGTAGAAAGTGTCTCCTCAGAACCATTTCAGTGCATGTAGCATTCTTTAAAAATATTTTTAATACAGCTATACACGTTGGCTTAAAGCAGACATTTTTAGACATATTTCTAAGGAAATAAGGGGCAGATGTGATGCAAATTTTGTAGGCAAAAACCAGTTATTATAACCAGTCTCAAATACTTTCAACAAGAAACTAAAATTATATGAAAATGATTGGAATTAGTCATACTGCCTTCTTAAATGCACAATCTTGATACAACTACAGACCAAAGATATGCTATAAAAATAAATAAAAATAAATACTATGCTACTAGCATAATTAAAATACCATCATAGCTTTTGAGCTCTGTATGAACAGGTTTCTGAACATGACATCTGATAATTTTTAAATTTTAATAGATTAAATTTTGAATTTTGTTGCAAAAATATGGGAATGAAATTTGCATTTCTATTTCAGTTGCAAGTTGAAGAGATCTGCCAAAAATTCAATTGCAGGAACTATATCTTCTCTTTTGTATTAGATAGTCAAATTTTCCTTCATTCTCATGTAGAAGATGGATTTTTTCTTTTTTTGATAATCCATACAAAACACATAATGTTAAAAATGTCTTTATGTGATGATGAATTCGTTATAGCCAAGAAAAGTTATTGTAATAAAGAGTTTTGTGGAAAAAACGAGTTTTGTCGATGGGTGAGATTCAAATCCACATCTCTCCAGATTCATGCCAGTGTTCTAAGACCACTAAACTAATGTCGGCTCCGTCATTCATCCACTAATAAATCTACCCATCTTTGTTGCTCCTGGTGCTATCTATGACTTGGGAAGGTAACATCACTATTTATTTATTAAAACGTTATTTTTACCTCTTAATGACCTTTTTTAACATATGATCTAACAGTCATATTACAAGGATCCCAAGTGCTTAAAGCTGGATAGGGTTGGGTTGTTTTATCTCTAAACAGCATTTTTTTTTTGTAAACAATGGGCTAAATGGTCAAATTCCAAAGACCTGAAGGACTCAGAGAAAGTTGGGGGAAGGGGCCCACAGGTCAGCTGTTAAGAGACAGAAATCTGTTAAGGCCATCAGCATGTTCTTTAACATATACAGGGTTTGGCTCTCATGCTGGGCCATGGCTTAATGTCACATCTGACAGACAGTGGCCTTTCCAAGCCCATCAATGTTCCCTTTCTGACTGAGGTGGGAGGTTTAGTGGAAACAAGCCTGGCACACTACTTACTGAGCCCAACCCCTACCATACTGGACAGATATTAGGAGAGATTTCATGAATGCCTTGTATATGTAGGGTGTAGTTCTCCAGCACATGGGGCAATAGCTTAACAGTTCAATTGATGGACAGTGGACTTATCAAGCCCGTAACTATAAAAGGACTCATTATACACCTCATTATTGCATTAAACTCCAAGCTCTTTTGTATCACTCAGAGCTTTATAAATGAAAATAATAACAATGATTTTTTTTTTTTTTGCTGTAGGAACCAGTAGCATACCCAAATGGATCCCCTCCCCCCTTTAGGGTATGAATATGTATATTTTATAAGCCCCTGAAAATCAGAGGTTAAAGTATATCAAAATCTCTCCATTTAACTCAAACATAATTAACATCCTCCCCCATCACGTATGTAATTGGTAACATAGAAACTTTAAGAATTACGGTATAGGAAAGGAGAAATCCAATTAACTATTCAAGAGTCCCATGTTTACAGGATATTTCCAGTGCTACTCTACTATTGAGAAATCCTCCTTTCATCCCTAATATATATTTGAAATTTTCCACGACTTCAACAGGAATTTTCTGTTTGCTTTTCACAGTTTTTTTTTTCCACATTTTTAGAGATAAATGACAGATAGATCTAGATAAAAATTAAAGTTCTAAATGAATTAAAAATTTTAAAATTTTGTTTTATCTAGAGTCCACTGACTTATTCTATTATTATTATTATTTGGAGCTAGATATTATTTCTTCTGGCATATAACATGACTTATTTCTGTTCATTAGCTCTTTTAGAAAATGATGCTTTTTTTTTCACATTTGCATGTAGATATATATACACACACACTAACATGCACTGCCCTACAAAAATATGAGAATTCCCATGCTTCCATAATAAGAATTCAACTTTTGTAGATCAAAATCAAATCTATTTAAATTTTCAAAAACATTCATTCATTATTTAGAATGATGAAATTTGGAATATTTAACAATAAATTATTTTGTTTTATAAAAATCATTAGTAATTGTCTAATACTGAAATAATCATTATGAAAACTTCTAAAATGTATATTAATTTTATTAAATGTTTTAAAATAATACTTATTCAATTAATTTCTGAAGTCTTCCGATGCATTTGACTCCTAACAGCTGCTAAGTGGGTCCCCTTCCCCAACTTTCTCTGAGCCCTTGGGACCCTTGTGCATTTACGATTTAGCCCAGTGTGTGCAAAAATATGTTACTTAGTGGTAAACCAAACAACCAACTTATGATGCATTACTGCTTCGAAATATTCTAAGTTTCCATAACTCTTTAAACACTAAACCAATATTGTTGAAAATCAACTTTTAAATAGATCTGATTGAAATTTTTAATTTCCTCATTGATGGTATTTTCACCATGTCACAGTGATGGGGCTTGTGTGCTCTGACAACCTCAAGAACCACGCCAATGATAGCACAGCTAATGGTAGGGCTATCCAAGCTGGGCTGGTCTTCATGAAGTAGGAGCCAGACTAGAGGAGATATGGGTAGATGTGACTCTTAGCCCAGGAAAACAACACATGTAGAAGAAGGTGCTCTAAACAAAACCTCCATAGAAGGGAAGCAAGCAGATCTTACAGTAGAGGCAGCAAGTGGTGATAGAAGTTATCTGAAGTCACTGTCTTAAGTGTGTTGAAGAATTGTGCTCAACACATTACTGTGATGCAGAAAGCAAGTGGGAAATTACTACATTAACCACTCCTAGAATAGCCAATGGTTTGGGTTGGGTTGTTTTACCTCTGAGTGGCACTTTTTTGCACACCATGGGCTAAATGGCCAGGTCACATGGACTCCGAAGGCTCAGAGAAGGTTGGAGGAGGGGACCCACTGGAACAGCTGTTGGGAGACAGATGGTAGCCTCCCGTCAAGGCCATCCAGCGTGTTCTTTAACATGCACAGGGTATGGCTCTCCCGCACACGGGGCCAGGGCTTAACGTCCCATCCGACGGACAGCAGCCTTTCCAAGCCACTATGGCAAACAATGATTTCAATTGGTCTCCAAGTTTCCAGTGTCCCTCAGATTGGATAGGGACACTAAGAATCTCTGAGATCAGAGTGGTGGAACTAGTGAAAATTTGAATTTTGAACATCAAAACAATGTTTGCAGCATGGAAACTTGAAAATGTGATTTGAGAAATGAAAAGACTTATTATTCAAATTTTGGGATCGAGTGAAACTAGATGGACAAGCACTAGCAAATGTCAGTCTGATGACGTATTATATTATTCTGGAAATGAAAATAAAAAGCACCAACACAGCATAGGAATATTGGTAACCAAGGATGTCTCCAAGAGTATCTTAATTTTGTGCCATTCTAAATAATGATGTTAATACAATTAAAGGGACAACTGATATATATATGTATGTAAAATCCAAGTATATGCTCCAATGGCTTATAAGGATGATGCAGATATTAAATAATTTTATATTTAGCTGAAGGAATTACTCAAACTAACAGAGAAACATGATCTAAATATTGTTATGGGAGATTTTAATGCTAAGGTTGGAAAGTGCAAGATCTGGACAAACAGTAGGAAAATTTGGTCTTGGAATGAAAAACGAAAGAAGGGATCAGTTGATACAGTTTGCCAAGAAGAAAACTTATTGACCTCAAACACTGGTTGGGTTGTTTTACCTCTGTGCGGCACTTTTTTTGCACACCATGGGCTAAATGGCCAGGTCACATGGACCCCGAAGGCTCAGAGAAGGTGGGGGAGGGGACCCACTGGAACAGCTGTTGGGAGACAGATGGTAGCCTCCCGTCAAGGCCATCCAGCGTGTTCTTTAACGTGCACAGGGTATGGCTCTCCCGCACACGGGGCCACGGCTTAACGTCCCATTCGAAGGACGGCGACCTTTCCAAGCCCATCGATGTCCCCTACTGACTGTAGGCAGGGGGGGGGGGAGTTTTGCGGAGATAAATCTCAATGCTGACCCAGCTGGGACTCGAACCTGGGAACTACAGATTACGAGCCTGGCGCGCTACCGACTGAGCCACCCTCGCCCCTCTCAAACACTTGATTTAAGCTTCCATAAGAAAGCTTTACACATGGAAATCACTCATGGATAACAATCAGAATGTGATTAGAAACCAAGTTGACTACATCATGATTAGCCAGCATTTTCATAGTAGTGTCAAAAGCACTAAGACATACCCCAATGCAGATATTGACTCAGATCATAACTGATTTCAAGCTAAGATTGAAGATTATTAGAAAGAAAAACACATGTAAAAAAATTGATTTGGAGGATTTAAAGAACCCAGAAATAAAGAAGAAATTGAGAATAGAGCTTAGTAAAAGAATTAATTACATAGAAAACGCAGAGGAGAAGGGAATAGAGGAAATTTAGAAGAGGTTTAAATCTGTCCTGATTAAAACAAGTGCTGACGTTTTTGGTTAAAGAAATATCTGAAAAAGGATTGGATGATAGATGAAATTATGATATTAATGGACAAATGTTGAGCATTAAAAAAACCATGATATACTGAAATGCAATAAAGTGAATAGGACTAATAAAAGCCAATATTAAACAAGCTAGGAAGGCTGGGTGATGGAAAGGTGTAAAGAAATCGAATTATTACAAGAAAAACATGATGATTTTAATATGCATAAAAATTTAAAGAAATTTCAGGAATGAATAGAAGAAAAATCCAGCTGCAATTAGAAATTATGACGGGAAAATAATAATGAGAATCTGAGAAAGTGGAAGCATGGACTAAATATATAGAAGCTCTTCTTTCTGACAATGAATGAGAATTACATTGATTGGTCCATGCTTCTTAAAATTTGAAGTGGAGAACGTGATTAAACTAAGCAGCAAAAACAGAATGGCTAATAAAATTAAAAAAAAAATAACCCCTCAAGCAGCTGCTTGCCACAGAGGTCTGAGAGGAGCCTGCCAGTTTATATGCCATAGTAGAAGGTCTGTGAGGATGGCAGGACCTCAGCAGAAAAACAACACAAACATCAATGACTTACCCTGGGCTCGAACCCAGGTCCCTTAGATCAGTAACCAAGCGTGCTGGACCTGATGAAATCCCAGCTAAAATAGTCAAGTTATTAAACAATAAAAATATTGACATACTTGTAAAATTATTTAATAAAGTATAAGAGACAGCAACATCTATGACGACCATAATCGAATATGTCAAAAATGTGAAGAGACAATCAATGATGCACAATTCAGATTTTGTGAAGTGCTACTTTGCATCCAGGTTTTGAAGCAGAGATGTAGATAACAACAAATTAACGTCTCTATTTTATCGATTTTGAGAAGGCATTTGACTGAGTTCAACACAAGCTCATAAAGATTCTGGAGGATATTGGACTTGATGATAAAGACATTAGACTAATCAGAAATTCATATTGCAATCAAATGGCATTAGTTCTAAATTAAAATAACACGACAAATAATATCAATATCAAGAGAGGAATGAAGCAAGGATGTGTACTGCCCTCCTCCCCGTCCTATTTAACATATGCTCAGATATTATATTTGAAAGGACATTGGATGGAAGAGAAGGAATATCTATTAATGGAAGGATCTTAAATAACTTATGCTGGGTTGGGTTGTTTTACCGCTGAGCGGCACTTTTTTGCACACCATGGGCTAAATGGCCAGGTCACATGGACCCCGAAGGCTCACAGAAGGTTGGGGGAGGGGACCCACTGGAACAGCTGTTGGGAGACAGATGGTAGCCTCCCGTCAAGGCCATCCAGCGACGTCCCATCCGATGGACAGCAGCCTTTCCTAGCCCATCGGTGTCCCCTACTGACCGTGGGCAGGGCGGGGAATTTTTGCGGAGATAACTTATGCTGGTGACACTGCACTATTTACATGTAATATGCATGATCTACAGACCCTCCTTGATCAAGTGAATAAGGAAAAGAATGGGTCTTAGAATAAACATCAGCAAAACTAAGCTCATGACACTTAACAATGACCACATTCCAATATCAACTCTCATGTTAAGTGAAAAGCAAATAGAGATAGTAAATAAGTTTAGATATCTGGGTTGCTGGATAAATGATAGAAATGACTTTGATATGGAAATAAAATGAATGGTTGAAATGGCTAGACAATATTTCCTTAAAATGAAATCTATATTGTGCAGTTTGAACTTGAATCTTGATCTTAGAATTCAGTCGATCATGCTGTATGTTGTTGAGACTTGAACATTGAAATCTACAATCATCAAGAATATCGAAACATTCAAGATGTGGATTTAAAGAAAGATGTTGAAGATCCCATGGACAGCAAAGATGAGAAATGAAAATGTAGGAAGAAACTGTGAATTGCTTAACAATGTTAAGAGAAAGAAGACTAAAATCTTGGTCATCTAGTCAGAAACAATAATATTTTAATCCCACAGTTAAGTATTGAATAAAGAATGGAAGGGAAAGAATAACTGGAAGAATTTCTTGGCTGGATAATATCGAACTTTTGCTTAGAGTGGCAGCTGATTATGGAGGAGTTGCCAAGGTAGTCATTGACCTCTGTTAGGGTTGGGTTGTGGGTTGTTTTACCTCTGAGCGGCACTTTTTTGCACACTATGGGCTAAATGGCCAGGTCACATGGACCCCGAAGGCTCAGAGAAGGTTGGGGGAGGGAACAGCTGTTGGGAGACAGATGGTAGCCTCCCGTCAAGGCCATCCAGCTTGTTCTTTAACGTGCACAGGGTATGGCTCTCCCGCACACGGGGCCACGGCTTAACGTCCCATCCGACGGACGGTGGCCTTTCCAAGCCCATCGGTGTCCCCTACTGACCATGGGCAAGGCGGGGAATTTTGCGGAGATAAATCTCAACGCTGACCCAGCTGGGACTCGAACCTGGGAACTACAGATTACGAGTCTGGCACACTACCGACTGAGCCACCCCTGCCCCACCTCTGTTAGGAGAAGGCATTTTAAGAAGTAGATCTTTAATTTATTTTCAGTCATATTTTTCCATTAAATGAATATTCTAGAAATTATAGAGATTTAAAGTTAGATTCCCAATGACGTAACATGGAAATTCTCCAAAATTTTTGTTAGTGTATAATCTAAAACCAAAGTGCACTATAGGTAAAAATTAATTCAGCATATTAAGGGTTAAAGGTATAAATAGTACTTCAGTAAAATATAATGCAGGATTGCTATATAATATTTTATTTCAGCTTTGCCTTTATTCATTAATATCAAAATTTACACACTGCATGTTAAGAATAGTCTGTTAAATGTTATAATGTGACTCATGGTATGCTATTAAATTTTCATTTATGCACTTTCAATAAAATTAACAAAAATTAAAAACTAGCTTGGCAGTTTTAAATGTGGTGAAAGTTATGATGTAAGGTGTTATCGTATAATCTTTTATTAATTGTACTGAGAGTGCATATATGAAAATTTAATAGCATACCATGTACCATGAGTCACATTATAACATTTAACAAAATATTTCAAATTCTTTCAACGCTGGGCTACATGATCAGAAATCCATATGGTTGTGTGCTACATGAATGCAGGCTTTATTCATAACATTTTCCTTTTGTCAATAGTGGGTTATGCCACATGTTCATGATTTAATTGTAGTGGTATCAAACAATTACAGAGCCAATTACACAGAAGTAGTGACAAGAAGGTGATTAGGCCCTACTAGTTCAGTTAATTTTGTTTTTCAAATCTCAAGTGGGCTACATATTGGACACCAGTGGTGTAGAGAAGGAGTCAATCAGAAACACTATTTTCAGCCTGGATTTTTCATCTTCCATTTTGGGAAGCAGAGAGACTGATAGTTGCAGTCAATTACAGCCTGTATTCTCAGAAAGTATTGGGTTGTTTTACCTCTGAGCGGCACTTTTTTGCACACCATGGGCTAAATGGCCAGGTCACATGGACCCCGAAAGCTCAGCGAAGGTTGGGGGAGGGGACCCACTGGAACAGCTGTTGGGAGACAGATGGTAGCCTCCCGTCAAGGCCATCCAGCGTGTTCTTTAACGTGCACAGGGTATGGCTCTCCCACACACGGGGCCACGGCTTAACGTCCCATCCGACGGACAGCAGCCTTTCCAAACCCATCGGTGTCCCCTACTGACCATGGGCAGGGCGGGGAGTTTTGCGGAGATAAATCTCAACGCTGACCCAACTGGAACTCGAACCTGGGAACTAGATTACGAGCCTGGCGCGCTACCGACTGAGCCACCTCCACCCCTCTCAGAAAGTGAAACCCTCATTTATAATGACTGTTGTCATAGTAAAGCCCAGATAGGACAAGCACCTTTACATTCAACACAGCACCTCTAAGTGATTTTACCTGTACCTTTGGCACTGCTATCGCTTAGCAGGTGAAACAGCTGTTGTGGTGTAATTGTCGACAATGTCAGTTTTCAGTTACCTACAAAAAGGCATGATCATTGGTGCATGTCTTACAGGAGCTTCAGTAATCAGAATGGAAGAAATAGTAGGTGTAACATGAGGAACTGTATTGAAGATTATGACTACCTATCAAAAAGGACAGGGGGTTGTCTCCAAACGTGCAAATTGTGGACACCATACGAAGTTGTCAGATAGGGATATATGAAGGTTGGCACGGATTGTACAATGGAAGCACAAGACCATGGCACCACAAATAGCAGGAATTGAACACCATTTGGAATGATCCCATTTCCGTCATAACAGTTCATCAGGAACTTCATCATGCCAGGATTTATGGCTGTGATACAATCCACAAACCTCTGATTACCAACATCAATGCTTGGGTTGGGTTGTTTTACCTCTGAGCGGCACTTTTTTGCACACCATGGGCTAAATGGCCAGGTCACATGGACCCCGAAGACTCAGAGAAGGTTGGGGGAGGGGACCCACTGGAACAGCTGTTGGGAGACAGATGGTAGCCTCCCGTCAAGGCCATCCAGCGTATTCTTTAACGTGCACAGGGGGTTAAGTTACAGTTTGGCTCTCCCGCACACGGTGCCATGGCTTAACGTCCCATCCAATGGACGGCGGCCTTTCCAAGCACAGCAGTGTCCCCTACTGACTGTGGGCAGGGTGGGGAATTTTGCGGAGATAAATCTCAACGCTGACCCAGCTGGGACTCGAATCTGGGAACTACAGATTACGAGCCTGGCGCGCTACCGACTGAGCCCCCCCCCCCCCAACATCAATGCAACAAACGAGAAAGATGGTGCAAAGCACATGAAAACTGGGATGCTAAAGACTGGCAATATGTCATCTGGTCTGATGAATCATGATACACATTATTTCCCACCAATGGTAGAGTATACATCTGGCAAAAACTTGCAGAAGCATACCATCCCTACTGTTTAGGTCTGACTATGAAACATGGAGGTGGATCCTTGATGCTGTGGGTGCCATATCATGGCATTACTCAGGGTCATTAGTTATTCTGCAGGGTCTGTCACATCCGCAACTGCAGCCAATGTTGTGGGTATTGTTCTCAACAACATTGGTCAAGGTCTGTCACATCCGAATCTGCAGCCAATGTTGTGGGTATTGTTCTCTAATGACTCTCCCTGGTTTCAAGTGTATAATGGGCTCGTGCATTGTGCAAAATGTGTCAAGTTGTGGTTTGCAGAGCACAAGGATGAGGTACAGCAACTACCTTGGCCACACCTCAATATTATTGAACATTTGTGGGAATATCTGGAGTGCAAGGTCAGATCACACTTTCCACCTCCAGCATCATTGGCACAATCAGGACATATTTTATAGGAAGAATGGTAGCACATTCCATTACCATATGTGCATGACTTGTATAAGCCTATTCCATGTCGAATTGTGTCTGTTCTGAATGCCCGAGGTGGACCTACAGCTTATTAATAAAATGTTCTCCACAAACAGTATGTGTTTCCATTATTTTGATAAACTCCTGTAAACAGCACTACAGGTATTATCAATCTCAAAGTGTGGACACACTATAGTTGCATATATTAATGTGTAGTGTATATATTTGGATTATTTGTCTAACCCTAATGTGCATATATATATATCTGAATTATGTGTAAATACCAAATTTTCATATGTAATTTTATCTTTGAAAGTTGGGAAACTTACGCATATGATAGCTTTTGTTAGTTTTACTGGTTTAAAACGTTTTTGAACTGCTTTGATATTCTCAAAAAAAAGAGTTATGATACAAATTTAACCTAAAGAACATCAAATAAAAACAAATTTAACATTAAATATACTGCTCACTAAAATTAGGGGATATTTCAAAATGAATATGAAGCGAAGAAATATCCCCTAATTTTTGTGAGCAGTATATATCTTACCATTTTGTTTCCCTGCTTCTCTGCAGTAGGGCCAGTAGGAACTGCCATATTGGAAAAGGGTACATCCATACTGTACTTGATTGAGTGAAGCAGTTGTACAACCACATTGGACACATTTTTAAAAGACAGTTTGCGACGCCCACTACCAGCCAGGTGGCGAACTTGCAAAGAGTTGAATAACAGTGGCTGTTAAATATTAAGGATAAAATAGTTAGTAGATAGTAACTTACAATATTGATAAATTTACTTTAGCAAGATTTTAGTCTCTTTATTATCTCAAGTGCAATGTCAAAATACAAAAATGTTGATACTTTCATATTTTAACAAATACCGAAAAGTAAATTAATATTGAATACAATTATTTCAATTGTTGTTGGATAAGTATAAAATTTATAAAGAACATATCACATGATTAAGTTTTTCATTTTAGCTAGCAATAAAGTATAAATACGCTTTTTTTTAAGTTTATCTCGTTTTGAATAAAATACTAATTGCTAATTAAGAATGACTAAAATGTATAAACATTATTTAACGTAGTAGTCATACTACATATATATGGCTTTCTTTTCTGTTATTTGTGACTGCATTTTCTGCAATTTAAAGATTTGTATATCAGGTTATGAATAATTAAATTACTTAGTAGCTTGTGAAAAGTCATTTCAACCTGCTCTGGTGTATTTCTAACTCCGTGGCTGGATGGGTTGGGTTGTTTTACCTCTGAGCGGCACTTTTTGCACACCATGGGCTAAATGCAACAGGTCACATGGACCCCAAAGGCTCAGAGAAGGTTGGGGGAAGGGACCCACTGGAACAGCTGTTGGGAGACAGATGGTAGCCTTCCCGTCAAGGCCATCCAGCGTGTTCTTTAACGTGCACAGGGTATGGCTCTCCCACACACGGGGCCACAGCTTAACGTCCCATCCGATGGACGGCAGCCTTTCCAAGCCCATCGGTGTCCCCTACTGACCATAGGGAGGGCAGGGAATTTTGCGGAGATAAATCTCAACGCTGACCCAGCTGGGACTCGAACCTGGGAACTACAGATTACGAGCCTGGCGCGCTACCGACTGAGCCACCCCCGCCCTCGTGGCTGGATGATTAGCATGCTTGGCTACCGATCTAAGGGACCTGGGTTCAAGTCCCAGATAAGGCATGGATGCTCATATCATTTTTCTGCTGGAGTCCTGCCATCCTCACAGACCTTCTACTATGGCATATAACTGACAGGCTCCTGGAAACCTCTGTGGCAAGCAGCTGCTTGAAGGGGTATTTTTTTTATTATTCATTAATTAGGATACCAAATACTAAAAGAATGTATATTAACTTACATTTCTATAGCTAATAGTATATACAACAAGTGAAAATGGGTGCCTAGAATGTTAGATCATTGCAAAAATGTATGACTTGCAGGTGCACAGTCACAATACCAAAGTGTGTGTGTTGGGGGGGGGGATATATACACTCCCTCTTTGAGAGCTATATCGCAATTGCAATCCCTGAAAATCATCAGAAAAATCAGAAAATGTGAATCATCGCTCCACATTAAAATTTTCTGGGTGAACTGTTATAGGTGTTCTTCAATGTCTCCAATATAACAGAGACTTACATCCTGAGATAATAGTACATCACACTATATTATTTTTCCTTTAGACTACTATTTCTTAAACAGGCATCTGAAATGAGAATGGTTGGGAACTTTTCTAAATGCTGCCAATGATAAACCAAAGATATTAAAAAAGAAAAAATAAATACCCCCCCCCCCCCTCCTCAAGCAGCTGCTTGCCACAGAGGTCTGACAGGAGATTGACAGAATATTTCAAAAAGCAAAAATGAGATGCCTTAAAAACACTTTCTGAAGAGGAGACATTTTAGAATCCTTAACTTCCAATCTCAGTTGCCCCTACTACTACTATTTTAGGGTCAATTTAAAAACTACAATTTTCTTATTTTTTATATATAATTTGAACTAATTAATTTTTACTAATCAGCAAATCTGACTCAAATCTACTAAAGAAGCATCATATAAAATATACATTTGATGAAACAGGTCCAGATCTAGGGGCCATTCACCACCCACCCCTGCGAATGCTAATAAGGTTAATGGAGGTAAAAAACTTATTAAAGTTTTGTATATTTCATGAATTTTTACAATGCAATTTACATTGCAATGGAAATCCAGTCTCTTGGTAATCACTTTATATTGTTTTTCTGGCTTGATTGCACTGCCCCCCCCCCCACCCCCCAATTATCTTTTTCTAGATCAGGGCATGTGATGAAGTATGGTATAGCAATGGATGTCCCACCCCAACTTTCTTTATTTCCCTTCACACCAAAAATGGAGAACTCTTCACAAGGGATTCTAATATATAAATACTATGATGTTATCAAATTTTGATAGCATAAGAATTTTCGAATTACTTTCTCATTTGACAACTTTGTTGAAAATTTTTTATGAGTATATATGTTAGAGCGAGAGAAAAAAGCAATTGTTATATTTAATGTTCATATTCTTAAAATTAATTTTTTAAACATCATACAATAATAAAAAAAAATATTAAATAGTTATATGTGCACAATTAATGAAAATATAACTTAAGGAATTATTTTGGACAAAAACATTAAAAATATAATGCACTGAGATACAAAATGTTTAAGATGGAATGGGAGTTACTTATGGCACAGATGTAACATTATTTTCAAGTAACTTTGGTAAGCTTTTTTTTCCCTTGCTTTATTAACATTTTGTTCTAGTATTTTGGATGGAAAAGGGTTTGAACAAGCTTGAAATGATGAGGTAAAACAATTCAGGCCCCCAGCAAGCAGGGGTTTCCAAAAGCCCAACGTTTTGGTTTATACTGGCTCAATATTAGTAGAATGAAAAGAAGGAAAGGCTCCAAGAGTATACCTTTACCATGGGCACCAAACCACTCAGTCTCTGGAGTTAAGTCAGATCACAATTATTTTGCACTGATATCTCCAAGGTTTGGACCTTTTAGTATTTTATAATTTGTCCTCTCTAAAGCCATATATTAGAATCAGTACAACTCATGAGAGGGCCGTCCATTCTTCGGGGCCCTACTAGATGATACATAGTGGTGTCAAGGAGTGTGCCAAGGCACCACAACTAGTAAAAAGCCTTTGAGTAGATGCATGATGATCTGGAATCTAATGCAACAAGCAAGATTTTGTTAGCCAAAGCCTTAACAATTTACTGTAAAGTTTTAAAAATACAATTAAAGCTTTACATATTACACTTTCACTGTGGCAAAGGATAAACACAAGCTAGATTAAAATTATTTAAAATTATTTGGGAAATTAATACTTATTTGAGTTTATTTAATTAAAGAAAAATACAATAGGTACATAAGGAATAAGCTAGCACCAAACATTTAAATATGCTATATAATCAGATGACTGTATTTTGAAAAGAAAAATAAAAGTTTAAAATTGAATATTTTAAAATAATACCTTTCTCCTATGGCTAGGAGGAATAATGAAGTAAGACACAACATTGTGATCTCTTAAATATGAGCTACGGTCTGCACCTTGGCCAGGTTCCACTTCATATTCTCCATGCAGGCAGTCAAATGTAGCTTGTGTAATATGTACCCGTCTGCCAAATAGTATAATTTTGGAATTAATGAAAAAAGTAGAGGATAGAAGAGTAATCAAAAATAAATGTAACATTAAATTTATTTTATGCTAATATTCTGAGTTTAATAAATTAATAAAAATTATACGAAGTGTTTTTCAGCATACACAAGTAACACAGCTTTTTCATACAAAGATTCTAATATCAGAGTTTACCTGTTTATGCCACAGTAGTGTACAACTTATCCACTGTTAATATGGGCTGAACTTGATGTGCAATAGCTGTATAAGTACATGACAAAGCTTCCCATTACGTTTTTAATGTAAAGCATTTATCTATTACATGTATAATTGCTAAAATATTGCCATGTAAAAGAGCAAAGATGATTCAGTTAATAAGTGGTTTTAGAAACTAAATATTTGATGAGGAGGAGGGAAATAAAGTTTATAAAAATGCTCATTTCATTTTAGAAGGCCAACTATTTAAAATAGACTGCATGAAAAATTCAACGATTTAAAGATGAAAAAAGCGAAATTTTTAATTCAAGGATGTTTTTTCAAATATCAATAATAAGCTCACCAGACAAAAAAATTAGTTATTTCCCGCTGTAATAGGTTACGTACGTTCAACAGCAACAGAGGGCACACCAGTAAGAAACGCATCTTACAAATATCTGTGCCGTGCGCTATGGGGTTCATACAGTGACAAGCAGGGGCGCAGACATGGGAGGGGGAGGGGGGAACGCTCCCCCCAAAGTAACTCGGAGTTGGCAAAATTCCGAGCGACTTCGTAAAAACTAGGTGAGTTGTGAAAATTTGTAATCTTTTTTGGAAAATTAAGGGGAGTTGTGAAAATCGAGGCAACTTGGCAAATCTAAGGCAGTTTGGAAAATGGAGAGACGGCAAAATTTAGAGCAGTTGGCAAAATTCAAAGCCACTTAGTAAAAACAGGTGAGTTGGCAAAATCTTAGGGAGTTGGCAAAATTCGGAGTGACTTGACAAAATCTTGGGGAGTTGACAAAATTCGGATTGACTTAGCATAATCGTGGGGAGTTGGCAAAATTCAGGTGAGATGTAAAAATTACGATTTTTTTTTCTGTAAAATTATGGCGAGTTGGCAAAATCGTAGGGAGTTGGCAAAATTCAGGTGAGATGTGAAAATTTAGATTTGTTTTCTGTAAAATTATGGCGAGTTGGCAAAATCTAAGAGAGTTCGCAAAATTTAGGGAGTTGGCAAAAACTAGGGGCAGTTGGCAAAATTCGGAGTGACTTGGAAAAATCGTGGAGAGTTGAGAAAATTCAGGTGAGATGTAAAAATTGCAATCTTTTTTATTGTAAAATTATGGCGTGTTGGCAAAATCGAGTCAGCTTCGCAATATCTAAGAGAGTTGGAAAATCTTGGGGGAGTTGACAAAATTCAGAGTGGTTTTACAAAAATCAGGTGTGATGGAAAATTGGGATTTTTTTCTGTAAAATTTTGGAGAGATGGCAAAATCTAAGGCAGTTGGCAAAATCTTGGGGAGTTTGAAAGTTTGAAGTGATTTTAGTCAACTATCGTGAAATTCACAAACCCGATCCCAATTATCACAACTCCCCCGTATTTTCCAAGTGGATTCGAATTTTGCCAACTGCCGTACATTTTGTTAAGTTTCCTCGATTTGTCCAACACTCCTTCATTTCACAAAACAAATCTCAATTTTCACAACTCGCCTATATTTTACCAAGTGCATTCGAATTTTGCCAACTACTCTAGATTTTGCCAACTCGCCGTAATTTTACAGAAAAAATCGCACTTTTTACATCTTCCCTGAATTTGCCAAGCCACTTCGAATTTTATCAACTTTCCTTAATTTCACAGGAAAGGCACAATTTTCACAACTCCCCTGTATTTTACCAAGTGGTTTCCAATTTTGCCAACTCCCCTAGATTTTGCCAAGAGTTCTTGGTTTTTCCAACTCTCCTTAATTTCATAAAAAACAATCCCAATTTTCACAAATCGCCCGTATTTTACCAAGTGGATTCGAATTTTGTCAACTGCCCTAGATTTTGCCATCTCGCCACAATTTTACAGAAAAAAAAATCCCAATTTTACATCACACCTGATTTTTGTAGAGCCACTCTGAATTTTGTCAACTCCCCCAAGATTTTCCAACTCTCCTAGATATTGCGAAGCTGACTCGATTTTGCCAACACGCCATAATTTTACAGAAAAAAAAGATTGCACTTTTTACATCTCACCTGAATTTTGCCAACTCCCCACGATTTTGCCAAGTCACTCAGAATTTTGCCAACTGTCCCTAGATTTTGCCAACTCCCTAAGTTTTGCCAACTCGCCATAATTTTACAGAAAAAAAATCGTAATTTTTACATCTCACCTGAATTTTGCCAACTCCCTACGATTTTGCCAAGTCACTCCGAATTTCGTCAACTCCCCAAGATTTTGTCAAGTCACTCCGAATTTTGCCAACTCCCTAATATTTTGCCAACTCACCTGTTTTTAGTAAGTGGCTTCGAATTTTGCCAACTGCTCTAAATTTTGCCGTCTCTCCATTTTTCAAACTGCCTTTGATTTGCCAAGTTGCCTCAATTTTGACAACTCCCCTTAATTTTTCAAAAAAAAAAAAAATTGGGGAATTTGAAAGTTTGAAGTGATTTGGCAAATTTAGGAGAGATGTAAAGACTGGGATTAGTTTCGTGAAATTAAGGAGATTTGACCAAATCAAGGCAAAAAATTCATTTTGATTTGCTACAATTCAGACGACATGTAAATATTGGAAGTTTTTTGAGAAATTATGGCTAGTTGGCAAAATTGGAAGTCAAATGGCAAAATGTAGAAGAGACGTTAAAATGGATTTAACCCCTCCACACGGAGCGAAAAATCTAAGCAAGTTTGCTCAGTTGGAAAATTTTGCCAAAATTTTGGTCGAGTTGGAGGATTTTGGACTTCACCCCCCCCCCCCCCCCCAACCATACTCCTTCGCTACGTCCCTGATTTTAAGTATTATGGGCAGAAGTGTAAATAAATATTTACTATCGTCGATTACTTCTTTCAGAAAAAAATAAAACAGTGCCTAATTTTAATTTCGTTAACTAAATGGCAGAAATTATTTTATTTAAATATGTAACGAAGAAAAAGCGAAAAAAAAACAAAGGCAAATTCATTCATGATTATTTTTAATGAACGAAATTAAAAAGGGACTATTAGCTACAGTAATCGTCCCGTGGCAGAGTGGTTAGCGCGCTTGGTTGCTTGGTCTAAGGGACCTGGGTTCGGGCCCCGGATCTTGGTTGCTGATTTAAGGAACCTGGGTTCGAGCTCCAGATCCTGGTTGCTGATTTAAGGGACCTGGGTTCGAGCCCCGGATAAGGCATGGACGTTTGTGTTGTTTTTCTGCTGAGGTCCTTAAGGCATTGACGTTTGTGTTGTTTTTCTGCTGAGGTCCTTAAGGCATTGACGTTTGTGTTGTTCTTCTGCTGAGGTTCTGACATCTTCACAGACTTTCTATTATGGCATATAAACTGACAGAGACCTCTGTGGCAAGCAGCTGCTTGAGGGGGTATTTTTATCGTCAACTTCTGACGTCATTAACCCTTGTATCAGAGCCCGTACTTGAGACGCTCCTGGTGCAATACATCATTTAAAGCAGCGCTGTCAACCTTACGGGCCCGCACAAGAATTTTTGTAGCCGGCGAACAAAATCAAGTTTTTACTTGAAATTTTAAACAGATATCTGTAATCCACCTTATAATATTTTGTCAACTTATATTAGTTTACTTGATATGCAATCCTCAACTTACTCATTCTATAAAGTTTGCAAAACATTCTTAAGCCGATCGACAAACATCTGAAACCTTTTAAGAGCGGTGCGGCGTCATCAAACAATTGTTTCATGAAGCTGCAGTAATAGGCTACTGTCAGACCTCTGAGGCAAGCAGCTGCTTGAGGGGGGGATTTATATTTTTATTATTTAGTAGCTGCTTGAGGGGGTATTTATTTTATTATTTATTTAGTAATAAGAAGCATCTAACGACAGCGCGAATCGCTCTCACTGCGCATGCATATGGCGGGGAATTTTGCCAGACAAAACTAATCGCTAAAGATCATTTTGATCTCGCTGTGGATATTTGGTGATATAAGAATAGGATCGGATAGGTCCTATCCCATCCTATTCTTTTTATTTGGCCCGCGAAATATTGGCAAAAGGAAAAATGGCCAGCGGTCTTAGAGAAGTTGGACAGCACTGATTTGAGTTGGGTTGTGTTGGGTTGTTTTACCTCTGAGCGGCACTTTTTTGCACACCATGGGCTAAATAGCCAGGTCACATGGACCCCGAAGGCTCAGAGAAGGTTGGGGGAGGGGACCCACTGGAACAGCTGTTGGGAGACAGATGGTAGCCTCCCGTCAAGGCCATCCAGCGTGTTCTTTAACGTGCACACGGGCCACGGCTTAACGTCCCATCCGACGGACAGCGGCCTTTACCAAGCCCATCGGTGTCCCCTATTGACCGTGAGCAGGGCGGGGAATTTTGCGGAGATAAATCTCAACGCTGACCCAGCTGGGACTCGAACCTGGGAACTACAGATTACGAGCCTGGCGCGCTACCGACTGAGCCACCCCCGCCCCGCACTGATTTGAAGTACTGAATTAAGCGCAGAAAACAGCGACGATGAAAAATTTCAAAATTAGTATAATCTCTTTGGACTAGGGCAAAGATAGGAAACCTACTGCTATGTAATACTCAGTGCGGTATTTTGTATATTTGTGTAAAAATACTCGAACTCGGATATGATTTTAGTAACATATTTAAAATAATAAAAGGTATTTTTGACAGCCATTATGTTTCAAAAATTCACACTGATCCTTGTTGCAGTGCAAAATTTAAAGTCTAAATTACAAAATGGAGCTTACTACGGAGAAGCAAACATATTTAAGTGTAGTTTACACTGGCTAATGATCTAAGGCAGTGCTCGCAAACTTTTTCACTCTGCGGCACACTGAATCAAATTTTTTTTTCCGCGGCACACCTAAAAAAAGAATAAAAGCAAACTCTATATAATCGTCATTATATTTGCGCTTTGTTGAAGTCATCAGCCTGGTTTTTCTTGAAGATTTGCTCTCGTTCTTTAATTCATAACTCGGTGTTTGTTTTAAATATTTGTCCATTCTATGGTTTGAAATAATCAAAAATTAATACCAAAATTTGGAAAAAGCTTGATAAATACTTACAAGATCCCAGTTGATAAAATCTGAAATATTTTTATTAAAGCACATCGATATTAAAACACGTCGATAACACAAGTCAAGTCAAAATGAAATCTTTGGAATATATAGTGTCAATTTGAAAATCTCTCGCGGCACATTTGGAATCTCTCGCGGCACACTATGAGCCGCGGAACACAGTTTGCGAGACACTGATCTAAGGGATCTGGGTTCGAGCCCCGGGTAAGGCATGGCTGTGTGTGTTATTTTTCTGCTGAGGTCCTGCCATTCTCTCAGATCTTCTACTATGGCATATAAACTGACAGGCTCCTGTCAGACCTCTGTGGCAAGCAGCTGCTTGAGGGGTATTTATTTTTTTTTACACTGGCATGGATTACCAGCGTCGATAACCGACTGGCGAACAACTGGCTCAATGTATACCTCTCTATGCATGCATGAAAAAATAAAGTTGGAAAGTTCCAACTTTATTGGCGCCAGTTGAACTGGTGCCAAAAATAAAAGGGATAACTTATTATTGAAAATAGGTATAAACTTTTTATTATTTAAATAAATAAAAATGAACGATATGCTTTCAAAAATGGAGGTTTGGGTTGTTTGGGCTGTTTTACCTCTGAGCGGCACTTTTCTGCACACCATGGGCTAAATGGCCAGGTCACATGGACCCCGAAGTCTCAGAGAAGGTTGGGGGAGGGGACCCACTGGAACAGCTGTTGGGAGACAGTTGGTAGCCTCCCGTCAAGGCCATCCAGCGTGTTCTTTAACGTTGAGTTGTTTTGCCTCTGAGCGGCACTTTTTTGCACACCATGGCTAAATGGCCAGGTCACATGGACCCCGAAGGCTCAGAGAAGGTTGGGGGAGGGGACCCACTGGAACAGCTGTTGGGAGACAGTTGGTAGCCTCCCGTCAAGGCCATCCAGCGTGTTCTTTAACGTTGAGTTGTTTTGCCTCTGAGCGGCACTTTTTTGCACACCATGGCTAAATGGCCAGGTCACATGGACCCCGAAGGCCCAGAGAAGGTTGGGGGAGGGGACCCACTGGAACAGCTGTTGGGAGACAGATGGTAGCCTTCCGTCAAGGCCATCCAGCGTGTTCTTTAACGTGCACAGGGTATGGCTGTCCCGCAGACGGGGACACGGCTTAACTTCCCATCCGACGGACGGCGGCCTTTCCAAACCCATCGGTGTCCCCTACTGACCGTGGGCAGGGCGGGGATTTTTGCGGAGATAAATCTCAACGCTGACCAAGCTGGGACTCGAACCTAACTGAATGAACACCAACGGTTAAATACCTTGGTGTCACTCTACATAAGAAGCTTAAATGGGATGCACATGTAAAAAAATGTGCTTCCCAAAGCCAATATCGTTAGATCAAAACTTGTTCTTTTGATAGGGTGGAACTCTACACTCCCTCCGGAAAAGAAACTATTCTTGTATAAGACCATTCTGCGGTCTTTCCCGACGTATGCCTCACCAGTGTGGAGCATCACCATCAACCTAAACGTCGTATATCTAAACCCTTCTTCACCATAGATTAACATCACCATCTTCCTATATCTAAATGCTTCTTTACCATAGATTGGCATCACCATCTTCCTATATCTAAATCCTTCTTTACCATAGATTGGCATCACCATCATCCTGTATCTAAATCCTTCTTTACCATAGATTGGCATCACCATCTTCCTATATCTAACTCTTTCTTTACCATAGATTGGCATCACCATCATCTATATCTAATTCTTTCTTTTACCATAGATTGGCATCACCATCTTCCTACATCTAAATCCTTCTTTACCATAGATTGGCATCGCTATCATCCTATATCTAAACACTTCTTTACCATAGATTGGCATCACCATCATCCTATATCTAAATCCTTCTTTACCATAGATTGGCTTCACCATCTTCCTATATCTAATTCCTTCTTTACCATAGTTTGGCATCACCATCATCCAATATCTAAATCCTTCTTTACCATAGATTGGCATCACCATCATCCTATATCTAAATCCTTCTTTACCATAGATTGGCATCACCATCTTCCTATATCTAAATACTTCTTTACCATAGATTGACATAACTATCATCCTATATCTAAATCCTTCTTTACCATAGATTGGCATCACCATCTTCCTATATCTGAACACTTCTTTACCATAGATTGGCATCACCATCATCCTATATCTAAATCCTTCTTTACCATAGATTGGCATCAGCATCATCCTATATCCAAACCCTTCTTCACCATAGATTAGCATCTCCATCTTCGTATTTAAGATTCTGGAACTAGTTATTAACGATGAAAATCTATCTGAAATGTGTGGCACTGAATCTTATTTCCGAAATGGGAGAGAAAATTGAGCTTTCAAATAGTGTGAAAAAACGTGAGCAAATTCCCCCAATAGTGCTCAGAAATACTGTTGGTTGGTTAAACCTACACAATAAGCTTACTCTCCATTGCTTACTCCGCAAAATTCCCCGCCCTGCCCACGGTCAGTAGGGGACACCGATGGGATTGGAAAAGCCGCCGTCCGTCGGATGGGGCGTTAAGCCGTGGCCCCGTGTGTGGGAGAGCCATACCCTGTGCACGTTAAAGAACACGCTGGATGGCCTTGACGGGAGGCTACCATCTGTCTCCCAACAGCTGTTCCAGTGGGTCCCCTCCCCCAACCTTCTCTGAGCCTTCGGGGTCCATGTGACCTGGCCATTTAGCCCATGGTGTGCAAAAAAGTGCCGCTCAGTGGTAAAACAACCCAACCCAACCCAACTCCATTGCTTATTTATTCGGTGTCATCTTATTTACTAGTTATGCAGTCTCATTACTTTATTATTTGCATTATAAAACATCCATTGAGTACGTACTAGATTATTTCCAAGGGTCCTTAAATAATATTTTCACTAAACGGCTCATTTTCACATTAATGCAATTGATCTATAATTTAGCTGGTAGACAATTACACACTCATAGAGAATGTAATTAATTAATTAATATATTAATAATATATAATCAATATTAATATAATACGTTAAAAATACGTTAGTGTACATATTGCTACGAAAAAACGTTAAAAGAAAACGTGCGTTACTGGTCATAAATTGGGGAAAAAAGTACGTTAGTGATCATAAATTGGAAAGAAAAACAATAAAAAGTACGTTACTGGTCATAAATTGGAAAGAAAAACAATAAAAAGTACGTTATTGGTCATAAATTGGAAAGAAAAAAAAAACGATCTCACCATGAGATGTATTTAACTACAGATAGCAAACAAAACTGGACATTGCGAAATAACGAATTTGAGTGCATAGTGAGTTTATAAGCTCATCCCAGGATTAGCATAGTCGATTTGCCTAGAGAACATAACAATCACTTTTAATATATTTGGAACTATCAAAAATAACCCTCACGTTGACTATTCTTGAGGTTTGATTGTGCAGGGTATATCTGTAGAAACGTGACCAGGATCGTAATAAGACTTTCTTAAAGGAAGGGAGCACCCTCCCCCCCCCCCTCAAGGCCGGGGATGGCTTGTCTAGTTCGCTCGGAGCGAACTTAGACTTTGACATCTTGATACAACAGGCCTGGATAGCCGTTGAATAATAATAACAACAGAATTAATGTGGAATAATTTGGTAGGGGCGGGGGTGGCTCAGTCGGTAGCGCGCCAGGCTCGTAATCTGTAGTTCCCAGGTTCGAGTCCCAGCTGGGTCAGCGTTGAGATTTATCTCCGCAAAATTTCCCCGCCCTTCCCACGGTCAGTAGGGGGCACCGATGGGCTTGGAAAGGCCGCCGTCCGTCGGATGGCACGTTAAGCCGTGGCCCCGTGTGCGGGAGAGTCATACCTGTGCACGTTAAAGAACACGCTAGATGGCATTGACGGGAGACTACCATCTGTCTCCCAACAGCTGTTCCAGTGGGTCCCCTCCCCCAACCTTCTCTGAGCCTTCGGGGTCCATGTGACCTGGCCATTTAGCCCATGGTGTGTAAAAAAGTGCCGCTCAGAGGTAAAACAACCCAACGCAGCTGGTATTGGACAAAGCAGAGCGCTGGTACTCTAAATGGAGAATCAGGATTAATCATGAAAAAACTCAATCAGCTCTCTTTTCCAGTAAAAGAATTATTAATCTTGATTCTCCAACTACATTTGGTATACAAACTGAATCAGTTGGGTTGGGTTTTTTTACCTCTGAGTGGCACTTTTTCGCACACCATGGACTAAATGGCCAGGCTGTTTTCCGCCCCCGACGCCCATGGTGATTTGGTAAGTGAGCACACTGCGTACAAAGGAAAATGTGCCACTCAAAAGCAGTCTTCACTTACCCTATGAGGGATCTATTCTTACAATATCTGATGAAGGTTACTCTTTACGTCACTAGATGGCGCTAATATATCAACATCTTTGATCGTAGCGACTGCTATAACTGTTTATATTAGCGCAATGACTGTAACGTTAAATTATACTTATAATTTCTTTATTTCGTAAGTTTCTGTCGCAGGATGTGTCACTAATATTAAGGGAACAAAATATGACTGAGATTTTGATTTCGTTAATTATACTCCATGCCGTAGCTATGAATTTTTTTGTGACAGCTGCGATAAAATGTTGTACCACTTTTTTGTCAACGGACACAAATATATTGTATAAGAAAATCGCAACGTCTTCTAAAAATTTCTCTGTCCCTAAGCCCCAGTCTGGTTATTAAACGATTGCAGCTGCGATGGGGGCGGGGGTGGCTTAGTCGGTAGCGCGCCAGGCTCGTAATCTGTAGTTCCCAGGTTCGAGTCCCAGCTGGGTCAGCTTGAGATATATCTCCGCAAAATTCCCCGCCCTGCCCACGGTCAGTACGGGACACCGATGGGCTTGGAAAGGCTGCCGTCCGTCGGATGGGATGTTAAGCCGTGGCCCCGTCTGCGGGAGAGCCATACCCTGTTATAGAACATATACATATATTAGAACCATTCCTGTTAAAGAACACGCTGGTTGGCCTTGACGGGAGGCTACTATCTGTCTCCCAACAGCTGTTTCAGTGGGTCCCCTCCCCCAACCTTCTCTGAGCCTTCGGGGTCCATGTGACCTGGCCATTTAGCCCATGGTGTGCAAAAAAGTGCCGATCAGAGGTAAAACAACTTAACGCAGCTGGTATTGGACAAAGCAGAGCGCTGGTACTCTAAATGGAGAATCAGGATTAATCATGAAAATAGTCAATCAGTTCTCTTTTCCAGTAAAAGAATTATTAATCTTGATTCTCCAACTATATTTGGTATACAAAGTGAATGAACACCAACGGTTAAATACCTTGGTGTCACTCTACATAAGAAGCTAAAATGGGATGCACATGTAACAAATGTGCTTTCCAAAGCCAATATCGTTAGATCTAAACTTGGCTCTTTGATAGGGTGGAACTCTAACACTCTCTCCGGAAAAGTAACTATTCTTGTATAAGACCATTCTGAGGTCTTTCCCGACGTATGCCTCATCAGTGTGGAGCATCACCAACAACATAAACGTCGTATATCTAAACTCTTCTTCACCATAGATTAACATCACCATCTTCCTATATCTAAACACTTCTTTACCATAGATTGGGGGGCGGGGGTGGCTCAGTCGGTAGCGCGCCAGGCTCGTAATCTGTAGTTCCCAGGTTCGAGTCCCAGCTGGGTCAGCGTTGAGATTTATCTCCGCAAAATTCCCCGCCCTGCCCACGGTCAGTAGGGGACACCGATGGGCTTGGAAAGGCCGCCGTCCGTCGGATGGGACGTTAAGCCGTGGCCCCGTGTGCGGGAGAGCCATACCCTGTGCACGTTAAAGAACACGCTGGATGGCCTTGACGGGAGGCTACCATCTGTCTCCCAACAGCTGTTCCAGTGGGTCCCCTCCCCCAACCTTCTCTGAGCCTTCGGGGTCCATGTGGCCTGGCCATTTAGCCCATGGTGTGCAAAAAAGTGCCGCTCAGAGGTAAAACAACCCAACCCAACCATAGATTGGCATCACCATCATCCTATATCTAAATCCTTACTTACCATAGATTGGCATCACCATCTTCCTATATCTAAACACTTCTTTACCATAGATTGGCATCACCATCATCCTATATCTAAATCCTTCTTTACCATAGATTGGCATCACCATCTTCCTATATCTAAACACTTCTTTACCATAGATTGGCAACACCATCATCCTATATCTAAATCCTTCTTTACCATAGATTGGCATCACCATCATCCTATATCTAAATCCTTCTTTACCATAGATTGGCATCACCATCTTCCTATATATAAACACTTTTTTACCATAGATTGGCATCACCATCATCCTATATCTAAATCCTTCTTTACCATAGATTGGCATCACCATCTTCCTATATCTAAACACTTCTTTACCATAGATTGGCATCACCATCATCCTATATCTAAATCCTTCTTTACCATAGATTGGCATCACCATCATCCTATATCTAAATCCTTCTTTACCATAGATTGGCATCACCATCTCCCTATATATAAACACTTCTTTACCATAGATTGGCATCACCATCATCCTATATCTAAATCCTTCTTTACCATAGATTGGCATCACCATCATCCTATATCTAAATCCTTCTTTACCATAGATTCGCATCACCATCTTCCTATATCTAAACACTTCTTTACCATAGATTGGCATCACCATCATCCTATATTAAATCCTTCTTTACCATAGATTGGCATCACGATCATCCTATATCCAAATCCTTCTTTACCATAGATTGGCATCACCATTATCCTATATATAAACGCTTCTTTACCATAGATTGGCATCACCATCTTCCTATATTTAAACACTTCTTTAACATAGATTGGCATCATCATCATCCTATATCTAAATCCTTCTTTACCATAGATTGGCATCACCATCTTCCTATATCTAAACACTTCTTTACCATAGATTGGCATCACCATCATACTATATCTAAATCCTTCTTTACCATAGATTGGCATCACCATCTTCCTATATCTAAACACTTCTTTACCATAGATTGGCATCACCATCATCCTATATCCAAATCCTTCTTTACCATAGATTGGCATCACCATCTTCCTATATCTAAACACTTCTTTACCATAGATTGGCATCACCATTATCCTATATATAAACACTTCTTTACCATAGATTGGCAGCACCATCTTCCTATATTTAAACACTTCTTTACCATAGATTGGCATCATCATCATCCTATATCTAAATCCTTCTTTACCATAGATTGGCATCACCATCTTCCTATATCTAAACACTTCTTTACCATAGATTGGCATCACCATCATACTATATTCTAAATCCTTCTTTACCATAGATTGGCATCACCATCTTCCTATATATAAACACTTCTTTACCATAGATTGGCATCACCATCATCCTATATCTAAATCCTTCTTTACCATAGATTGGCATCACCATCATCCTATATCTAAATCCTTCTTTACCATAGATTGGCATCACCATCTTCCTATATCTATGATTCTTATAATATAAACACTTCTTTACCATAGCTTGGCATCACCATCTTCCTATATCTAAACACTTCTTTACCATAGATTGGCATCACCATCATCCTATATCTAAATCCTTCTTTACCATAGATTGGCATTACCATCTTCCTATATCTAAACACTTCTTTACCATAGATTGGCATCACCATCATCCTATATCTAAATCCTTCTTTACCATAGATTGGCATCACCATCATCCTATATCCAAACCGTTCTTCACCATAGATTAGCATCATCCTCTTCCTATAGCTAAACCCTTCTTCACCATAGATTAGCATCTCTATCTTCGTATTTAAGAATCTGGAACTAGTTATTAACGATGAAAATCTATCTGAAATGTGTGGCACTGAATCTTATTTCCGAAATGGGAGAGAAAACTGAGCTTTCAAATAGTGTGAAAAAACGTGAGTAAATTCCTCCAATAGTGCTCAAAAATACTGTTGGTTGGTTAAACCTACACAATGAGCTTACTCTCCTTTGCTTATTTATTCGGTGTCATCTTATTTACTAGTTATGCGGTCTGATTTCTTTATTATTTGCATTATATAATACCCATTGAGTACGTACTAGAATATTTCCACAGGTCCTTAAATAATATTTTCACTAAACGGCTCATTTTCACATTAATGCAATTGGTCTATAATTTAGCTGGTAGACAATTACACACTTATAGAGAATGTAATTAATTAATTAATTAATATATTAATAATATATAATCAATATTAATATTAGACGTTAAAAATACGCTAGTGTACATATTGCTGCGAAAAAACGTTAAAAGAAAAGTAAAAGTAAGTGCGTTTCTGATCATAAATTGGGGGAAAAATGTACGTTACTGGTCATAAATTGGAAAGATTTGGGTTGGGTTGTTTTACCTCTGAGCGGCACTTTTTTGCACACCATGGGCTAAATGGCCAGGTCACAAGGACCCCGTAGGCTCAGAGAAGGTTGGGGGAGGGGACCCACTGGAACAGCTGTTGGGAGACAGATGGTAGCCTCCCGTCAAGGCCATCCAGCGTGTTCTTTAACGTGCGCAGGGTATGGCTCTACCGCACACGGGGCCACGGCTTAATGTCCCATCCGACGGACGGCGGCCTTTCCAAGCCCATCGGTGTCCCCTACTGACGGTGGGCAGGGCGGGGAATTTTGCGGAGATAAATCGCAACGCTGACCCAGCTGGGACTCGAACCTGGGAACTAGAGATTTCGACCCTGGAGCGCTACCGACTGAGCCACCCCTGCCCCTCTCTGACTTAAAGACTTTCTCTGTCCTCAAAGAGAAAAAAACAGAACGTGCCAAGATGGAAGTGGCTAAGCTGGCAACAGGACAAAACTAGGGAGACCAATTTTAATGTAGTGCATCCAGCCTGTTCTGTAACGTGCACAGGATATGATTCACTGACTCCGTGGGCGATAGAATCATAGTATTAATTAATATTAATATTATATTTATATTAATATATCTTGAGAACATAACAATCCCTTTAATTTAATACATTTGGGTTGGGTTGTTTTACCTCTGAGCGGCACTTTTTTGCACGCCATGGGCTAAATTGCCAGGTCACATGGACCCCGAAGGCTCAGAGAAGGTTGGGGGAGGGGACCCACTGGAACGGCTGTTGGGAGACAGATGGTAGCCTCCCGTCAAGGCCATCCAGCGTGTTCTTTAACGTGCACAGGGTATGGCTCTCCCACACACGGGGCCACGGCTTAACGTCCCATCCGACGGACGGCAGTCTTTCCAAGCCCATCGGTGTCCCCTACTGACCATGGGCAGGGCGGGTGAATTTTGCGGAGATAAATCTCAACGCTGACCCAGCTGGGACTCGAACCTGGGAACTACTGATTACGAGCCTGGCGCACTACCGACTGAGCCCCCCGCCCCCCAACGGGATATACAGCATTGATATTGGTAGGTAGAATAAAAAGTTATTAAAATTTTAATAAAAGTCTTCTTACGAACACGAAATAAAAGTTCGTAAATAACGAAATTAATACTTTTTTTTTTGGAAATGTTAAACTAGATGTTAGATTTGTTAGAATATTTCCTGACACGGTGTTAGGGATAAGCTACAGGGGTTTATCAAAATAATGGAAGCACCGTCGGTGACTGGAGTACACGCAATGCGCCGTATGCATATTACAGGGACGACGTCACCTGCGATATGAAGTATATAAAGGGGGGAAGTATGATATTGGCTATCTCTTAGCAGTGCCACAGGTACAGTCGCTCAAAAAAGTATCCGAACGCTATGGTTGATTACAGAATTCTGAAAAATTATCTGGAGCGTGTACAGCAACTGTACACGCTCTAGTTACCGTTCACAGCAAACTGGAGCGTGTGCAGTTACTGCACACGCTCCAGTTTGCTGTGAACGGTAACTGCACACGCTCAACATTTCTGTGAGTGAGCCCACACGATCTAGTATCAAAATAATATGACCACCTACAGTCGCTCAAAAAAGTATCCGAACACCATGGTTGATTACAGAATTCAGAAAAAATATCTGGCAACGATTTGTTTTAGAAATTAGTGATCTGGCAACCTTCGTGTCACGTGATTACAGAATTCAGGAAAATATCTGGAGCGTGTACAGCAACTGTACACGCTCCAGTTACCGTTCACAGCAAACTGGAGCGTGTGCAGTTACTGCACACGCTCCAGTTTGCTGTGAACGGTAACTGCACACGCTCAATATTTCCGTGGGTGAGCCCACACGATCTAGTATCAAAATAATATGACCACCTACAGTCGCTCAAAAAAGTATCCGAACACCATGGTTGATTACAGAATTCAGAAAAAATATCTGGCAACGATTTTTTTTAGAAGTTAGTGATCTGGCAACCTTCGTGTCACGTGACACGAAGGTTTGGATACTTTTTTGAGCGACTGTACAGGTGAAACAGCTGTTGTGGTGTAATTGTCGACAATGTCAGATTTCAGTTACCTCCAAAAAGGCATGATCATTAGTGCATGTCTTGCAGGAGCTTCAGTAACCAGAATGGAAGAAATAGTAGGTGTAACATGAGGAACTGTATTGAAGATTATGACTACCTATCAAAAAGGACAGAGGGTTGTCTCCAAACGTGCAAATTGTGGACACCATACGAAGTTGTCAGATAGGGATAGATGAAGGTTGGCACGGATTGTACAATGGAAGCGCAAGACCATGGCACCACAAATAGCAGGAATTGAACACCATTTGGAATGATCCCATTTCCGTCATAACAGTTCATCAGGAACTTCATCATGCCAGGATTTATGGCTGTGATACAATCCACAAACCTCTGATTACCAACAATCAATGCAACAAAATGAATAAGATGGTGCAAAGCACATGAAAACTGGGATGTTAGAGACTGAAAACGTGCCATCTGGTCTGATGAATCATGATACACATTATTTCCCACCACTGGTAGAGTGTACGTCTGGCGAAAACCTGCAGAAGTGTACCACCCCGACTGTTTGATTCCGACTGTGAAGAATGGAGGTTGATCCCTGATGCTGTGGGGTATCATATCATGCATTACTTAGGGCCATTAATTGTTCTGCAGGGTTGGGTTGGGTTGTTTTACCTCTGAGCGGAACTTTTTTGCACACCATGGGCTAAATGGCCAGGTCACATGGACCCCGAAGGTTGGTGGAGGGTACCCACTGGAACAGCTGTTGGGAGACAGATGGTAGCCTCCCGTCAAGGCCATCTAGCGTGTTCTTTAACGTGCACAGGGTATGGCACTCCAGCACACGGGGCCACGGCTTAACGTCCCATCAGACGGATGGCGGCCTTTCCAAGCCCATCGGTGTCCCCTACTGACCGTGGGCAGGGCGGGGAATTTTGCGGAGATAAATCTCAACGCTGACCCAGCTGGGACTCGAACCTGGTAACTACAGATTACGAGCCTGGCGCGCTACCGACTGAGCCACCCCCGCCCCTTTTACAGGAAGAATGGTCCCACATTCTATTATCGTATGTGCATGACTTGCATAAATCCATTCCACGTCGAATTGCGTCTGTTCTGAATGCCGGATGTGGGCCTACAGCTTATTAATAAAATGTTCTCCACAAACAGTACGTGTTTCCGTTATTTTGGTAAACCCCTGTAGTTTACTGCACATTACCAAGCATTTGGGAGACAGATGGTACCCTCCCATCAAGGCCATCCAGCGTGTTCTAATGCTTTGTGTTATCGACGCTTTGATGCGACTTTAACAGTGTTGTCAACTACGTAGTTTACGTAACTACTATTTAATACAGTCCGGGTGATCAACCTGGTCGAATGTGACAGGTGCTTTCATCTCGAGACTGTGTGCGCACTATATGTCACGCTCTTAATGTCAAGGAATGTATTTGATGAAAAGATTCGGGACATTGAGCGCTTAAGGAAAAACAGTTTGAAAGAGAGAAGAATGGTTTTGACGCCTCTGGAATATGAACACTGACCAGAAATCTGTGAACGGTTTCGAGGAATATCTGATATTTTTCCAGTTGGGTTGTTTTACCTCTCAACGGCATTTTTTGCACACCATGGACTAAATGGCCAGGTCACAAGGACCCCGAAGGCTCAGAGAAGGTTGGGGGAAGGGACCCCACTGGAACAGCTGTTGGGAGACAGATGGTAGTCTCCCGTTAAGGCCATCCAGTGTGTTCTTTAAACGTGCACAGGGTATGTCTCTCCCGCACACGGGGCCACGGCTTAACGTCCCATCCGACGGACGGCGGCCTTTCCCAGTCCATCGGTGTCTCCTACTGACCGTGGCCATAGCGGGGAGTTTTGCGGAGATAAATCTCAACGCTGACCCAGCTGGGACTCGAACCTGGGACTGCAGATTACGAGCCTGGCGTGCTACCGACTGAGCCATCCCCGCCCCGCACTGATTTTAAGTACTGAATTAAGCGCAGAAAACAGCGACGATGAAAATTTTCAATATTAGTATAATCTCTTTGGACTAGAACAAAGATAGGGAAACCTACTGCTATGTAATACTCAGTGCGGTGTTTTGTATATTTGTGTAAAAATACTCGAACTCGGATATGATTTTAGTAACATATTTAAAATTATAAAAGGTATTTGTGACAGCCATTATGTTTCAAAAATTCACACTGATCCTTGTTGCAGTGCAAAATTTAAAGTCTAAATTGCAAAAGGGCGCTTACTACGGAGAAGCAAACATATTTAAGTCTAGTTTACACTGGCATGGATTACCGGCGTCGATAACCGACTGGCGAACTACTGGCTCAATGTAACCTCTTTCTGCATGCATGAAAAAATAAAGTTGGTTGGGTTGTTTTACCTCTGAGCGGCACTTTTTTGCACACCATGGGCTAAATGGCCAGGTCACATGGACCCCGAAGGCTCAGAGAAGGTTGAGGGAGGGGACCCACTGGAACAGCTGTTGGGAGACAGATGGTAGCCTCCCGTAAAGGCCATCCAGCGTGTTCTTTAACGTGCACAGGGTATGGCTCTCCCGCACACGGAGCCACGGCTTAACGTCCCATCCGAGGGACGGCGGCCTTTCCAAGCCAATCGGTGTCCCCTACTGACCGTGGGCAGGGCGGGAAATTTTGCGGAGATAAATCTCAACGCTGACCCAGCTGGGACTCGAACCTGGGAAGTACAGATTACGAGCCTGGCGCGCTACCGACTGAGCCACCCCCGCCCGAAATAAAGTTGGAAAGTCCCAACTTTATTGGCGCCAGTTGAACTGGTGCCAAAAATAAAAGGGATAACTTATTATTGAAAATAGGTGTAAACTTTTTTTTTATATAAATAAATAAAAATGAACGATATGCTTTCAAAAATGGAGGAAAAAAAGTAAATTGGGTTGGGTTGGTTTGTTTTGGCTCTGAGCGGTACTTTTTGGCACACCATGGGCTAAATGGCCAGGTCACATGGACCCCGAAGGCTCAGAGAAGGTTGGGGGCGGGGACGCACTGGAACAGCTGTTGGGAGACAGATGGTAGCCTCCGGTCAAGGCCATCCAGCGTGTTCTTCAACGTGCACAGGGTATGTCTCTCCCGCACACGGGGCCACGGCTTAACGTCTCATCCGACGGACGGCGGCCTTTCCAAGACCAGCAGTTTCCCCTACTGACCGTGGGCACGGCGGGAAATTTTGCGGAGATAAATCTCAACGCTGACCCAGCTGGGACTCGAACCTGGGAACTACAGATTACGAGCCTGGCGCGCTACCGACTGAGCCACCCCGCAAAAATGGAGGAAAAAAGTAAAATTTAAAGGCGATTATTCGTTCAGAAAAACGACATGAAATTTTGGTACACCCGTATTATTTAGCAAAAATAAATTATTCTGGGGGGGGGGAGAGTGTTCCTCTCGGGTCTCTCCTTTTTCCGTCCCCGACGCCCATGGTGATTTGGTAAGTTAGCTCACTGCGTAAAAAGGAAAAAGTACCACTCAAAAACCCTCTTCACTTAACCTATGAGTAGTAGTAGTAGTATATTTTTTTATGATATTTATTATGATCCTTATGAGGGATCTATTCTTACAATATCTGATGAAGGTTATTCTTTACTTCACTAGATGGCGCTAATATATCAACATCTTTGATCGTATCGACTGCTATAACTGTTTATAGTACTGCAATGACTGTAACGTCAAATTATACTTATAATTTCTTTACTTCGTAAGTTTCTGTCGCAGGATGTGTCACTAATATTAAGGGAACAAAATATGACTGAGATTTTGATTTCGTTAATTATACTCCATGCCGTAGCTATGAATTTTTTTGTGACAGCTGCGATAAAATGTTGTACCACTTTTTTGTCAACGGACACAAATATATTGTATAAGAAAATCGCAATGTCTTCTAAAAATTTCTCTGTCCCTAAGCCCCAGTCTGGTTATTAAACGATTGCAGCTGGGATGGGGGCGGGGGTGGCTCAGTCGGTAGCGCGCCAGGTTCGTAATCTGTAGTTCCCAGGTTCGAGTCCCAGCTGGATCAGCGTTGAGATTTATCTCCGCAAAATTCCCCGCCCTGCCCACGGTCAGTAGGGGACACCGATGGGCTTGGAAAGGCCGCCGTCCGTCGGATGGGACTGTAAGCCGTGGCCTCGTGTGCGGGAGAGCCACACCCTGTGCACGTTAAAGAACACGCTGGATGACCTTGACGGGAGGCTACCATCTGTCTCCCAACAGCTGTTCCAGTGGGTCCCCTCCCCCAACCTTCTCTGAGCCTTCGGGGTCCATGTGACCTGGCCATTTAACCCATGGTGTGCAAAAAAGTGCCGCTCAGAGGTAAAACAACCCAACGCATCTGGGATTGGACAAAGCAAAGCGCTGGTACTCTAAATGGAGAATAAGGAGTAATAAATAAACTAAATGGAAAAAAGTCAATCAGTTGTCTTTTCCAGTAAAAGAATTATTAATCTTGATTCTCCAACTATATTTGGTATACAAACTGAATGAACACCAACGGTTAAATACCTTGGTGTCACTCTACATAAGAAGCTTAAATGGGATGCACATGTAACAAATGTGCTTTCCAAAGCCAATATCGTTACATCTAAACTTGGCTCTTTGATAGGGTGGAACTCTAACACTCTCTCCGGAAAAGAAACTATTCTTGTATAAGACCATTCTGAGGTCTTTCCCGACGTATGCCTCATCAGTGTGGAGCATCACCATCAACATAAACGGCGTATATCTAAACCCTTCTTCACCATAGATTAACATCACCATCTTCCTATATCTAAACACTTCTTTACCATAGATTGGCATCACCATCATCCTATATCTAAATCCTTCTTCACCATAGATTAACATCACCATCTTCCTATATCTAAACACTTCTTTACCATAGATTGGCATCACCATCATCCTATATCTAAATCCTTCTTTACCATAGATTGGCATCACCATTTTCCTATATCTAAACACTTCTTTACCATAGATTGGCATCACCATCATCCTATATCTAAATCCTTCTTTACCATAGATTGGCATCACCATCTTCCTATATCTAAACACTTCTTTACCATAGATTGGCATCACCGTCATCCTATATCTAAATCCTTCTTTACCATAGATTGGCATCACCATCTTCCTATATCTAAACACTTCTTTACCATAGATTGGCATCACCATCTTCCTATATCTAAACACTTCTTTACCATAGATTGGCATCACCATCATCCTATATCTAAATCCTTCTTTACCATAGATTGGCATCACCATCTTCCTATATCTAAACACTTCTTTACCATAGATTGGCATCACCATCATCCTATATCTAAATCCTTCTTTACCATAGATTGCCATCACCATCTTCCTATATCTAAACACTTCTTTACCATAGATTGGCATCACCATCATCCTATATCTAAATCCTTCTTTACCATAGATTGCCATCACCATCTTCCTATATCTAAACACTTCTTTACCATAGATTGGCATCACCATCATCCTATATCTAAATCCTTCTTTACCACAGATAGATTGGCATCACCATCATCCTATATCTAAACACTTCTTTACCATAGATTGGCAACACCATCATCCTATATCTAAATCCTTCTTTACCATAGATTGGCATCACCATCATCCTATATCCAAACCTTCTTCACCATAGATTAGCATCATCCTCTTCCTATAGCTAAACCCTTCTTCACCATAGATTAGCATCTCCATCTTCGTATTTAAGATTCTGGAACTAGTTATTAACGATGAAAATCTATCTGAAATGTGTGGCACTGAATCTTAGTTCCGAAATGGGAGAGAAAACTGAGCTTTCAAATAGTGTGAAAAAACGTGAGCCAATTCCTCCAATAGTGCTCAGAAATACTGTTGGTTGGTTAAACCTACACAATGAGCTTACTCTCCATTGCTTATTTATTCGGTGTCATCTTATTTACTAGTTATGCGGTCTCATTTCTTTATTATTTGCATTATAAAATACCCATTGGGTACGTACTAGAATATCTCCACAAGTCCTTAAATGATATTTTCACTAAACGGCTCATTTTCAAATTAATGCAATTGGTCTATAATTTAGCTGGTAGACAATTACACACTCATAGAGAATTTAATTAATTAATTAATATATTAATAATATATAATCAATATTAATATAAGACGTTAAAAAATACGTTAGTGTACATATTGCTGCGAAAAAACGTTAAAAGAAAAGTAAAAGTAAGTGCGTTACTGGTCATAAATTGGGGGAAAAAAGTACGTTACTGGTCATAAATTGGAAAGATTTGGGTTGTTTTACCTCTGAGCGGCACTTTTTTGCACACCATGGGCTAAATGGCCAGGTCACAAGGACCCCGAAGGCTCAGAGAAGGTTGGGGGAGGGGACCCACTGGAACAGCTGTTGGGAGACAGATGGTAGCCTCCCGTCAAGGCCATCCAGCGTGTTCTTTAACGTGCACAGGGTATGGCTCTCCCGCACACGGGGCCACGGCTTAACGTCCCATCCGACGGACGGCGGCCTTTTCAAGCCCACCGGTGTCCCCTACTGACCGTGGGCAGGGCGGGGAATTTTGCGGAGATAAATCTCAATGCTGACCCAGCTGGGACTCGAACCTGGTAACTACAGATTACGAGTCTGGCGCGCTACCAACTGAGTCGGTAGCGACTGAGTCATTTAGCCGACTGAGTCGGTAGCGCGCCAGGCTCGTAATCTGTACTTTCCAAGTTCGAGTCCCAGCTGGGTCAGCGTTGAGATTTATCTCCGCAAAACTCCCCGCCCTGCCCACGGTCAGTAGGGGACACCGATGGGCTTGGAAAGGCCGCCGTCTGTTGGATGGGACGTTCAGCCGTGGCTCCGTGTGCTGGAGAGCCATACCCTGTGCACGTTAAAGAACACGCTGGATGGCTTTGACGGGAGGCTACCATCTGTCTCCCAACTGCTGTTACAGTGGGTCCCCTCCCCCAACATTCTCTGAGCCTTCGGGGTCTTGTGACCTGACCATTTAGCCCATTGTGTGCAAAAAAGTGCCGCTCAGAGGTAAAACAAATCAACCCAATCTAAAAAGAATGGTTGTTAAAGTTAATTTCCACAAGCGTCCATCTCAATTTTCGCAAGCTATGTAAAACTGTGAATTTAAATTGGTTCGTTTATACCGAAAGAATACATTCAGTATTCCCTCGTTGCTATCTAACAAATTCCAATCAAAATTTTCTGTCGAATGACAACTGGGCGACATTCGAAGATACTACGTTATCGACGTTTGCAATAGTGATGTGGTGAATGCAGTTCTCCACTTTAATGACAACGTCATATGCAGACTGAATTCCACACGCAGATTTTGCATTCGTTCTCGACAGTAATCCGTTCTAATTCCGTCTGCGACATACGTACTGTCAGTTCCAGTATCATGTCAAGTCATCTTAAATTTGTCCAATACGTCAGATGGCGCGAGCATTACGTCATGATCTGCTGAAGTAGTGTTGCCAGCTCATCAAGGGTGAAAAGTGAGTTGGAATGAAAGAACAGATTAGAATAATATCTCTACAGACTGCAAAGATTGATGGTGTCAGTTAATACTTAAAATAAATAAATACTTCCATTTCTCGATTTATGGGGACTGGGGTTGCTAAGTCGGTAGCGCGCCAGGCTCATAATCTGCAGTTACCAGGTTCGAGTCCCGTCTGATCAAAGGTTGAGATTAGTGTCCGCTAAAACCTCACACCCTGCCTCGGTGGGGCGGGGGTGGCTCAGTCGGTAGCGCGCCAGGCTCGTAATCTGCAGTTACCAGGTTCGAGTCCCGTCTGATCAAAGGTTGAGATTAGTGTCCGCTAAAACCTCACACCCTGCCTCGGTAGGGTTGAGGTGGCTCAGTCGGTAGCGTGCCAGGCTCGTAATCTGCAGTTCCCAGGTTCGAGTCCCAGCTGGGTCAGCGATGAGATTTATCTCCGCAAATTTCCCCGCCCTGCCCACGGTCAGCAAGGGACACCGATGGGCTTGGAAAGGCCACCGTCCGTCGGATGGGACGTTAAGCCGTGGCTTGTGTAAGAGAGAATCACACCCTGTGCACGTTAAACAACACGCCGGATGGCCTTGACTGGAGGCTACCATCCGTCTCCCAACAGTTGTTTCAGTGGGTCTTCTCTGAGCATTCGGGGTCCTTGTGACCTGGCCATTTAGCCCATGGTGTGCAAAATAGTGCCGCTCAGAGGTAAAACAACCCAACCCTGCCTCGGTCAGCAGGGGACAACGATGGGCTTGGAAAGGCCGCCGTCCGTCGGATGGGTCGTTAAACCATGGCGCCATGTGCGAAACAGCCATATCCTGTACATGATAAAGAACACACTGGATGGCCGTGACAGGAGGTTACCATCTGTCTCCCAAAAACTCTTCCTGTGGGTCTCCTCCCCCTACCTTCTCTGAGCCTTCGGGGTCCTTGTGACCTGGCCATTTAGCTCATTGTGGGCAAAAAAAGTACTGCTCAGAGGTAAAACAACTCAACCTACATTTTTTCTTTCATGTTAATTTTTTGCTGAGTCCCGCCTTCCTCACGTGCTACTGTCAACCCTGTGTGGCAAAGTCTGAGGGTTTTTGTAATTTATTTTTTAATGGGGAAAATATATAATTAATAAAATACTACATATTAACAACATGAAAAGCATTTTGTCTCTTATACTTTAGGGGCGGGGGTGGCTCAGTCGGTAGCGCGCCAGGCTCGTAATCTGTAGTTCCCAGGTTCGAGTCCCAGCTGGGTCAGCGTTGAGATTTATCTCCGCAAAATTCCCCGCCCTGCCCACGGTCAGTAGGGGACACCGATGGGCTTGAAAAGGCCGCCGTCCGTCGGATGGGACGTTAAGCCGTGGCCCCGTGTACGGGAGAGCCATACCCTGTGCACGTTAAAGAACACGCTGGATGGTCTTGACGGGAGGCTACCATCTGTCTCTCAACAGCTGTTCCAGTGGGTCCCCTCCCCCAACCTTCTCTGAGCCTTCGGGGTACATGTGACCTGGCCATTTAGCCCGTGGTGTGCAAAAAAAGTGCCGCTCAGAGGTAAAACAACCCAACGTTAAAGAACACGCTGGATGCCCTTGACGGGAGGCTACCATCTGTCTCCCAACAGCTGTTCCAGTGGGTCCCCTCCCCCAACCTTCTCTGAGCCTTCGGGGTACATGTGACCTGGCCATTTAGCCCATGGTGTGCAAAAAAAGTGCCTCTCAGAGGTAAAACAACGCAACGTTAAAGAACACGCTGGATGGCCTTGACGGGAGGCTACCATCTGTCTCCCAACAGCTGTTCCAGTGGGTCCCCTCCCCCAACCTTCTCTGAGCCTTCGGGGTTCTTGTGACCTGGCCATTTAGCCCATGGTGTGCAAAAAAGTGCCGCTCAGAGGTAAAACAACCCATCTTATACTTTAAATTCAAAAATTTGCTTTTCTCATACCCTCTGAGAAAAGGGGCCAGATTGTTGATGTCAACGGAATATCTCTTGAAACTTTACCACCGAAATTTCAGATTTCTACCATAAACAGATCATTTGCAATTGTCCGTTAGAGGTTTCGCCGTTTCCGTATTAATGATCGCTAAACCTAATTATTTGTAAAATGTAAATTATAATATTTCATTAATACCAACTAAAAAACGAGTTTTCGAATGCATTTGAAACAAAAACGATTGCATTTACCACCCACCCTGAGAGTAAGGGTTGGGTTGGGATTTTTTACCTCTGAGCGGCACTTTTTTTGCACACCATGGGCTAAATGGCCAGGTCACAAGGACCCTGAAGGCTTAGAGAAGGTTGGGGGAGGGGACCCACTGGAACAGCTGTTGGGAGACAGATAGTAGCCTCCCGTCAAGGCCATCCAGCGTGTTCTTTAACGTGCACAGGGTATGGGCTCTCCCACACACGAACCACGGCTTAACGTACCATCCGACGGACGGTGGCCTTTGCAAGCGTATCGGTGTCCCCTACTGACTGTGGGCAGGGCGGGGAATTTTGCGGAGAAAATTCTCAACACCGACCCAGTGGGACTCGAACCTGGGAACTACTGATTACGAGACCGGCGCGCTATCGACTGAGCCCCCCCCCCCCTGGGCGTAAGGGGTCAACACATGATTACCAATGAAAATTTCACGATCTGCACATTCCAGCACAAAATTTTCAGATTTCTAGCATAACTATATCTTTTGCAATATTCGTTTGAAATTTTGGAATTTTCAAAAATTTCCACCGTTAGAGGGACGGCAAAGCGAAATTATTATTTTTTTTTTGAGAACCAGATAAAAAATACTTGAAGAAATTTGTTTTGGAAACGCGCTTGGCTACTAATCAATGGGATAATAATAATAATCGAGCAAGGCTACCTTGACGATGACGGGCGGGGGTGGTTCAGTAGGTAGCGTGCCAGGCTCGTAATCTCTAGTTCCCAGGTTCGAGTCCCCTGCTGGGTCAGCGTTGAGATTCATCTCCGCAAAATTCCCCGCCCTGCCCACGGTCAGTAGGGGACACCGATGGGCTTAGGAAAGCCGCCGTCCGTCGGATGGGGCGTTAAGCCGTGTCTCCGTGTACGGAAGAGAGCCATACCCTGTGCACGTTAAAGAACACGCTGGATGGCCTTGACGGGAGGCTACCATCTGTCTCCCAACAGCTGTTCCAGTGGGTCCCTCCCCCAACCTTCTTTGAGCCTTCGGGGTCCATGTGACCTGGCCATTTAGCCCATGGTGTGCAAAAAAGTGCCGCTCAGAGGTAAAACAACCCAACGCTAAAGAACACGCTGGATGGCCTTGACGGGAGGCTACCATCTGTCTCCCAACAGCTGTTCCAGTGGGTCCCCTCCCCCAACCTTCTCTGAGCCTTCGGGGTCCATGTGACCTAGCCATTTAGCCAATGGTGTGCAAAAAAGTGCCGCTCAGAGGTAAAACAACCCAACGTTAAAGAACACGCTGGATGGCCTTGACGGGAGGCTACCATCTGTCTCCCAACAGCTGTTCCAGTGGGTCCCCTCCCCCAACCTTCTCTGAGCCTTCGGGGTCCATGTGACCTGCCATTTAGCCCATGGTGTGCAAAAAAGTGCCGCTCAGAGGTAAAACAACCCAATAAAAACATCATAAATCCCCAGTGGTAGATGAAATTTCTACCGAAATGCTTAGAGCTGGGAATGTTTCTGTTACCACTTGGATGACTGAAATTCTGAATATCTTTTATGATAAAAGCATGGTTCCTAAGGATTTTAACAGAGCTATTGTTATCCCTATTTTCAAAAAAGGTGATCGCAGTTCTTGTGATAACTATAGGGGTATCAGCCTACTCTCTGTTCCAGGTAAAGTTCTTTCCATGATTGTGCTTAATAGAATTAAGAATCTGGTTGACAGTCAATTGCGTGATGAGCAATGTGGATTCAGAAGTGGTAGGGGATGTGGGATCAGATATTTTCACTTAGGCAGATTCTTGAGAAATGTTTAGAGTTTCAGAAACCTTTGGTTGCTAGTTTTGTTGATTTCAAAAAGGCTTTCGACTCTGTTGATCGTCATAATTTGTGGTTGATTGTGAGATCATATGGTATACCTGACAAGTTAGTTAACATAATGAAAGCTCTCTATAATAACACTGAGTCGTGTGTGAGAGTTGGTAAGGCTTGTAGCAATTGGTTTAGCATTACTTCTGGTGTTCGACAAGGGTGCATTTTGTCTCCTTTTCTCTTTAGCTTGGTTATTGATTATGTTATGCGAAATTCACTTCAAGGGAAAGATTTTGGCCTTAAATGGGCTGGAGATACGAAAATTTCTGATTTAGATTATGCTGATGATTTAGCCCTTTTGGCAAATGATGTTGATGAGATGAACTCTTTCATTCGAGCTGTTGATGAGACTGGTAGTAGAGTAGGTTTGGTTATAAACAGAGAGAAAACTAAAGTGATGAAAATTGGTCAGGCAGGCTGTGATTCAGTTAATCTGAATGGTTGCAGTCTTGAGCAGGTGTCACAGTTTAATTATCTTGGGAGCTATGTAACAGATAATGGTGATGTGTGGCATGAGATTAACAGACGAATAGGGATTACTGGCGAGACTTTTAAGAATCTATGGAGATTGTGGAGAAATAGGCGTATACACCTAAAGACTAAAATTAGGCTGTATAATAGTTTGGTTCTTTCTAGGATTAGTTATGGTAGTGAAACTTGGACACTTTGTAAACAAGATAACAGGAAACTAGATGCTTTTGATTCCAGATGCTTACGCAGTATCTTGGGCATTAGGGGGTTCAACTTTGTAACTAATTATGAGGTTAGGCAAAGGAGTTTGCAACCTCCTTTAAGCAGCATATTGTGCAGAGAGAGACTTTACACCCTTTCTCCCACGCAGTTCCTTTCGCTTGTCAAATTTCTCCCTTCCTGAGGATAAACCGTTGTGGACAAGACCATTCACAAGCACGAAAATCTTAAGTCGCGATTTTTTTTGAAAATTCGACACCACGGAAACACGGCTCTTCATTTGCTCGTCTCTCCTATAAACATTCCAAGTGAAATTATTTAATATATATATTCAAGCCTACAGTCGCTCAAAAAAGTATCCGAACACTATGGTTGATTACAGAATTCAGGAAAAATACCTGGCAACGATTTTTTTTAGAAATTAGCGATCTGGCAACCTTCGTGTAGATCGCTAATTTCTAAAAAAAAAATCGTTGCCAGATATTTTTTCTGAATTTTGTAGTCAATCATACTGTTCTGTCAGGGAAAAAATATCTGGCAACGATTTTTTTTTAGAAATTAGCGATCTGGCAACCTTCGTGTAGATCGCTAATTTCTAAAAAAAAATCGTTGCCAGATATTTTTTCTGAATTTTGTAGTCAATCATACTGTTCTGTCAGGGAAAAAATATCTGGCAACGATTTTTTTTTCAGAAATTAGCGATCTGGCAACCTTCGTGTAGATCGCTAATTTCTAAAAAAAAAATCGTTGCCAGATATTTTTTCTGAATTTTGTAGTCAATCATACTGTTCTGTCAGGGAAAAAATATCTGGCAACGATTTTTTTTTAGAAATTAGCGATCTGGCAACCTTCGTGTAGATCGCTAATTTCTAAAAAAAAATCGTTGCCAGATATTTTTTCTGAATTTTGTAGTCAATCATACTGTTCTGTCAGGGAAAAAATATCTGGCAACGATTTTTTTTTTAGAAATTAGCGATCTGGCAACCTTCGTGTAGATCGCTAATTTCTAAAAAAAAATCGTTGCCAGATATTTTTTCTGAATTTTGTAGTCAACCATACTGTTCTGTCAGGAAAAAAATATCTGGCAACGATTTTTTTTTTAGAAATTGGTGATCACCAATTTCCTGAATTCTGTAATCGACCATAGTGTTCGGATATTTTTTTCAGCGACTGTATCTACCCCAAACACGAGAAAATAATGAGAACCAAAAGGAAAAAAAAGTACATTTTAACAAAAAAAAGTTCCAGAACTCGTTTACGAAAACACCCGAACACTCCGGTTCAAAGTTCTGAAAGCCTAGCCTTAAACGTTTGCAACAATTTTTAATTCGTATCTGAACAGAATGGAAGAAATTCGTCGCCTGCCTGTTTCACGCACTAGTAGATAGATGATCATCGAGATCATTTAAAATCGATTACTGGAAGCGTTGCTTTTTTTTTTAAATTCTTTCTTTTTCTCTTTAGCAAGATGAGATCTTTTGGTCTTGCTCCTATCATTTCGTCTTTCGTACAGGTGTGTGCCCGTTTATGAAGATGGGATGCAAACAGAGAAGAAACTATTATGCATTTCCTGTTCTATTAGTTTTTCAGTTTTTAACGAAGTTGAACTTCCTGTGATCTGAATTTCGTCTGTCAGCTTTTGAGTTTTGCGTAGTTTTGTAGGAAGAGGTAAATTGGAATGGGTTGGGTTGTTTTACCTCTGAGCGGCACTTTTTTGCACACCATGGGCTAAAATGACCAGGTCACATGGACCCCGAAGGATCAGAGAAGGTTGGGGGAGGGGACCCACTGGAACAGCTGTTGGGAGACAGATGGTAGCCTCCCGTCAAAGGCATCCAGCGTGTTCTTTAACGTGCACAGGGTATGGCTCTCCCGCACACAGGGCCACGGCTTAACGTCCCATTCAACGGACGGCGGCCGTTCGAAACCCATCGGTGTTCCCTACTGACCGTGGGCAGGGCGGGGAGTTTTGCGGAGATAAATCTCAATGCTGACCGAGCTGGGACTCGAACCTGGGAACTACAGATTACGAGCCTGGCGCGCTACTGACTGACCCCGCCCCAAATTGGAATGGAAACTCTGTCTGAATGGGAGGCTACAAGGGGGAAGGATTGGGGTGGTTGGTTTGACCACTGAGGGGCATTTTTTTCACACACCGTGGGCTAAATGGCCAGATCACAAGGTTGGTTGGTTATTTTACCTTTGAGCGGCACTTTCTCGCGCACCTTGGGCTAAATGGCCAGGTCACAAGGACCCCGAAAGCTCAGAGAATGTTGTGGGAGGGGACGCACTGGAATGGCTGTTGGGAGACAGATGGTAGTTTGCCACGGCTTAATGTCCCATCCGATGGACGGCGGCCTTTCCAAGGCTCATCGGTGTCCTCTACTGACCATGGACAGGGCGGGGAATTTTGCGGTGATAAATATCAACGTTGACCCAGCTGGGACTCGAACCTGGGGACTGCAAATTACGAGCCTGGTGCGCTACCGACTGAGCCACCCCGCCCCTCCACAAGGACCTCGACAGCTCAGAGAACGTTGGGGGAGGGGGCCCACTGGACAACTGTTAGGAGACATATGGTAATCTCCCGTCAAGGTCATCCAAAGTGTTCTTCAATGTACATAGGATATGGCTCTACTGGACACGCGGCCATGGCTCTGCATCCCATCTGACGGACTGCACTGGGTTGGGTTGCTTATCCTCTGAGTGTCATTTATTTTGCACACAATGGGCTAAATGCCCAGGTCACAAGTGCACTGGTGATAGCCTTCCGTAATGGCCATCCAGAGTGATATTTAACGTACGAAGGGGACACAGGGCCATGGCTTAATATCCCATCTGATGGACGGTGGTCTATGCAAACCCATCGGTGTCCCCTATTGACAAAACCAATGTGATTAGAAAGGCTGCCGTCCGTCGTATGGGGCGTTAAGCCGTGTCTCCCTCCGTGTGAATCATATCCTATGCACGCTGGGCCGCCTTGATGAGAGGCTACCTGGTCTCCTAATAGCTGCCCAGTGGGTCCCCTCCCCAACCTTCTTTGAGTCTTCGAGGTCCTTGTCACTTGGCCATTTAGCCCACTGTGTGCAAAAAAAATGCCTCACAGAGATAAAACAGCCCATCCCTATTGACCAAGGGATCTGGGCTGTCCCAGGTGGGACTTAAACTGGGAACTTCAGATAACAGGTTGACGCGTTATCCACTACTCCCTCCCGGTAGTGATCGTAATCTTCAGTTCCCAGGTTCAAGTCCCGCCTGAGCCAGGGTTGAGATTTATCTTCGCGAAATTCCCCACCCTGCCCACGGTCAGTAGGGGACACCGATGGGCTTGGAAAGGCCGCTGTCCATCGGATGGTATGTAAGGCCATGGTATCGTGTAAGAGAGAGCCATACCCTATGCACGTTAAAGAACACTCTGGATGGCCTTGACGGCAGGCTGTCCAGATCTGTCTCCAAATACTGGGTCCCTTCTCCCCAAATGTCTCTGAGCCCTTGTGACCTGATCACTTAGCCCATTCTCTTCAAAAAATCGCCGCTCAAAGGTTCGAGTCCCAGTTGGATCAGCGTTGAGATTTATCTCCGCAAAACTCCCCGCCCTGCCCACGGTCAGTAGGGGACACCGATGGGCTTGGAAAAGCCGCCGTCTGTTGGATGGGACGTTCAGCCGTGGCTCCGTGTGCTGGAGAGCCATACCCTGTGCACGTTAAAGAACACGCTGGATGGCTTTGACGGGAGGCTACCATCTGTCTCCCAACAGCTGTCCCAGTGGGTCTCTTCCCCCAACCTTCTCTGAGCCTTCGGGGTCCTTGTGACCTGGCCATTTAGCCCATGGTGTGCAAAATAGTGCCGCTAAGAGGTAAAACAACCCAACCCGCTAAAAGGTAAAAACAACCCAACCTGCTGTTGGAGATATCCAAATTGTAGTAATGATACGAATTTTAGAAACTGTAAAAATAAAAGATTAAATCATACCCAGGCTCGCCTCCAGCCTCCATATAGTTCGCAAGAGTGACGTCATTACTCCATACGTCATATTGCCATTTCCTCAAGCCGAGCACTCCACAGAGGACCCTTCCCGTGTGGATGCCAACCCTCATGTTCAGATGAACATCCGTGGCCTCTACCACAGATCTGAAAGAGAAAGAAACAATTTATGCAAGATTGTTTTTTTTCAGAGCAATTACACAGAATAAAAAAAATGACAAAGAAGGGAAGGGGTGGCTCAGCTGGTAGCGCGCCAAGCTCATAATCTTCGCAGTTCTCAGGTTCGAGTCTCACTTGGGCGAGAGTTGAGATTTCATATCCGCATATCCCCCACCTTGCTCTCGGCAAATAGAGTGTACAGTCGCTCAAAAAAAGTACCCGAACGCTATGATTGATTACAGAATTCAGAAAAAATATCTGGCAAGGCTTCGTGTCACGTGACAAGAAGGTTGCCAGATCACCAATTTATAAAAAAAAATCGTTTCCAGATATTTTTTCTGAATTCTGTAATCGACCATAGTGTTCGGATTTTTTTTAATATATATAATGCGTATGAATCTATAATGCAATGAATATGGAGCGTGTGCAGTTACCGTTCACAGCAAACTGGAGCGGTTGCGGTTAATGTTCACAGCACATTGGATCATGTGAGCTCACAAAGACCTGGATCGTGTGGGCTCACTCACGGAAATATTGAGCGTGTGCAGTTAAAGTTCACAGCAAACTGGAGCGGTTGCGGTTAATGTTCACAGCACATTGGATCATGTGAGCTCACAAAGACCTGGATCGTGTGGGCTCACTCACGGTAATATTGAGCGTGTGCAGTTCACAGCAAACTGGAGCGTGTGCAGTAACTGCACACGCTCCAGTTTGCTGTGAACGGTAACTGGAGCGTGTACAGTTGCTGTACACGCTCCAGATATTTTTCCTGAATTCTGTAATCACGTGACACGAAGGTTGCCAGATCACTAATTTCTAAAAAAAATCGCTTCCAGATATTTTTTCTGAATTCTGTAATCATCCATAGTGCTCGGATACTTTTTTGAGCGACTGTACTTGCTCCAGGCTCGTAACATGCAGTTCCCAGGTCCGAGTCCCAGCTTGGACAACCGGTTGAAGTTTATCTCCGTAAAACTCCCTGCCCACGGTCAGTAGGGAACACCGCTGGTCTTGGAAAGGCCGCCGTCCGTCGTATGGGACTTTAAGTCGTGGTCCATGTGCAGGTGAGCCATACCCTATGCACGTTAAAGAACACGCTGGATGGCCTTGACAAGGAGGCTACCATTTGTCTCCTAACAGCTGTCCAGTGGGTTCCTCCCACAACCTTCTCTGAGCCTTCGGGGTCCTTGTGACCTGGCCATTTAGTCCATTGTGCGCAAAAAAATAGCCTACAGATTAAAAAATCCAAACCACTAGACTAGCAGACTAGCAGTCTGCTGTCTAATTTTCAGTCATCTTCTAGTCTGCTGTCTAATTTTCAGTCATCTTCTAGTCTGCTGATTATTTTTGCAGACTCACTAGTCTGCTGTCTAATTTTCACTCAACCTACCAATTAGAGTTCCACTCTCGAGAAATCAATTTTTTTGAATTAAATATAAGAGTTCAAACATACACTTGATCCATAATCTGTTGTATGGGGCGGGGGTGGCTCAGTCGGTAGCGCGCCTGGCTCGTAATCTGTAGTTCCATAATATTATGGAACTACAGATTACGAGCCTGGCGCGCTATAATTAATATAATAGTTATTATTATAATATATTAATTAATATAATAGTTATTATTATTATTATTATAATATATTAATTAATATAATAGTTATTATTATTATTATAATATATTAATTAATATAATAGTTATTATTATAATATATAATAGTTATTATTATATAATTAATATAATATAATTATTATTATAATTCATATAATATTATAATATAAGAGTTCAAACATTACACTTGATCCATAATCTGTTGTATGGGGCGGGGGTGGCTCAGTCGGTAGCGCGCCAGGCTCGTAAACTGTAGTTCCCAGGTTCGAGTCCCAGCTGGGTCAGCGTTGAGATTAATCTCCGCATAATTCCCCACCCTGCCCACGGGCAGTAGGGGACACCGATGGGCTTGGAAAGGCCGCCGTCCGTCGGATGCGACGTTAAGCCGTGGCTCCGTGTGCGGGAGAGCCATACCCTGTGCACGTTAAAGAACACGCTGGATGGCCTTGACGGGGGGCTACCATCTGTCTCCCAACAGCTGTTCCAGTGGGTCCCTCCTCCAACCTTCTCTGAGCCTTCGGGGTCCATGTGACCTGGCCATTTCGCCCATGGTGTGCAAAAAAGTGCCGCTCAGAGGTAAAACAACCCAACGTTAAAGAACACACTGGATGGCCTTGACGGGAGGCTACCATCTGTCTCCCAACAGCTGTTCCAGTGGGTCCCCTCCCCCAACCTTCTCTGAGCCTTCGGGGTCCATGTGACCTGGCCATTTAGCCCATGGTGTGCAAAAAAGTGCAGCTCAGAGATAAAACAACCCAACGTTAAAGAACACGCTGGATGGCCTTGACGGGAGGCTACCATCTTTCGCCCAACAGCTGTTCCAGTGGATCCCCTCCCCCAACCTTCTCTGAGCCTTCGGGGGTTACTTGTGACCTGGCCATTTAGCCCATGGTGTGCAAAAAAGCGCCGTTCAGAGGTAAAACACCCCAACGTTAAAGAACACACTGGATGGCCTTGACGGGAGGCTACCATCTGTCTCCCAACAGCTGTTCCAGTGGGTCCCCTCCCCCAACCTTCTCTGAGCCTTCGGGGTCCATGTGACCTGGCCATTTAGCCCATGGTGTGCAAAAAAGTGCCGCTCAGAGGTAAAACAACCCAACCCATAATCTGTTGTAGAGAAATAATCATTTACTCCCACGCATTTCCTATTCCGTTATTCAATTAATGAAATTTAACTATTCTTCCATCGTGCAAATATTACAAATCAATACCGACCAACAAATAGCGATAGAAAGCAACAACTGCTACGGTTGCAAATGGAATAATTAGATTCGGTTAACGAAGTTATCGAGGTTACATTGAAATCGTGAAACGCAACTAGTCGAAGGAGATCGTATCGTAATCGCTATTGACGAGCGCGAGCCCAGATCTTATTTACCTTTCGCGAGAGGGAAATCGTTCGACGTCTCCATGGCAACGACGCATCGCCCGCAGCTCCACAATTATCGGCAATTAAGAAGCAATTTTCAAGTCTTCGCCTCAAGCAGGGACAAAGCATTATCTCGATGCCTTGGTTGAATGATTAAATGGTCCGGAGATGCAGTTTCCGAAAGTGGTATAGGCTGCAATGATCTGTACTCAAATGATGATTTTGAAAGGAACAATCATCACTCATCGACTGAGGAATTGTCTCCGAGCTAATAGCCATGAGGAGAAATTTCGTGTCCTTCTGGCAGATGGCGAAAGACGTGCATACTCGAATAATTAGCGGGATTCTCGACGGTGAATGTAGGACAGTGTAGATGTAGAAGTCTAATAGCTGAAACTGAACATGAATAACAGTGCGAGACGTTTTCCTTTTACCACAACCAGTGTAATTCTTGAAGCTTCATCCAGCGTTGAGATTTATCTCCGCAAAAGTTCCCCGCACTGTCCACTGTCAGTAGGGGACACCGATGGGCTTGGAAAGGCCGCCGACCGTCGGATGGGACGTTAAGCCGTGGTCCCGTGTACGGGAGAGCCATACCCTGTGCACGTTAAAGAACACGCTGGATGGCCTTGACGGGAGGCTACCATCTGTCTCCCAGCAGCTGTTCCAGTGGGTCCCTCCCCCAACCTTCTCTGAACCTTCGGGGTCCTTGTGGCCTGGCCATTTAGCCCATGGTGTGCAAAAAAGTGCCGCTCAGAGGTAAAACAACCCAACGTTAAAGAACACGCTGGATGGCCTTGACGGGAGGCTACCATCTGTCTCCCAACAGCTGTTCCAGTGCGTCCCTCCCCCAACCTTCTCTGAGCCTTCGGGGTCCATGTGACCTGGCCATTTAGCACATGGTGTGCAAAAAAGTGCCACTCAGAGGTAAAACAATCCAATCTTGACCTTCATCAAGTGTCAACAGACGTAAGGTACAATTTACGAAATGAATAAGGGTAAGATATTATTCGGAAGCATGAATGAGTGCTGCATATAATTCGAAAGAATGAATAGCAGTGAGGTATGATACCTGAGAAGGAATTGAGGTAATGTATAACTCCGAGCATCAATAGAAGTAAGATGAAATTCCCAAGCATGAATAAAAGTAAAATTCCGAAGCATGAACAGAAGTAAAATTCTCAAGCCGGAATAGAAGTAAAATTCTCAAGCATGAATAGAAGTAAAATTCCAAAGCGAAAACAGGAGTAAAATTCGCAAGCATGAACGGGAGCAAAATTCCCAAGCATGAACAGTTGAAAAAGTACAAAGCACGAGCAAAAGTCCCAACCAGGAGAAGAAGTAAAATTCTGAAGCATGAAAAGGAGTAAAATTCTCATGCATGAACAGAAGTAAAGTTCTGAAGCATGAAAAGGAGTAAAATTCCCAAGCAGGAACAGGAGTAAAATTCCCAATCGAAAACGGGAGTTAAATTCCCATGCATGAACAGGAGTAACATTCTCAAGCGTGAACTGGAGCAAAATCCCCAAACATGAACAGGTGAAAAAGTCCCAAGCACGAACAGGTGTAAATGTCCCAAACAAAAGCAGGGGTAAAATTCCCAAGCATGAACAGAAGTAAAATTCCCATGCATTAATAAGAGTAAAATTCCCATGCATGAACAGGAGTAAAATTCCCATGCATGAATAGGAGTAAAATTCCCATGCATGAATAGGAGTAAAATTCCCATGCATGAACAGGAATAAAATTCCCAAGCAGGAATAGGAGTAAAATTCCCAAGCGAAAACAGGAGTATATTCTCAATCGAGAACGGAAGTAAAATTCCTAATCGAGAACGGGAGTAAAATTCCCAAGCAGGAGCAGGTGAAAAAGTCCACAGCAAAAACAGGAGTGAAAGTCCTAAGCAGGAACACGGGTAAAATTCCCATGAATGAACAGGAGTAAAATTATGAAGCATGAACACAAATAAAATTCCCATGCATGAACAAGAGTAAAATTCCCAAGCATTAACAGCAGTAAAATTCCCATGCATGAACAGGAGTTAAATTCCCAAGCATTAACAGCAGTAAAATTCCAATGCATGAACAGGAGTTAAATTTCCATGCATGAACAGGAGTAAAATTCTCAAGCATGAACTGGAGCAAAATTCCCAAGCATGAACAGGTGAAAAAGTCCACAGCACGAGCAGGAGTAAAAGTCCCAAGCAGGAGCAGGGGTAAAATTCCCAAGAATGAACAGGAGTAAAATTCCCAAGCGAAAACAGGATTAAAATTCCCAAGCAGGAACAGGAGTAAAATTCCCAAGCGAAAACAGGAGTAAAATTCCCAATCGAGAACGGGAGTAAAATTCCCATGCATGAACAGGAGTAAAATTCTGAAGCATGAACAGTAGTAAAATTCTCAAGCATGAACAGGAGTAAAATTCCCAAATATGAACAGAAGTAAAATTCCCAAGCATGAACAGGAGGAAAATTCCCAAGCATGAACAGGAGGAAAATTCCCAAGCATGAACAGGAGGAAAATTCCCAAGCATGAACAGGAGTAAAATTCTTTAGTATAAACAAGATTAAAATTCCCAAGCATGAACAGGAGTAAAATTCCCATGCATGAATAGGAGTAAAATTCCCATGCATGAACAGGAGCAAAATTTCCAAGCATTAACAACAGTAAAATTCCAATGCATGAACAGGAGTAAAATTTCCAAGCAGGAACAGGAGTAAAATTCTCAAGCATGAACAGGAATAAAATTCTCAAGCATGAACAAGAGTAAAATTCCCAAATATGAACAGAAGTAAAATTCCCAAGCATGAACAGGAGGAAAATTCCCAAGCCTGAACAGGAGGAAAATTCCCAAGCATGAACAGGAGTAAAATTCTCAAGCATGAACAGGAGTAAAATTCTCAAGCATGAACAGGAGTATAATTCTTTAGTATAAACAAGATTAAAATTCTCAAGCATGAACAGGAGTAAAATTCCCAAATATGAACAGAAGAAAATTCCCAAGCATGAACAGGAGGAAAATTCCCAAGCATGAACAGGAGTAAAATTCTCAAGCATGAACAGGAGTAAAATTCTCAAGCAGGAACAGGAGTAAAATTCTTTAGTATAAACAAGATTAAAATTCTCAAGCATGAACTGGAGCAAAATTCCCAAGCATGAACAGGTGAAAAAGTCCACAGCACGAGCAGGAGTAAAAGTCCCAAGCAGGAGCAGGGGTAAAATTCCCAAGAATGAACAGGAGTAAAATTCCCAAGCGAAAACAGGAGTAAAATTCCCAATCGAGAACGGGAGTAAAATTCCCAATCGAGAACGGGAGTAAAATTCCCATGCATGAACAGGAGTAAAATTCTCAAGCATGAACAGTAGTAAAATTCTCAAGCATGAACAGGAGTAAAATTCCCAAATATGAACAGAAGTAAAATTCCCAAGCATGAACAGGAGGAAAATTCCCAAGCCTGAACAGGAGGAAAATTCCCAAGCATGAACAGGAGTAAAATTCTCAAGCATGAACAGGAGTAAAATTCTCAAGCATGAACAGGAGTATAATTCTTTAGTATAAACAAGATTAAAATTCTCAAGCATGAACAGGAGTAAAATTCCCAAATATGAACAGAAGAAAATTCCCAAGCATGAACAGGAGGAAAATTCCCAAGCATGAACAGGAGTAAAATTCTCAAGCAGGAACAGGAGTAAAATTCTTTAGTATAAACAAGATTAAAATTCTCAAGCATGAACAGGAGTAAAATTCCTAAATATGAACAGAAGAAAATTCCCAAGCATGAACAGGAGGAAAATTCCCAAGCATGAACAGGAGGAAAATTCCCAAGCATGAACAGGAGGAAAATTCCCAAGCATGAACAGGAGGAAAATTCTCAAGCAGGAACAGGAGTAAAATTCTTTAGTATAAACAAGATTAAAATTCCCAAGCATGAACAGGAGTAAAATTCTCAAGCATGAACAGGAGTAAAATTCTCAAGCATGAACAGGAGTATAATTCTTTAGTATAAACAAGATTAAAATTCTCAAGCATGAACAGGAGTAAAATTCTCAAGCATGAACAGGAGTAAAATTCTCAAGCAGGAACAGGAGTAAAATTCTTTAGTATAAACAAGATTAAAATTCTCAAGCATGAACAGGAGTAAAATTCTCAAGCATGAACAAGAGTAAAATTCCCAAATATGAACAGAAGAAAATTCCCAAGCATGAACAGGAGGAAAATTCCCAAGCATGAACAGGAGGAAAATTCCCAAGCATGAACAGGAGGAAAATTCCCAAGCATGAACAGGAGGAAAATTCCCAAGCATGAACAGGAGGAAAATTCTCAAGCAGGAACAGGAGTAAAATTCTCAAGCATGAACAGGAGTAAAATTCTCAAGCATGAACAGGAGTATAATTCTTTAGTATAAACAAGATTAAAATTCTCAAGCATGAACAGGAGTAAAATTCTCAAGCATGAACAGGAGTAAAATTCTCAAGCAGGAACAGAAGTAAAATTCTTTAGTATAAACAAGATTAAAATTCTCAAGCATGAACAGGAGTAAAATTCTCAAGCATGAACAAGAGTAAAATTCCCAAATATGAACAGAAGAAAATTCCCAAGCATGAACAGGAGGAAAATTCCCAAGCATGAACAGGAGGAAAATTCCCAAGCATGAACAGGAGGAAAATTCCCAAGCATGAACAGGAGGAAAATTCCCAAGCATGAACAGGAGTAAAATTCTCAAGCATGAACAGGAGTAGAAATTCTCAAGCATGAACAGGAGTATAATTCTTTAGTATAAACAAGATTAAAATTCTCAAGCTTGAACAGGAGTAAAATTCCCAAATATGAACAGAAGAAAATTCCCAAGCATGAACAGGAGGAAAATTCCCAAGCATGAACAGGAGTAAAATTCTCAAGCAGGAACAGGAGTAAAATTCTTTAGTATAAACAAGATTAAAATTCTCAAGCATGAACAGGAGTAAAATTCCCAAATATGAACAGAAGAAAATTCCCAAGCATGAACAGGAGGAAAATTCCCAAGCATGAACAGGAGGAAAATTCCCAAGCATGAACAGGAGGAAAATTCCCAAGCATGAACAGGAGTAAAATTCTCAAGCATGAACAGGAGTATAATTCTTTAGTATAAACAAGATTAAAATTCTCAAGCATGAACAGGAGTAAAATTCCCAAATATGAACAGAAGAAAATTCCCAAGCATGAACAGGAGGAAAATTCCCAAGCATGAACAGGAGTAAAATTCTCAAGCAGGAACAGGAGTAAAATTCTTTAGTATAAACAAGATTAAAATTCTCAAGCATGAACAGGAGTAAAATTCCTAAATATGAACAGAAGAAAATTCCCAAGCATGAACAGGAGGAAAATTCCCAAGCATGAACAGGAGGAAAATTCCCAAGCATGAACAGGAGGAAAATTCCCAAGCATGAACAGGAGGAAAATTCTCAAGCAGGAACAGGAGTAAAATTCTTTAGTATAAACAAGATTAAAATTCCCAAGCATGAACAGGAGTAAAATTCTCAAGCATGAACAGGAGTAAAATTCTCAAGCATGAACAGGAGTATAATTCTTTAGTATAAACAAGATTAAAATTCTCAAGCATGAACAGGAGTAAAATTCTCAAGCATGAACAGGAGTAAAATTCTCAAGCAGGAACAGGAGTAAAATTCTTTAGTATAAACAAGATTAAAATTCTCAAGCATGAACAGGAGTAAAATTCTCAAGCATGAACAAGAGTAAAATTCCCAAATATGAACAGAAGAAAATTCCCAAGCATGAACAGGAGGAAAATTCCCAAGCATGAACAGGAGGAAAATTCCCAAGCATGAACAGGAGGAAAATTCCCAAGCATGAACAGGAGGAAAATTCCCAAGCATGAACAGGAGGAAAATTCTCAAGCAGGAACAGGAGTAAAATTCTCAAGCATGAACAGGAGTAAAATTCTCAAGCATGAACAGGAGTATAATTCTTTAGTATAAACAAGATTAAAATTCTCAAGCATGAACAGGAGTAAAATTCTCAAGCATGAACAGGAGTAAAATTCTCAAGCAGGAACAGAAGTAAAATTCTTTAGTATAAACAAGATTAAAATTCTCAAGCATGAACAGGAGTAAAATTCTCAAGCATGAACAAGAGTAAAATTCCCAAATATGAACAGAAGAAAATTCCCAAGCATGAACAGGAGGAAAATTCCCAAGCATGAACAGGAGGAAAATTCCCAAGCATGAACAGGAGGAAAATTCCCAAGCATGAACAGGAGTAAAATTCTCAAGCATGAACAGGAGTAGAAATTCTCAAGCATGAACAGGAGTATAATTCTTTAGTATAAACAAGATTAAAATTCTCAAGCTTGAACAGGAGTAAAATTCCCAAATATGAACAGAAGAAAATTCCCAAGCATGAACAGGAGGAAAATTCCCAAGCATGAACAGGAGTAAAATTCTCAAGCAGGAACAGGAGTAAAATTCTTTAGTATAAACAAGATTAAAATTCTCAAGCATGAACAGGAGTAAAATTCCCAAATATGAACAGAAGAAAATTCCCAAGCATGAACAGGAGGAAAATTCCCAAGCATGAACAGGAGGAAAATTCCCAAGCATGAACAGGAGGAAAATTCCCAAGCATGAACAGGAGGAAAATTCCCAAGCATGAACAGGAGGAAAATTCTCAAGCAGGAACAGGAGTAAAATTCTTTAGTATAAACAAGATTAAAATTCCCAAGCATGAACAGGAGTAAAATTCTCAAGCATGAACAGGAGGAAAATTTCCAAGCATGAACAGGAGTATAATTCTTTAGTATCAACAAGATTAAAATTCTCAAGCATGAACAGGAGTAAAATTCTCAAGCATGAGCAGGAGCAAAATTTCCAAGCATTAACAACAGTAAAATTCCAATGCATGAACAGGAGTAAAATTCCCAAGCAGGAACAGGGGTAAAATTCCCAAGCGAAAACAGAAGTAAAATTCCCAATCGAGAACGGGAATAAAATTCCCACGCATGAACAGGTGTAAAATTCCCAAGCATGAACAGAAGATAAAATTCCCAAGCATGAACAGAAGATAAAATTCCCAAGCATGAACAGAAGTAAAATTCCCAAGCATGAACAGGAGTAAAATTCTTTAGTATAAACAAGATTAAAATTCACAAGCTGAACAGGAGTAAAATTCCCATGCATGAATAGGAGTAAAATTCCCATGCATGAACAGGAGTAAAATTTCCAAACATTAACAACAGTAAAATTCCAATGCATGAACAGGAGTAAAATTCCCAAGCAGGAACAGGGGTAAAATTCCCAAGCGAAAACAAAAGTAAAATTCCCAATCGAGAACGGGAATAAAATTCCCACGCATGAACAGGTGTAAAATTCCCAAGTATGAGCAGAAGTAAAATTCCCAAGCATGAACAGGAGGAAAATTGTTAAGTATAAACAGGATTAAAATTCCCAAGCAGGAACAGGAGTAAAATTCCCATTCATGAAGAGGAGTACAATACCCAAGCATCAAGAGGTGTAAGGTAAAATTTCAGAGTATGAATAGGAATATTAATTATTCCTAAGCATGAATAGGAGTAAAATATAATTTCCGAGTGTGAATTTGAGTCGTATAACTCCCGAGCATCAGTAGGAATAGGATATTCCAAAGTATATATAATTCGAGAGCATGAAATGGAACAGTCCGGAATCTAGCGAGCCTAAAAAATGTAGGGCGGGGGGGAAGACACTGGATTTCCAATACAGTATAAAATTTCTCCCTCCGTTTTACAGCTCTTTAAATTTTTTTGAAAAAAATGCATTAAATATAAATAAGTTTAATAATATTTTGCGGTTATATCTTTACTAAAATTCTGCAAGATGGGAGGGGCATCGCCCAGCATGAATAGTAGTACCGATCTCTCCCCCCCCCCTGTGAATGAATAGGAGTATCGTTCATCGGCATGAATAAGAGTATCGTTCATCTGCAGGAATAGGAGCATCGTTTATCTGCAAGAATATGAGCATCGTTCACCTGCATGAATAGGAGTACATCTCTCTCTCTTTCTCTCTCTCCGTGCATGAATAGGAGTACATCTCTCTCTCTTTCTCTCTCTCCGTGCATGAATAGGAGTACCGATCTCACTCTCTCCTTGTGCATGAATAGGAGCATCGTTTATCTGCATGAATAAGGGCATCATTCATCTGCATGAATAGGAGTATCGTTCACCTGCATGAATAAGGGCATCGTTCAACTGCATGAATAGGCGTGCTGTCTCTCCCTCTCCCTCATGCATGAATAAGAGCATCGTTCATCTGCATGAATAGGAGCATCGTTTATCTGCATGAATAGGAGCATCGTTCATCTGCATGAATAGGAGCATCGTTTATCTGCATGAATAGGAGCATCGTTCATCTGCATGAATAGGAGCATCGTTCATCTGCATGAATAGGAGTACCGATCTCTCTCTCTCTCTCTCCGTGCATGAATAAGAGTACCCATCTCACTTTCTCTCCTTGTGCATGAATAGGATCATTGTTCATCTACATGAATAGGAGAATCGTTTATCTGCATGAATAAGGGCATCGTTCATCTGCATGAATAAGGGCATCGTTCATCTGCATGAATAGGCGTACTGATCTCTCTCTCTCCCCCATGCATGAATAAGAGCATCATTCATCTGCATGAATAGGAGTACCGATCTCTCTCTCTCTCTCCGTGCATGAATAAGAGTACCCATCTCACTTTCTCTCCTTGTGCATGAATAGGATCATTGTTCATCTACATGAATAGGAGAATCGTTTATCTGCATGAATAAGGGCATCGTTCATCTGCATGAATAAGGGCATCGTTCATCTGCATGAATAGGCGTACTGATCTCTCTCTCTCCCCCATGCATGAATAAGAGCATCATTCATCTGCATGAATAGGAGTACCGATCTCTCTCTCTCTCTCCGTGCATGAATAGGAGTACCGATCTCACTCTCTCTCTCTCCGTGCATGAATAGGAGTACCGATATCACTCTCTCTCCTTGTGCATGAATAAGGACATCGTTCATCTGCATGAATAAGAGTATCGTTCATCTGCATGAATAAGAGTATCGTTCATCTGCATGAATAAGGGCATCGTTCATGTGCATGAATAAGAGTATCGTTCATATGCATGAGTAAGGACATCGTTCATGTGCATGAATAAGAGTATCGTTCATCTGCATGAATAAGGGCATCGTTCATGTGCATGAATAAGAGTATCGTTCATCTGATGAATAAGGGCATCGTTCATCTGCATGAATAGGCGTACTTATCTCTCTCTCTCTCCCATGCATGAATAAGAGCATCGTTCATCGGCATGATTAGGCGTATCGATTTCTCTCTCTCTCCGTGCATGAATAGGAGCATCGTTCATCTGCATGAATGGTAGTACCGATCTCTCTCTCTCTTTCACCCGGTGCATGACATGAATAGGAGCATCGTTCATCTGCATGAATAGGAGTACCGATCTCTCCCCCATCATGAATAGGAGCATCGTTATCTGCATGAATAGGAGTAGCAATCTCTCCCTTAAAATTAAGCCGTGGCCCCGTGTGCGGGAGAGCCACATCCTGTGCACGATAAAGAACACGCTGGATGGCTTTGACGGGAGGCTACCATTTGTCTCCCAACAGCTGTTCCAGTGGGTCCCCTCCCCCAACCTTCTCTGAGCCTTCGGGGTCCATGTGACCTGGCCATTTAGCCCATGGTGTGCAAAAAAGTGCCGCTCAGAGGTAAAACAACCCAACCCATACCCTTTACACCCTAAAGAACACGCTGGATGACAGGGTTGAGTTGTTTTACCTCTGAGCGGCACGTTTTTGCACACCATGGGCTAAATGGCCAGGTCACATGGACCCCGAAGGCTCAGAGAAGGTTGGGGGAGGGGACCCACTGAAACAGCTGTTGGGAGACAGATGGTAGTCAAGGCCATCCAGCGTGCTCTTTAACGTGCACAGGGTATGGCTCTCCCGCACACGGTGCCACGGCTTAACGTCCCATCCGACGGACGGCGGCCTTTCCAAGCCCATCGGTGTCCCCTACTGACCGTGGGCAGGGCGGGGAGTTATGCGGAGATAAATCTCAACGCTGACCCAGCTGGGACTCGAAATTGGGAACTACAGATTACGAGCCTGGCGCGCTACCGACTGAGCCACCCCCGTCTCAGGTAACTGAAAAACTGTGAAGAGATGTGATGTGATAAAATGTGATGGAAGGTTAGAAACCCTTCAACATTGGGCTTCCTGCTATCCCAAACAAAGAATAGGACGTGTAAATTTTCTTGAACAATCAATATTTCATATTTGTAGATTGAAATCCTCTTTTTTTTTTCGAAAAGCGAAAACCCAGCAAAGGACGAATTCAGATTCTGTTTATTAAAGAACTTTCCTCTAAGAAACGAGGCGGGGGTGGCTCAGTCGGTAGCGCCAGGCTCGTAATCTGTAGCTCCCAGGTTCGAGTCTCAGCTGGGTCAGCGTTGAGATTTATCTCCGCAAAATTCCCCGCCCTATCCACGGTCAGTAGGGGACACCTATGGGCTTGGAAAGCCCGCCGTCCGTCGGATGGGACGTTAAGCCGTGGCCCCCTGTGCGGGAGAGTCATACCCTGTGCATATTAAAGAACACGCTGGATGGCCTTGACGGGAGGCTACCATCTGTCTCCCAACAGCTATTCCAGTGGATCTCCTCCCCGAACCTTCTCTGAGCCTTCGGGGTCCATGTGACCTGGCCATTTAGCCCATTGTGTGCAAAAAAGTGCCGCTCAGAGGTAAAACAACCCAACGTTAAAGAACACGCTGGATGGCCTTGACGGGAGGCTACCATCTGTCTCCCAACAGCTATTCCAGTGGATCTCCTCCCCCAACCTTCTCTGAGCCTTCGGGGTCCATGTGACCTGGCCATTTAGCCCATTGTGTGCAAAAAAGTGCCGCTCAGAGGTAAAACAACCCAACGTTAAAGAACACGCTGGATGGCCTTGACGGGAGGCTACCATCTGTCTCCCAACAGCTATTCCAGTGGATCTCCTCCCCCAACCTTCTCTGAGCCTTCGGGGTCCATGTGATTTCGCCATTTAGCCCATTCTGTGCAAAAAAGTGCCGCTCAGAGGTCAAACAACCCCAACCCTCTAAGAAACTGAGAATCAAGGTCTGAAGAAATTGTTTTGAAGATTGAGTTGGGTTGTTTTATTATCTGACCGGTATTTTACTCGCATTAAGCCGTGGCCCCGACGTTAATGTTCCATCCGACGGACGGCGGCCTTTCCAAGCCTATCGGTGTCCCCTACTGACCGTGGGCAGGGCGGGGAATTTTGCGGAGATAAATCTCAACGCTGACCCAGCTGGGACTCTAACCTGGGAACTACAGATTACGAGCCTGGCGCGCTACCGACTGAGCCACCCCCGCCCCATGTAAAAGGTATGGTCTGTCGCACACGGGGTCCAAGGTTTAACGTCCCATCCGACGGACGGAGGACTTTCCAAGCCCATCGGTGTCGTATTGACCGAGGGCAGGGCGGGGATTTTTGCGGAGATAAATCTCAACTCAGTTCGAGTTTCTATTGACTCGAACCAGAGAACTGAAGGCCACGAGCCTGGAGTGCTACCGACCGAGCGCCCCCCCCCCCTCCCCCTCGTCTCCTTGAAACAGACAGCCGTTGAGCAAAAGCAGAGCGAAGAGGGGAAAAAATTTAACGGATTTATTGTGTCTAAAATGTAAGTAAAATCTATTCATTTTTAAACCGCCTAAACTAATAGAATTTATTCATCTCGACTCTAATAAAGTATTTAGGAATATTTGTAAAATTGATAAACCTCTCTATTGAAAAACTGGTAATTAAAAAATTAAATTTTTCTATTATTGCACTGTCCAGGTATGGTGTGATATGGGAGGAGCTTTGGCTGCGATTGATGCGGTGAGTGTAGGTTCGGGTTGTTTTACCTCTGAGCGGCACTTTTTTGCACACCATGGGCTAAATGGTCAGGTCACAAGAACCCTGAAGTCTCAGAGGAGGTTGGGGGAGGGGACCCACTGGAGCAGTTGTTGGGGACAGATGGTAGCCTCCCGTCAAGGTTATCCAGTGTGTTCAACATGCAAAAGGTATGGCTCTCCCGCACACGGGGCCACGGCTTAATGTCCCATTGGACGGACGGCGGTCTTTTCCAAGCCCATCGGTGTCCTCTACTGACCGTGGGCAGAGCGGGGAATTTCGCGGAGATGAATCTCAACGCTGACCCAGCTGGGACTCGAACCTGGGAACTACAGATTACGAGCCTGACGCAGCTACCGACTGAGCCACCCCTGCCCCTGGGTGCAGGGTGTTGTATCGGTAGATAACGCACCAGCTCGTAATCTGCAGTTCCCAGGTTCGAGTCAACTTCGCCTGTGTGGAGATTCATCTCTCAAAACTCCCCGCCCTGTCCTTGGTCAGTAGAGTACACCGATGGTTTTGAAATGATCACCTTTCGTTGGATGGGACGTGAACCGTGGCGCTGTGTTGCGTTGGGTTGTTTTACCTCTGAACGGCACTTTTTTTGCACACCATGGGCTAAATGGCCAGGTCACATGGACCCCGAAGGCTCAGAGAAGGTTGGGGGAGGGGACCCACTGGAACAGCTGTTGGGAGACAGATGGTAGCCTCCCGTCAAGGCCATCCAGCGTGTTCTTTAACGTTGGGTTGTTTTACCTCTGAGCGGCACTCTTTTGCACACCATGGGCTAAATGGCCAGGTCACATGGACCCCGAAGTCTCAGAGAAGGTTGGGGGAGGGGACCCACTGGAACAGCTGTTGGGAGACAGATGGTAGCCTTCCGTCAAGGCCATCCAGCGTGTTCTTTAACGTGCCAGGGTATGGCTCTCCCGCACACGGGGACACGGCTTAACGTCCCATCCGACGGACGGCGGCCTTTCAAAGCCCATTGGTGTCCTCTACTGACAGTGGGCAGGGCGGGGAATTTTGCGGAGATAAATCTCAACGCTGACCCAGCTGGGACTCGAACCTGGGAACTACAGATTACGAGCCTGGCGCGCTACCGACTGAGCCATCCCCGCCCCGTGGCGCTGTGTGCAGGTGAGCTATACCCTCTGCACGTTATAGAACATGCTGGATGGCCTTGACGGGAGGCTGCCAGTCAGTCTTTTCTGAACCCTTGGAGTACTTGTGATCTGAAATTGTGTGAATCTGTCTAATGTGGGGTGAAAAACTGACTCTCCAATGTAAAACAACAATCCAAAATTCCAGTTTCGTGTCTTAACTTTGCTGTGTTGATATTTATCTCCGCTAAGCAACACTGGGCCCTAAGTGAGAAAGGGGACATCGATGGACTTGGGAAATCAGTTGTCCGTCGCATGGGAAGTTAAGCCGTCGCACCTTGTGTAGGAGAGATGTCTGAATGAATCTTGGATGCTCCTGACTAGAGGCTACCATCTGTTATCTGACAGCCGTCTAGTGGGTACCATTCCTCCAACATTCTCTGAGTCGTTGGGGTCCTTGTGACCTGGGCATTTAGTCCATTGTGTGCAAAAAAGTGTCGATCAAAGGCAAAACAGTCTAGTCTTCAAGATTTTCCATACAAGGGAATTTTATTATTTACTGATGGTTGTCTTGAACACTGAGAAGTTTTAATCGTTATGTTCTTTACCATAAGGGTTGGGTTGGATTGTTTTACCTCTGAGCGGCACTTTTTTGCACACCATGGGCTAAATGGCCAGGTCACAAAGACTCCGAGGACTCAAAAAGGTTGGGAGAGGGGTTGGGTTGGGTTGTTTTACTTCTGAGCGGTACTTTTTTTGCACACCATGGGCTAAATGGCCAGGTCACAAAGACTCCGAGGACTCAAAAAGGTTGGGAGAGGGGTTGGGTTGGGTTGTTTTACTTCTGAGCGGTACTTTTTTGCACACCATGGGCTAAATGGCCAGGTCACAAGGACCCCGAAGACTAAGAGAAGGTTGGGGGAGGGGACCCACTGGAACAGCTGTTAGGAGACAGATGGTAGCCTCCCGTCAAGGCCATCCAGCGTGTTCTTTAACTTGCACAGGGTATGGCTCTCCCGCACACGGAACCACGGCTTAACGTCCCATCCGACGGACGGCGGCCTTTCCAAGCCCATCGGTGTCCCCTACTGACCGCGGGCAGCGCGGGAATTTTGCGGAGATAAATCTCAACGCTGACCCAGCTGGGACTCGAACCTGGGAACTACAGATTACGAGCCTGGCGCGCTACCGACTGAGCCACTCCCGCCCTTTTGAGAGAGGGGACCCACTGGACATTGTTAGGAGACAGATGGTAACCTCCCGTCAAGGCCATCCAGCGTGTTCTTTAACGTGCACAGGTTATGGCTCTCCTGCACACGGGGCCACGGCTTAACGTCCCATCCGACGGACGGGGCCTTTCCAAGCCCATCTGTGTCCCCTACTGACCGTGGGCAGGGCGGGGAATTTTGCGGAGATAAATCTCAACGCTGACCCAGCTGGGACTCGAACCTGGGAAGTGCAGATTACTAGTCTGGTGCGCTACCGACTGAGCCACCCCCGTTCCTTATCACAAGGAACACAACAGTGAAAAAGTGGAGTGAGATAAGCAGGAAATAACCTTACTATATTTGAGGAATTTTTTTCCTCTTCCCAACCTACTCTGAGCCCATGGGGTCCTTGAGACCTCGCAATTTAGCCCGTTGCGTTTACATAACTGCAGCTCAGAGGTAAAATAACCCAGCCCAACCCAACGTCATAAAGACGCTTGTGAGGCAATCAACGAATAAAGTTAACAAAAGCATCCAATGTATCAGTCGGTATTCGAACCCAAGTCCCTGGGGCGGGTGTGGCTCAGTCGGTAGCGCGCCTGGCTCGTAAACTGCAGTTCCCAGGTTCGAGTCCCAGCTGAGTCAGCGTTGAGACTTATCTCCGCAAAACTCCCCGCCCTACCCACGGTCAGTAGAGGACATCGATGGGCTTGGAAAGGCCACCGTCCGTCGGATGGGACGTTAAGCCGTGGTCCCGTGTGCGGGAGAGCCATACCCTGTGCACGTTAAAGAACACACTGGATGGCCTTGACGGGAGGCTATCATCTGTCTTCCAACAGCTATTCCAGTGGGTCACCTCTCCCAACCTTCTCTGAGCCTTCGGGATCCTTGTGACTTTGGGGGCGGGGGTGCACAGTCGGTAGCGCGCCAGGCTCGTAATCTGTAGTTCCCAGGTTCGAGTCCCAGCTGGGTCAGCGTTGAGATTTATCTCCGCAAAATTCCCCACCCTGCCCACGGTCAGTAGGGGACACCGATGGGCTTAGAAAGGCCGCCGTCTGTCGGATGGGACGTTAAGCCGTGGTCCCGTGTACGGGAGAGCCATACCCTGTGCACGTTAAAGAACACGCTGGATGGCCTTGACGGTAGGCTACCATCTATCTCCCAACAGCTGTTCCAGTTGGTCCCCTCCCCCAACCTTCTCTGAGCCTTCGGGGTCCTTGTGACTTGGCCATTTAACCCATTTAGCCCAAAGTGCCGCTCAGAGGAAAAACAACCCAACCAAAATCCCTTTACAACGAAGCATATTAACGTCTCTGGGGCAGAACCTTGCAATTAATTCATTATTCTCCATTTAGTTCAAAAATCTGTTAATTCCCGATGCCCGTGTCTGGAAGAAGAGGTATAAGCTATTCACATGAAGAATTTAGTCATCCGATATAAATAGAGTGATTTGGGGCCTAATGGTTGTTGGTGATGAGAGGGTAAGGAGAGGGAAGGATCCGGAGCTGCAGTCTGTAAATAGAGACGAGGCGTCCGCAGAGGAAGCATTAACGTCAGAAGATAAGGAGGGAGTTGAGATAGTTGATGGGAATTTATGTGAAAGCTGAATGGAGAGTAATTCAAGTTGCAAACATCCAGCAGCGTGTTTCTCTTCGATTAGGAGGCTTTCAGAGGCCGCGCAACAATCCCGTAGCTTGATTCAATTCCAACGGTTCTGAGAAGTTACGGAGGAAATTGTGGGAGTTTTGCGATTGATGGAAAATGGAAACTTGTAAAGAAGATGTAGAGATGATGTTGTTTATAGAATTCGAAGCGGTTCGTTGTTTTTTTAGCTCGTTTAAGAGTTGGGTTGGGTTGTTTTACCTCTGAGGGGCACTTTTTTTCACACCATGGGCTAAATGGCCAGGTCACATGGACCCCGAAGGCTCAGAGAAGGTTGGGGGAGGGGACCCACTGGAACAGCTGTTGGGAGACAGATGGTAGCCTCCCGTCAAGGCCATCCAGCGTGTTCTTTAACGTTGGGTTGTTTTACCTCTGAGCGGCACTTTTTTGCACACAATGGGCTAAATGGACAGGTCACATGGACCCCGAAGGCTCAGAGAAGGTTGGGGGAGGGGACCCACTGGAACAGCTGTCGAGAGACAGATGGTAGCCTCCCGTCAAGGTTATCCAGCGTGTTCTTTAACGTGCACAGGGTATGGCTCTCCCGCACACGGAGCCACGGCTTAACTTCCCATCCGACGGACGGCGGCCTTTCCAAGCCCATCGGTGTCCCCTACTGACCGTGGGCAGGGCGGGGAATTTTTGCGGAGATAAATCTCAACGCTGACCCAGCTGGGACTCGAACCTGTGAACTACAGATTACGAGCCTGACGCGCTACCGACTGAGCCACCCCCGCCCCCTCGTTTAATAGAGAAACGAGCTAATGTTTTCATTTTGTCGTCTGTATGTAGACATTCAACCTTTTTTGGTGCTTTTACAGATTTTGGGTTGGGTTGTTTTACCTCTGAGCGGCACTTTTTTTGCACACCATGGGTTAATGGCCAGGTCACAAGGATCTTGAAGGCTGAGAGAAGGTTGGGGGAGGGGACCCACTGGAACAGCTGTTGGGAGACAGATGGTAGCCTCCCGTCAAGGCCATCCAGAGCGTGTTCTTTAACGTGCACAGGGTATGGCTCTGCCGAACACGGGACGCGGCTTTTTTCTTTCCCAACTGCATGTCACATACCTCTACTCAGTTTCATGCTCAGCCATAGCCTGCAGAAAATCAAACACAGAGAAATAACTATCTTTCTAAAGTGAGAAGATAGACTGAATGCATCGCTTACTTCTAATACGTGAAACAGTATTCCAACATGTTTGAACTTGCACAATCTGTTCCGTGCCTTGAAACGTAACTTTATTGCTATATAGCATGCATAAACTTGTAGGAAAAGCTTCTAAATTTTGACATCCGCAATCCAAGAAGTAAATGATGCAACCTTGTTTTTTTAATATGTAATATTTTTAGATGTAATATGGTACCTAAAAAGATACAGTCTTGATAAATGGACTATTTCAAGATAGGTTTTTAAATTAAAATGGAAGAAAAATTTCATTAATTATCTGGAACTATAACACTGACGGTAGATTACACACATATATATATTCAGCTTTGGGAAAATTCTACGGCAAATTTCGTAAAACAGGTTTTCTGAGAAAAATTGACCTTTAAAGTTTTGTATAAACTCGAATTCTGTGGTGGAGTAACATTTTCTAAATTTTACAAATAGAATTTTTACAGGTAATAGCCAGCAGTAGTAGGCAGCAGATAATAATAAGCAAACTAAACTCACAGTATATATATATACGAAGTGTTTGCAGTACTGAAACATGCAGCAGACAAATGGCTTATAAAGAAAACACGTCACTCGAAAAGATGCCGTAAAAATGTTTAGAGGTCAAAAGTTTAGTGGGTTGGGTTGAGCGGCACTTTTTTGCACAGCATGGGCTAAATGGCCAGGTCACATGGACCCCGAAGGCTCAGAGAAGGTTGGGGGAGGGGACCCACTGGAACAACTGTTGGGAGACAGATGGTGTCCTCCCGTTAAGGCCATCCAGCGTGTTCTTTAACGTGCACAAGGTATGGCTCTCCCGCACACGGGGCCACGGCTTAACGTCCCATCCGACGGACGGCGGCCTTTCCAAGCCCATCGGTGTCCCCTACTGACCGTGGGCAAGGCGGGGAATTTTGCGGAGATAAATCTCAACGCTGACCCAGCTGGGACTCGAACCTGGGAACTACAGATTACGAGCCTGGCGCGCTACCGACTGAGCCACCCACCCCCCAGGAGAGAAGAATAATAACATTAAATGAAAATACATAAGATATGGTTTAAAACAATGTCATCGATTTATGTGAATTTCAGTGGAAACTTCATTGTGGTGGTTCAAATTTTTATATAGATTTTAGTGCCTAGAGGAAAATTTTTAGTCGTATTTTTGATTTCTTTAAATTTGTTTAATAAAATAATCCTCCTTGGTAATTGATTGAACACGTAAGGTACTGTATATGTCCTTGTACAGTCGCTCAAAAAAGTATCCGAACACTATGGTTGATTAGAGAATTCAGGAAAAATATCTGGGAACGATTTTTTAAGAAATTAGTGTTCTGGCAACCTTAGTGTCACGTGACACTAACGTTGCCAGATCACTAATTAAGATGATTAATAATTAATTAATTATTCTAAATAGATCACTAATTAATCTGAGCTTTCGGGGTCCTTAGCCCATGTGTGCAAAAAAGTGCCGCTCAGAGGTAAAACAACCCAACGTTAAAGAACACGCTGGATGGCCTTGACGGGAGGCTACCATCTGTCTCCCAACAGCTGTTCCAGTGGGTCCCCTCCCCCAACCTTCTCTGAGCCTTCGGGGTCCATGTGACCTGGCCATTTAACCCATGGTGTGCAAAAAAGTGCCGCTCAGAGGTAAATCAACCCAACGTTAAAGAACACGCTGGATGGCCTTGACGGGAGGCTACCATCTGTCTCCCAACAACTGTTCCAGTGGGTCCCCTCCCCCAACCTTCTCTGAGCCTTCGGGGTTCATGTGACCTGGCCATTTAACCCATGGTGTGCAAAAAAGTGCCGCTCAGAGGTAAAACAACCCAACGTTAAGAACACACTGGATGGCCTTGACGGAGGCTACCATCTCTCTCCCAACAGCTGTTCCAGTGGGTCCCCTCCCCCAACCTTCTCTGAGCCTTCGGGGTCATTAGCCCATGTGTGCAAAAAAGTGCCGCTCAGAGGTAAAACAACCCAACGTTAAAGAACACGCTGGATGGCCTTGACGGGAGGCTGCCATCTGTCTCCCAACAGCTGTTCCAGTGGGTCCCCTCCCCCAACCTTCTCTGAGCCTTCGGGGTCCTTAGCCCATGTGTGCAAAAAAGTGCCGCTCAGAGGTAAAACAACCCAACGTTAAAGAACACGCTGGATGGCCTTGACGGGAGGCTACCATCTGTCTCCCAACAGCTGTTCCAGTGGGTCCCCTCCCCCAACCTTCTCTGAGCCTTCGGGGTCCATGTGACCTGGCCATTTAACCCATGGTGTGCAAAAAAGTGCCGCTCAGAGGAAAAACAACCCAACCCAACCCTGTGCACATTAAAGAACACACTGAAAGGCCTTGGCGGGAGGCTACCATCTGTCTCACAACAGCTGTTCCAGTGGGTCCCCTCCCCCAACCTTCTCTGAGCCTTCGGGGTCCATGTAACCTGGCCATTTAGCCCATGGTGTGCAAAAAAGTGCCGCTCAGAGGAAAAACAACCCAACCCAACCCTGTGCACATTAAAGAACACACTGAAAGGCCTTGGCGGGAGGCTACCATCTGTCTCACAACAGCTGTTCCAGTGGGTCCCCTGCCCCAACCTTCTCTGAGAATTCGGGGTCCATGTGACCTGGCCATTTAGCCCATGGTGTGCAAAAAAGTGCCGCTCAGAGGAAAAACAACCCAACCCAACCCTGTGCACATTAAAGAACACACTGAAAGGCCTTGGCGGGAGGCTACCATCTGTCTCACAACAGCTGTTCCAGTGGGTCCCCTCCCCCAACCTTCTCTGAGCCTTCGGGGTCCATGTGACCTGGCCATTTAGCCCATGGTGTGCAAAAAAGTGCCGCTCAGAGGTAAAACAACCCAACCCAACCCTGTGCACATTAAAGAACACACTGAAAGGCCTTGGCGGGAGGCTACCATCTGTCTCACAACAGCTGTTCCAGTGGGTCCCCTCCCCCAACCTTCTCTGAGCCTTCGGGGTCCATGTGACCTGGCCATTTAGCCCATGGTGTGCAAAAAAGTGCCGCTCAGAGGTAAAACAACCCAACCCAACCCTGTGCACATTAAAGAACACACTGAAAGGCCTTGGCGGGAGGCTACCATCTGTCTCACAACAGCTGTTCCAGTGGGTCCCCTCCCCCAACCTTCTCTGAGCCTTCGGGGTCCATGTGACCTGGCCATTTAGCCCATGGTGTGCAAAAAAGTGCCGCTCAGAGGAAAAACAACCCAACCCAACCCTGTGCACATTAAAGAACACACTGAAAGGCCTTGGCGGGAGGCTACCATCTGTCTCACAACAGCTGTTCCAGTGGGTCCCCTCCCCCAACCTTCTCTGAGAATTCGGGGTCCATGTGACCTGGCCATTTAGCCCATGGTGTGCAAAAAAGTGCCGCTCAGAGGAAAAACAATCCAACCCAACCCTGTGCACATTAAAGAACACACTGAAAGGCCTTGGCGGGAGGCTACCATCTGTCTCACAACAGCTGTTCCAGTGGGTCCCCTCCCCCAACCTTCTCTGAGAATTCGGGGTCCATGTGACCTGGCCATTTAGCCCATGGTGTGCAAAAAAGTGCCGCTCAGAGGAAAAACAACCCAACCCAACCCTGTGCACATTAAAGAACACACTGAAAGGCCTTGGCGGGAGGCTACCATCTGTCTCACAACAGCTGTTCCAGTGGGTCCCCTCCCCCAACCTTCTCTGAGCCTTCGGGGTCCATGTGACCTGGCCATTTAGCCCATGGTGTGCAAAAAAGTGCCGCTCAGAGGTAAAACAACCCAACCCAACCCTGTGCACATTAAAGAACACACTGAAAGGCCTTGGCGGGAGGCTACCATCTGTCTCACAACAGCTGTTCCAGTGGGTCCCCTCCCCCAACCTTCTCTGAGCCTTCGGGGTCCATGTGACCTGGCCATTTAGCCCATGGTGTGCAAAAAAGTGCCGCTCAGAGGAAAAACAACCCAACCCAACCCTGTGCACATTAAAGAACACACTGAAAGGCCTTGGCGGGAGGCTACCATCTGTCTCACAACAGCTGTTCCAGTGGGTCCCCTCCCCCAACCTTCTCTGAGAATTCGGGGTCCATGTGACCTGGCCATTTAGCCCATGGTGTGCAAAAAAGTGCCGCTCAGAGGAAAAACAACCCAACCCAACCCTGTGCACATTAAAGAACACACTGAAAGGCCTTGGCGGGAGGCTACCATCTGTCTCACAACAGCTGTTCCAGTGGGTCCCCTCCCCCAACCTTCTCTGAGCCTTCGGGGTCCATGTGACCTGGCCATTTAGCCCATGGTGTGCAAAAAAGTGCCGCTCAGAGGAAAAACAACCCAACCCAACCCTGTGCACATTAAAGAACACACTGAAAGGCCTTGGCGGGAGGCTACCATCTGTCTCACAACAGCTGTTCCAGTGGGTCCCCTCCCCCAACCTTCTCTGAGAATTCGGGGTCCATGTGACCTGGCCATTTAGCCCATGGTGTGCAAAAAAGTGCCGCTCAGAGGAAAAACAACCCAACCCAACCCTGTGCACATTAAAGAACACACTGAAAGGCCTTGGCGGGAGGCTACCATCTGTCTCACAACAGCTGTTCCAGTGGGTCCCCTCCCCCAACCTTCTCTGAGAATTCGGGGTCCATGTGACCTGGCCATTTAGCCCATGGTGTGCAAAAAAGTGCCGCTCAGAGGTGAAACAACCCAACCCAACTCAGAATAATATGACCACCTACCATAGTATATGTATGGTAGGTGGTCATATTATTCTGATATGACAGTGTATGTAATTGGTTAATTCCCTGAAATCGCCCAAGTTACCTGAAGCACATAGATTAAACGTTAGAAGTGCATCTTTTGTCCGATTTCAGCGCCTCCATCGGCATAAATTGTAACCACTTAGTTTGTTTGCACACGTGCGATCAGTTTTCTATGATGAAAATGTGAAAGTATATATAAGCATCTAGTATAATTATGACTTTTCGAAGTACAGTCGCTCAAAAAATTATCCGAACACTATGGTTGATTGCAAAATTCAGAAAAAATATCTGGCATTGATTTTTTTAGAAATTAGTGATCTGGCAACCTTCGTGTCACGTGACACGAAGGTTGCCAAATGACTAATTCTAAAAAAATCGTTGTCAGATATTTTTTCTGAATTCTGTAAGACTTTATTAGTGGAATAATCAATCAAAATCCGACCATTTGCATTACAGCTCCTAGAATGCCAAGCATTATGTTTGGAATTTAGGTCCCCAGCTAAAATTGTTGGGTTTCCTGAATTAAAAATGGTGTCTAAATCAGATGTTTCTAGTTTTTTGTTAGGAGTTTTGTAACCTGCTATGATATTTATATTCCCTACATTAGTACCCAAAATAGAGAGAGCAGTAGTCTCAAGAGAATCAATGTTGGGTATTTCATAAAGGAAACGAGAAACACTATGCGTGATGATAAACAGCAGTGCCTCCTACACTATTATGCAGATGATCAGTTCTATATGTATCATAATTTGGAATCTTTAAACTATCACTAGCTCTAAAGTACATCTCACTCAAAAGAGCTATGTCGGTTTTGGATTCCAATAAAAAGTTTAAAAATTCAAAAAGATGAAGTTTCAGGCCATTGCAGTTCCTGGCGAAAATCTTAAGTTCATCCTTAGAAACAGGGTGTATTAGCCGTTGCAGTTATTCATTACAATTCAGGCATTGAGATTCAGACATTCATAAAATTCAGGCATTGAACAAAAAAACGAAAATTTTAAAAATTGAGAACTAACTATAACTAAAAATTTAGAATTAAATATATTAAAATACAACTGGTAGCTGTTGATTTTGAAAACGTTAATCATTATTTTTAAATATTCATTAACAATTAAATATACAGGGTGAATCTGAAAGAGTGGGCAAAACTTTACGGGGTGGTAGAACGCAGCTATGGGTTGGGTTGTTTTACCTCTGAACGGCACTTTTTTGCACACCATGGGCTAAATGGCCAGGTCACATGGTCCCCGAAGGCTCAGAGAAGGTTGGGGGAGGGGACCCACTGGAACAGATGTTGGGAGATGGTAGCCTCCCGTCAAGGCCATCCAGTGTGTTCTTTAACGTGCACAGGGTATGGCTCTCCCGCACACGGGGCCACGGCTTAACGTCCCATCCGACGGACGGTGGCCTTTCCAAGCCCATCGGTGTCCCCTACTGACCGTGGGCAGGGCGGAGAATTTTGCGGAGATAAATCTCAACGCTGACCCAGCTGGGACTCGAACCTGGGAATTACAGATTACGAGCCTGGCGCGCTACCGACTGAGCCACCCCCGCCCCAGAACGCAGCTATACGAGCAATATTCGTCATAGAAAGTATGGGCGGAACGCAAACGGCGAGCCGCTAGGTGGCGTTGGAAATGGTATAAAATGGTCGGTCCTCGCACCCAACGGCATTTCTACCGTAGATTGCCGAGAGGATGGCTAGTTATACTAACCACGAAATGGCGGATATGCACTTTGTGTACGGTGCGACGGACGGGAATGCATGATCTAGTCGCCAGGATCGCCGTTGTTGCCGGCGATATTCGGGAAATGCCTGGTGTCTTCGCAAATGTGCGTCGGTCCCTATCTCGCAGGTGTGAAGCCTGCATTACAGCTGGCGGCAGCTCTTTCGAGCAATTTCTTTGAGCATGTACCTCAATTACATTGCTGTTAATAAAATGTTTTCTGAAGTATCTCCTCTCCTTCTTGTGTTCATTCTTTAAATGTGACAGTGGAAAACTACCTTTTAACTTCTCACCGCTTGCGTTCCGACCATACATTCTATGACGAATATTGCTCGTATAGCTGCGTTCTACCACCCCGTAAAGTTTTGTCCACTTTTTCAGATTCACCCTGTATAGTCATAAACATATTATTTCACTTTCATGAATTTAAACTATAGTTTAATTTTAGATAAATCACTTAAAATTTTACTCCTATTTAATTTCTCATCACGCCACTGGTGTCTCGAAACCCATTGCAATAACCAAAGTGCCTCATCCCTTAATCGTGTCTGAAGCACATCTGCAGCTTCTTACAACAACGGGGCGGGGGTGGCTCAGTCGGTAGCGCGCCAGGCTCGTAATCTGTAGTTCCCAGGTTCGAGTCCCAGCTGGGTCAGCGTTGAGATTTATCTCCGCAAAATTCTCCGCCCTGCCCACGGTCAGTAGGGGACACCGATAGGCTTGGAAAGGCCGCCGTCCGTCGGATGGGACGTTAAGCCGTGGCCCCATGTGCGGGAGAGCCATACCCTGTGCACGTTAAAGAACACGCTGGATGGCCTTGACGGGAGGCTACCATCTGTCTCCCAACAGCTGTTCCAGTGGGTCCCCTCCCCCAACCTTCTCTGAGCCTTCGGGGTCCATGTGACCTGGCCATTTAGCCCAGGTGTGCAAAAAAGTGCCGCTCAGAGGTAAAACAACCCAACCCAAATTCTTACAACAACAACAGATGTAACAGCCATCATCCCACAAAGACAAGGACACAAAAACCCACGCACACCAAATCTCCTTTTCCAGAAAAACACACTCAATAGCCATTAATTAATCCCCCTATAACATCATTAACGGAAGAGAGAAAAGACGCGAACAGGTAAACACGGCAGAGCAGACAGAAAGGAATTTCGACGATCAGCATATGCAACTGGATTTATCGATTTCTCAAGAAAGCAGTCGGCGACTCTGTCTCTCTCTTCAACGTGCCCTTTGATCTTTTGCTCGTATTCCTTGCGCAGTGGTCCGCTCTCGTAACATTGCTATCGCAGGGAACAGAAAAAAAAAGAGAAATATTCCCTGGAACTAGCAGTTGAACGAAGGAAGCGTATTCCGTTAGATTTAAGTGAGTTGGGTTGTTTTACCTCTGAGCGGCACTTTTTTACACACCATGGGCTAAATGGCCAGGTCACATGGACCCCGAAGGCTCAGAGAAGATTGGGGAAGGGGACCCACTGGAACAGCTGTTGGGAGACAGATGGTAGACTCCGGTCAAGGCCATCCAGCGTGTTCTTTAACGTGCTCAGGGTATGACTCTCCCGCACACGGTGCCACGACTTAACGTCCCATCCGACGGACGGCGGCCTTTCCAAGCCCATCGGTATACCTTTCTGACCGAGGGTTGTTGTTTGGGTTGTTTTACCTCTGAGCAGCACTTTTTTGCACACCATGGGCTAAATGGCCAGGTCACATGGACCCCGAAGGCTCAGAGAAGGTTGGGGGAGGAGACCCACTGGAACAGCTGTTGGGAGACAGATGGTAGTCTCCCGTCATGGCCATTCATCTTGTTCTTTAACGTGCACAAGGTATGGCTCTCCCGCACACGAGCCACGGCTTAACATCCCATCCGACGGACGGCGACTTTTCCAAGCCCATCAGCGTCCCCTACTGACCGTGGGCAGGGCGGGGAATTTTGCGGAGATAAATCTCAACGCTGACCCAGCTGGGACTCGAACCTGGGAACTACAGATTATGAGCCGGGCGCGCTACCGACTGAGCCACCCCCGCCCCACATATGCAACTGGATTTATCGATTTCTCAAGAAAGCAGTCGACGACTCAGTCTCTCTCTTCAACGTGCCCTTTGATCTTTTGCTCGTATTCCTTGCGCAGTGGTCCGCTCTCATCACATTGCTATCGCAGGGAACAGAAAAAAAAAGAGAAATATTCCCTGGAACTAGCAGTTGAACGAAGGAAACGTATTCCGTTATATTTAAGTGAGAGAGATCCAGCCATACTCCTGCATTCTCACTAACAAGATACTGAGAACGGCGTGGGCGCGATGCTTGCTCTATGTGTATGAAGATCTCTGTCGCATATAAACCCAAGAGGACTCCATCGAAGAGAAATCTTTATCGCTTCGATGAGCTTTCCAATTTATTGGTTGCTGTTTTCTCGGTTCTCGCGCGAAAATTGGCGAGTAAACTGATTGCGTAACTGTTTTTTTATTTTCGTCTGCGTCGCCTTTTCTGACGGCGGAGATGCTTTTGTTGAAAGCAGCGATTTAGACAGTTCAACAATTCCTATGAGAGAAGGCCGTACAATTAATCATATAGCTAGTTGTAAACCACAGATTTAGCAGCTAGCGCAGGGGCGGGGGTGGCTCAGTCGGTAGCGCGCCAGGCTCGTAATCTGTAGTTCCCAGGTTCGAGTCCCAGCTGGGTCAGCGTTGAGATTTATCTCCGCAAAATTCCCCGCCCTTCCCACGGTCAGTAGGGGACACCGATGGGCTTGGAAAGGCAGCCGTCCGTCGGATGGGACGTTAAGCCGTGGTCCCGTGTGCGGGAGAGCCATACCCTGTGCACGTTAAAGAACACGCTGGATGGCCTTGACGGGAGGCTACCATCTGTCTCCCAACAGCTGTTCCAGTGGCTCCCCTCCCCCAACCTTCTCTGAGCCTTCGGGGTCCATGTGACCTGGCCATTTAGCCCATGGTGTGCAAAAAAGTGCCGCTCAGAGGTAACCCAGCTAGCGCAGGTAGGCTTCCACACATGTACATTATAGCGCAGAAATGACGTGAGCGCTCCTAGCAGGCAGCAACTAGAGGTTCTCTATAGTTAGAAGTTGGCCTTCTTCTTCTTATACATCCCTCATAAGTCTGGTCCTATTTGTAAAGCAGGCATCTCGGTGACTTCCTGTCATTGGTTGATTGAGTCACGTGGTTTATGGGCGCCATGTTTTGTCGTACTGTGAGGCTTTGGGTTGGGTTGTTTTTACTTCTGAGCGGCACTTTTTTGCACACCATGGGCTAAATGGCCAGGTCACAAGGACCCCCCTAAGGCTCAGAGAAGGTTGGGGGAGGAGACCCACTGGAACAGCTGTTGGGAGACAGATGGTAGTCTCCCGTCAAGGCCATCCAGCGTGTTCTTTAACGTTGGGTTGTTTTACCTCTGAGCGGCACTTTTTTGCACACCATGGGCTAAATGGCCAGGTCACATGGACCCCGAAGGCTCAGAGAAGGTTGGGGGAGGGGACCCACTGGAACAGCTGTTGGGAGACAGATGGTAGCCTCCCGTCAAGGCCATCCAGCGTGTTCTTTAACGTTGGGTTGTTTTACCTCTGAGAGGCACTTTTTTGCACACCATGGGCTAAATGGCCAGGTCACATGGACCCCGAAGGCTCAGAGAAGGTTGGGGGAGGGGACCCACTGGAACAGCTGTTGGGAGACAGATGGTAGCCTCCCGTCAAGGCCATCCAGCGTGTTCTTTAACGTTGGGTTGTTTTACCTCTGAGCGGCACTTTTTTGCACACCATGGGCTAAATGGCCAGGTCACAAGGACCCCCCGAAGGCTCAGAGAAAGTTGGGGGCGGAGACCCACTGGAACAGCTGTTGGGAGATAGATGGTAGCCTCCCGTCAAGGCCATCCAGCGTGTTCTTTAACGTTGGGTTGTTTTACCTCTGAGCGGCACTTTTTTGCACACCATGGGCTAAATAGCCAGGTCACAAGGACCCCCCGAACGCTCAGAGAAGGTTGGGGAGGAGACCCACTGGAACAGCTGTTGGGGAATAGATGGTAGACTGCCCTACGCTCTTTTAAGTTTCCTCAATTTATCCATCACTCCTTAATTTCAGAAAACAAATTCCAATTTTCACAATCACCTATATTTTACCGAGTGCATTCGAATTTTGCCAACTCGCCGTAATTTTACAGAAAAAATCGCACTTTTTCCATCTTTCCTGAATTTGCCAAGCCCTTTCGAATTTTATCAACTCTCCTTAATTGCACAAGAAAGGCACAATTTTCACAACTGCCCTGTATTTTACCAAGTGGCTTCCAATTTTGCCAACTCCCCTAGATTTTGCCAAGAGTTCTCGGTTTTTCCAACTCTCCTTAATTTCACAAAACCAATCCCAATTTTTACAACTCACCTGTACTTTACCAAGTGGATTTCCAGTTTTGCCAACTTCCCTAGATTTTGCAAAGTTGCCTCGATTTTACCCCCTCTTTAATTTCGCAAAACAATCCCAATTAACTCCCCAAAATTTTGCCAAGTTTTCTCGATTTTGTCAACTCTCCTTAATTTCACAAAAACAATCCTAATTTTCACAAATCTCCCGTATTTTAAGAGGTGGATTCAAATTTTGTCAACTGCCCTAGATTTTGCCAAGTTTCCCCGATCTCGCCACAATTTCACAGAAAAAAAATCCCAATTTTTACATTTCACCTGATTTTTCCAAAGTTATTCTGAATTTTGCCAACTGCCCCTAGATATTGCGAAGCTGCCTCGATTTTGCCAACACGCCATAATTTTACAGAAAAAAAGATTGCAATTTTTACATCTCACGAGAATTTTGTCAGCTCCCCAAGATTTTGTAATGTCACTCCGAATTTTGCCAGTTCCCCAAGATTTTACCAAGTCACTCGGAATTTTGTTAACTCCCCAAGATTTTGCCAAGTTGTCCAGATTTTGCTAACTCACCTGTATTTTACTAAGTGGCTTCAAATTTTGCAAACTCCGAGTTACTTTTGGGGGGAGCCTCCCCCATCACCTCATGTCTACGCCCCTGACGATTCGCCTTTTACAAATCTTTTAATGGCTTTAATAAACCCCTCTACCAGTGGAAAAAAATGAAAGATGCTAAGATTTTAAACGAATATTGTAAACGATCTACACACACTGGAAATCTGTAATTTTGGTGGTATAGTGTTATAGTCAGGAGGATTGCACTGGCAAGAATGCTTTGCCTTCTTACCCCAGGAGGGGGGAGGGGGGAGGAGGAAGGTGAGAAAATGAAACTTTTTTATTTTAAGAGTAAAACAAAAAATTCCTTTTTTGTGTGTTTCATAGGTACTAATAAATCCAATCGCCAATCAGTTGCAATTTTCGCTGTTAGAGAGAATGGTAAAGGAGGGAAATGGAAGCTCAAAAAGCGACCTCTAGTGACCTCCATCGGTGTCCCCTACTGACCGTGGGCAGGGCGGGGAATTTTGAGGAGATAACTCTCAACGCTGACCCAGCTGGGACTCGAACCTGGGAAATACAGATTACGAGCCTGGCGCGCTACCGACTGAGCCCCCCCCCCGCCCCCCGAAGGGGCTTGGAAAGGCCGCCGTCCGTCGGATGGGACGTTAAGCCGTGGCCCCGTGTGCTGGAGAGTCATACCCTGTGCACGTCAAAGAAAACGCTGGATGGCCTTGACGGGAGGCTACCATCTGTCTCCCAACAGCTGTTCTAGTGGGTCCCCTCCACCAACCTACTCTAAGCCTTTGGGGTCCTTGTGACCTGGCCATTTAGCCCATGGTGTGCAAAAATGTGCCGCTCAGAGGTAAACCTACCAATCAGCCATTTTTAAGATAAGGGCCTCTAGCAGCAACTAATATAAATTTGTTCCAAATATTAATGCATTACTATGATTTTAAAATTTAATGGGTAAGAATTTAAAAAAAAAGCAGATAATTTCAGATTATTTTCTTATATTTTTTATATAATCTTAGAAGTAAAATTTTTTTATTTGTGGTATAAAAAAAGCAAATAATAATCAAATAGAGAACTGCAAAGCAAGATATCGACACATTTTGCAAGGTAGAGGCAATTTAAGAATTACCTCTAGATACTAAAGATGACATTGCAATTCAATAGCGATGAGTCATCAAATTCTGCCAATTAATTTCCGATTCTAAACATCTAAAAATTTCTTCCATTTATATTGCTATCATTATTACTAGTTCTTAATATTAATCTTTTCACCTAATATTTATTTCCAAATGCACTCTTTTTAGAAGGAAAAATTATTCGTTTTTATTACCATTATCATAACTTTTCTAAAAATATGTATATTTATAAATTATAATTATATATAATTTATTTATAAATATATAAAATATCTTATTAATATATTTATATATGAAATAAATATAATTATTTATTAGTAGTAGACCTGCTCTGGCATATAAACTGACAGGCTCCTGTCAGACCTCTGTGGCAAGCAGCTGCTTGAGGGGGTATTTATTTATATTATATTATATTATTAAAATTTACCAGTAATAATAATAATAGAAATAAAAAAGTAAGAAAGATCAAGATTTTAAGACTACGTACGTGACGTCATAACTTAGTAGTAAGGCTTTCTTTTATAGGAAGTGTTGGTAAATTTCGATTTACTTCTGAGTGGCTTTTTATGGAAGGAATTCAGCTAAATTGTCAGGTCACAAGGACTCCTGATCCAGTCCCAGTTGTGTCAGTGTTGTGATTTATTTCTGCTAATGCCCAACCTGCAATGGGAGATAAAGGGAACACCGATGGGTTTGAAAAGGCCACCGTCCGTCGAATCGAAAGTATACCCATTGTCCCGCGGGCAAAAGAATCTTACCCTGTGCACTTTAAAGAACCTGTTGTATGGCTTCGACGGGAGGTTTCAATCTACCTATTGCTCTTCGGAGGATCCCTCGAGTTCTTGGGAATTCGCATTTAGTCCATCATCGCGTGCAGAAAAGGGCCGCTTAAAAGTGAAACAGCCGAACTCGTCATCTATAATGACAAAAGTTGTTTGTGTTTGTGTCTCTGTCAGCCATAACTCATCTGGAAATCACATTAGCCCAGTGGTTATCAACCTTTTATGCTTCACGTACCCCCTGGAAATGTGTATGTAACTGGCGTACCCCTTGTATAGATAGATAAACCTATAGTTATAGTATAACAATGGGAATAAAATAAAACATATATATCAGTGGTTCTCAAATTTTATGCTTCACATACCCCTGGAAATGTATATGTAGCTGGCGTACCCCTTGTATAGATAGATAAAACTATAGTTATAGTATAACAATGGGAATAATATAAAACATATATATCAATGGTTCTCAACCTTTTTTGCTTCACGTACCCTCTGGAAATGTGTATGTAACTGGCGTACCCCTTAAATAGATAGATAAAACTACAGTTATAGTATAACAATGGGAATAAAATAAAACATATATATCAGTGGTTCTCAACCTTTTATGCTTCACGTACCCCCTGGAAATGTGTATGTAGCTGGCGTACCCCTTGTATAGATAGATAAAACTATAGTTATAGTATAACAATGGGAATAAAATAAAACATATATATCAATGGTTCTCAACCTTTTATGCTTCACGTACCCCCTGGAAATGTGTATATAACTGGCGTACCACTTGTATAGATAGATAAAACTACAGTTATAGTATAACAATGGGAATAAAATAAAACATATATATCAGTGGTTCTCAACCTTTTATGTTTCACGTATCCCTTGGAAATGTGTATGTAACTGACGTACCCCTTATATAAATAGATAAAACTATAGTTATAGTATGACAATGGGAATAAAATAAAAGATATATATCAGTGTTTCTCAATCTTTTATGCTTCACGTACCCCCTGGAATTGTGTATGTAACTGGCGTACCCTTGTATAGATAGATAAAACTATAGTTATAATATAACAATGGGAATAAAATAAAAGATATATATCAGTGGTTCTTAACCTTTTATGCTTCACGTACCCCCTGGAAATGTGTATGTAACTGGCGTACCCCTTGTATAGATAGATAAAACTATAGTTATAATATATCAATGGGAATAAAATAAAACATACATATCAGTGATTCTCAACCTTTTATGCTTCACGTACCCCCTGGAAATGTGTAGGTAACTGGCGTACCCCTTGTATAGATAGATAAAACTTTAGTTATAGTATAACAATGGGAATAAAATAAAACATATATATCAGTGGTTCTCAACCTTTTATGCTTCACGTACCCCCTGGAAATGTGTATGTAACTGGCGTACCCCTTGTATAGATAGATAAAACTATAGTTATAATATAACAATGGGAATAAAATAAAACATATATATCAGTGGTTCTCAACCTTTTATGCTTCACGTACCCCCTGGAAATGTGTATGTAGCTGGCGTACCCCTTGTATAGATAGATAAAACTATAGTTATAGTATAACAATGGGAATAAAATAAAACATATATATCAATGGTTCTCAACCTTTTATGCTTCACGTACCCCCTGGAAATGTGTATATAACTGGCGTACCACTTGTATAGATAGATAAAACTACAGTTATAGTATAACAATGGGAATAAAATAAAACATATATATCAGTGGTTCTCAACCTTTTATGTTTCACGTATCCCTTGGAAATGTGTATGTAACTGACGTACCCCTTATATAAATAGATAAAACTATAGTTATAGTATGACAATGGGAATAAAATAAAAGATATATATCAGTGTTTCTCAATCTTTTATGCTTCACGTACCCCCTGGAATTGTGTATGTAACTGGCGTACCCTTGTATAGATAGATAAAACTATAGTTATAATATAACAATGGGAATAAAATAAAAGATATATATCAGTGGTTCTTAACCTTTTATGCTTCACGTACCCCCTGGAAATGTGTATGTAACTGGCGTACCCCTTGTATAGATAGATAAAACTATAGTTATAATATATCAATGGGAATAAAATAAAACATACATATCAGTGATTCTCAACCTTTTATGCTTCACGTACCCCCTGGAAATGTGTATGTAACTGGCGTACCCCTTGTATAGATAGATAAAACTTTAGTTATAGTATAACAATGGGAATAAAATAAAACATATATATCAGTGGTTCTCAACCTTTTATGCTTCACGTACCCCCTGGAAATGTGTATGTAACTGGCGTACCCCTTGTATAGATAGATAAAACTATAGTTATAATATATCAATGGGAATAAAATAAAACATACATATCAGTGATTCTCAACCTTTTATGCTTCACGTACCCCTGGAAATGTGTTTGTAACTAGCGTACCCCTTGCATAGATAGATTAAATTATAGTTGTAGTATAAGAATGGGAATAAAATAAAATATAAATATATATACATATTTAATTTTGTACTTACAGTCGCTCAAAAAATATCCGAACACTGTGGTTGACTACAGAATTCAGAAAAAATATCTGGCAACGATTTTTTTAGAAATTAGTGATCTGGCAACCTTCGTGTCACGTGACGCGAAGTTTGCCAGATCACTAATTTCTAAAAAAATCGTTGCCAGATATTTTTTCTCAATTCTGTAGTCAACCACAGTGTTCAGATACCTTTTTGAGCGATTGCATATCGGGAACTACAGGCAGGGCCGCTTTATCCATTAGGCCGACTAAGAACAGTGCCTAGGGCCTACGAATGTTATAAAGCCTACAATATTTCACTTGAAAAAAATATATAAACAAAAAGAAGCAAAAAAATTCCAAAATGAAAAAAAAACATAAAATTTTAATTTAAAATATTTATTTAGATATTTGAATGACAAAAACAATAATTTAAGTCGTCGCGTTTCTCAACAGCCTCACAAACCCAGTAGGTCTAGTGGATACTTTTAGTTTAATGTTTAAATGTTCGTTTCGCGACATTTTGTATGTGCAAATTCAGAAATTATGTGGGGCGGGGGTGGCTCAGTCGGTAGCGCGCCACGCTCGTAATCTGTAATACCCAGGTTCGAGTCCCAGCTGGGTCAGCGTTGAGATTTACCTCCGCAAAATTCCTCGCCCTGCCCACGGTCAGTAGGGGACACCGATGGGCTTGGAAAGGCCGCCGTCCGTCGGATGGGACGTTAAGCCGTGGCCCCCGTGTGCTGGAGAGTCATACCCTCTGCACGTTAAAGAACACGCTGGATGGCCTTGACGGGAGGCTACCATCTGTCTCCTAATAGCTGTTCCAGTGGGTCCCCTCACCCAACCTTTTCTGAGCCTAAGGGGTCCTTGTGACCTGGCCAATTAGTCCATGGTGTGCAAAAAAGTTCCGCTCAGAGGTAAAACAACCCAACTCTTTGAGAAGCTTCTTTCTCGTTCGGCACTTGTTCCGAAAACGGATAGATAGATTCTGAATGTAATGTTTACATTCGGAAAACTTGCTATGAGCTTATCATCGATTTGTGCACGAATCATATCTAAATATTTTGCGAGTATTTTCAAAATTCATAAATTGTTTTTTGTGCGTGTAAACGATGAAATTAGCATAAAAATGAGTAAAAATATCCGACACACAGGCCTCTAGAAATAAAAGTGCCTAGGGCCTACGAAGGTCTTAAAACGACCCTGACCACAGAGTACCGAATTCTGTCGGAAAAAAAAAATTTGGATAGTTTGCAACGAAGCCATGGCAAAGAACGTATAAGGAAAAGAAGTTCAGCTTTGACAAAGCGTAAGTGGCGACCTCAAGTGGTGTTTCGATTCGTATCGTGCATTTGATTAAGCTGGGAAGCAAACAATAAGGGGCAAAGGAATTATGCATCAAAAAATTTATATTTTAAAAAAGGAAAAAAAGTAACTGCACTTTGTATTTGAAAAAAATAATATCATGATTTTAATAAAGGTTTATTTTCTCCATTGGAATTATTTTTCGTTGAACCAACAATTATAAATTGAACGCATAGAGAAGATTTGAAATTAGCCTGAAGTTAATTTATAGAACAAATTATTACAATTAGAAGCTTTCTTGGTTGCATAGAAACAGGAAACAGAATTGATATTAATATACTCTGCAAGGATATCAATGGGAAATTATTACGTAGGAAAAGCGAAGAGAATGGAAGTTGACAGTAACATGTAATTACAAAAGCGTTCGTCCCCTGTAATGTTCGTTTCACCTCTACGCCAAATGCACGATACTCGATTTTACATTAATCTCTATGGAAGCTTAACTTCTTCTCCCTCTACATTCTTTGGCCATGGGCCATGATCAACGCCGGATAAACCTTCCCATTGAATCTGTGTTAAAAACTGACTTAAAGCGTGGTTTTAGTTAAAAACTAATTTATATTACGGCCGGTTGCTGTTCAGCTAATAATAAGTAAGCTTAAAATTAATCCTCAATCATTCGATTGCCACAGAGAGGTGATGACAAGCTCTGATCAGAATCAAACGTCATAGATTTGACCTCTGAGAGACTTTTTTGCACACATTGGCCTAAATGGCCTGGTCACAAGGACCCCGAGGTCCCAGAGAACGTTAACGGAGGGTAACCCACTGGACAACTGTTGGGAGACAGGTGGTAGCTTCTTTTCAATGTCATCCAGCGTGTCCTTTAACGTTCACAAGGTATGGCTCTCCAGCACACGAGGCCAAGGCTTAACTTCCCATCCGACGGACGGCATACTTTGCAAGCCCAGGTTGCCAGATCACTAATTTCTAAAAAAAACGATGCCAGATATTTTTTCTGAATTCTGTAATCAACCATAGTGTTCGGATACTTTTTTCAGCGACTGTGTCAGGCATCCATGTACTACCGATACGATGCTGTATTTGCTGTATTAATGATCTGGCAACCTTCGTGTCACGTGACACGAAGGTTGCCAGATCACTAATTTCTAAAAAAAATCGTTGCCAGATACTTTTTCTGAATTCTGTAATCAACCATGGTGTTCGGATACTTTTTTGAGCGACTGTAGGTGGTCATATTATTTTGATACTAGATCGTGTGGGCTCACTCACGGATATATTGAGCGTATGCAGTTACCGTTCACAGCAAACTGGAGCGTGTGCAGTAACTGCACACGCTCCAGTTTGCTGTGAACAATAACTATAGCGTGTACAGTTGCTGTACATGCTCCAGATATTTTTCCTGAATTCTGTAATCAACCATAGTGTTCGGATATTTTTTTAATATATATAATGCGCATGAATATACAGTATAATACAATGAATATGGAGCGTGTGCAGTTACCGTTCACAGCAAACTGGATCGGTTGCGGCTAATGTTCACAGCACATTGGATCGTGTGAGCTCACAAAGACCTGGATCGTGTGGGCTCACTCACGGAAATATTGAGCGTGTGCAGTACTGCACACGCTCCAGTTTGCTGTGAACGGTAACTGGAGCGTGTACAGTTGCTGTACACGCTCCAGATATTTTTTCTGAATTCTGTAATCAACCATAGTGTTCGGATACTTTTTTGAGCGACTGTACACTTCTCGAAGAAGAACACAAATCAGTCGCCAGATATCTCCCTCGTCGATTCGGTGACAGCCTGGAGCCATAATTCTCCGAAGCTCCATTCTCCACTTCATCGCAAATTGTTTCCAATTTCCCGCATCAGCTTTATTTGCTCCCACGCGGATGATAAAAGAAGCACGAGCTGGAGAAAAATACAAAAAAACCCCGTCCAAAATTCATTGCGTCGCCCTTTTCTTGTTCAGCGGTTCATCCGAAGACCTTTATGTGCTTTTGCACCTACCCGTGATAAAAACCGTACACAACGAGACAGAAATAGCACGAGATTCCCAAAAGCACACATAACCTCGGCAGCACGGGACATATTAAAAGATCCCGAGCCTCCGTGGACCCGTTCTCATTGGGCCAATGCCGACACTTCGTCCGGGAGGCGGGAGAGATTAGGAACCGCCGCCTGCCTGCCGTCAGTGCAGGGGTCACATTGACTGGAGCTGGAAGTGTGGATCGATCGCCAGAGACTCTCGAAGTGGGTCAGTGGTAGTCGCCCACGTGCGGCAGGGGTGAGAGGGTTGCTGGAGGGGAATGGCAACAGGCTCGAATCAGTTCGCTTCGGAATCATTTCTTCCTCGTGACAGGTGTTGTGCGGAGGGGATTTTGAGGGATAGGATGGGTTACCTTTGAGTGGCATTTTTTGTACACAATTGGTTAAATGGACAGGGCACAAGGACCCTGAGGTCTCAGAGAAGATTGGGATGGTTGGGTTGTTTTACCTCTGAGCGGCATTTTTTTGCACAGCATGGGCTAAATGGCCAGGTCACATGGACTCAGAGAAGATTGGGGGAGGGGACCCATTTGGACAGCTGTTGGGAGACAAGATGGTAGCCTCCCGTCAAGGCCATCCAGCATGTTCTTTAACGTGCACAGGGTATGGCTCTCCCGCAACGGGTTCACGGCTTAACGTCCCATCAGACGGACGGCGGCCTTTCCAAGCCCATCGGTGTCCCCTACTGACCGTGGGCAGGGCGGGAAATTTTGCGGAGATAAATCTCAATGCTGACCCAGCTGAGACTCGAACCTGGGAACTACAGATTACGAGCCTGGCGGACTACCAACTTAGCCACCCCCGCCCTCAAGGTTGGGATGAGGGAACACACTAGACAGATATTGTGAGACAGAGAGTAGTCTCCCTACAAGACCATCCAACGTGTTCTTTAACGTGCACAGAGGCGGGAGTGGCTCACCCAGCAGCTTACCAGACTCTAATCTGCAGTTCCCAAGGTTCGAGTCTCAGGTGGGCCGGGGGCGGGGGTTGCTCAGTCGGAAGCGCGCCAGACTCGTAATCTGTAGTTCCCAGGTTCGAGTTCCAGCTGGGTCAGCGTTGAGATTTATCTCCGCAAAATTCCCTACCTGCCCACTGTCAGTAGGGGACACCGATGGGCTTGGAAAGGCCGCCGTCCGTCGGATGAGACGTTAAGCCGTGGCCCCGTGTGCGGGAGAGCCATACCCTGTGCACGTTAAAGAACACGCTGGATGGCCTTGACGGGAGGCTACCATCTGTCTCCCAACAGCTGTTCCAGTGGGTCCCCTCCCCCAACTTTCTCTGAGCCTTCGGGGTCCATGTGACCTGGCTATTTAGCCCATGGTGTGCAAAAAAGTGCCGCTCAGAGGTAAAACAACCCAAAGTGCACAGAGTATGTTTCTCGTGCACAAGGAACCAGGAACGTTTGCTTTTCCAAGCTCATTCATGTCTCCTTTTTGAACCAGTTGGCGCAGGGAGTTGGTTTAGCGGAGATCAATCTCATCACTGGCATGGGTGGGAACCTGGGAACTACAGATTGAAAGTCTGGCGCTCTAAGGACCGAGTTAACACCCATCCCAAGAGGATTTCAGGGAGGCATTGTCCATTTTGACAATGACAATGCAGATGTGTGGGAAGTGGGGTGAGGTAAGGGGCCACGCCCCCTATTCTGAATAGGGGTGAGGTAAGGGACCACACCCACTATTCAGAATAGGGGGTGAGGTAAGGGGCCACGCCCCCTATTCTGAATAGGGGTGAGGCAAGGGACCACACCCCTATTCAGAATAGGGGTGAGGTAAGGGGCCACGCCCCCTATTCAGAATAGGGGGTAAGGTAAGGGGCCACGCCCCCTATTCTGAATAGGGGTTGAGGTAAGGGACCGCACCCCTATTCAGAATAGGGGGTGAGGTAAGGGGTCACGCTCCCTATTCAGAATAGGGGGTGAGGTAAGGGGCCACGCCCCTATTCAGAATAGGGGTGAGGTAGGGGGCCACGCCCTCTATTCAGAATAGGGGGTAAGGTAAAGGACCACGCCCTTATTCAGAATAGGGGGTAAGGTAAAGGACCACGCCCTTATTCAGAATAGGGGTGAGGTAAGGGGCCACGCCCCCTATTCAGAATACTGGTAAGGATAATATAGACAAAAATTATTTAACCTGTTTATATTTCATTCATTTTACCAATCTCTTGGCCCTCCCATTCTTACATTTTTCCATCTCGACTGTCTCCCTTAGTCACAACCCTCGGACACCTTAGACACATTCCTCTAGACACAATCTTCGGATCCCTTAATTTCAACTCTCGGATTCCATAGACACATCCCTCTAGACACAATCTTCGGATCCCTTAATTTCAACTCTCGGATTCCATAGACACATCCCTCTAGACACAATCTCCGGATCCCTTAATTTCAACTCTCGGATTCCATAGACCCATCCCTCTAGACACAATCTTCGGATCCCTTAATTTCAACTCTCGGATTCCATAGACACATCCCTCTAGACACAATCTTCGGATCCCTTAATTTCAACTCTCGGATTCCATAGACACATCCCTCTAGACACAATCTTCGGATCCCTTAATTTCAACTCTCGGATTCCATAGACACATCCCTCTAGACACAATCTCCGGATCCCTTAATTTCAACTCTCGGATTCCATAGACAAAATGTTTAGATCCCTTAGTCACATACTTCGAACCTCTTAGTCACAACTCTTGGACTCCTTAGTCACAACTCTCAGATCCCTCAGTCACAATCCTCGGATCCCTGAGTTCAAAATTCAATTCACAACTCTCAGACACTGAAGAGAAGACAACCTTTGGATGCCTTAGTCACATACCACGGATCTCTTAGTCAAAAAACTCTTGGATCCTTTAGTCACAACCCTCGGACACCTTAGTCAAAACTCTTTGACCCCTTGGTCACAATCCTCGTATCCCTTAGTCATACCCTCGGTTCCCTTAGTCACAACCCTCGGTTCCCTTAGTCACAATTCTCGGATCCCCTAGTCATAACTCACGCATCCTTTAGACATAATTCGTGAATTTCTTAGTCATAGTCTACGGAGCTTCTCCCAAACTTCTCTGAGCCCTTGGGTCCTTGTGATCTAGCCATTTAGCCCATTGTGTGCGAAAAAAAGTATCGCTAAGAGGAAAAACAACCTAACACGACCCCATCTTCACATTTGGTTCCTTGCAGTTACTCCATTTAGCTCATTGTAGGCAAAAGAAAGAAAATCCTCTAAGATCTCAAACAATCTAACCCATAAAATGTAAACATAAAAACTCAGTTACACACACACCTCGGATCCCTTGGTCACAACTCCCTCGGACACCTTAGTCAAAACTCTTTGGACCCCTTTGGTCACAATCCTCGTATCCCTTAGTCATACTCTTTGATCCCTTAGTCACAACTCTCGGATCCCCTAGTCATAACTTGGGCGGGGTGGCTCAGTCGGTAGCACGCCACGCTCGTAATCTGTAGTTCCCAGGTTCGAGTCCCAGCTGGGTCAGCGTTGAGATTTATCTCCGCAAAATTCCCCGCCCTGCCCACGGTCAGTAGGGGACACCGATGGGCTTGGAAAGGCAGCCATCCGTCGGATCGGACGTTAAGCCGTGGCCCCGTGTGCGGGAGAGACACGCCGGATGGAAACACGCTGGATGGCCTTGACGGGAGGCTACCATCTGTCTCCCAACAGCTGTTCCAGTGGGTCCCCTCTCCCAACCTTCTCTGAGCCTTCGGGGTCCATGTGACCTGGCCATTAAGCCCATTGTGTGCAAAAAAAGTGTCACTAAGAGGTAAAACAACCTAACACGACCCCATGTTCACATTTGGTTCCTTGCAGTTACTCTATTTAGCTCATTGTAGGCAGAAGAAAGAAAATCCTCTAAGATCTCAAACAATCTAACCCATAAAATCCACTCCCTGCTGCTCGTGATGCTCGTGAACGCCTCTTAACACTCGAAGCAGTCGATGCGGCACACTCGGTAGTTAATCTCGTCGACATCTCTCTGCTCGCGACAGAGAGTCAACTGCACGTTGGCTGACGTTATTGATCACCCTGAGCAAGTCATTGCTTGGGGCGATGCGATAGTTTGCCATGCTGGAAGATGTCGCAGCATTCGGATCAGTGTTTCTCACTTTCCAAAAGATCCTCAATTTCTAGAAACAGTGGTGGGCTGTTTTATGTCTGAGCGATACTTCTTTGCACATGGGATAAATGGCCAGGTCACAAGGAGCCCGAAGCTCAGAGAAAGTCGAACGGAAAATCAGAGAAGTTTAAGAAGCAAATCGACTGGGGGGAGGAGGGGACCCACTGGAACAGCTGTTGGGAGACAGATGGTAGCCTCCCGTCAAGGCCATCCAGTGTGTTCTTTAATGTGCCAGGGTATGGCTCTCCTGCACACGGAGCCACGGCTTAATGTCCCATCCGACGGACGGCGACCTTTCAAGGCCCATCGATGCCCCCTACTGACCGTGGGCAGGGAGGGGAGTTTTGCGGAGATAAATCTCAACGCTGACCCAGCTGGGACTCGAACCTGGGAACTACAGATTACGAGCCTGGTGCGCTAATGACTGAGCCACCCCCGCCCCACTTAGTTTAGAAGTTATAGAGCTTCTTAGTTAGCTTCCACTAATATAACATGAAGGGAATTGGTCATAATTTTGTGAGCACTGAGTATATATGAGCAATTAATACTGTCTTTACTTAAGAACTATTTTTATTTTAATCTATCTTCTCAGTTGGGTTGTTTTACCTCTGAGCGGCACTTTTTTGCACACCATGGGCTAAATGGCCAGGTCACATTGACCCCGAAGGCTCGGAGAAGGTTATGGGAGGGGACCCACTGGAATAGCTGTTGGGAGACAGATGGTAGCCTCCCGTCAAGGCCATCCAGCGTGTTCTTTAACGTGCATAGGGTGTGTCTCTCCCGCACACGGGGCCACGGCTTAACGTCCCATCCGACGGACGGCGGCCTTTCTAAACCCATCGGTGTCCCCTACTGACCGTGGGCAGGGCGGGGGAATTTTGCGGAGATAAATCTCAACGCTGACCCAGTTGGGACTCGAACCTGGGAACTACAGATTAAGAGCCTGGCACGCTACCGACTGAGCCACCCCCGCCCCTATCTTCTCAGTAAACACTACTTCGATATGAATCATGTCATTGCTCGTTTTCAATGAAAGAGTTTTCCCTTTACTAAAAATAAACAAATATATTTCAATAAATTTTTCTGAAATGCAAATGGATGATTAATTAATATTTGATCTTTCTGCTTGATTTGTCATCGAAGTATTCAATTTTGGCACCAAAATTCTCTCAAAAATTCACTCTCATAAATCGTGGATCATTTACCAATATCATTTTTCACGCAAATTTAAATAACGTATCAATATCGATTTTTTTTCTCTTAAATCCGTTTCAAGAGCTTTGTTTCATGAATTCCTTTCTCTTAGTGGACACAGCCAGGTAAACGTGCAGCCAGACCCTTATTTATCTCCGCAAAATTCCTCGCCTTGCCCACGGTCAGTAGGGGACACCAATGGGCTTGGAAAGGCCGCCGTCCGTCTGATGGGACGTTAAGCGTATTACTCCGTGTGCGGGAGAGCCATATACTATGCACGTTAAAGAACACACTGGATGGCCTTGATGGGAGGCTACCATCTGTCTCCCAACAGCTGTTCCAGTGGGTCCCCTCTCCCAACCTTCTCTGAGCCTTCGGGGTCCATGTGACCTGGCCATTTAGCCCATTGTGTGCAAAAAAGTGCCGCTCAGAGGTAAAACAACCCAATCCAACCCTGTGCATATTAAAGAACACAATGAATGGCCTTGACGGGAGGCTACCATCTGTCTCCCAACAGCTGTTCCACTGAGTCCTCTCCCCCAAGCTTCTCTGACACTTCGGGGTCCTTGTGACCTGGCCATTTAGCCCATGGTGTGCAAAAAAGTGCCGCTCAGAGGTAAAACATCCCAACCTCCATGACCGATTCTGATTCTCTGTTCGGGCGACAGACCCTAGATCGTCGAAGTAGGCAATCTCATGTAGTCTGTGATGGCGAAACACCTGGAGATCATCGAGCAATCTTGGCCCTGTACGATCATTTAAGCTAATGTTTCCCAAAGTGAGCGATACCACCCCCTGGGGGGGGCGATGGAACGATCCAGGGGGTCGGCAGTAGCCTCGGGTGCAATTGAGGGGGGGGGCGGTGAAAGCATAAAAAAAGAAGGGAAGACAAGAAATTTTTGAAAAACCGTTCGTAGTGATTACTTTATTTTCCAAATAAACACATAAAATTATCCTTCGTTATCTTAATTTTCTGTGTGTAAATGCGAATGTTACTATGGTTGATTTTAATAAATAATTTTATAATTTCGAGCTTCAAGGTGTCTTATTTACAGCAACATCTTTTTTTACTGTGTTGTAGGACGTAGGTAGATATATTGATACATAAAAGAACGCAAATTTGTCACTGCATCTTTCTGTCTGTTCGCTTAAAGAAGGTAGATTTCCAGGGGACGTCGAGTAATTTTTTTCTGAAAAGGGGGCTTTAGGACAAATAAGTTTGGAAACCTATGATTTAAACAATTGTAGTTGGTCGTATTGGGTCGGGATTGAAAAGTGAGTGTCCACCTTAAGGGCGGCGGTGGCTGAGTTGGTAGTGCGTCAAGCTCGCAATCTACAGTACCCAAGTTCGACTCCCAACTCGGCCAGCGTTGAGATTTATCTCCGGAAACCTCTCCGTCCTGCACCCGGTCGGTAGGGGACACCGATTGACTTGAAAAGGGCGCTCCCGTCAGATGGGACATTAACCTGAGTCCGACTTGTGCTGTAGAGCCACGCTATCTGCTCGTTAAATGACACGCTGGATGGCCTTAATGGAGGCTACCATATATCTCCTATCAGCTGTCCTGTGAGTCCCCTTCCCCAAACTTCTTTGGTGGGACCTTGGGAGTATCAGCTGTCCTGTGAGTCCCCTTCCCCAAACCTCTTTGGTGGGACCTTGGGAGTATCAGGTGTCCTGTGAGTCCCCTTCCCCAAACCTCTTTGGTGGGACCTTGGGAGTATCAGCTGTCCTGTGAGTCCCCTTCCCCAAACCTCTTTGGTGGGACCTTGGGAGTATCAGCTGTCCTGTGAGTCCCCTTCCCCAAACCTCTTTGGTGGGACCTTGGGAGTATCAGCTGTCCTGTGAGTCCCCTTCCCCAAACCTCTTTGGTGGGACCTTGGGAGTATCAGGTGTCCTGTGAGTCCCCTTCCCCAAACCTCTTTGGTGGGACCTTGGGAGTATCAGCTGTCCTGTGAGTCCCCTTCCCCAAACCTCTTTGGTGGGACCTTGGGAGTATCAGATGTCCTGTGAGTCCCCTTCCCCAAACCTCTTTGGTGGGACCTTGGGAGTATCAGCTGTCCTGTGAGTCCCCTTCCCCAAACCTCTTTGATGGGACCTTGGGAGTATCAGCTGTCCTGTGAGTCCCCTTCCCCAAACCTCTTTGGTGGGACCTTGGGAGTATCAGCTGTCCTGTGAGTCCCCTTCCCCAAACCTCTTTGGTGGGACCTTGGGAGTATCAGCTGTCCTGTGAGTCCCCTTCCCCAAACCTCTTTGGTGGGACCTTGGGAGTATCAGCTGTCCTGTGAGTCCCCTTCCCCAAACCTCTTTGGTGGGACCTTGGGAGTATCAGCTGTCCTGTGAGTCCCCTTCCCCAAACCTCTTTGGTGGGACCTTGGGAGTATCAGCTGTCCTGTGAGTCCCCTTCCCCAAACCACTTTGGTGGGACCTTGGGAGTATCAGCTGTCCTGTGAGTCCCCTTCCCCAAACCTCTTTGGTGGGACCTTGGGAGTATCAGCTGTCCTGTGAGTCCCCTTCCCCAAACCTCTTTGGTGGGACCTTGGGAGTATCAGCTGTCCTGTGAGTCCCCTTCCCCAAACCTCTTTGGTGGGACCTTGGGAGTATCAGCTGTCCTGTGAGTCCCCTTCCCCAAACCTCTTTGGTGGGACCTTGGGAGTATCAGCTGTCCTGTGAGTCCCCTTCCCCAAACCTCTTTGGTGGGACCTTGGGAGTATCAGCTGTCCTGTGAGTCCCCTTCCCCAAACCTCTTTGGTGGGACCTTGGGAGTATCAGGTGTCCTGTGAGTCCCCTTCCCCAAACCTCTTTGGTGGGACCTTGGGAGTATCAGCTGTCCTGTGAGTCCCCTTCCCCAAACCTCTTTGGTGGGACCTTGGGAGTATCAGCTGTCCTGTGAGTCCCCTTCCCCAAACCTCTTTGGTGGGACCTTGGGAGTATCAGCTGTCCTGTGAGTCCCCTTCCCCAAACCTCTTTGGTGGGACCTTGGGAGTATCAGCTGTCCTGTGAGTCCCCTTCCCCAAACCTCTTTGGTGGGACCTTGGGAGTATCAGCTGTCCTGTGAGTCCCCTTCCCCAAACCTCTTTGGTGGGACCTTGGGAGTATCAGGTGTCCTGTGAGTCCCCTTCCCCAAACCTCTTTGGTGGGACCTTGGGAGTATCAGCTGTCCTGTGAGTCCTCTTCCCCAAACCTCTTTGGTGGGACCTTGGAGTCTAGTGACCTGGCTACTTAAGCCATTGTGCGCAAAAAAGTGTCACTCAGAGGTAAAACAGCCCAACAACTAGCCCCAACTTTATTTCTTAAAATTGAATTAATAACAGTGAAATATTCGTACATCCCTAACGCAAATTAATTTTACTCCTGATCCTACCATAATCACATTTTTGCAATTTGTAATGACTCTAGTTGGATTGGTTTGTTCTACCTCTAAGCGGCACTTTTTTTGCACACCATGGGCTAAATGGCCAAGTCACATGGACCCTGAAGGCTCAGAGAAGGTTGGGGGTGGCGACCCACTGGAACAGCTGTTGGGAGATAGACGGTAGCCTCCCATCCAGCGTGTTCTTTGACGTGCACAGGGTATGGCTCTCCCGCACACGGGACACGGCTTAACGTCCCAGCCGACGGACGGTGGCCTTTCCAAGCCCATCGGTGTCTCCTACTGACCGTGGGCAGGGCGGAGAATTTTGCGGAGATAAATGGACTTGAACCTCGAAACTGCAGATTACGAGCCTGGCGCACTACTGACTAAGCCACCCCCGCCCCAATGACTCTAGTAAGAAGACACAGAATGCGCGCTCTTAACTCATTACCATTGTCCCGATAATTCCCATTCCTCTTTCACACCTTTAAGAAGCCATACGACTCAGATACGTCTCAAGAATCTCATCCTCTCAATTAGAGTAGAGCTAAAACCAGGAAAATAATCTTCAAGACGACGAAACTCCGAAATGCTTTTGAACTGGTTCATTTAAGAAGTAGGCAATAGCAACAAGCAACCGTTCCCTTAATCAGACTTCTACGAGTGTCTGTCACATGCTAGCGCAAAATCCACATTCACACGGAAACAACTTAATTAGGAAAATCCGTCCAGCTACAAATTAGAAGCTTTCTGATCTCGTATGTCGAGTTAGTAATTCCAGATAGTCGACCAAATTCTGAGAGGGCGTTAAGTGAAGATGGAGATGAATGGATTTCCCAACGACACAGCTCCTCAATATTCGTCTCTTCAAAGTCGTATGTATCACGAGGGCGTTCCGTCTCTATTGGAGTGTTAATAGCAGCATGTTTCCAGAATTTGACGCACTTCCTGATGTTGACGGAGTCCTGTTATGAGTCTCTTCAGTCTGCTGTATGAAGTGCGTATAGTTTGGATGACATTTAAATACCCAGTTATCCCAAGTTGGTGATGTTTAACACTTCTTGAAACGGATGAACTTCCGAAAGTTAAAATTGAGAGAAGTGGAGCAGCACCTCCTCACCACTTCTCCAATGCTCCTTCTTATCCTTTCAGAGTAAATTTGAATGCAACGCGAAAATTAAGAAAGCGGTGCATTCAAATTTATTTATTTTCGATTTCATTCCAAAGAGTTTTCTCATTTAGTAAAGCGGTGGTTTTTTGAGTTAATTAAATATCAGTTAGGTGGTTTGACCTCTTAGCAGCACGTCTTTTTGCACACAATGGGCTAAATGATCATGTCACAAGGACCTCGAAGGCTCAGAGAAGGTGGGGGAATGGACCCACTAGATGGTGGTCTCCTATATTCAATGCTTAATATTTAACTTAATATTCGATACTTAATATTCAATAGGTTATTTAATATTCAAAACTCAATATTCAATACGTTACTTAACATTCAATATTAAATATTCAAAAGGTTATTTAATATTCAGTTGGTTTCCCAACATTCCATAGGTTGCCCACTATTTAATAGGCTACTTAATATTCAATGCTTAATATTCAATAGGTTATTTAATATTCAAAACTCAATATTCAATAAGTTACTTAATATTGAAAAGGTTATTTAATATCAATTGGTTATTTAATATTAAAAACTCAATATTCAATAAGTTACTTAATATTGAATGCTAAATATTCAAAAGGGTATTTAATATACAATTGGTTTTCCAACATTCCATAGGTTGCCCATTATTTAATAGGTTACTTAATATTCAATGCTTAATATTCAACAGGTTATTTAATATTCAAAACTCAATATTCAATACTTTATTTAATATTCAATACTAAATATTCAAAAGGTTATTTAATATTCAATTGGCTTTCCAACATTCAAAAGGTTACTTAATATTCAATGCATAATATTCATTAGGTTACTTATTATCCAATACTCAATATTTTATAGGTTACTAAATATTCAATAGGTTACTTAATATTTAATGCTTAATATTCAATAGTTTACTTAACATTTATTACTTAATATTCAATAGGTTCCTATGCACGTTGTAATCTGTAGTTCCCAGGTTCGAGTCCCAGCTGGGTCAGCATTGAGATATATCTCCGCAAAACTCCCTGACCTGCAAACGGTCAGTAGGGGACACCGATGGGCTTTGAAAGGCCGCCGTCCTTCGGATGGGACGTTAAGCCGTGGCCCCGTGTGCGGGAGAGCCATACCCTGTACACGTTAAAGAACACGCTGGATGCCCTTGACGGGAGGCTACCATCTGTCTCCCAACAGCTGTTCCAGTGGGTCCCCTCCCCCAACCTTCTCTGAGCCTTCGGGGTCCATGTGACCTGGCCATTTAGCCCATGGTGTGCAAAAAAAGTGCCGCTCAGAGGTAAAACAACCGAACGTTAAAGAACACGCTGGATGGCCTTGACGGGAGGCTACCATCTGTCTCCCAACAGCTGTTCCAGTGGGTCCCCTCCCCCAACCTTCTCTGAGCCTTTGGGGTCCATGTGACCTGGCCATTTAGCCCATGGTGTGCAAAAAAAGTGCCGCTCAGAGGTAAAACAACCGAACGTTAAAGAACACGCTGGATGGCCTTGACTGGAGGCTACCATCTGTCTCCCAACAGCTGTTCCAGTGGGTCCTCTCCCCCAACCTTCTCTGAGCCTTTGGGGTCCATGTGAACTGGCCATTTAGCCCATGTTGTGCAAAAAAAGTGCCGCTCAGAGGTAAAACTACCCAACCCAACCTATGCACGTTTGACCCTCATCGATATCCTGCAATGGAATCTCGCCATCTACAGTTATCAACTAACTTTCCGAGTGTCGGAAGTTATCACCGTTAACCAGGGACGTCCGCAGGTGGTGGTTCCGGGAGATCCTGTCGTATTTTAGTAAATCCGCAACTTGTCTTCCTGCTTTGAAATCCAAAATAGTTATCTTTGTATAATTTAATTTTAGCCCCGTATTTTAAGTCCCACACTAAAAACAGATTAAAAAAATTATAAAAATTTCATTCCATATGGAAAATTGTTCTAACCTTTCTTGTTCGGTGGAATATTTTAGTAATTGCGAGGAAACTCCTGAAGTCTTAAGGAGCGGGGGTGGTTCAGTCGGTAGCGCGCCAGGCTCGTAATCTGTAGTTCCCAGGTTCCAGTCCCAGCTGGGTCAACGTTCAGATTTATCTCAACAAAATTCCCCGCCTTGCCCACGGTCAGTAGGGGACACCGATGGACTTGAGTTCCCAGGTTTGAGTCCCAGCTGGGTCAGCGTTGAGTTTATCTCCGCAAAATTCCGCGCCCTGCCCACGGTCAGTAGGAGACACCGATGAACTTGGAAAGGCTGCCGTCCGTCGGATGGGACGTTAAGCTGTTCCAACAGTTGTACCCGGGTCCCCTCCCCCAACCTTCTCTAAGCCTTCGGGGTCCATGTGACCGGAAGGCTTAAAAGTAAAACAACCGAACCTTGACCTCCCGGAAGCTAAATCCTGCCTACGTGTTTGCCGTTAACCCCGCTCTGCTCAAGGGGAGAAAGCGAACATCATTGGGCCTGGAGAAATCACCGTCCTTCGGATGGGACTTTAAGCCGTGGCTAAGTTTTGTTATCTTATGCAGATTAAAGAGCACGCTGGATGGTTGGTTGGTTGGTTGTTTTACCTCTGAGAGGCATTTTTTTGCACACCATGGGCTAAATGGCCAGGTCACAAGGACCCGAAGGCTCAGAGAAGTTGGGGGAGGGGACTCACTGGAACAGCTGTTGGAAGACAGATGGTAGTCTCCCGTCAAGGTCATCCAGCGTATTCTTTAACGTTGGGTTGTTTTACCTCTGAGCGGCACTTTTTTGCACACCATGGGCTAAATGGCGAGATCACAATGAAGGCTCAGAGAAGGTTGGGGGAGGGGACCCACTGGAACAGCTGTTGGGAGACAAATGGTAGCCTCCCGTCAAGGCCATCAAGGTGTTCTTTAACGTTCACAGGGTATGGCTCTCCCACACACGGGGCCGCGGCTTAACGGCGGCCTTTCCAAGCCCATCGGTGTCCCCTACTGACCGTGGGCAGGGTGGAGACGGGAGGCTACCATCTGTCTCCCAACAGCTGTTCCAGTGGGTCCCCTCCCCCAACCTTCTCAGAGCCTTCGGGGTCCTTGTGACCTGGCCATTTAGCCCATGTTGTGCAAAAAAGAGCCGCTCAGAGGTAAAACAACCGAACCGATTTATATCTGAGTCAATGGAATCCTTGTGACCAGCCAGTTAAACCCATGCAGTTGGGTTGTTTTATCTCTGAGCGGCACTTTTTTTTCAGGCAATGGGCTAAATGGACAGGTCACAATGGCCCCCAGAGGTTCAGAGAAGCTGGTGGGGGAGGGGGTCCCATTGGAAAGCTGTTAGGAGACAGATGGTAGTTTCCCGACGAGGTAATAGAGCATGTTCTTTAACGTACACAGAGTATGGCTCTCCCGCACACGGAGCCACGGCTTAACATACGTTTCCGACGGACGTTTCCGACCCATCAGTGTTCCCTACTGACTTAGAGCAGGTCGGGGTGATTTGAGAAGTTAAATCTCAATGCTGTCCCAGCTGGGACTGGACCAGGGAACTGCAGATTACGAGCCTGGGGCAGTACCAACTAAGTCACTCTCGCCCCACACCATTCGTTGCGTAATAGACCCACTCGAAGTAAATCTACAACCTAACCCTATTTAGCCTCGTTTCATCACCTATAGAACCGTAACTGCGATAAAATAATAATAAATAATATAATAATAAATACCTCCTCAAGCAGCTGCTTGCCATAGAGGTCTGACAGGAGCCTGCTAGTTTAATACGACACAGCAGAAGGTCTGTGAGGATGGCGGGACATCAACAGAAAAACAACGCAAATATCCGTGCCTTATCCGGGGATCGAAACCACTTCACTTAGATCAGTAGACCAGCGCGCTAACCACTCAGATATGCGACGGTAATAAAAAAATTAATAAATGTTTTGTGGAAAAAATTATACCGAAATATGGGACTTGAACCCGCATCTCTCCAGTAAGGTTGTTTGGGTTGTTTTACCTCTGAGCGGCACTTTTTTGCACACCATGGGCTAAATGGCCAGGTCATATGGACCCCGAAGGCTCAGAGAAGGTTGGGGGAGGGGACCCACTGGAACAGCTGTTGGGAGACAGATGGTAGCCTCCCGTCAAGGCCATCCAGCGTGTTCTTTAACGTGCACAGGGTATGGCTCTCCCGCACACGGGGCCACGGCTTAACGCCCCATCCAACGGACGGCGGCCTTTCCAAGCCCATCGGTGTCCCCTACTGACCGTGGGAAGGGCGGGGAATTTTGCGGAGATAAATCTCAATGCTGACCCAGCTGGGACTCGAACCTGGGAACTACAGATTACAAGCCTGGCGCGCTACCGACTAAGCCAAAATGTCCAAAATGTCCAAAATCGTTTCATTTTTTTTTAAAGGGTTGGGTTGTTTTACCTCTGAGCGGCACTTTTTTGCACACCATGGGCTAAATGGCCGGGTCACATGGACCCCGAAGGCTCAGAGAAGGTTGGGGGAGGGGACCCACTGGAACAGCTGTTGGGAGACAGATGGTAGCCTCCCGTCAAGGCCATCCAGCGTGTTCTTTAACGTGCACAGGGTATGGCTCTCCCGCACACGGGGCCACGGCTTAACGCCCCATCCAACGGACGGCTCCTTTCCAAGCCCATCGTTGTCTCCTACTGACCGTGGGCAGGTCGGGGAGTTCTGCGGAGATAAATCTCAACGCTGACCCACATCTCTCCAGAAACAAACCCGAGCATTCTACCATTGAACTAATGCCAGCTGTGTCTTTTTTTCCACTATGTATGACTTTAAACTTTTTCCACAAAATATTTATTGATTTATAGACGTTAAAAAGTTAACAGGTTTAATTTAAAATAATTATTATTGTGACTCGAATCCTTCTGTACCCTCTCCGCAAAATTCCCCGCCCTGCCCATGGTCAGTAGGGGACACCGATGGGCTTGGAAAGGCCGTCGTCCGTCGGATGAGACATTCAGCCGTGGCCCCGTGTGCGGAAGAGCCATACCCTGCGCACGTTAAAGAACACGCTGGATGGCCTTGACGGGAGGCTACCATCTGTCTCCCAACAGCTGTTCCAGTGGGTCCCCTCCCCCAACTTTCTCTGAGCCTTCGGGGTCCATGTGACCTGGCCATTTAGCCCATGGAGTGCAAAAAAGTGCCGCTCAGAGGTAAAACAACCCAACCAAATCTTCTGTAGCCAAATAAGTAACTCAGGGACAAAATAACAGAACCAATTAAAACTTTAAAAAAAACATCCCAGATAATCCACCTGAAAATTTCACTCCGGCAAAATTTTTTTCTAAAAACTACCAACCTGGAATAAATACATTCTTAGAGCTCGATGATTAATCGGTTACGTTTAACATTTCTGCTTATTATCGGATTTCTTTATATTCTTCGAGAAGTTATCGCAACCATCGTCTTTGCCTTGGGAGTGCTGGTATTCCCAGTTCTTTAATAATCACTCGTTGGAGTTTTAATTAAAGACGAAAGGAAATGCGTAATAGGAAATGACGCAGACAAGATGAAAGAGGAAAATTCATCAGTGGTTCCTTTGATCCGTAGATGGCGAACGAAACGGAAACAAGATGTGGGAGGAAATTAAGGTTAAGATATAATTACCGACTCTTCGTGGCATGGGAGCGTAAGATGCACTCGCAAAACTAATGCTTTAACTCGAGAAAATGATGTTATATGTTATGCCACACAATTCCGTGGTCCAATAGTGTAACGTTGCTGGGTGAATAAAGCAAGAAAAACGTTACAAAAAAATATAACGGTAGTTAAAATGTTTCTTTATTAATCTAAAAACATTATTTTTATTGAACTTTATAAAAATATGCAAAAAAAGGTTTTTCTGGTATGTGAAACTAGTTTTTCATGAGGCTAATTAAAAATTGTTTTTATTTAATTTTACTTTGACATCTGTAAAGCTACTCTAGTGTGTATTATTTTGATAGATGAATAGAGTGATAATATGCCGTATCCAGAGGCAAAATTAGCAGTTGTTTTGGGTTGTTTTACCTCTGAGCGGCACTTTTTTGCACACCATGGGCTAAATGGCCAGGTCACATGGACCCCGAAGGCTCAGAGAACGTTGGGGAGGGGACCCATTGGAACAGATGTTGGGAGACATATGGTAGCCTCCCGTCAAGGCCATCCAGTTTGTTCTTTAACGTGCACAGGGTATGGCTCTCCCGCACACGGGGCCACGGCTTAACGTCCCATCCGACGGACGGTGGTCTTCCCAAGCCCATCGGTGTCCCCTACTGACCGTGGGCAGGGCAGGGAATTTTGCGGAGATAAATCTCAACGCTGACCCAGCTGGGACTCGAACCTGGGAACTACAGATTACGAGCCTGTCGCGCTACCGACTGAGCCACCCGCGCCCCAAAATTAGCAGTGGTTGTGATGGTGTGTGTAGGGGGGGGGATGGAATCAACTGAAGCATTCGAGAAAGAATGAGTGTGTTTTTTAATGATATTTTTGCTGAAATATGTGTAATATATTTACTATTGCTATTATTTACGTTGCTATTATTAATGTTGTTATTACGTTGCTATTATTTCTATTATTTACGTTTGCTATTTTTTTGCCCCTATATCGTTATTAAAATTCTCTAAGGAGAGGTGTTATTTTACCTCTGAGTAGCACTTTTTTTTCGCACAATGGGCTAAATGGCCAGGTCACAAGGTTGGGTTGGGTTGTTTTACCTCTGAGCGGCACTTTTTTGCACACCATGGGCTAAATGGCCAGGTCACATGGACCCCAAAAGCTCAGAGAAGGTTGGGGGAGGGGACCCACTGGAACAGCTGTTGGGAGACAGATGGTAGCCCCCCGTCAAGGCCATCCAGCGTGTTCTTTAACGTGCACAGGGTATGGCTCTCCCGCACACGGGGCCACGGCTTAACGTCCCATCCGACGGACGGCGGCCTTCCCAAGCCCATCGGTGTCCCCTACTGACCGTGGGCAGGGTGGGGAGTTTTGCGAAGATAAATCTCAACGCTGACCCAGCTGGGACTCGAACCTGGAAACTACAGATTACGAGCCTGGCGCGCTACCGAATGAGCCACCCCCGCCCCCACCAGGTCACAAGGACTCCGAGTGACCAGAGAAGACTGGGGGATGGGATCCATTGGACAGATGTTAGGAGACAGATAGTAGCCTCCTGTCAAGATCATCCAGCATGTTCTTTAATGTGTAGAGGGTATGACTCTCTCCCACAAGGGCTTAACGTCCCATATGATGGACGGCGGACTTTCCGAGCCCATCGGTGTCCCCCTACTGAACAAGGGCAGGTCAGCGAGTTTTGCGGAGATAAATCTCAACGCGCTGGTTCAGGTGGGAACCGAACCTGGGAACTGCAGATTACGAACCTGGCACACTACCGACTGAGCCACCTCCCGCACCCCCATTAAGAAGGTGAGTAGTCAGAAACCCTTTGACCTCCCCCACCTCGTCTGTAAAGCCGCTAAACTTGTTGTTGGCCCTGTTTTACACGTAAATGGCAATTTTGTGCTAACAATGGGCTAAATAACCAGGGTTGGGTTGTTTTACTTAGGTGCGGAAGATTCTTGCACACAATGGACTAAATGATCAGGTCTCAAAGACCCCGATTACTGAGAGAAAGTTGAGGGAGGGAACCACTGGACAGGTGTTGGGAGACAGATGGCAGGCTTTTGTCAAGGCCATCCAGCGTGTTCTTTAACGTGCACAGTGTATGGCTCTACCACACACGGAGCCAAGGCTTAACGTCCCATCCGATGGACGGCGGCCTTTCCAAGCCCATCGGTGTCCCCTAGTGACCGTGGGCAGGGCGGGGAATTTTGCGGAGATAAATCTCAACGCTGACTCGCCCCGTCTAATATTTAAAGAGCTATGGAAGCTATAATATTTAACAACAGATGTTATCACACACACCACACTTCTAAAACACCCCCCCCCCCACCCAAATGATGAAAACTTCAAAAATCCTTACCCAAAATTCAAAACTAGCATTTATATTGCGAACAACTTTTTATAAGTTGTGATTTAACTTTTCGAAGTAAATTTTCGAAAGTAGCAATAGTTTCACTTAAACGTTCCAGCTTCCACAACTCTTTAAATATTCGATTAATTTAATAGAAAATAGAGATTTAGAGAGCTCTGACCGAGATCTTTAATTTATGTCTAGTGACTAAACGGAAAAGTGACTTTTTTTCCGTAAAAAGCTTATTTTCAAAGTTAGGTAGATATGAATGTGGCTATTCGTTCACTTAACATGAAAGTGTTCGGACACATTTTGCAATATAGTGTAGTGTACATTTGAGATAGGGATTGTATGGATTGTGTGATGAAATGCTCCACACTTGAAAGAACAGAGCTTTATTCAATTTTTTGCGCAATAATTTTCCCAGTTGTTGCACTTAAAACCTTGAGAGTAATGTGCGTGAGCTCGCATGCGTGACTAGTTGTGGTAGCGTGCGGTGTCCCGCAGAAAAACTGGCAGAAGCCAAAAGGAAAAAATTGAATAATTACAAATAGGATTTCTTTCCGTTGCCTGAATTCAATTGCAAACATGGCCGTTAAAAACCTCCAGTGAAAATAAGTCATTTAAATGAAGACAAGTAATTTTCCGTTAGAGTGTCTAAAAGATGTAAAAAGTACGTTAGTGTACATATTGCTGCAAAAAAAAGGTACGTTACTGGTCATAATTTGTAAAGAGAAACAAAACAAAAAGTACGTTACTGGTGATAAATTGGAAAGAAAAACAATTAAAAAAGTACGTTACTGGACATAAATTGGAAAGAAAAAGGAAAAAATAAAGTACGTTACTGGTCATAAATTGGAAAGAAAGACAAAAAAAAAAGTATGTTACTGGTCATAAATTGGAAAGAAAAACAATAAAAAAGTACGTTACTGGTCATAAATTGGAAAGAAAAACAATAAAAAAGTACGTTACTGGTCATAAATTGGAAAGAAAAACAATAAAAATAGTACGTTACTGGTCATAAATTGGAAAGAAAAACAATAAAAAAGTACGTTACTGGTCATAAATTGGAAAGAAAAACAATGAAAAAAAGTACGTTACTGGTCATAAATTGGAAAGAAAAACAATGAAAAAAAAGTACGTTACTGGTCATAAATTGGAAAGAAAAACAATGAAAAAAAGTACGTTACTGGTCATAAATTGGAAAGAAAAACAATAAAAAAGTACGTTACTGGTCATAAATTGGAAAGAAAAACGATAAAAAAGTACGTTACTGGTCATAAATTGGAAAGAAAAACAATAAAAAAAGTACGTTACTGGTCATAAATTGGAAAGTAAAACAATAAAAAAAGTACGTTACTGGTCATAAATTGGAAAGTAAAACAATAAAAAAGTACGTTACTGGTCATAAATTGGAAAGTAAAACAATAAAAAAGTACGTTACTGGTCATAAATTGGAAAGTAAAACAATAAAAAAGTACGTTACTGGTCATAAATTGGAAAGAAAAACAATAAAAAAGTACGTTACTGGTCATAAATTGGAAAGTAAAACAATAAAAAAGTACGTTACTGGTCGTAAATTGGAAAGAAAAACAAAAAAAGATCACACCATGAGATGTATTTAATTACAGATTGCAAACAAAACTGGGCGTTGCGAAATAATTAATTTGCTTGCATAGTAAATTTAGAAACTCATCCGGGGATTAGCACAGTTGATTTGCCTTGAGAACGTAACAATCCCTTTAATTTATACATTTGGAACTCTCGAAAATAACCCTCACGTTGACTATTCTTGAGGTTTGATTGTGCAGGGTATATCTGTAGAAACGTGACCAGGATCGTAATAAGACTTTCTTAAAGGAAGGGAGCATCACCCCCCTCCCCCACCCCCAAAGGTCGGCGATGGCTTGACTAGTTCTCCCGGAGAGAACTTAGACTTTGACATCTTGTTACAACAGGCCTGGATAGCCGTTGAATAGGACGAGGAAAGAGAGGAAGGAAATTAATTATGCATAAAATATTATTGATTTAATTTACATACATTTTAGCTGAATTTTTTGTGTTTAAACTATTTAAAGTAAAATAATTTAGTCATTAAAAGTTTATTAAAATATTTTAAAATAATTTAAAAATAGTTATTAAATTTTTAAAAATAAGTAACTACCAGTTGTATTTTAGTAGAAAAATATATAATAGAAAATGCTATATAATATATATTTTAAAATTATATCTACCTCACTATACTATCCAGGAATGGTGTATTCCCATTTCTTATTCCGGTCAATCTCACAGAAATTATGGTTGTTTAGTTTATTCGCAAATTTCACCCCAGCTCTCTAAAGAATCATGAATTTATTTTCAATATAAATTTACCATAAAAAGCTTATTTTAGTGTTTTGTGTTTATTTACCTCTGAGTGGCGTTATTGTTTGCAAACAGTGGACTAAATGGCCAGTCACAAGGACCCCGTGGGCTCAGAGAAGGTTGAAGGGAGGGGATCCACTGAACAGATATTGGGAGGCAGATGGTAGCCTCCCGTCAAGGCCATTCAGTTTGTTCTTTAACGTGCACAGGGTATGGCTTTCCCGACACGGCTTAACATCCCATCTGATGGATTGGGTTGGGTTGTTTTACCTCTGAGCGGCACTTTTTTTGCACACAATGGGCTAAATGGCTAGGTCACATGGCCCCCGAAGACTCAGAGAAGGTTGGGGGAGGGGACCCACTGGAACAGCTGTTGAGAGACAGATGGTAGCCTCCCGTCAAGGCCATCCAGCGTGTTCTTTAACGTGCACAGGGTATGTCTCTCCCACACACGGGGCCACGGCTTAACGTCCCATCCGAGGGACGGCGGCCTTTCCAAGCCCATCGGTGTCCCCTACTGACCGTGGGCAGGGCGGGGAATTTTGCGGAGATAAATCTCAACGCTAACCCAGCTGGGACTCGAACCTGGGAACTACAGATTACGAGCCTGGCGCGCTACCGACTGAGCCACCCCCGCCACCCCATCTGATGGATGACGGCTTTCTTAGCCCATCAGTGTCTTCTACTGACAAAGGTAATTGAGGGGACGTTTGTGTTCCAATTGCCAGGAGTTTTGTGGAAATAAATCTTAAAGTTGTCTCAGGTGGGACTCGAACCTGTGAACTGCAGATTACGAGTCAGGCGCGCTACTGACTGAGCCATCCCCACCCGACAGAATGGGTTAAATAGCCAGGTCACAAAGACACCACTAGCTCAAAGGAGGTTGAGCAGGTTATCCACTGGAACTCTGTCAGGAGACAGATGGTAGCCTGCAGTCGAGATCATCGAGTGTGTTCTTTAATGTGCAGAGAGTATGGCTCTCTCCTGCACACGAGACCACAGCTAAATATCCAATTCAATGCATGGCACCTTTTTCAAGCCAACAGTGACACTGACTCGAACAAGGGAACATCAGATTACAAAGACTCGAACCTCGGAACAGAATATAATACAGACTCGAACCTCGGAACACAATATTATACAGACTCGAACCCTGCAGCATCAAATTACACAGACTCGAACCAGGGACTACCAGGTTACACCAATTCGAACCCGGAAACATCAGATTACACCAACTCGAACCCGGGAATATCAGATTACATCGACTTGAACCCGGGAACATCAGATTACACCGACTTAAACCCATCAACATCAGAATACACCGACTCGAACCCTTCATCACCAGATTACACTGACTGGAACCCGGCAACATAAAATTACACCAACTCGAACCCGTCAACATCAAATTGCACCGACTCGAACCGGGAACATCAGATTACACTGACTCAAACCTGGGAACATCAGATTACACTGACTCAAACCTGGGAACATCAGATTACACTGACTCAAACCCGTCAACATCAGATTACACCCACTCGAACCCTTCAACATCAGATTTACACTAACTCAACCCATCAACATCAGATTACACTGACTCTAATCCTTCAACATCAGATTACACCGACTCGAACCGGGCAACTTCATATTACACCGACTCGAACCTGTCAACATCAGATTGCACTTACTCGAACCCGTCAACATCAGATTGCACCGACTCGAACCCGACATCAGATTACACAGATTCGAACCTGGCAACATCAGATTACATCGACTTGAACCAAGGACTACCAGGTTACGCCAACTCGAACCCGACAACATCATATTACAGCGACTCGAACCCGACATCAGATTACACAGATTCGAACCTGGCAACAGCAGATTACATCGACTTGAACCAGGGACTACAAGGTTACACCAACTCGAACCCGACAACATCAGATTACAGCGACTCGAATCCGGCAATATCAGATTACACAGACTCGAACCAGGGACCACCAAATCACACCGTCTCGAACCTGGAAACATCAGATTATAAGCCTGGTGTGCTTCCGACTGATCCAACATCAGCCCGCTTATCTCACAAGTTATCAAGTTTCGAATTATTCTTCCCACTATCATAACAGAGAAATTCTGAGTTTCCTGTTTCTGTAGGTAGTGTATAAATATGCAGAAAGAAACAATAACTTACGCAATGACGTCAATCATGTCCAGTCCCATCTCGACAGTGCAGTGCGCATGATCAGACCTCGGTTCTGGTAAGCCACTGACGCAGTAGTAACAGTCTCCGAGAATCTTGATTCTTAAACAATGATTGTCCTAGGAAAGATAAAGAACACAACATTTAACAATGCATCAATTGGTAAAGAGAACAGTCATTTAAAACAATGCTTCTAAAAGTGGTCATCCTCGAGTCATCAGTTGCCCGTTGGGTTGGGTTGTTTTACCTCTGAGCGGCACTTTTTTGCACACCATGGGCTAAATGGCCAGGTCACATGGACCCCGAAGGCTCAGAGAAGGTTGGGGGAGGGGACCCACTAGAACAGCTGTTGGGAGACAGATGGTAGCCTCCTGTCAAGGCCATCCAGCATGTTCTTTAACGTTGGGTTGTTTTACCTTTAAGAGGGCACTTTTTTTGCACACCATGGGCTAAATGGCCAGGTCACATGGACCCCGAAGGCTCAGAGAAGGTTGGGGAGGGGAACCACTGGAACAGCTGTTGGGAGACAGATGGTAGCCTCCCGTCAAGGCCATCCAGCGTGTTCTTTAACGTGCACAGGGTATGGCTCTCCCGCACACGGGGCCACGGCTTAGCGTTCCATCCGACGGACGGCGGCCTTTCCAAGCCCATTGGTGTCTCCTACTGACCGTGGGCAGGGCGGGGAATTTTGCGGAGATAAATCTCAACGCTGACCTAGCTGGGACTCGAACCTGGGAACTACAGATTACGAGCCTGGCGCGCTACCGACTGAGACACCCCCGCCCCACTTCTCAAAGTGGTCATCCTCGAGTCATCAGTTGCCCGTTCACATTACGAAGAAAGAAAGAAATGTTTTCAGAAGCATAATATTGATACGTCATGTGCCTCATTTCGTATTTTCCGAAACTCCACTGGGGCGGGGTGACTCGGTCAGTAGCGCGCCAGGATCGTGATCTGCTTTTCCTATTTCGAGTCCTAGTTAGGTCAGCGTTGAGATTTATTTCTGCAAAACTCCCTGCCCACGGTTAGTAAGGCACACCGATGGTCTTGGAATAGTCGCCGTCCGTCGGATGAGGAGTTGAGCCGTGGCCCGTGTGTGGGAAAGAGCCACACGCTTGATGACCTTGACGAGAGGCTACCATCTGTCTCCCAACAGCTGTTATAGTGGATCCCTTCCTCCAACGTTCTTTGAGCCTTCGGGGTCCTTGTAACCTGTCCATTTAGCCCATTGTGTGCAAAAAAGTGTCGCTCGGAGGTAAAACAACCGAACGTTAAAGAACACGCTGGATGACCTTGACGGGAGGCTACCATCTGTCTCTCAACAGCAGTTCCAGTGGGTCCCATCCTCCAACGTTCTTTGAGCCTTCGGGGTCCATGTGACCTGGCCATTTAGCGCATGGTGTGCAAAAAAGTGCCGCTCAGAGGTAAAACAACCCAACTCTCCGAAAGAAACAGGCTAGTTGAGCGCGTTGGGCAATAACCTCCGTCTTCCGTTAATTCGGATTAGCCGGCATCCGGAATAAATGCATCCGGACTATCGAGGGTTCAGTGTATTTGAAACACTCCACTCCGAAACTTCCTGCGGACATCGAATTCATATTTTCTGCTGAAGCAGCAAATTCCCTGCGCTCATTTAATCATTCATATGTCATCTCCTTCTTCTCGATTTGCTGGCCTCATTCCGATCTGCCTAATTTCAACGAATATTTCTGCCAATTGGATTCCATCCCCTCTTCTGGCATAAAACTCTTTCCGACCCACGATTCGGCATCTCCTCCACTCGAAAGGATGTTCCTTGCTCCAAAGCAGAACCGAGGCTCGCTTCAATCGCATTACACGAAACAATCAACATCGGGGTCACATCATTAACTAGATTCCTCGGATAGCACTGGACTGATGGCCAGAGGAAGATTCATGCCGCAGAAATTCCTTAAGGCATTGGTCAAAGGAGGAGGATCAAATCTCTCTGATATGTTGTTTGATGTGAGATCAGAATTAAGAATATCTGGATACTTTTTTTTCTGGCTTTTAATTAATTGCTCATCATTACTTTATTCCTCCCCTCTCCTTTTTCTTAACAAAATGTGGGTCACATGCGGAAAAATCTCGAGATGGTTGTTTCCTTAGCATGTCAGGGTCGGGACTGTTGTTTCGTTAGGTTGGGTTGTTTTACCTCTGAGCGGCACTTTTTTGCACACCATGGGCTAAATGGCCAGGTCACATGGACCCCGAAGTCTCAGAGAAGGTTGGGGGAGGGGAGCCACTGGAACATCTGTTGGGAGACAGATGGTAGCCTCCCGTCAAGGCAATCCAGCGTGTTCTTTAACGTGCACAGGGTATGGTTCTCCCGCACACGGAACCACGGCTTAACGTCCCATCCGACGGACGTCAGCCTTTCCAAGCCCATCGGTGTCCCCTATTGACGGTTGGCACGGCAGGGAGTTTTGCGGAGATAAATCTCAACGCTGACCTAGTTGGGACTCGAACCTGGGAACTACAGAGTAGGAGCCTGGTGCACTACTTTTTTTTTCATCGTTGCTTTTCCACATTTTGCTTAAAATTTGTTATTTCCACTCGTGAACCGTCGCGTTGTGTTGGACTGCTTTACCTCTGAGCGGCACTTTTTTGCGCACCATGGGCTAAATGGCCAGGTCACAAGAACCCCGATGGCACAGAGATGGTTGGGGGAGGAGACCCACTTGGACAGTTGTAGATGGCAGCCTCCCGTCAAAGCCATACAGTGTGTTCTTTAACGTGCAAAGGGTATGACTCTCCCTCACACGGAACCACGGCTTAACGTCCCATCCGACGGACGGCGGTCTTTCCAAGCCCATCGGTGTCCCCTATTGTCAGTGGGCAGGGAGTTTTGCGGGGTTAATCTCAACGTTGACTTGTTTCCTTAGCATATCACAATCAAGATTGTTGTTTCTCTAGCATGGCAGGCTTCAAACTATCGTTTCTTCATCATGCGAGGCTTGGGACTGTTCCCTGGGACATCACGCTTCGGACTGTTGTTTCCTTAGCCTGTCAAGCGCGCTTTGGTGTAATTTGTCCGACAGAAATTTTTTCTACAGAAACTTAATCAGCGGAAATTTCCTCGAAATGGAAATTTGTCGGAAAAAATAATTGTCTAAACACACGTCTAATCAACGTAAAGGATACGCGAAAAGCGAAAGCAACAAATATTAAATAACAAATAAAAAATTCACAATTGCAATTAGTCCTTCATTTAAAGGGCCGGGCGGCGGGTCCGACCGTAATTTGCAATTCCCAGGTTCATTTTTCCTCCTCTTTCTGTTTGGGACGGGGGTGGTTCAGTCAGTAGCGCGCCAGGCTCGTACTCTGCAGTTCCCAAGTTCGAGACCCAACTGGGTAAGCGTTGATATTTATCTCCGCAAAAATCCCCGCCCTGCCCACGGTCAGAAGGGGACACCGATGGGCTTGGAAAGGCCGCCGTCCGTCGGATGGGATGTTAAGCCGTAGCCCCCTGTGCGGGAGAGACAGAGAACAGGCTGGATGACCTTGACGGGAGGCTGCCATCTGTCTCCCAACAGCTGTTCCAGTGGGTCCCCTCCCCCAACCTTCTCTGAGTCTTCGGGGTCTATGTGACCTGGCCATTTAGCCCATGGTGTGTAAAAAAGTGCCGCTCAGAGGTAGAACAACCCAACCCAGGTTCGAGTCCCAGCTGGGTCAGCGTTGAGATTTATCTGCGCAAAATTCCCCGCGCTACCCACGGTCAGTAGGGGACACCGATGGGCTTGGAAAGGCCGCCGTCCGTCGGATGGGATGTTAAGCCGTAGCCGCGTGTGCGGGAGAGCCATACACTGTGCACGTTAAAGAACACACTGGATGACCTTGACGGGAGGCTACCGTCTGTCTCCCAACAGCTGTTCCGGTGGGTTCCCTCCCCAAACCTCTGAGCCTTCGGGGATCTTATGACCTGGCTATTTAGCCCATGGTGTGCAAAAAAGTGCCTCTCAGAGGTAAAACAACTCAAACCCCTTGTGTCAGCGTTGATATTTGTCTCAACTAAACCCTCTCACTGCCTTCGATCAGGAAGAGGACGCGAATGGGCTTGGAAAGGACGCCGTTCCTCAGATGGGAGAATAAGCCGTAACTCTGTGTGCAGAGTTAGTTTGTTTTACCTCTGAGCGGCACTTTTTGCACACAATGGGCTAAATGGCCAGGTCACAAGGACCCCGAAGACTGACGGAGGGGACACACTGGAACAGCAGTTAGGAGACAGATGGTAGCCTCCCGTCAAGGCCATCCAGTGTGTTCTTTAACGTGCCAGGGTATTGCTCTCCTGCACACGGCGCCACGGCTTAATGTCCCATCCGACGGAGAGAGGCCTTTCCAAGCCCATCGGTGTCCCATACTGACCGTGGGCAGGGCGGGGAATTTTGCGGAGATAAATCTCAACGCTGACCCAGCTGGAACTTGAACCTGGCAACTGCAGATTACGAGCCTGATGCTCTACCGACTGAGCCACCCCCCGCCTCTGTGTGCAGGGGAGAAATACCATGTGTATATTAGAAACATGCTTGAAGGTCTTGACGGGATGCTTTCATTTGTCTCTTTAACATCACTTCTGTGGATACCCTTCCACAACCTATGTGAGCCATTGGGATTGATTTTCGGTTGTTTTACCTCTGAGCGGTAATTTCTTGCACAGAATGAGGTAAATGGCCAGTTCACAAGGACCCTCAAGTGATCAAAGAAGTACTACTGGACAGCTGTTAGGAAACAGATGGTTACCTCCGGTCAAGGGCATCGACTGTGTTTTTTTGCGTACATATGGGTTGCTCAGAGTTCTCCTGTACATGCGTTGCTCTGTTACAACCACTCAGAACGCAGTCAGTAGCGCGCCAGGCTCGTACTCTGACGCGACTTCATTCGCGACCTTGACGGGAGACTACCATCTGTCTCCTAACAGCTGCTCAGTGTGTTCCTTCTTCCAAACCTTCTCTAATCCCTCATTGTCTTGTGATCTGGCCAATTAGCGCATCGTGTACAAAAAAAAGGACCCCAGGGGTGTCTCTCCCGCACACGGAACCTCGGCTTCACGTCCCATTCTATAGACGGCGGTGTTCGCTACTGACCAAGGGCAGGGTGGGAGTTTTTCGGAGATAAATCTCAACTCTGGCCCAGGGGGACTCGAATCTGGAAACTGCAGATTACAAGCCTGGTGAGCTACAGATGGAGCCAGTCTCGCCCAAAATCCTCGGAATCCTTCTTACCTAACCATTTACCCCATTGTGTGCAAAAAACTGCCTCTCAGAGATAAAACATCCCAACCCAAACCCTAAAATATATGAAGTTACAATCCCCTTCCCCTGGGGCGGGGGTGGCTCAGTCGGTAGCGCGCCAGGCTCGTAATCTGTAGTTCCCAGGTTCGAGTCCCAGCTGGGTCAGCGTTGAGATTTATCTCCGCAAAATTCCCCGCCCTTCCCACGGTCAGTAGGGGTCACCGATGGGCTGGGAAAGGCCGCCGTCCGTCGGATGGAACGTTAAGCCGTGACCCCGTGTGCGGGAGAGCCATACCCTGTGCACGTTAAAGAACACGCTGGAGGGCCTTGACGGGAGGCTACCATCTGTCTCCCAACAGCTGTTCCGGTGGGTTCCCTCCCCCAACCTTCTCTGAGCCTTCGGGGTCCATGTTACCTGGTCATTTAGCCCATGATGTGCAAAAAAGTTCCGCTCAGAGGTAAAACAACCCACAACGCAAAAGTCCCCTTCCCGTCCCCTTGTTTGCATCCCTCAGAAGAGTTAAATGCTCATCAACTCTGAAATGGAGATTTATCTGCAATGTACTTCACAATTCCTCTTTTGAACAATGACCGCTTATTCTTAGTGAGTAAGAAGAAGCGAAAGAAAAAGGACAAAGCATCGACATTTATGTATTTCCTAAAAATAAGTCTGTGAACAAAGTCAAATGAATCATGATTTTTAACTTTCCAAATAAAAGCTGCTTATTTTAGTTTCTCTGGCGGTGTCATCAGCGACGATTTATGAGCTGTGATGAGAGGATGAACGTGACCTGGAATAATATTGCGAAGAAAAGCTCTCGGGTGATATCAACACAAACACAAGGAGGAAATCTCAAATGGAGGATGATTTATCACGTCAGATTTGGAAAGTCTGACAGGAAGCTTGATAGCGGTTGAGTCATGATTTTTACTATTTGTTTTTTGGACTGTCTTATTAAAGATGAAGGTTCCGGTTGCGTCCGATTCGATTATTTCGCCTTTTGTTTTTCCTGTTGTTCCGTTTCTCGGCTGTATTGTTGTTATTTCTTCCTTTAGATGTCACGTTGATTCGTCGATTAATTCTCCTGATGTTTCGACTTTTAATTGCGCTGTTGTGTCGCTCGACAGTTGTTCTGTTGCTTTACTCTTTAGTTGCTCATCCCCCCATTGTATCGCCCTTTAGTTGTTCTCTTATATCATCCTTAGGTTACTGTGTCCTATTTAGTTGATCTGTTGTATCGTCCTTTAGGTATCCCGATGAGTTGCCATTTAGTTCCTTTGTTGTATCAGCCTTTAGTTGCTATGTTGTATGGCTGGTTATTTGGGTATATTCTATTGTCCTTTAGTTGTTCTGTTGTATCGTCCTTTTGCTGTTCTGTTGTGTCGCCCTTTAGTTCCCTGTTGTATTTCCTTTGGTTTCTCTGTTGTTTCGCCTTTTAGCTGCCCAATTTTGTTGCCTTTTAGTTGTTGTCTCGCCCCTTAGGTGCCCTGACGTAGCGTCCTTTAGTTACTCAGTTATGATATTTAGTTGCACTGTTTTGGTGATTTTTAGTTTTTCTATTGTGTCGCCTCTTAGTTGCCCTGCTGTTTCACCTTTTAGTTTTTAGTTCTTATGTTGCGTTACCTTTAGTTGGGCGTGTGAATCGCGTTTCAGGTGTCCTGTTTTCTTACGTTTGTCCTATTGTTTTGCTCTGTCATGTTACTATGCACTTTATTTGTCTTCTTGTACCACCTTTTTCACTAGTCCTGTTGTTTCATTGTAACAATTTTGTTATTTCATTCTTCATCTATTTCTCTGAATACTTCATAAGATTTATACACAAGGTTATTTCTCATTAGAGTTTACAACAAGGATATTTCTCATTAGAGTTTACAACAAGGATATTTCTCATTAGAGTTTACAACAAGGATATTTCTCTGAAAGCTGCTTCAGTTTTGTCTACAAGAATGAATTCTTCAGAAGAGCATTAAGAATAATCACTTGACACCACTTGTAACAATATTAAAAATAAAATTCTGAAATAAATACTTTCTTCTTGATTACACCTTTAAAAGCAATTTCTTCTTTAAAAGCTCCATTCCACAACTTAAGACACTGAGAAATTGCATCAAGGTTTTCTGTGCAGAACGTATCCTCACCAAAGACATTACCTTATGACATACCACTGCTCATCTTCCAGATCAGCCACAGCCTGCAAATAATCGGACACAAAAAACGAATACCTTTCCAAACGGAGAAAACGACAGACTGACTGCACATTGTTCTGCTTTACTTGCTACCGTTTCGTAACGTGTTTCAACTTGCAGACACCGCTCCGTGGCCTTGAAGTGTTGCTCAGTTGCCCCATATCACCCTACGAAAAACTCCTAATTGTTGGCGATGGCAGTCCACGAATTAAACGATCCCCCCCCCTCGTATATTTCGACTTTCTGGGACCGCTTAAACTTGGCATTATTTAGATCCTCAGAAGGTCCACGTCCAGCCCTGTTCGAACTGCTTTCTTCAACGAACTGAAAACACTTTCACCTCCCACGTGATTTTCATTATACTGAAGAATTCCTCCCCATCTTTGCGATCTGTGGAAGAAGGCAAGTACCATTAACAAGAGGAGGAAGTTGTAGAGATAATCATTTAATAGGGGACTACTCCTGTCCATCTTACTTACCCATTAAGCTAATCTGCTTTGGAATCCATCCCAATTACACTTCACGGCGCCATAAGAAGATGTTATGACTCCAGAGACGTCAACAGATGACGTCACCGCAGGCAATAAAGCTGTACTTGAGAAGAGTGAATTGCCTTGTTAGAAGCTCTGCTGTATCTCTTTAACCTCGCCATTTCTACCTGCTCAATTCGTATGCTATGTTTTTTAATCTGATTCGAAAATTAATTGTACACCTAACCTTAACTAGTATAGTGGTTAGAGAGCTAGTGACTGTTCCAGCAAGGCAAACTTTATGTGCTGTGTTAGCTCTAAGGCAGTCGTCAGCAGTGACTTTGGTCTAAGTAGGGCATGTCCTTGTATTAAAAGGACTGAAAGCTAGGATTAATCTCTGTCCTATATATTACTAAGGAAAAAAAAAACTCTTTCGACCGGTTTCTTATTTAGTTCACGTCGATTGAAAGCGAAATGTATTCTTTTGGAACTAAAATAAAATGTTTCGTTTTCTTTCCGGATAAAAACTCCTGAAATGTCTGTTCTGATTAAACGACACATTTAAATTCCAGCTCTATAAGTTCATATTTTATCAGGTTTATTTACATTTGCAATCCTCAAATCATTTAAACTTGAAATTTATTTTGCTATCTTATTACCGGTAGTTGCAATCACAAGAATTAATAATATGAAACACTTTCACCATTAAATATGAACTCGATTCTTAAGTACTATTTTTTGTATATATTGAATATGTTTCAAGCACACGTCTTATATTAATGCTCAGTAAATAATTTTTGATATTTTGTTTTAGCTCTTTATATGAATTTAGATACAACAGTTCACTTTGATTTTCCTCAAGTATTTCTGATCTTTTATATACTTTCAATCTCCCCCAAATTATTGACAAAGCTTAGAATGCAATAACAATCGTTAATTTTTAATCTGGTATTCTTACCATGAGTTACTTTTAATATATGTGCATTATCAAAATAATTGAATATTTTGTTATATTTATAAAGGTTTCGAATTAATAAAATGCAAGATACGAAAATCTGTCACTGGTATTGTATTTTGGTAATTGCTTCAAAATGTGTTTTATATAATAGATCAGTGATTCTCAACCTTTTATGCTTCACGTACTTCCTGGAAATGTGTATGTAACTGACGTACCCTTTGTATAGATAGATAAAACTTTAGTAAAAGTATAAAAATAGTTTTAGCCGTCCCCTGGCCGAGGGGCGGGGGTGGCTCAGTCGGTAGCGCGCCAGGCTCGTAATCTGTAGTTCCCAGGTTCGAGTCCCAGCTGGGTCAGCGTTGAGATTTATCTCCGCAAAATTCCCCGCCCTGTCCACGGTCAGTAGGGGACACCGATGGGCTTGGAAAGGCCGCCGTCCGTCGGATGGGACGTTAAGCCGTGGCCCCGTGTGTGGGAGAGCCATACCCTGTGCACGTTAAAGAACACGCTGGGTGGCCTTGACGGGAGGCTACCATTTGTCTCCCAACAGCTCTTCCAGTGGGTCCCCTTCCCCAACCTTCTCTGAGCCTTCGGGGTCCATGTGACCTGGCCATTTAGCCCATGGTGTCCAAAAAAAGTGCCGCTCAGAGGTAAAATATACCCAATCTAACCCCTGACCGAGTGGTTAGCACGCTTGACTACTGATCTAAGGGACCTGGGTTCGAGCCCGGGTAAGGCATGGATGTGTGTGTGTTCTGTCCTCACAGGTCTTCTACTGTGGCATTATAAACTGACAGGCTCCTTAGTAGTAAATAATCACAGGATAAGTCCTGTAGACATGGAACTTATGAAATGATGAGCTGAAATTTTGCCATCAGTGGGATTCGAACCCACGTCTCCAGGAAACATGCCTGTTATGCTAACCACTACACCATCAATGGCTAACCTTTTCTCATCTTATGTGACCTTATAAATCTTCCGGATTTTATTTATTTGATTCGCACTAGTGGCGCCATCTATCCAGGAAGTGGACAACACTGTTGCCTCATTAGAGATGGAATTAATATTTGTCAGGCTCCTGTCAGACATCTGTGGCAAGCAGCTGCTTGAGAGGGGGGGGGTATTATATTATAATAATGGTTATTTTTACTTTGTTACTAGATCTAGTGGCTTTTGAGCTCTCACGGCGTACCCCAAAAATTTTTGCCGCGTACCCCACGTTGAGAACCCCTATAATAAACTATTGCACGCTTTCTATTATTTTTAAGATTAGTCATTTTAGTTGTTCCAAAAATTGTGGGAGCATGTCTAACTCATTTTTTACACAGAACTTTGTGGGCCAGTGTATAACACATCTGTTTCAACAGAAATTGCAGTTGGTATAATTTGTGCTCCTAATAGATTTGTTAGTATGGCTCCTAATAGATTTGTTAGCATGGCTCCTAATAGATTTGCTAGCATGGCTCCTTATAGATTTGTTAGCATGGCTCCTAATAGATTTGTTAGCATGGCTCCTAATAGATTTGTTAGCATAACTCCTGATAGATTTGTTAGCATGGCTCCTAATAGATTTGTTAGCATGGCTCCTTATAGATTTGTTAGCATGGCTCCTAATAGATTTGCTAGCATGGCTCCTAAAAGATTTGCTAGCATGGCTCCTTATAGATTTGTTAGCATGGCTCCTAATAGATTTGTTAGCATGGCTCCTTATAGATTTGTTAGCATGGCTCCTAATAGATTTGTTAGCATGGCTCCTAATAGATTTGTTAGTATAACTCCTGATAGATTTGTTAGCATGGCTCCTAATAGATTTGTTAGCATGGCTCCTGATAGACTTGTTAGCATGGTTCCTAATAGAATCGTTAGCATGGCTTCTAATAGATTAGTTAGCATGGCTCCTAATAGATTTGTTAGCATGGATCCTAATAGATTTGCTAGCATGGCTCCTAATAGATTTGCTAGCATGGCTCCTAATAGATTTGCTAGCATGGCTCCTAATAGATTTGTTAGCATGGCTCCTAACAGATTTGTTAGCATGGCTCCTAACAGATTTGTTAGCATGGCTCCTAATAGATTTGTTAGCATGGCTCCTAATAGATTTGTTAGCATGGTTCCTAATAGATTTGCTAGCATGGCTCCTGATATATTTGCTAGCATGGCTCCTAATAGATTTGCGAGCATGGCTACTAATAGATTTGTTAGCATGGCTCCTGATAGATTTGCTAGCATGGCTCCTAATAGATTTGCGAGCATGGCTTTTAATAGATTTGCTAGCATGGCTCCTAATAGATTTGTTAGCATGGCTCTTAACAGATTTGTTAGCATGGCTCATAATGGATTTGTCAGCATGGCTCCTAATAGATTTGTTAGCATGGCTCCTAATAGATTTGTTAGCATGGCTCCTAATAGATTTGTTAGCATGTCTCCTAATAGATTTGTTAGCATGGCTCCTAATAGATTTGTTAGCATGGCAGCCGTAGTTTAGATCAGTACCTCCCAACCGTTCGGTAAAAGACCTTCGGTGTGCCGTGAAAGAACTTCAGGTGTACCGTGAAAGAATTTCAGGTGTTCCGTGAACGAAATTCAGGTGTGCCATGGAAACCTTCAGGTGTGTCGTGAAAGACCTTCAGGCGTGTCGTCAATGACCTTGAAGTGTACCGTGAATTAACTTCAGATGTACCGTGAAAAAACTTCAGGTGTGCCGTGAAAGAACTTCACATGTATCACGAAATATTTTTGATTATATCAAAATTATCGTATATAATATAAATTTGAAATTATGTTCGGAGAAACAAGCTGAAATTTCCCATTGAACGAATGAGGACAATTCTTCAAAAACAAACTCATCACCTGAAACCTCCATCAGGATTGTTCTGGTTTCTCAGGGGCGGGGGTGGCTCAGTAGATGCACGCCAGGCTTATAATCTGCAGTTCCCAGGTTCGAGTCCCAGCTAGGTCAGTGTTGAAATTTATCTCCACAAAACTCCTCGTCCTGCCCTCGGTCAGTAAGGGAACACCAATGAGCTTGGAAAAGAGGTCGTCCATCAGATGGGATATTAAGCCATGACTCCATGTGCGGGAGAGCTGTACCCTGTACAGGTTAAAGAACACGCCGGATGTCCTTGACGGGAGGCACAACTCAAAACAGCTGTCAAATCCCCTAACTTTCTCTGAGCTTCTCTGAGCCACGTCCCCCAACCTTCTCTGAGCCTTCGGAGTCCTTGTGACTTGGCCATTTAGTCCACGGTGTGCAAAAAAAGTGCCGCTCAGAGTTAAAAAACCCAATCCAACAATCTGGTTTCTCGTACTATATGCAAACACTTACAAAAGCAATGCAATATCGGGACTCGAACCAAAGACCACGTTAGCTATAGTGTCATAGGAAATCAGAACGATACCACTACGCCGCCTAGGAGGTGCAGTGACATCGCATATTTTTAATAAGAACTTACCTATAATTTAATTTGGAAATTTCATTCATTAATTTTTGTTTTATTCCACAAGTATTTGAATTGGATTTTCGTTTTATTTATTTAACAAATGTTTGGAAATGTTTGTTTAATTTTATGATCAAGAACATTTGTCAGAAAAATATACTTAATTACTTTAATAATTTTTTTGTTTTAATGTTAATTTAATTAATTGTTTTGTAATAAAGTTTATTGAAATTAAAAGAAGTGTGTAAATTAAAAATTTCTTCTTCATATTAGCGAATTATTTATATAATTTTAGCTGGTAGGCATTCTCGGGTTAAGTTTATAAGATTTGTTAAATTGCTTAGGTCATATTTTGTGTTTATCGATATATGTAATTTCTCAACCTTTATTAAATTTAATGTCTATATATAGATGTTTTATTTTATTCCCATTGTTATACTATAACTATAGTTTTATCTATCTATAAAAGGGGTACGCCAGTTACATACACATTTCCAGGGGGTACGTGAAGCATAAAAGGTTGAGAACCACTGATATAGATGTTTTATTTTATTCCCATTGTTATATAATAACTATAGTTTTATCTATCTATATAAGGGGTAAGCCAGTTACATACACATTTCCAGGGGGTACATGAAGAATAAAAGGTTGAGAAACACTGATATATGTTTTATTTTATTCCCATTGTTATAATATAACTATAGTTTTATCTATCTATACAAGAGGTACGCCAGCTACATACACATTTCCAGGAGGTACATGAAGCATAAAAGGTTGAGAACCACTGATATATATGTTTTATTTTATTCCCATTGTTATAATATAACTATAGTTTTATCTATCTATACAAGGGGTACGCCATTTACATACACATTTCCAGGGGGTACGTGAAGCATAAAAGGTTGAGAACCACTGATATATATGTTTTATTTTGTTCCCATTGTTATACTATAACTATAGATTTATCTATCTATACAAGGGGTACGCCAGCTACATACACAATTCCAGGAGGTACATGAAGCATAAAAGGTTGAGAACCACTGATATATGTTTTATTTTATTCCCATTGTTATACTATAACTATAGTTTTATCTATCTATACAAGGGGTACGCCAGTTACATACACATTTCCAGGGGGTACGTGAAGCATAAAAGGTTGAGAACCAGTGATATATATGTTTTATTTTATTCCCATTGTTATAATATAACTATAGTTTTATCTATCTATACAAGGGGTACGCCATTTACACACATTTCCAGGAGGTACGTGAAGCATAAAAGGTTGAGAACCACTGATATATATGTTTTACTTTATTCCCATTGTTATACTATAATTATAGTTTTATCTATCTATACAAGGGGTACGCCACTTACATACACATTTCCAGGGTTACGTGAGGCATAAAAGGTTGAGAACCACTGATATATGTTTTATTTTATTCCCATTGATATACTACAACTATAGTTTTATCTATCTATATAAGGATTACGCCAGCTACATACACATTTCCAGGAGGTACATGAAGCATAAAAGGTTGAGAACCACTGATATATGTTTTATTTTATTCCCAATGTTATACTATAACTATAGTTTATCTATCTATACAAGGGGTATGCCACTTGCATACACATTTCCAGGGGGTACGCGAGGCATAAAAGGTTGAGAACCACTAATATAGATGTTTTATTTTATTCCCATTGTTATACTATAACTACAGTTTTATCTATCTATACAAGGGGTACGCCACCTACATACACATTTCCAGGGTTACGTGAGGCATAAAAGGTTGAGAACCACTGATATATGTTTTATTTTATTCCCATTGATATACTACAACTATAGTTTTATCTATCTATATAAGGATTACGCCAGCTACATACACATTTCCAGGAGGTACATGAAGCATAAAAGGTTGAGAACCACTGATATATGTTTTATTTTATTCCCAATGTTATACTATAACTATAGTTTATCTATCTATACAAGGGGTATGCCACTTGCATACACATTTCCAGGGGGTACGCGAGGCATAAAAGGTTGAGAACCACTGATATATATGTTTTACTTTATTCCCATTGTTATACTATAATTATAGTTTTATCTATCTATACAAGGGGTACGCCACTTACATACACATTTCCAGGGTTACGTGAGGCATAAAAGGTTGAGAACCACTGATATATGTTTTATTTTATTCCCATTGATATACTACAACTATAGTTTTATCTATCTATATAAGGATTACGCCAGCTACATACACATTTCCAGGAGGTACATGAAGCATAAAAGGTTGAGAACCACTGATATATATGTTTTATTTTATTCCCATTGTTATGCTATAACTATAGCTTTATCTATCTATACAAGGGGTACGCCACTTACATACACATTTCCAGGGGGTACGCGAGGCATAAAAGTTTGAGAACTTCTGATATATATGTTTTATTTTATTCCCATTGTTATAATATAACTATAGTTTTATCTATCTATACAAGGGGTACGCCAGTTACATACACATTTCCAGGGGGTACGTGAAGCATAAAAGATTGAGAACCACTGATATATATGTTTTATTTTATTCCCATTGTTATACTATAACTATAGTTTTATCTATCTATACAAGGGGTACGCCAGATACATTCACATTTCCAGGGGGTACGTGAAGCATAAAAGGTTGAGAACCAGTGATATATATGTTTTATTTTATTCCCATTGTTGTACTATACACATTTCCAGTTTATAGTTTTATCTATCTATACAAGGGTACGCCAGTTACATACACATTTCCAGGGTGTACGCGAGGCATAAAAGTTTGAGAACCACTGATATAGATGTTTTTTTCCCATTGTTATACTCTAACTATAGTTTTATCTATCTATACAAGGGGTACGCCAGTTACATACACATTTCCAGGGGGTACGTGAAGCATAAAAGTTTAAGAACCACTGATATATGTTTTATTTTATTCCCATTGTTATACCCCAACTATAGTTTTATCTATCTGTACAAGGGGTACGCCACTTAGATTCACATTTCCCGGGGGTACGTGAAGCATAAAAGGTTGAGAACCACTGATATATGTTTTATTTTATTCCCATTGTTATACTATAACTATAGTTTTATCTATCTATATAAAGAGTACGCCAGCTACATACACATTTCCAGGGGGTACGTGAAGCAAAAAAGGTTGAGAACCACTTATATATATGTTTTATTTTATTCCCATTTTTATACTATAACTAAAGTTTTATCTATCTATATAAGGGGTACGCCAGTTACATACACATTTCCAGGGGGTACGTGAAGCATAAAAGGTTGAGAACCAGTGATATATATGTTTTATTTTATTCCCATGTTATACTATAACTATAGTTTTATCTATGTATATAAGGAGTACGCCAGTTACATACACATTTCCAGGGGGTATGCGAGGCATAAAAGGTTCAGAACCACTGATATATATGTTTTATTTTATTCCCATGTTATACTATAACTATAGTTTTATCTATGTATATAAGGAGTACGCCAGTTACATACACATTTCCAGGGGGTATGCGAGGCATAAAAGGTTCAGAACCACTGATATATATGTTTTATTTTATTCCCATTGTTATACTCTAACTATAGTTTATCTATCTATACAAAGGGTACGCCAGTTACATACACATTCCAGGGGGTACGTGAAGCAAAAAAGGTTGAGAACCACTGATATATGTTTTATTTTATTCCCATTGTTATACTATAACTAAAGTTTTATCTATCTATATAAGGGGTACGCCAGTTACATACACATTTCCAGGGGGTACGTGAAGCATAAAAGGTTGAGAACCAGTGATATATATGTTTTATTTTATTCCCATTGTTATACTATAACTATAGTTTTATCCATCTATACAAGGGGTACGCCAGTTACATACACATTTCCAGGGGGTACGCGCGGCATAAAAGGTTGAGAACCACTGATATAGATGTTTTATTTTATTCCCATTGTTATACTATAACTATAGTTTTATCTATCTATACAAGGGGTATACCAGTTACATACACATTTCCAGGGAATACGTGAAGCATAAAAGTTTGAAAACCACTGATATATATGTTTTATTTTATTCCCATTGTTATACTATAACTACAGTTTTATCTATCTATCTATATAATTGGTACGCCAGTTACATACACATTTCCAGGGGGTACGTGAATCATAAAAGTTTGAGAACCACTGATATATATGTTTTATTTCATTCCCATTGTTATACTATAACTATAGTTTTATCTATCTATACAAGGGGTACGCCAGTTGCATACACATTTCCAGGGGGTACGTGAAGCATAAAAGGTTGAGTACCACTGATATATGTTTTTATTTTATTCCCAGTGTTATACTAGAACTAAAGTTTTATCTATCTATACACTGGGTACGCCAGTTACATACAGATTTCCAGGGGTACGTGAGGCATAAAAGGTTGAGAACCACTGATCTAGAATAAGAGTTAACAACGTGGAATACGCTGTAAAAAATTTTCGGCTACCCCGTGAGAGCTCAAAGGTTTCTAGATCTAGTAACAGAGTCGCTAAATGGCAACACTGTTACTGATTAATTTCTGAGAACTGAGTGACGAAGCGCCGCGCTGTAGTTCATGCTCACACAATAGGCGAGTAACTCATGCTTCCAGCAGCGGAAGAAATTGCTTCTTGTGTGTTTGGACAAAGAGAGGCAAACCTTGTCAGAACCATTCCTTTGTCAAACGACACAGTATCCAGGAGAATTAAAGACATGACCTGTAATATTAAGGACCAACTCATTCTAGCTATTTGGGGCGGGGGTGGCTCAGTCGGTAGCGCGCCAGGCTCGTGATCTGTAGTTCCCAGGTTCGAGTCCCAGCTTGGTCAGCGTTGAGATTTATCTCCGCAAAATTCCACGCCCTATCCACGGTCAGTAGGGGACACCGATGGGCTTGGAAAGGCCGCCGTCCGTCGGATGGGACGTTAAGCCGTGGCGCCGTGTGCGTGAGAGCCATACCCTGTGCACTTTAAAGAACACGCTGGATGGCCATGACGGGAGGCTACCATCTGTCTCCCAACAGCTGTCCCAGTGGGTCCCCTCCCCCAACACCTTCTCTGAGCCTTCGGGGTTCATGTGACCTGGCCATTTAACCCATGGTGTGCAAAAAAGTGCCGCTCAGAGGTAAAACAACCCAACGCATTCTAACTATTCAATGTAACTTGTGGTGTTCATATTATTAGCATTATCATAACGCTGTTATATCCGAGTAATTTGCTTTCTAAAAAATTTAAATTTATAGACATTACTATAAGAGAGCAGTAATAAAATCTTCCAGTAGTAATAATATAAATTAAAATATATTAGAAATATCTGAAATTTAGCATTAACCTTATGACGTCAATAATCAGTTCTACTGGTTTCTATTTATTACACGACGCGCTGCTAAAAGCGATTGATCTATTGAGGTATCACCACAAATACTCATATTAGCAGTTAAGTCCCGGATTTTGTTATCCATTATATAGATAAGTTAAGAAGATTTTTCTCACGAATTTGAGCGGAACGAAATGGCGAGGTTAAAGAGATACAGCAGAGCTTCTAACAAGGCAATTCTCTCTTCTCAAGTACAGCTTTATTGCCTGCGGTGACGTCATCTGTTGACGTCTCTGGAGTCATAACATCTTCTTATGGCGCCGTGAAGTGTAATTGGGATGGATTCCAAAGCAGATTAGCTTAATGGGTAAGTAAGATGGACAGGAGTAGTCCCCTATTAAATGATTATCTCTACAACTTCCTCCTCTTGTTAATGGTACTTGCCTTCTTCCACAGATCGCAAAGATGGGGAGGAATTCTTCAGTATAATGAAAATCACGTGGGAGGTGAAAGCATTTTCAGTTCGTTGAAGAAAGCAGTTCGAAGAAAGCTGGACTTGGACCTTCTGAAGATCTAAATAATGCCAAGTTTAAACGGTCCCAGAAAGTCGAAATATACGATGGGGGGGGGGGGGTCGTTTAATTCGTGGACTGCCATCGCCAACAATTAGGAGTTTTTCGTAGGGTGATATGTGGCAACTGAGCTACACTTCAAGGCCACGGAGCGGTGTCTGCAAGTTGAAACACGTTACGAAACGGTAGCAAGTAAAGCAGAACAATGTGCAGTCAGTCTGTCGTTTTCTCCGTTTGGAAAGGTATTCGTTTTTTGTGTCCGATTATTTGCAGGCTGTGGCTGATCTGGAAGATGAGCTGTGGTATGTCATAAGGTAATGTCTTTGGTGAGGATACGTTCTGCACAGAAAACCTTGATGCAATTTCTCAGTGTCTTAAGTTGTGGAATGGAGCTTTTAAAGAAGAAATTGCTTTTAAAGGTGTAATCAAGAAGAAAGTATTTATTTCAGAATTTTATTTTTAATATTGTTACAAGTGGTGTCAAGTGATTATTCTTAATGCTCTTCTGAAGAATTCATTCTTGTAGACAAAACTGAAGCAGCTTTCAGAGAAATATCCTTGTTGTAAACTCTAATGGCAAATATCCTTGTTGTAAACTCTAATGAGAAATATCTTTGTTGTAAACTCTAATGAGAAATATCCTTGTTGTAAACTCTAATGTGAAATAACCTTGTGTATAAATCTTATGAAGTAATCAGAGAAATAGATGAAGAATGAAATAATGAAATTGTTACAGTGAAACAACAGGACTAGTGAAAAGGGTGGTGCAAGAAGACAAATAAAGTGCATAGTAAGAAGACAGAGCAAAACAATAGGACAAATGGAAGAAAACAGGACACCTGAAACGCGATTCCAACGCCCAACCAAAGGTAACGCAACATAAGAACTAAAAACTAAAAGGTGAAACAGCAGGGCAACTAAGAGGCGACACAATAGAAAAAACTAAAAATCACCAAAACAGTGGAACTAAATATCATAACTGAGTAACTAAAGGACGCTACGTCAGGGCACCTAAGGGGCGAGACAACAACTAAAAGGCAACAGAATTGGGCAGCTAAAAGGCGAAACAACAGAGAAACCAAAGGAAATACAACAGGGAACTAAAGGGAGACACAACAGAACAGCAAAAGGACGATACAACAGAACAACTAAAGGACAATAGAATAGACCAAATAACCAGCCATACAACATAGCAACTAAAGGCTGATACAACAAAGGAACTAAATGGCAACACATCGGAATACCTAAAGGACGATACAACAGTGCAACTAAATAGCGACACAGTAACCTAAGGATGACATAAGAGAACAACTAAAGGACGATACAATGGGGAGATGAGCAACTAAAGAGTAAAGCAACAGAACAACTGGCGAGCGACACAACAGCGCAATTAAAAGTCGAAACATCAGGAGAATTAATCGACGAATCAACGTGACATCTAAAATAAAGAAATAACAACAATACAGCCGAGAAACGGAACAACAGGAAAAACAAAAGGCGAAATAATCGAATCGGACGCAACCGGAATCTTCATCTTTAATAAGACAGTGCAAAAAACAAATAGTAAAAATCATGACTCAACCGCTATCAAGCTTCCTATCAGACTTTCCAAATCTGACGTAATAAATCATCCTCCATTTGAGATTTCCTCCTTGTGTTTGTGTTGATATCACCCGAGAGCTTTTCTTCGCAATATTATTCCAGGTCACGTTCATCCTCTCATCACAGCTCATAAATCGCCGCTGATGACACCGCCAGAGAAACTAAAATAAGCAGCTTTTATTTGGAAAGTTAAAAATCATGATTCATTTGACTTTGTTCACAGACTTATTTTTAGGAAATACATAAATGTCGATGCTTAGTCCTTTTTCTTTCGCTTCTTCTTACTCACTAAGAATAAGCGGTCATTGTTCAAAAGAGGAATTGTGATGTACATTGCAGATAAATCTCCATTTCAGAGTTGATGAGCATTTAACTCTTCTGAGGGATGCAAACAAAGGGACGGCAAGGGGACTGTAACTTCATATATTTTAGAATATTTGAGGGTTTGGGTTGGGATGTTTTATCTCTGAGAGGCAGTTTTTTGCACACAATGGAGTAAATGGTGAGGTAAGAAGGATTCCGAGGACTTTGGGTGAGATTGGCTCCATTTGTAGCTCACCAGGCTCGTAATCTGCAGTTTCCAGATTCGAGTCTCCCTGGGCCAGAGTTGTGATTTACCTCCGAAAAACTCCCACCCTGCCCTTGGTCAGTAGCGGACACCGATTGGTTTGAGAAGGCTCCGTCTATAGAATGGGACGTGAAGCCGAGGTTCCGTGTGCGGGAGAGACACGCTGTTTGCACGTTAAATAACACACTGAGTGGCCTTGATGGGAGGCTACCATCTGTCTCCTAACAGCTGCTCAGTGTGTCACTTCTTCCAAACCTTCTCTAATCCCTCATTTTCTTGTGATCTGGCCAATTAGCGCATCGTGTGCAGAAAAAAGGTCCCCAGGGGTAAAAGATGGTTGTAACCGAGCAACGCATGTACAGGAGAACTCTGAGCAACCCATGTGTGCGTAAAAAAACACAGTCGATGCCCTTGACCGGAGGTAACCATCTGTTTCCTAACAGCTGTCCAGCAGTAGTTCTTTGATCCCTCGGGGTCCTTGTGAACTGGCCATTTACCTCATTCTGTGCAAGAAAGTACCTCTCAGAGGTAAAACAACCGAAAATCAATCCCAAGGGCTCACATAGGTTGTGGAAAGGTAGCCACAGAAGTGATGTTAAGGAGACAAATGAAAGCATCCCGTCAAGACCCTCAAGCATGTTTCTAATGTACACATGGTATGTCTCCCCTGCACACAGAGTCACGGCTTATTCTCCCATCTGAAGAACGGCGTCCACTTCAAGACCATTCGTGTCCTCTTCTTGAGCGAAGGCAGTGGGAGGGTTTAGTGGAGAAGAATCTCAATCAATTCTGGCACAAAAGGAAGGGGGGAAGACAATGTACCTGAGAATTGCAGATTACGAGTCTGAGCCTCCCCCCCCCCCCCAGACTTATAAATGAGAGTGGAATTGACAATGCGTAACAATTTAATATTTGTTGTTTTCGCTTGTCATATTTTCTTAAAATTGATTTATGTTCAGAAAATCGTTTTTTTTTCTTTACAAAATTTTTTTGACAAATTTGCCTTTTGAACAAATTTCCGCTAAATTAGTTTCCATAGAACAAATTACAAGAAACCTAACGGTATCATGGTTGGGAACAGACAGAACAGGTGTACAGTCGCTCAAAAAAGTATCCGAACACTATGGTTGATTACAGAATTCAGAAAAAATATCTGGCAACGATTTTTTTTAGAAATTAGTGATCTGGCAACCTTCGTGTCACGTGATTACAGAATTCAGGAAAAATATCTGGAGCGTGTACAGCAACTGTACACGCTCCAGTTACCGTTCACAGCAAACTGGAGCGTGTGCAGTTACTGCACACGCTCCAGTTTGATGAGTTACCGTTCACAGCAAACTGGAGCGTGTGCAGTTACTGCACACGCTCCAGTTTGCTGTGAACGGTAACTGCACACGCTCAATATTTCCGTGAGTGAGCCCACACGATCTAGTATCAAAATAATATGACCACCTACAGTCGCTCAAAAAAGTATCCGAACACTATGGTTGATTACAGAATTCAGAAACAATATCTGGCAACGATTTTTTTTTTAGATATTAGTGATCTGGCAACCTTCGTGTCACGTGATTACAGAATTCACGGAAAAATATCTGGAGCGTGTATAGCATATGTTTTTTCGTTGCCAGATATTTTTTCTGAATTCTGTAATCAACCATAGTGTTCGGATACTTTTTTGAGAGACTGTAGGTGGTCATATTATTTTGATACTAGATCGTGTGGGCTCACTCACGGAAATATTGAGCGTGTGCAGTTACCGTTCACAGCAAACTGGAGCGTATGCAGTAACTGCACACGCTCCAGTTTGCTGTGAACGATAACTGCACACGCTTAATATTTCTGTGAGTATACAGTTGCTGTACACGCTCCAGATATATTTCCTGAATTCTGTAATCACGTGACACGAAGGTTGCCAGATCACTAATTTCTAAAAAAAATCGTTGCCATATATTTTTTCTGAATTTTGTAATCAATCGTAGTGTTCGGATACTTTTTTGAGCGACTGTATGCTAAGGAACAGTCCCAAGCGTGGAATGCCAAAGAAACAACAGTCTTGAATCTCATATGCAAGGGTTTCGCTAGCATATCAAATTTCCAACTAAAGGGTTCGCTAGCAACAAATTTCCAACTAAAAAAAAACAACAATCCTAAGTGCGACATTCTAGGGAACAGTATCAAGTCTGGCAAGTTAAGGACACAACAGTTCGAATCATGGCATGCCAAAAACAATAGTCTTGAACCTGATATGCTAGCGAAACAACAGTCCCGACCATGACATGCTAAGGAAACAGCAATCTTAAGTGTTAGGGAAAGTCTCAAGAGTGGCATGAGAGAAAACAACAGTTCGAATCCTGCCATGCCAAAGAAGTAACAGTCTTGAATTTGATATGCTAGCGAAACAACAGTCCCGACCCTGACATGCTAGTGTAGACAACAGTCCCGACCCTGACATGCTAGTGTAGACAACAGTCCTAAGTGTCACGTGCTAGGGAACAGTCTCAAGCCTGGCATGATGAGGAAACAACAGTTCGAATCCTGCCATGCCAAAGAAACAACAGTCTTGAATTTGATATGCTAGCGAAACAAGAGTCCCGACCATGACAAGTTAGTGTAAAGAAGAGTCCTAAGCGTGATGTCCTAGGGAACAGTCCCTAGCCCCGCATGATGAGAAAACAATAGTTTGAAGCTTCCATACCAGAGAAACAACAGTCTTGATTCTGATATGCTAAAGGCGGGGTGACTCAGTCGGTAGCGCGCCAGGCTCGTACTCTGTAGTTCCCAGGTTCGAGTCCCAGCTGGGTCAGCGTTGGGATTTATCCCCGCAAAACTCCCTGCCCTGCCAACCGTCAGTAGGGGACACCGATGGGCTTGGAAAGGCTGCCGTCCGTCGGATGGGGACGTTAAGCCGTGGTTCCGTGTGCGGGAGAATCATACCCTGTGCACGTTAAAGAACACGCTGGGTGGCCTTGACGGGAGGCTACCATCTGTCTCCCAACAGCTGTTCCAGTTGGTCCCCTCTCCCAACCTTCTCTGAGCCTTCGGGGTTCTTGTGACCTGGCCATTTAGCCCATGGTGTGCAAAAAAGTGCCGCTCAGAGGTAAAACAACCCAACCTAACGAAACAACAGTCCCGACCCTGACGTGCAAGGAAACAACCATTTCGTGATTTTTCCGCATGTGACCCACATTTGGTTAAGCTCTGAAGAGAAAGGAGAGGGGAGGAATAAAGTAATCACGAGCAATTAATTAAAAGACAAAAAAAAGTATCCAGATATTCTTAATTCTGATCTCACATCAAACAACATATCAGAGAGATTTGATCCTCCTCCTTTGACCAATGCCTTAAGGAATTTCTGCGGCATGAATCTTCCTCTGGCCATCAGTCCAGTGCTATCCGAGGAATCTAGTTAATGATGTGACCCCGATGTTGATTGTTTCGTGTAATGCGATTGAAGCGAGCCTCGGTTCTGCTTTGGAGCAAAGAACATCCTTTCTAGTGGAGGAGATGCCGAATCGTGGGTCGGAAAGAGTTTTATGCCAGAAGAGGGATGGAATCCAATTGGCAGAAATATTCGTTGAAATTAGGCAGATCGGAATGAGGCCAGCAAATCGAGAAGAGGGAGATGACATGTGAATGATTAAATGAGCGCAGGGAATTTGCTGCTTCAGCAGAAAATATGAATTCGATGTCCGCAGAAAGTTTCAGAGTGGAGTGTTTCAAATACACTGAACCCTCGATAGTCCGAATACATCTATTCCGGATGCCGGCTAATCCGAATTAACGGAAGGACGGAGGTTATTGCCCAACGCGCTCAACTAGCCTGTTTCTTTCGGAGAGTTGGGTTGTTTTACCTCTGAACGGCACTTTTTTGCACACCATGGGCTAAATGGCCAGGTCACATGGACCCCGAAGGCTCAGAGAATGTTGGGGGAGGGGACCCACTGGAACAGCTGTTGGGAGACAGATGGCAGCCTCCCATCAAGGCAATCCAGCGTGTGCTTTAACGTTGGGTTGTTTTACCTGAGCGGCACTTTTCTGCACACCATGGGCTAAATGGCCAGCTAACAAGGACCCCGAAGGCTTAGAGAAGGTTGGGGGAGGGGATCCACTAGAACAGCTGTTGGGAGACAGATGTTAGGCTCCCGTCAAGGCCATCCAGCGTGTTCTTTAACGTGTACAGGGTATGGCTCTCCAGTACACGGGGCCACGGCTTAAAGTCTCATCCGACGGACGGCGACCTTTCCAAGTCCATCGGTGTCCCCTATTGACCGTGGCAAGGCGGGGAATTTTGCGGAGATAAATCTCAACGCTGTAATTAGCATCAGACTCTGGATAATATTAAGAGAAAATTCACATGTTTCAGAATACTAACGAATTATGTGATGTTTCCGATTATCTCAGGGGTTTCAAGGAAAAGGAAGTCTCCTTAACATCGACGCTGTTGTTGAAAGAAATATTTCCTCGTTTTTGTGAATCTTCCACGTAAATGAATGGAAACAGAAATTGCAGGAAACACGAGGAAAGCTAATTAAACGTCTGCGCGCAAAAATCGTAATGGGAAAGACTATTTTGGGAACTAATGTAGTTGGAGTGATATCTCGTGCATGGGATGATTAAACAATTCATTTTAGGAGCTGTAAAAGGAAGTGGAAAGAATTTCTTAAGATTGTGAATTCAGCCTTTCTCACAGAAGATTTAAAGAATGTTAAGAATAAAATTAATTCCAGTTTGGAAATTTGTCATTTAGAAATGGCAACGTCTCGCATTTGAAACGAAAGTTCACCTGTTTCCAGATTGTTTCAATTTAGGCATCTAGAAAAATAAATAAACCATTGAGATTAATTGATTAATTCTCCCGTAAGGTAAATAGATTTTGGGTTGGGTTGTTTTACTTCTGAGCGGCACTTTGTACACCATGGGCTAAATTTCCAGGTCACAAGGACCCCCCGAAGTCTCAAAGAAGGTGGGGAGGGGACCTATTGGAACAGCTGTTGGAAGACAGACGGTAGCCTCCCGTCAAGGCCATCCAGCGTGTTCTTTAACGCTCACAGGGTATGGCTCTCCCGCACACGAGGCCACGGCTTAACGTCCCATCCGACGGACGGTGGCCTTTCCAAGCACATCGGTGTCCCCTATTGACCGTGGGCAGGGCGGGGAGTTTTGCGGAGATAAATCTCAACATTGATCCAGCTGGGACTCGAACCTGGGAACTACAGATTTCGAGCCTGGCGCGCTACAGACTGAGCCACCCCCGCCCTAAAGAAATAGTTGACTTTACTTGTGCGCAGTGTGTCGGCTAAGATTTCCGTTATTAGTTTATTAGTTTCCTGTCGTGAATAATCGCAGTGACTTCGACTGTGTAAAGGAATGTTATCTTTATTAAACGTGCCATGTAATAAATACGAAACGTTTTTTGGTAAGAGTAGAGACTATAATTTGTTATGTAGAAAATGTTTCAATTCAACTTTAGAATGTTGCATTCTTTTTGTGTTTGACATTAATCGATCGGAATAGTAATTAGTCACTGGTTTAGTTAGTCCATTTGTATATAAAGTGAGGAATAATTAAGGTATTATTTCTTGTAAATTAAATGCTTTATTTATTAAATAAGTTAATTTATTATCCCTTTGGTTATTTGGGACTCACGTGCGGTGTTGTCAAAAAAAAATTGCTAAAAATTTGTAACGTTATTGTTGCTTGAATAAAGTTCGTTAATTAGTTTCGTTTCGTTATTAACAACCGATATGACGCCAAGTCTTAGCCATTACGTTGGATTGTTTTACTTCTGAGCGGCACTTTTTTGCAGACAATGGGTTAAATGGCCAGGTCACATGGACCCCGAAGGATCAGAGAAGGTTGGGGGAGGAGACCCACTGGATCAGCTGTTTAGTGACAGATGGTAGCCTCCCGTCAAGGCCATCCAGCGTGTTCTTTAACGTTGGGTTGTTTTACCTCTGAGCGGCACTTTTTTGCACACCATGGGCTAAATGGCCAGGTCACATGGACCCCGAAGGCTCAGAGAAGGTTGGGGGAGGGGACCCACTGGAACAGCTGTTGGGAGACAGATGGTAGCCTCCCGTCAAAGTCATCCAGTGTGCTCTTCAAGCACACTGGATGACCATGACTTCTGTGCACACGGGGCCATGGCTTAACGTCCCATCCGACGGACGGCGGCCTTTCCAAGCCCCTCGGTGTCCCCTACTGACCGTGAGTAAGGCGGGGAGTTTTGAGGAGATAAATCTCAACGCTGGCCCAACTGGGACTCGAACCTGGGAACTACAGATTACGAGCCTGGCGTAATAAATAATTAATAATTAATTAATATTATTTAAATATTATTTAATTTTAATAATTAGTGATCTGGCAACCTTCGTGTCACGTGACACGAAGGTTGCCAGATCACTAAATTCTAAAAGAAATCGTTGCCAGATATTTTTTTGAATTCTGTAATCAACCAGTGTTCGGATATTATTTTGAACGACTGTACAGATGCAAAGGAACGAGGGAAAAAAGTGACGGGAAAGACAAAATGAAGGGATTGCATTCGGTTACTTCACGTAATTTCCCACGTGAGCAGAATCAAGTCTTCGGTTTAATTTCAAAGCTTTTCAAGAAAAAAGAGTTCGTCGTAGTAGGAAACAGTGCTGCGGTCTTTTCTTTTTAGCATGATCAAAGAGATCCGCCCCTTTTAATTTATCCCATTGATTCGTCTTCTCCGGAGACAAAGAAATCAGTTTTTGTGTGCTGCGAGAAAATTCCAACATCAGAAATAGTTTTCTGTATCCCATTTGAAGGGCAAACAAAGGCGAAGGAATACTTTGCGCTCCAGCATTCCAACTTCTGTTTCTACTCTAAAAGCATTTCTGCGGAACTGCCACCGAATTCCTCAAATTGCTGTTCCCAAATGCTTTTCACTTAGGGGTGGGGGGTGGGGTGGGGGGTTTGAAGAAGAAGAAGGGTAGCTCTCAGAATAGTTCCTAAAAAAAAAGATGACGTCCTGTCATTTCAGTCTACTCGTGACATTTTCGCAGCAGAAAGATCCTGGTTGGGTTGTTTACTTTTTTGAACTCCCTGAGTAGCACTTTTGAGCACCCAATGGGTTAAATGGTGAGGTCACAAGGACCCCCATTCACTCAGGGTAAATTAGGGAAGAGAAAACTGTTAGCTTATGTTATGGGAGCCTCCCGTCACGGTATTTCAGTCTGGAGCCGAGGGATAAGGAAGCAATAACGCCTCAGGCAGACACTTCCTGTAGCAGAAAGCCGTACAACTACGTTATGACGTCACTGTAGGTATAATAATAATAATAAGATATTTATTAATATTAAGATTACAATATAATGAATATCTTGATACATTGCAAATATCAAGATATTTATTATATATTTATTTTTATTGCTGCTGAGGTTTAATATTAATATTTATTTGTTGATTTTAAAAAGGCTTTCGACTCTGTTGATCGTCATAATTTGTGGTTGATTGTGAGATCATATGGTATACCAGACAAGTTAGTTAACATTATGAAAGCTCTCTATAATAACACTGAGTCGTGTGTGAGAGTTGGTAAGGCTTGTAGCAATTGGTTTAGCATTACTTCTGGTGTTCGACAAGGGTGCATTTTGTCTCCTTTTCTCTTTAGCTTGGTTATTGATTATGTTATGCGAAATTCACTTCAAGGGAAAGATTTTGGCCTTAAATGGGCTGGAGATACGAAAATTTCTGATTTAGATTATGCTGATGATTTAGCCCTTTTGGCAAATGATGTTGATGAGATGAACTCTTTCATTCGAGCTGTTGATGAGACTGGTAGTAGAGTAGGTTTGGTTATAAACAGAGAGAAAACTAAAGTGATGAAAATTGGTCAGGCAGGCTGTGATTCAGTTAATCTGAATGATTGCAGTCTTGATCAGGTGTCACAGTTTAATTATCTTGGGAGCTATGTAACAGATAATGGTGATGTGCGGCATGAGATTAACAGACGAATAGGGATTGCTGCCGGGACTTTTAAGAATCTATGGAGAGTGTGGAGAAATAGGCGTATACACCTAAAGACTAAAATTAGACTGTATAATAGTTTGGTTCTTTCTAGGGTTAGTTATGGCAGTGAAACATGGACACTTTGTAAACAAGATAACAGGAAACTAGATGCTTTTGATTCTAGATGCTTACGCAGTATCTTGGGCATTAGATGGTTCAACTTTGTAACTAATGATGAGGTTAGGCAAAGGAGTTTGCAACCTCCTTTAAGCAGCATATTGTGCAGAGAGAGACTCCGCTGGTTTGGCCATGTTGCCCGTATGAATAATTATAGATTGGCGAATAGGGTTATGAACAGTGTGCCTAAAGGCATCAGAAAGAAGGGGAGACCTAGGATGCGGTGGGCAAACAATGTCAAACAGGACCTTGTTAGAATTGGTGTGCAGTGGCCAGATGCAGTAGATGTAGCTCACTACAGACTTGCTTGGAGAATAAATTGCACGGTCTGGTTCGACCTCCGTAGCCCATGGCTGCTTGAGGATGATGATGATAGTAATGTTTATTCATAAATTAATTTTTTGTAAAAAATAATTCGTATTTGTAATTATCATGACATTAATACAAGCGAATAATTTTTTTCTAAACAATGTACATTTATAAATGACCATTATTATAGAGTTTAGTGTTAAAGTTCACCAGAAATAATAATAATAGAAATAAGTCTATCAGAAATGTCCAGATCGTTAACTCTAGCTATGGTGACGTCGTAGCTTAGTTGTAAGGCCTTCGCTTAGAAGAGATGTTGCCTAAGCCAGAACAAAATCTCCTACATAGGTATGGACAGTACAGTAACAGAAGGGTTGGGTTGTTTTACCTCTGAGCGGCAATTTTTTGCACACCATGGGCTAAATGGCCAGGTCACATGGACCCCGAAGGCTCAGAGAAGGTTGGGGGAGGGGACCCACTGGAACAGCTGTTGGGAGACCAGATGGTAGCCTCCCGTCAAGGCCATCCAGCGTGTTCTTTAACGTGCACAGGGTATGGCTCTCCCGCACACGGGGCCACGGCTTAACGTACCATCCGACGGACGGCGGCCTTTCCAAGCGCATCAGTGTCCCCTACTGACCGTGGGCAGGGGGGGGGGGATTTGCGGAGATAAATCTCAACGCTGACCCAGCTGGGACTCGAACCTGGGAACTACAGATTACGATATGGTTTAAAAATAAACAGATGCTAGTTAAATTTTTATACATAATAATTTTCCTCTGCTTTTGCTCAACGACTGTCCAGGCCTGATGTAATCAAGGTTGCCTTGGAAGGCTTCCCAGGCCAATTCTAGGTTGGGTTGTTTTACCTCTGAGCGGCACTTTTTTCCACACCATGGGCTAAACGGCCAGGTCACTAGGATCCCGACGGTTCAGAGAAGGTTGGGGAGGAAACCCACTGGAACAGCTGTTGGGAGACAGATGCTAGTCTTCCGTCAAGGCCATCCAGCGTGTTCTTTAACATTGAGTTGTTTTACCTCTGAGAGGCACTTTTTTTGCACACCATGGGCTAAATGGCCAGGTCACTAGGACCCCGAAGGCTCAGAGAAGGTTGGGGAGGAGACCCACTGGAACAGCTGTTGGGAGACAGATGGTAGTCTCCCGTCAAGGCCATCCAGCGTGTTCTTTAACGTTGAGTTGTTTTACCTCTGAGAGGCACTTTTTTGCACACCATGGGCTAAATGGCCAGGTCACTAGGACCCCGAAAGCTCAGAGAAGGTTGAGGAGGAGACCCACTGGAACAGCTGTTGGGAGACAGACGCTAGTCTTCCGTCAAGGTCATCCAGCGTGTTCTTTAACGTTGGGTTGTTTTACCTCTGAGAGGCTCTTTTTTGCACACCATGGGCTAAATGGCTAGGTCACTAGGACCCCGAAGGTTGGGGAGGAGACCCACTGGAACAGCTGTTGGGAGACAGATGCTAGTCTTCCGTCAAGGCCATCCAGCGTGTTCTTTAACGTGCACAGAGTATGGCTCTCCCGCACACGGTGCTACGGCTTAACATCCCATCCGACGGACGGCGGCCTTTCCAAGAACATCGGTGTCCCCTACTGGCCGTGGGCAGGGCGGAAGTTTTGCGGAGATAAGTCTCAACGCTGACCCAGTAGGGACTCGAACCTGGGAACTGCAGAATACGAGCCTGGCGCGCTACCGACTGAGCCACTCCCGCCTCGGCCAATTCCAGAGACAAACAAAATAATTACGTTTCCCACCCAGAACACAACTATTTTGTTTTGAGTGATATTTGGAAAAATTCTTTTTTCTGGCATTGGGACTAATGAAATAATATAATACGCATTTTTCTATTCTTTAGGAGGTTTTAATTTACATCGTTAGAGGGCACTGAATACGGAAAAGGCTAAATTTTTAGTAAATATTGAAGTCCATATTTATGCTAGAAATTTGAAATTTCTGTAGTAAAGCGTAAGAAGTATTCCACTGACAGCAACAATATTCTCCCTTTTCTCAGAGGGGCGGGGGTGGCTCAGTCGGTAGCGCGCCAGGCTCGTAATCTGCAGTCCCCAGGTTCGAGTTCCAGCTGGGTTAGCGTTGAGATTTATCTCCGCAAAACTCCCCGCCCTGCCCACGGTCAGTAGGGGACAACGATGGGCTTGGAAAGGCAGCCGTCCGTCGGATGGGACGTTAAGCCGTGGCCCCGTGTGCGGGAGAGCTATACCCTGTGCACGTTAAAGAACACGCTGGATGGCCTTGACGGGAGGTTACCATCTGTCTCCCAACAGATGTTCCAGTGAGTCCCCTCCCCCAACCTTCTCTGAGCCTTCGGGGTCCTTGTGACCTGGCCGTTTAGTGCATTGTGTGCAAAAAAGTGCCGCTCAGAGGTGAAACAACTCAATCCTTTTCACAGAGGGTTATGAGAAAAGCAACTTTTTACATTTAAGAAATAAATTACAAATACTTTTTATATTTAATAAATACAAATATCAAATAGAAAAAGGAGAATGCAAAGAGTTGTAATAAAATACAAGCGTTTGCATTTTCCTCGTCATCTATTAGTTCGAAATAAAACTTTTAAAAGAGTTAAAAAAAAAATGCGGCGGAGGTGGCTCAGTCGGTAGCGCGCCAGGCTCGTAATCTGTAGTTCCCAGGTTCGAGTCCCAGCTGGGTCAGCGTTGAGATTTATCTCCGCAAAATTCCCCGCCCTGCCCACGGTCAGTAGGGGACACCGATGGGCTTGGAAAGGCAGCCGTCCGTCGGATGGGAGTTAAGCTGTGGCCCCGTGTGTGGGAGAGTCATACCCTGTGCACGTTAAAGAACACGCTGGATGGCCTTGACGGGAGGCTACCATCTGTCTCCCAACGGCTGTTCCAGTGGGTCCCCACCCCCAACCTTCCCTGAGCCTTCGGGATCCTTGTGACCTGGCCGTTTAGTGCATTGTGTGCAAAAAAGTGCCGCTCAGAGGTAAAACAACCCAACCCAAGTTAAAAAAAATAAACGAAAAACTTTATTCTCTTTGAAAACACGAGTACCATTCGTCATAGACGAAATACATTCTTCTAGTTGAGCTTGTTTTTATATTTTTTCCTCTATAATCGCAGCTACTCTAATACTTTGTAAGGGATGTGCCGATTTTCGTGTTTAAAAGCCAATTCTCGAGACAAAGAGGTAGGAAATGGATTTAAGGCTAAAACAAAAGAACAATCATCTCTCTCTATAAGTGCTCGTTCTGAATAAATTCAAACTAATACATGCACTGCATTCTAGATGGAATGTAAACGAGGTATAAGGACAAAAAGGAAAAAAAAATAACCCAGTATCCTCCACAATGATTTCTCGAGAGTCTGCGTTAAGATAGCGTCCGTATTTTTTGCATCTATTGCATTGAATCGGTGCAAGAACCATCTGAACTTTGGGCTGAGGAGGAAGATTGGATTCGCCTAGCTGTAGAATAGGATGAGCGTGTGTGTGTGTGTGCAGTTCTACCTCAAGAATATGTATATCTAAAAAGGAGGAGGGTAAGTAGGGATGAGGAATACAAAAATCTGAAAGAAGCAGTTAGTAGAGGAGAAGCCAGTTATGAGGAATAAAGGTCCATTACACTTCAGAGGAAAGCAATGGCTGCAATCTCTGCGAAAGGATAAACCAGGAATGTGAGTGCCAGCCACATTGGCCGAAGGGTTGGCATGGTGGGGAATGCTGGAGGAAGGAGGGTGATGGGAGAGATGCGGAGAGGGGAGGAGGAGGAATGCTTTTTCCCTCCTGTCTTAGGAGCAACGGTCGCTTCTTCCAACGGCCAAAGATATTTCTGGCTGGAAGTAGCCGAGTGAGTTGGGTGCATCTTCTCCATAGGCTTCGTGGTTCGGTGAAAGAGAAACTCGCTCTGTTTTAACTCAATCAGGGAGACTCTGATTGGTCAATATCGTTTAGGGGTCTCCATTTGTCTCTTTTATTTTCTCTGTAGTCCGTTTCTTTGTTGTTTGTCATGGGCGTCAAGGATTTTTCGGGTGGAGAGAAAAACTGGTTTCAGAGCAGGGCAAAATTTTTTTCAGGGGATGGGGGCAAAAATGGTTTCAGGGTGAGGGAAAATATTTTTAGCGGTGGAAAGGGGTGGGGGTGGAAGCAAATAGTTTTAGAGTGTGGCAAAATGTTTTTCAGAGGTGGGAGTAAAAATGATTTTGTAGTATGGCAAAAATGTTTTCAGAGGGTGGGGGGGAATATGGTTTCAGAGTGAGGCAAAAATGCTTTCAAAGGCGGGGGGGATATGGTTTCAGAGTGAGGCAAAAACATTTTCAGTGGTGGAAGGAGGAGGAAATGGTTTTACAATGAGGCAAAACATTTTCAGTGGTGGAAGGGAGGAGGAAATGGTTTCAGAGTGAGACGAAACATTTTCAGTGGTGGAAAGGGATGGGGGAGACAAAACATTTTCAGCGGTGGAAAGGGATGGGGGAGACAAATATGGTTTCAGAGTGAGACAAAACATTTTCAGCGGTGGAATGGGATGGGGGAGCAAAAAATGATTTTGGAATGAGGCAAAACATTTTTAGTGGTGGAGGGGACAAAAATGATTTTAGATGCGAGTGCCAAAATGATTTCATGGTAGAGCAAAATATTTTGAGTGTTGGTAGTTGTGGTGGGGTAGAATTACAGAATGGAAAATTTTGTTTCTACTGGTAGAAGGGGGGGGGGAGAAAAATGATCTTAGAGTGAGGCAAAAAAAAAGTTTGGAGGAAGGGAGGCAGCGAAAGTGATTTCAGAGTGAAACAATGCATTTTTCGGAGGAGGGGCGGGGGTAAAAGTAATTTCAGAGTAGGGAAAATTTTTTTACTGGGGGGAGAGGGGTTGAAGCAAATGGTTCAAGGGAAAGGCAAAGATGGTTTCAGAGGGAGAAAGTTTTTCCGTACCATAATTAAAAATGGCAAGGAACAAAAAAAAAAGAGGAAAAATTATTCTTGAAAATACATTTATATAAAAAGTTTTTTTTTCATATTTATAATTAAAAAGTTTATATTTATAATTTAAAAGGACGCCATCTGTCTGATGAAAAGTTAAGCTCTAGCTGCGTATGCTGGAGAGCTATCGTTTGTGGTTAAAAACACACTGGATGCCTCTGATAAGGACTACTATCTCTCTCTTAACAGTTGTCCAGGGGTACAAAAAAAAACGTCCACAGGGTAGATGAATCAGGTCCAACAAACACACTCTCTTCAGTCTTCTGCGGTATAAAGTTTTTTCAGCGGTAGTTTGTTTTTGATGATTTAGAAAATTAGGAGCAGCTGGTCGAGTTATGCTAGGAAAGATTCATGTTCCGGTTTAAAACTTGTTCCCAAAACAAAATGACCAGGTTAAGGATCAAAATGGTTCAGAACTGGATGTGAAAGCAATTTAAAAAAAAAAAAATATGACTAACTGATTAACCAGTGATACTGAAGGTTCAGGTATGAATATGAATAGCGATAATTTAATTCTAGGCTGTCAAACGAGGGTATGAATTTGGAATCGAATACAATATTTCGATGCTAACTTTAACGACAATGAAATTTCAAATGTAAATTTGAATGGTAGAATTTTGATATTAGGCTAAGAGCAATGAGTCACCAACAATGAAGTTTCAGGTGTAAATTTGTAGGGAAGCATTTTGATACTAAGGCCATAAACAATGAAGTTTCAGGTAAATATTTGAAGGGATGCATTTTGATGCTAAGGCCATCAACAATGAAGTTCAGGTAAATATTTGAAAGGAAGCATTTGATGCTAAGGCCATCAATAATGAAGTTTTCCGTGTAACTATATATAAATCTGAAGGGAAGCATTTTGATACTAAGATCATCAACAATGAAGATTCGGGTAAATATTTCAAGGGAAATATTTTGATGCTAAGACCATCAACAACGAAGTTTCAGGTAAATATTTCAAAGGAAGCATTTTGATACTAAGACCATCAACAATGAATTTTCGGGTAAAAATTTGAAGGAAGCATTTTGATACTAAGATCATCAACAATGAAGTTTCAGGTAAATATTTGAAGGGAAGCATTTTGACACTAAGACCATAAACAATGAAGTTTCAGGTAAAAATTTGAAGGAAGCATTTTGATGCTAAGATAATCAACAATGAAGTTCAGGTAAAAATTGGAAGGGAAGCATTTTGATACTAAGACCATCAACAATGAAGTTTCGGGTAAAAATTTGAATGGATGCATTTTGATACTAAGGTCATAAACAATGAAGTTTCAGGTAAAAATTTGAAGGGATGCATTTTGATACTAAGACCATCAACAACGAAATTTTCCGTGTAACTATGTATAAATTTGAAGGGAAGCATTTTGATATTAAGACCATCAATAATGAAGTTTTCCGTGTAACTATGCATAAATTTGAAGGGGATGCATTTTGATGCTAAGGCCATAAACAATGCAGTTTCAGGTAATTATTTGAAGGGAAGCATTTTGATGCTAAGACCATAAACAATGAAGTTCAGGTAAAAATTTGAAGGGAAGAATTTTGATACTAAGATCATCAACAATGAAGTTTCAGGTAAATATTTTAAGGGAAGTATTTCGATGTTAAGATCATCATCAACAATGAAGTTTCAGGTAAAATTTTGAAGGGATGCATTTTGATACTGAAGCCATAAACAATGAAATTTCAGGTAAATATTTAAAGAAAGCATTTTTATGATAAGACCACCAACAATGAAGAGTCAGGTAAAAATTTTAAGGGAAGCGTTTTGATTTTAAGACCATCAACAATGAAGTTTCCCGTGTAACTATGTGTAAATTTGAAAGGCAGCATTTTGAAACTAAGATCATCAAGAATAAAATTTCAGGTAAATATTTGAAGGGAAGCATTTTGATACTACCTTAGCATTTTCATGTGAAGGCCATCAACAGTGAAGTTTCCCGTGTAAACATGTATAAATCTGAATGGAAGTATTTTGATACTGAGGCCAACAACATTGAAGTTTCAGGTATAAATGTGAAGGGAAGCGTTTTGATACTAACTCTAAATGTGTATCAATTTTGTGATGCTCACCTAAAAGCCAATGTGATGTCACCTACGGTTCAGCTATGAAATTGAAGAAAACAATTCTGAAACTAAGTCTAATCAGTAAATCTAAATACCAGATACCAAAGGTCAAGCATAATTCTAAATGAAAGTTCTGTAAAAAAGTAAGCATGATCGACAAAAAAAAAAATGCCTTTTTTATATTAACACCGTTGTTGTAATAATGCGTTGCTGATTAAACCGCCTAATTTATTTTAACGTGATTTGCTTTTCATGTATTGCATGAAATTTGCACTTGCAGACTTTGGATGCATGAAAGCGATGAAGTTAATTCTACCACTTAGGAATCTAATATAATTCATTTCTTCATTTCAAGCTTGATTACCAAAAAAAAAAACATTGTATTATATTTGATTACCAATAAGAACTTGCACATTTAAAAAGCATTTGTTTTGAAAAGAAAATTGGCACTCACTTATTGAATGTAAATTATTACTGATATGTCAGGGGCGGGGGTGGCTCAGTCGGTAGCGCGCCAGGCTCGTAATCTGTAGTTCCCAGGTTCGAGTCTCAGCTGGGTCAGCGTTGAGATTTATCTCCGCAAAATTCCCCGCCCTGCCCACGGTCAGTAGGGGACACCGATGGGCTTGGAAAGGCCGCCGTCCGTCGGATGGGATGTTAAGCCGTGGTCCCGTGTGCGGGAGAGCCATACCCTGTGCACGTTAAAGAACACGCTGGATGGCCTTGACGGGAGACTACCATCTGTCTCCCAACAGCTGTTCCAGTGGGTCCCCTCCCCCAACCTTCTCTGAGCCTTCGGGGTCCATGTGACTCTGGCCATTTAGCCCATGGTGTGCAAAAAAGTGCCGCTCAGAGGTAAAACAACACAACGTTAAAGAACACGCTGGATGGCCTTGACGGGAGGCTACCATCTGTCTCCCAACAGCTGTTCCAGTGGGTCCCCTCACATAACCTTCTCTGAGCCTTCCGGGTCCATGTGGCCTGGCCATTTAGCCCATGGTGTGCAAAAAAGTGCCGCTCAGAGGTAAAACAACCCAACAACTGATATCTCACATAGAGTTCTTGCTACGTTTCAATTTAGTAACATTATTTGGCATGTGGCATGTAACTCAACAACTGCTGCTAATAAAATAATTCCATCCTTCACTGTTGCTAAGCATCCACACTTATTATATGATATTACTTTCTTGCATCAACATTAATAAACCGAGTTTTTCCACTCTAATCCACAGATACAATAACTACCAGCAGAGAGATAAAATTTTGTAGATAAAAATTACTCTCCATTAAGCCTTAGTTACCATAACTTCATCAAGAGAAAAATTCCACTTATGCTGCTACGTTGCTATGACAGCCACATGAAGCTTCAATATGGGTTCGGTTGTTTTACCTCTGAGCGGCACTTTTTTGCACACCATGGGCTAAATGGCCAAGTCACATGGACCCCTTAGGCTCAGAGAAGGTTGGGGGAGGGAACCCACTGGAAGAGCTGTTGGGAGACAGATGGTAATCTCCCGTCAAGATCATCCTGCGTGTTCTTTAACGTGCACAGGGTATGGTTCTCCCGCACACGGGGTCACGGCTTAACGTCCCATCCGACGGACGGCGGCCTTTCCAAGCCCATCGGTGTCCCCTACTGACCGTGGGCAGGGGGGGAATTTTGCGGAGATAAATCTCAACGCTGACCCAGCTGGGACTCGAATCTGAGAACTACAGATTACGAGCCTGGGGCGCTACTGACTGAGCCATCCTTCTCTTCATGGAGAAAATTCGGTTTGGGGTGTTTTATCCCTGAGTGGCACTTTTTTCACAGAATATGCTAAATGGCCAAGTCACAAGGACCCCGAGGGCTCAGTGAAGATTGGAAAGAGGATAAACTCTGGATCATTTTCTGGAGCCTTTCATCAAAGCTATCCAGCGTGTTCTTTAACGTGTATAGGGTATGGCTATACCGCACACGGGACTATGTTTTAACGTTCCATTCCATGGACGGCGGCCTTTCCAAGCCCATCGGTGTCCCCTACTGACCGTGGGCAAGGCGGGGAATTTTGCGGAGATAAATCTCGACGCTGACCCAACTGGGACTCGAACCTGGGAACTACAGATTACGAGCCTGGCGCGCTACCAACTGAGCCACCGTCGCCCCAACTGGAGGATGAAAATGATTTGGTTCCAAGGCAATAACCCTAAATCAAAACTTTGGGCTAATATTCCGCTCTGTTAACTAAATACGAGGGTGGATCATTAAATTCGTAGACGGCCGTCGACAACCATTGACCGCTTTTCTTACGAGTTAATATACCTACCGACTGAGCCACCCCCGCCCCTTCCATATGGGTGGGAGAAAGAAATGATAAGTTAGAGCAGCGTCTACGAAACAGATAAAAGCAGAGGTTAATTTTTCTTTCATTCACTGACAAGCTAATATGGTGTAATTATGAGCCCTAGTTAAAGGAAACTGCAGTAAAACCTCGTACATCACTTAGCGTTGCTTTCTTCGTTACTTAAATAAAAAAAATAAATACCCCCTCAAGCAGCTGCTTGACACAGAGGTCTGACAGGAGCCTGTCAGTTTATATGCCACAGTAGGAGATCTGAGAGGATGGCAGGACCTCAGCAGAAAAAGGACACACACATCCATGCCTAAACCTCTGAGCACAAATTTTATGAACACGATGGGCTAAATGGTCAGGTGACAAGAACCCAAAGGGCTCAGAGTTGGGTAAAGGTAGGAGACCCACTGAACATCTGTTAGGATGCAGATGGTAGCCTCCCATAAAGCCATTCGTGTTCTTTGATTTACACATGGTGCTAAGGTTTAACGTCCCATCCTAAGGACGGCAGCCTTCAAATCTGGGTTGTGTTGTTTTACCTCTAAGCGGTACTTTTTCCCACACCATGGGCCAAATGGCCAGGTCACATGGACCCCGAAGGTTCAGAGAAGGTTGGGGGAGGGGACCGACTGGAACAGCTGTTGGAAGACAGATGGTAGCCTCCTGTCAAGGCCATCCAGCGTGTTCTTTAACGTGAACAGAGTATGGCTCTCTCTTGCACACGGGGCCACGGCTTAACGTCCCATCCGACGGACGGCGGCCTTTCTAAGCCCATTGGTGTCCCCTACAGACCGTTGGCAGGGCGTTGATTTTGCGGAAATAAATCTCAATGCTGACCCAGCTGGGACTCGAAACTGGGAACTACAGATTACGAGCCTGGCGCGCTACTGACTGAGCCATCCTTCTCCTCATGGAGAAAATTCGGTTTGGGTTGTTTTATCCTTGAGTGGCACTTTTTTCACGCAATGGTCTAAATGGCCAAGTCACAAGGACCCCGAGGGCTCAGAGAAGATTGGAAAGAGGATAAACTCTGGATCATCTTCTGGAGCCTTTCATCAAAGCTATCCAGCGTGTTCTTTAACGTGCATAGGGTATGGCTCTCCCGCACACGGGACTATGTTTTAACGTTCCATTCCATGGACGGCGGCCTTTCCAAGTCCATCGGTGTCCCCTATTGACCGATGTCAGGTTGGGGAGTTTTGCGGAGATAAATCTTAATGTTGGCCAAACTAGAGGATGGGTTGGGTTGTTTTACCTCTGAGCGGCACTTTTTTGCACACCATGGGCTAAATGGCCAGGTCACATGGACCCCGAAGGCCAGAGAAGGTTGGGGGGAGGGGACCCACTGGAACAGCTGTTGGAAGACAGATGGTAGCCTCCTGTCAAGGCCATCCAGCGTGTTCTTTAACGTGAACAGAGTATGGCTCTCTCTTGCACACGGGGCCACTGCTTAACGTCCCATCCGACGGACGGAGGCCTTTCCAAGCCCAGCGGTGTCCCCTACTGATCGTGGGCAAGGTGGGGAATTTTGCGGAGATAAATCTCAACGCTGACCCAACTGGGACTCGAACCTGGGAACTACAGATTACGAGCCTGGCGCGCTACCAACTGAGCCACGCCGCCCCAACTAGAGGATGAAAATCGATTTGGTTCCAAGACAATAACACTAAATCAAAATTTTGGGCTAATATTCCGCTCTGTTAACTAAATACGAGGGTGGATCATTAAATTCGTAGACGGCCGTCGACAACCATTGACAGTTTTTCTTACGAGTTAATATATGATATGTGGCAACACAACGACTCTTCAAAGTGACGGAGCAGTGTGTGCAAGTTGAAAAACTTCGCTATAAGGTCGGAATTAAGAGTAGAAGAGTACAGTCGCTCAAAAAAGTATCCGAACACTATGATTGATTACAGAAATCAGAAAAAATATCTGGCAACGATTTTTTTAGAAATTAGTGATCTGGCAACCTTCGTTGTCACGTGATTACAGAATTCAGGAAAAATATCTGGAGCGTGTACAGCAACTGTACACGCTCCAGTTACCGTTCACAGCAAACTGGAGCTTGTGCAGTTACTGCACACGCTCCAGTTTGCTGTGAACGGTAACTGCACACGCTCAATATTTCCGTGAATGAGCCCACACGATCTAGTATCAAAATAATATGACCACCTGCAGTCGCTCAAAAAGGTATCCGAACACCATGGTTGATTACAGAATTCAGAAAAAATATCTGGCAACGATTTTTTTTAGAAATTAATGATCTGGCAACCTTCGTGTCACGTGACACGAAGGTTGCCAGATTACTAAATTTCTAAAAAAATCGTTGACAGATATTTTTCCTGAATTCTGTAATCGACCATAGTGTTCGGATACTTTTTTGAGCGACTGTACACAATCATTCCGTCTTTTTCTAGCTTAGAAAAGGTATTTATTTTTTGTGTGTGAGTGTGTGATATTTTGCAAGCTATGGTTGCTCTGGAAAGTGAGAAATGGTATGCTCCACCTTACTCTGTTCGGCGAGATTTATGTAGTTTATAGACAATTGCAGAAATGATTCATGTGTGTGGGGTTGGGTTGTTTGGGTTGTTTTACCTCTGAGGGGTGTGGGGTGGGGGTGGCTCAGTCGGTAGCGCGCCAGGCTCGTAATCTGTAGTTCCCAGGTTCGAGTCCCAGCTGGGTCAGCGTTGAGATTTATCTCCGCAAAATTCCCCGCCCTGCTCACGGTCAGTAGGGGACACCGATGGGCTTGGAAAGGCCGCCGTCCGTCGTATGGGACGTTAAGCCGTGGCCCCGTGTGCGGGATAGCCATACCCTGTGCACGTTAAAGAACACGCTGGATGGCCTTGACGGGAGGCTACCATCTGTCTCCCAACAGCTGTTCCAGTGGGTCCCCTGCCCCAACCTTCTCTGAGCCTTCGGGGTCCATGTGACCTGGCCATTTAGCCCATGGTGTGCAAAAAAGTGACGCTCAGAGGTTAAACAACCCAAACAACCCTCTGAGCGGCACTTTTTTGCACTCCATGGGCTAAATGGCCAGGTCACATGGACCCCGAAGGCTCAGAGAAGGTTGAGGGAGGGGACCCACTGGAACAGCTGTTGGGAGACAGATGGTAGCCTCCCGTCAAGGCCATTCAGCGTGTTCTTTAAAGTGCACAGGGTATGGCTCTCTCACGCACACGGGACCACGGCTTAACGTCCCATCCGACGGACGACGGCCTTTACAAGCCCATCGGTGTCCCCTACTGACCGTGGGCAGGGCGGGGAATCTTGCGGAGATAAATCTCAACGCTGACCCAGCTGGGACTCGAACCTGGGAACTACAGATTACGAGCCTGGCGCGCTACCGACTGAGCCACCCCCGCCCCTTGTGTGTGGGGAACAGTGCTTGAAACGAAGCGCGATTTCAAATGGCACAAACACTTCAACGATGGGCAAAACTCGAGATCCAGGGCACCTAACATTGTTCTCCATAAACTTGAGTGGGGCGGATGTGGCTCAGTTATTAGTGCACCAGGCTCGTAATCTGTAAATGGAAGGTTCGAACCCCGCTTGGGCCAGCGTTGATATTCATCTTTGCAAAACTATATGCTCTCGATTAATAGTGGAGACAACGATGGGCTTGGAATGGCTGCAGTTTGTTGGATAGGAAGTTAAACCATTGGCTCATGTGCAGGATTTGGGTTGGGTTGTTTTACCTCCGAGCGGCACTTTTTTGCACACCATGGGCTAAATGGCTAGGTCACAAGGACCCCGAAGGCTCAGAGAAGGTTAGGAGAGGGGACCCGCTGGAACAACTGTTGGGAGACAGATGGTAGCCCCCCGTCAAGGCCATACAGTGTGTTCTTTAACGTGCACAGGGTATGGCTCTACCGCACACGGGGCCACGGCTTAACGTCCCATCCGACGGACGGCAGACTTTTCAAGCCCATTGGTGTCCCCTATTGACCGTGGGCAGGGCGGGGAGTTTTGCAGAGATAAATCTCAACGCTGACCCAGCTGGGACTCGAACCTGGGAACTACAAATTACGAGCCTGGCGCGCTACCGACTGAGCCCCCCCCCCGCCCCCATATGTAGGAGAGCCATACACTGTGCACTTTAATGAACACCCTGGATATCCTTCACGGCAGGCTACCATCTGTCTTCAAACAACAGTCCAGTGGGTCCGCTTCCCCCAACGTTCTCTGAGCCCTCGAGGTCCTTGTGGCCTAGCCATTTAGCCCATTGTGTGCTAAAAAGTGCCGCTCAGAGATAAAACGACTCAACCAATACACTTGAGTCATTTCTGCGACTCTGTACACCTTCTAAACCTCACCGAACACAGTAAACATATTACTGCTGAGATTTCAGAGCAGCCATAGCCTCGGAAAAAAAAAACCGCACGCAAAAACGACCGCCTTTCAGAACCGAGAAAACGAGACTGATGACGTACAGTCGCTGGAAAAAATATCCGAAAACTATGGTTGATTACAGAATTAAAAAAAAATATCTGGCAACGATTTTTTTAGAAATTAGTGATCTCGCAACCTTCGTGTCACGTGATTACAGAATTCAGGAAAAATATCTGGAGCGTGTACAGCAACTGTACACGCTCCAGTTGCCGTTCACAGCAAACTGAAGTGTGTGCAGTTACTGCACACGCTCCAGTTTGCTGTTTACGGTAACTGCACACGCTCAATATTTCCGTGAGTGAGCCCTAACGATCTAGTATTAAAATAATATGACCACCTACAGTCGCTCAAAAAAGTATCCGAACACTATGGTTGATGACAGAATTCAGAAAAAATATCTGGCAACGATTTTTTTTAGAAATTAGTGATCTGGCAACCTTTGTGTCACGTTACACAAAGGTTGCCAGATCACTAATTTCTAAAAAAAATCGTTGCCAGATATTTTTTCTGAATTCTGTCATCAACCATAGTGTTCGGATATTTTTTTGAGCGACTGTACCTTTCCTTGCGACAGTCTGGAAACATGTTTGAACTTGCACGCATTGCTCCGTGCCTATGAAGAGTCGCTCTGTTGCCACATATCATGTATTAACTCCTACGACAATGGTGCTAATTGTTGGCGACGGCAGTCTGCGAAATAAAATGATCCACTTACATAAAAATATTGTCCAATGAAATCCCGGATATTTGCAGCTTTTGCATCATAAACCATATAAGACAGACTCATATTGAAACTCTAAGATATGCAATCTAAGTGGGTGAAAGGGTTCTTTAAAAACCATGTTAAAAACAGAATAAATCTCTGGTTGGTTGGTTGTTGTACCTCTGAGCGGCACATTTTTGCCCACAATGGGCTAAATGGCCAGTTCACAAGGATCCCGAAGGCTCAGAGAAGGTTGGGGGAGGGGACCCACTGGAACAGCTGTTGGGAGACAGATGGTAGCCTCCCGTCAAGGCCATCCAGCTTGTTCTTTAACGTGCACAGGATATGGCTCTCCCGCACACAGGACCACGGCCTAATGTCTCATCAGACGGACGGTGGTCTTTCCAAGCCCATCGGTGTCCCCTACTGAGCGTGGGCAGGGCGGGGATATTCTCAACGCTGACCCAGCTGGGACTCGAACCTGGGAACTGCAGATTACGAGCCTGGCGCGCTACCGACTGAGCCACCCCCGCCCCATAAATCTCAGGTAAGACGCCACAGCCGTGCACGTGCACTTCAGGAACTAATGGAATTGTGTCTGAATCAAGGAAGATCAAGATTATTTATTTCGGCAGCACACAACAGGAGCAGGAAATGCATGCGATGTGATTTGCATATCCTGCTATAAATTCAGCAGCTAAACGTCACATTGAAACCGTCTGTACGACAGCTGCACTGAACGGAATAAGTGAACGTATTGATTTATTTCGTTGAGTACCGAAAGAGTGGAGGGAAAAATTATAACGCGAAAGAATAAATCAATACGAACTTGAGGCGAATAGCATATATTTTCTAATGCAGTCCAGAGAATTGGGGTCGGGGGTGGCTCAGTCGGTATAGAATTGGGGTCGGGGGTGGCTCAGTCGGTAGTCGGTCAGGGTGCCAGGGTCGTAATTTGCAGTTCTCAGGTTCGAGTCCCAGTTGGGTCAGCGTTAATATTTATCTCCGCAAAATTTCCCACCCTGCCCGCGGCCAGTAAGGGACACCGATGGGCTTGGAAAGGCCGTCGTCCGTCGGACGAGATGTTAAGCCGTGGCTCCTTGTGCGGGAGAGCTATGCGTTGTGCACGTTAAAGAATATCCTGGATGGCCTAGACGGGAGGATAACATCTGTCTCCCAACAGCTGTCCAGTGGCTCCCCTCCCCCTAATATTCTCTGAGCCTTCGGGGTCCTTGTAACCTGGACATTTAGCCCATTATGTGCAAAAACGTGCCGCTCAGTGGTAAAAACAATTCAACCCAACCTACAAATGAACTTATACTGCAAATTACTTTCAAGACAATAACGTTTAAAAAGGGACTAGAACATGAAGTATTTTAACTCAGTTATAGTGGAAGACTGCTCATTTCCATGTATCTTTAGATATATAAATTAACAACTAAAATTGTTTAATTTGTAATCTAATTAATTGCTAAAATTAGTATTTTGCTTTTTATTTATGTACCATAATCATAAGTTACCGCTAATAAAATTAACCATTAAGATATGAACATTTTTTTTTAAGGCTAGGACTGTAGCTCAGACGTCGAAGGAAGCGCATCTGATTTTGCTAAATATTATATTTAAATTTTGAGTTATATGTTTAGGATTTTGCAGATTTAAATTACAATCTCTAAATATTTTCAAAGTTGCAGTTTTTTGACTGCATATTTTATTGTTCGCTCTTAATCTCTGTTGGAGATTAAATATATTTTCTGTTTCTAACTGACAATTATTAAATTGTAAGATTTACAACCTTTAAAACTTCCGTTGAAGTTTACTATAAGTTATACTGTTTCGATTCAGGAATCTACTTTAGCTAATGTAAGTTCTAATTATTTTAAAATTGCTGTGTCTTATTTTGCATTTAAATAGTGTTTAGAAACCTCCCTTTGGGGTATTTGATTATACATTGTTCTTGACAGTGTATTTGTATTCTGTTTTTGAATTTCACATCGTTTCCTGTTTACAACCAAGCCTGGTGGGCGGGGGTGGTTCAGTCGGTAGCGCGCCAGGCTCGTAATCTGTAGTTCCCAGGTTCGAGTCCCAGCTGGGTCAGCGTTGAGATTTATCTCCGCAAAATTCCCCGCCCTACCCACGGTCAGTAGGGGACACCGATGGGCTTGGAAAGGCCGTCGCCGTTCGGATGGGACGTTAAGCCGTGGTCCCGTGTGTGGGAGAGCCATACCCTGTGCACGTTAAAGAACACGCTGGATGGCATTGACGGGAGGCTACCATCTGTCTCCCAACAGCTATTCCAGTGGGTCCCCTCCCCCAACCTTCTCTGAGCCTTCGGGTTCCATGTGACCTGGCCATTTAGCCCATGGTATGCAAAAAAGTGCCGCTCAGAGGTAAAAGAACCCAACGTTAAAGAACACGCTGGATGGCCTTGACGGGAGGCTACCATCTGTCTCCCAACAGCTGTTCCAGTGGGTCCCCTCCCCCAACCTTCTCTGAGCCTTCGGGGTCCATGTGACCTGGCCATTTAGCCCATGTTGTGCAAAAAAGTGCCGCTCAGAGGTAAAACAACCCAACGTTAAAGAACACGCTGGATAGCCTTGACGGGAGACTACCATCTGTCTCCCAACAGCTGTTCCAGTGGGTCCCCTCCCCCAACCTTCTCTGAGCCTTCGGGGTCCATGTGACCTGGCCATTTAGCCCATGATGTGCAAAAAAGTGCCGCTCAGTGGTAAAACAACCCAACCCAACCAAGCCTGGTTTTATGCAGTAAAATTGATATATAATCCAGCTTGTAAAAGAATTTACAAGTTCCAAATTTACTTGGTGAGAGTGTCTACAAGTATTTATCTTGTTATTCAGTAAATTCGAGCTTGAATTTAATTTTGTTTTGTGAATATAATTTAAAATTTCACAATGACAGTTACCGCTAAAATTTCAAAACAAACATCGAACTCCTCAGAATCACCGCAACTTAAAAATTCTTACGCTGGCTGTAATAAGGGGCTTGGAGCTCCGAGGTGGGATGAAGTCATCAGAGCTTCCAAAATAAAATCCTCAGATCTGTGGTCAATGCTCCCTGGTTTGACCATTCACACTGATTTGAGCACTGACCACATATACACTCATATTCGGAAGTTAACGCAGGCCTTTTTCGAGGCAGTGGGATTGGGTTGGGTTGTTTTACCTCTGAGCGGCACTTTTTTTGTACACAATGGGCTAAATGGCCAGGTCACAAAGACCCCGAGGGCTCAGAGAAGGTTGGGGGAGGGGACCCACTGGAACAGCTGTTGGGAGACAGATGGTAGCCTCCCGTCAAGGCCATCCAGCGTGTTCTTTAACGTTGGATTGTTTTACCTCTGAGCGGCACTTTTTTGCACACCATGGGCTAAATGGCCAGGTCACAAAGACCCCGAGGGCTCAGAGAAGGTTGGGGGAGGGGACCCACTGGAGCAGCTGTTGGGAGACAAATGGTAGCCTCCCGTCAAGGCCATCCAGCGTGTTCTTTAACGTTGGATTGTTTTACCTCTGAGCGGCACTTTTTTGCACACCATGGGCTAAATGGCAAGGTCACAAAGACCCCGAGGGCTCAGAGAAGGTTGGGGGAGGGGACCCACTGGAACAGCTGTTGGGAGACAGATGGTAGCCTCCCGTCAAGGCCATCCAGCGTGTTCTTTAACGTTGGATTGTTTTACCTCTGAGCGGCACTTTTTTTGTACACAATGGGCTAAATGGCCAGGTCACAAAGACCCCCAGGGCTCAGAGAAGGTTGGGGGAGGGGACCCACTGGAACAGCTGTTGGGAGACAGATGGTAGCCTCCCGTCAAGGCCATCCAGCGTGTTCTTTAACGTTGGATTGTTTTACCTCTGAGCGGCACTTTTTTGCACACCATGGGCTAAATGGCCAGGTCACAAAGACCCCGAGGGCTCAGAGAAGGTTGGGGGAGGGGACCCACTGGAACAGCTGTTGGGAGACAGATGGTAGCCTCCCGTCAAGGCCATCCAGCGTGTTCTTTAACGTTGGATTGTTTTACCTCTGAGCGGCACTTTTTTGCACACCATGGGCTAAATGACCAGGTCACAAAGACCCCGAGGGCTTAGAGAAGGTTGGGGGAGGGGACCCACTAGAACAGCTGTTGGGAGACAGATGGTAGCCTCCCGTCAAGGCCATCCAGCGTGTTCTTTAACGTTGGGTTGTTTTACCTCTGAGCGGCACTTTTTTGCACACCATGGGCTAAATGGCCAGGTCACATGGACCCCGAAGGCTCAGAGAAGGTTGGGTGAAGGGGACCCACTGGAACAGCTGTTGGGAGACAGATGGTAGCCTCCCGTCAAGGGGTGTATGGCTCTCCCGCACACTGGGCCACGGCTTAACGTCCCATCCGACGGACGGCGGCCTTTCCAAGCCCATCGGTGTCCCCTACTGACCGTGGGCAGGGCGGGGAGTTTTTGCGGAGATAAATCTCAACGCTGACCCAGCTGGGACTCGAACCTGGGAACTACAGATTACGAGCCTGGCGCGCTACCGACTGAGCCACCCCTGCCCCCGAGGCAGTGGGAGATAATCCTTATGATATAATTAGATCTTTGATTGATTATGATCCATTGGTTTGAAACTAATTCAAGCGTCCTAAGATTGTGGTGTTTGACACTCTCATGTTAGCAAATTTGTTTTGCCCTTATGGCCACTTTGGGGTTTGTGTTTTAACTTTGCTATTGCCAACCAGGCACTAGTTTAGACTTCGCGATATAAGCCTTAGATTTGGAGCTCCAAGAATTAATTCAAGATATCAGATATCACGTGGAAGAAAGCGGACGGGTTTTTGCCTGGCTCCAAGAAGTGAACTTTAGTTAGCTAAATTTTAGTTAAATTTCCTAAATATACTTGGGCGAGATCGGTTATCCAAACCCGGTAGAGCTCTTGGTCGGCAGGATAGGTTAGAAATAGCTTAATATTATATTTAAATTGTTAGTATATACTACCCCAAACGGGACGTTGTGACTGCTTCAAAGGAAAAGACCATTCCTTTAAAGAAGACAAATAGTAAGCTTGTTATTCCACAGGTTGGGGTGGGGGTGGCTCCGTCGGTAGCGCGCCGGGCTCGTAATCTGTAGTTCCCAGGTTCGAGTCCCAGCTGGGTCAGCGTTGAGATTTATCTCCGCAAAATTCCCCGCCCTGCCCACGGTCAGTAGGGGACACCGATGGGCTTGGTAAAGGCCGCCGTCCGTCGGATGGGACGTTAAGCCATGGTCCCGTGTGCGGGAGAGACATACCATGTGCACGTTAAAGAACACGCTGGATGGCCTTGACGGGAGGCTACCTTCTTCTCCCAACAGCTGTTCCAGTGAGTCCCCTCCCCCAACCTTCTCTGAGCCTTCGGGGTCCATGGCCATTTAGCCCATGGTGTGCAAAAAAGTGCCGCTCAGAGGTAAAACAACCCAAAATCCCGCAAACCTGGCCACGGCTTAACGTCCCATCCGACGGACGGCGGCCTTTCCAAGCCCATCGGTGTCTTCTACTGACCGTGGGCAGGGCGGAGAATTTCGCGGAGATAAACCTTAACGCTGACCCAGCTGGGACTCGAACCTGGGAACTACAGATTACAAGCCTGGCGCGCTACCGACTGAGCCACCCCCGCCCCAACAGAACCCTGCATGTGTGGCAAAGAACTCGAAATAAATCGGATAAAGAACTTTATTACTCCCTCAAGACAGAGGTGAGACAAAACTCCAGGAACATAGAAGTAACTCCTGGAATAAAAAGGTCTCTTCACTCTCTACGCATGATAACTCAATTTCGAAGATGGTGAGGGTATTTAAAAACCCTCACTTGAAATACCCTCCCATTCAGGGGCGGGGGTGGCTCAGTCGGTAGCGTGCCGGGCTCGTAATCTGTAGTTCCCAGGTTCGAGTCCCAGCTGGGTCAGCGTTGAGATTTATCTCCGCAAAATTCCCCGCCCTGCCCACGGTCAGTAGGGGACACCGATGGGCTTGGTAAAAGCCGCCGTCCGTCGGATGGGACGTTAAGCCATGGTCCCGTGTGCGGGAGAGACATACCCTGTGCACGTTAAAGAACACGCTGGATGGCCTTGACGGGAGGCTACCATCCGTCTCCCAACAGCTGTTCCAGTGTGTCCCCACCCCCAAATTTCTCTGAGCCTTCGGGGTCCATGTGACCTGGCCATTTAGCCCATGGTGTGCAAAAAAGTGCCGCTCAGAGGTAAAACTACCCACAACAACCCTCCCATTCATGGTGAACCAGGAATCTGCTATAGTGAAGAAGATAAATCTGCGGCATTTGTAGATGCTCTATGAGCTACAATTTCAAGAGAATTTTTGCCATTTCGACCACGAAACCTGCGAGTAGGTACAGGACCGAGGGATTCCCAGCAGAACATTGTCCAAAGCATTGCACCTGGTGCAAACACTTCCCCAGGTAAACAATGCACACGTACCCGGCTGTCCACATGGTGCAACAGGAAACGAGATTCATCGGACCAGACGACCTTCTATCAATCACGACCTTCTCTCACGACCTTCTATCAATCACGACCTTCTCTCACGATCTTCTATCAATCATCTTCAATCACTTCTATCAATCACGACCTTCTATCAGTCATCTTCCATCACTTCTATCAATCCTTCTATCAATCACGACCTTCTCTCACGACCTTCAATCAGTCATCTTCAATCACTTCTATCAATCCTTCTATCAATCACGACCTTCTCTCACGACCTTCTATCAATCATCTTCCATCACTTCTATTAATCCTTCTATCAATCACGACCTCTTCTCACGACCTTCTATCAATCATCTTCAATCACTTCTATCAATCCTTCTATCAATCACGACCTTCTCTCACGACCTTCTATCAATCATCTTCAATCACTTCTATCAATCCTTCTATCAATCACGACCTTCTCTCACGACCTTCTTCTATCAATCATTCAAGGTCCAGTTTGATGCTCGCGTGCTCATTCTACGTGCTTTCGACGGTGAACCGAGATTAGCATGGGCACTTGGAGCGGTCTGCAGCTATGCAGCCCCATTTTTTTTTTTCAGGGTTCTATGTACTGTGTGTTGTGACATATTACTCCCGTCCAGCATTCAAATTATGGGAGAGTTGCACCACAGTTACCTTCTGTTGGCTCATACCATATGGATGAGATAGCCTTTGCTGCCCTCTAGCATCGATGAGTCGTGGTCGGCCACACCTTGCGGCGGTTCCTGGTTTTTCCCTCCGCGGACCACTTTTGAAGGTACTAAGCACAGCTGACCTGAGCACCCACAAGCCTTGCCGTCTCGGAAATGCTCTGACCCAGTCGTCTGGCCATTACAATTTGGCCTTTGTCAAACACATTTGTGGCGGGGGTGGCTCAGTCGGTAGCGCGCCAGGCTCGTAATCTCTAGTTCCCAGGTTCGAGTCCCAGCTGGGTCAGCGTTGAGATTTATCTCCGCAAAATTCCCCGCCCTGCCCACGGTCAGTAGGGGACACCGATCGGCTTGGAAAGGCCGCCGTCCGTCGGATGGGACGTTAAGCCGTGGCCCCGTGTGCGGGAGAGCCATACCCTGTGCACGTTAAAGAACACGCTGGATGGCCTTGAAGGGCACCATCTGTCTCCCAACAGCTGTTCCAGTGGGTCCCCTCCCCCAACCTTCTCTGAGCTTTCGGGGTTTATATGACCTGGCCATTTAGTCCATGGTGTGCAAAAAAGTGCCGCTCAGAGGTAAAACAACCCAACCCAAAGCCCTCTAGCATCGATGAGTCGTGGTCGGCCCACACCTTGCCGACGGTTCGTGGTTTTTCCCTGCTCGGACCACTTTTGAAGGTACTAAGCACAGCTGACCTGAGCACCCCAGAAGCCTTGCCGTCTCGGAAATGCTCTGACCCAGTCGTCTGGCCATTACAATTTGGTCTTTGTCATACTCAGTTAAGTCTGCTGCCTTTCCCATCTGAAGAACAAGAATAACACTGATTAACAGAGCTCAGCGTCTGGTGTTAATTATACCGTTCATGACCTTCACACGCGCCGTCGTTTCCCTGCAGTTGTTTCGATTTGCATAAAGACGCGCTGGTCATAATGTTTCGGCTCTTCGGTGTAAGTCATAATAATGATTTAACACAACTCGAGCCCCGGGTAAGGCATGGATGTTCGTGTTATTTTCTGCTGAGGTCCTGCCATCCTCTCAGATCTTCTACTGTGGCATATAAACTGACAGGCTCCTGTTAGACCTCTGTGGCAAGCAGCTGCTTGAGGGGATATTTATTTTTTTTATTTATAATCAGCTACGTTTTAACGTAAAAATCTGACTAAATTTTTCGAAGTAATAATTTACTGGAGTTGGGTTGTTTTACCTCTGAGCGGCACTTTTTTGCACACCATGGGCTAAATGGCCAGGTCACATGGACCCCGAAGGCTCAGAGAAGGTTGGGGGGAGGGGACCCACTGGAACAGCTGTTGGGAGACAGATGGTCGCCTCCCGTCAAGGCCATCCAGCGTGTTCTTTAACGTGCACAGGGTATGGCTCTCCCGCATACGGGGCCACGGCTTAACGTCCCATCCGACGGACGGCGGCCTTTCCAAGCCAATCGGTGTTCCCTACTGACCGTGGGCAGGGCGGGGAATTTTGCGGAGATAAATCTCAACGCTGACCCAGTTGGGACTCGAACCTGGGAACTACAGATTACGAGCCTGGCGCGCTACCGACTGAGCCACCCCCGCCTCCATCAGACTAGATGACGTGATTTCACCACACTCCAGTTGTGATAGGCCTTTGCAAATGCAGCCAAATCTTCTGTGCTTTGCAGTCAACAAGGGGACACGAAGTGGACTTTGACTGCCATAGCCTATTTTTCCATGACACGACAGATAGTCTTTGTGCATAAGCTTGTGGCCTCGCCCTCATTTAATTCCGACGTTATCTGCTCCAATGTAGCCATCTGATTCCTTGGGTTGTTGTGTAGTTTTACCTCTCAGCTGCACTTTTTTCCACACCATGGGCTAAATGGCCAGGTCACATGGACCCCGAAGGCTCAGAAAAGGTTGGGGGAGGGGACCCACTGGAACAGCTGTTGGGAGACAGATGGTAGCCTCCCGTCAAGGCCATCCAGCGTGTTCTTTAACGTGCACAAGGTATAGCTCTCACGCACACGGGGCCACGGCTTAACGTCCCATCCGACGGTCGGCGGCCTTTCCAAGCCTATCGGTGTCCCCTACTGACCGTGGGCAAGGCGGGGAATTTTGCGGAGATAAATCTCAACGCTGATCCAGCTGGTACATCGAGGTAAAATGCCAAATTTTTATATACCTTTGCTGGAGAACTAACAGTTTGTGTTTAGGGCTATTCCAGGAAGTAGAACTCAGAAGCTAGAGGAATATTCGGATTTGGTAACGTGTTGAAGGTCAAATAGGGTCGAAGTTTGAGTTGGGTTGTTTTATCTCTGAGTGGACTTTTTGCACACGGTGAGCTAAATGGCCAGATCACAAGGACCCCGAAAGCTCAGAGAAGGTTGGGGGAGGGGACTTACGGCCCATCCGATGGATGGCGGCCTTTCCTAGCCCATAGGTGTCCTCTACTGACCGTGGGTAGGAGGAGAATTTTATGGAGATAAATCTCAACGCTGACCCAACTGGGACTCGAGCCTGGGAACTTCAGATTACGAGCTTGGCACGCTACGGATTCAGCCACTGCCGCCCCTAGGGTGGGGGGGGGGGCAGGCTACGAATCAAGAGGTGTTGAAGGCGCCAACTGATTTCTAGTATAACAATATGCATTCGAATTTTTACATGTGCATCGAAGCATTTTTTATAACATAAATTTTTTCTTCTTTTAAACACAAGAAGCTGGGAAAAAAATGTTTGTTGATAGCTCGGAAAACTAAAATTTCAGAAATTGATCGATAATGTCATCGCTTGCCTGCTGTCGAGTGTCATATTTTAGATTTCTCCTTTCGAGGTTGCAGTTTAAAAATGAAGGATGGTTTCGTGCCCATTTCCTACACTCTAACAAGCTGAAATTGCCTTACAATTCTTTTCAATCACTTTCAGACGGGGCTGAGGTGGCTCAGTCGGTAGCGCGCCAGACTCGTAATCTGCAGTTCCCAGGTTCGAGTCCCAGCTGGGTCAGCGTTGAGATTTATCTCCGAAAAACTCCCTGCCCACTGTCAGTAGGTGACACCGATGGGCTTGGAAAGGCCGCCGTCCGTCGGATGGAACGTTAAGCCGTGGCTCCGTTTGCGGGAGAACCATACCCTGTGCACGTTAAAGAACACGCTGGATGGCCTTGACGGGAGGCTACCATCTGTCTCCTAACAGCTGTTCCAGTGGGTCCCCTCCCCCAACCTTCTCTGAGCTTTCGGGGTCCATGTGACCTGGTCATTTAGCCCATGGTGTGTAAAAAAGTGCCACTGAGAGGTAAAACAACCCTACGTTAAAGAACACGCTGGATGGCCTTGACGGGAGGCTACCATCTGTCTCCTAACAGCTGTTCTAGTGGGTCCCCTCCCCCAACCTTCTCTGAGCTTTCGGGGTCCATGTGACCTGGCCATTTAGCCCATGGTGTGCAAAAAAGTGCCGCTCAGAGGTAAAATAACCCAACCCATCTGTTTCGAATACGCGCCCAGTTGCGTCCTACCTCACAAATGTTACCTCTTCATTCAGCGGCTTCTCTCATTTTCCCACAGTGCCGCTATTTCTAATCGCGAAAGCTGAGTAAGTAGTAAAATGGGTCGACTATGTAATAAAAATGAGCACCTGGTTAGTGATAGAGGCCCTCTATAGGTAGAGGTTGACAGTCTCAGAATTGGACGCTATGTTTTGTCGTCGCTCGGATTATTTGGCTTGGATAGCTGAATGATATTACACGAATACTTATTGATTCTGGAAGGGGGGAGGGTAATATTTGGGTTGGATTGTTTTACCTCTGAGCGGCACTTTTTTTGCACACCATGGGCTAAACGGCCAGGTCACATGGACCCCGAAGGCTCAGAGAAGGTTGGGGGGAGGGGACCCACTGGAACAGCTGTTGGGAGACAGATGGTAGCCTCCCGTCAAGGCCATCCAGCGAGTTCTTTAACGTACACAGGGTATGGCTCTCCCACACACGGGGCCACGGCTTAACGTCCCATCCGACGGACGGCGGCCTTTCCAAGCCCATCGGTGTCCCCTACTGACCGTGGGCAGGGCGGGGAATTTTGCGGAGATAAATCTCAACGCTGACCCAGCTGGGACTCGAACCTGGGAACTACAGATTACGAGCCTGGCGCGCTAGCGACTGAGCCACCCCCGCCAGAAGCGAAATGCGTTCTTCTAGCTATTTTACACATTCAGTACCCTCTAACAGTGGAAATTGGAACTAATGCTGATTGAGAATAAACTATTAATCTTTTATTAGTACCTGTACAACACAAAAAAAAATGTTTCGCATTTTGCTCTTAAAGCAGAAAAATTTGCATTTTACCAACACCCCTTTGGTATAACGGGACAAACAGTAACTATTAGTGCAAACCACTTGACTATTACACTGTGTTAACAAAATTTTACCTTTTTAGCATTAATAGATCGTTTGCAATATTCGCTTAAAGATTTGGAATTTTCCAGCTTTATTCGCCGTTAGAGGTCGCCTTTCGAGTTTTTATTTATCACCTTTAGCACTCTCTAACAGAGATATTCCGTCAAGTATCTCGAGAATTCCAGGGTATCAAAATCTGTCGAAACGAAAATAACACGATAATTTACATAGAAACGAAGCCACAGGTTATGAGAACGCGCGATGACGTCAACAAACGACCTAAGCAACACCGATCCATTCTTCTAGTTGCTAACATACCGACCGGTGTGAAAGAAATTATGGGTTGGGTTGTTCTACCTCTGAGCGGCACTTACACCATGGGCTAAATGGCCAGGTCACATGGACCCCGAAGTCTCAGAGAAGGTTGGAGGAGGGAACCCACTGGAACGGCTGTTGGGAGACAGATGGTAAGCCTCCCGTCAAGGCCATCCAGCATGTTCTTTAACGTGCACAGGGTATGGCTCTCCTGGACACGGGGTCACGGTTTAACGTCACATCCGATGGATGGCGGCCTTTCCTAACCCATCGGTGAGCCCTACTGACCGTGAGCAGGGCGGGGAGTTTTGCGGAGATAAGTATCAACGTTGACCCATCTGGGACTCGAACCTGGAAACTACAGATTACGAGCCTGGCGCGCTACCGACTGAGCCACCCCCGCCCCAAGAAATTATGCTTCAACGTGGAATAAAAAACAGCATTTTCAATTGCTCACTTCCAAAAAAGGAGATTAATGTATAATGATTAACGATTAATGTAAAAAGGAGATTTATGTATAATATGATAAAAAAGATTCTTGTATAAGATGTGGAACTATTTGCTTTGGCGCAGGCCTGAATCTAGAAAAAAAATCGGGGGGGGGGGGAGGAGTGAGGTAAGAAAACCACCAACAGTTGACAGATCTCTCAAATTTCCAAACTGGAAAGTTCTGTTACCGCAGTGGCTCTGCGCAATGACACGACAGATAAAACTAGTTCCGTAGTCTCACGTTGGTGGCGCTAACAATCGCCAGAAAAGTAGGTGAATGGACTTCTGTATTTCCTTTCTCAGAGGTTGAGTTTAAACATGGTACCGAGTGGTTAGCGCTCTTGGCTACTGATCTACGGGACCTGGGTTCGAGCCCCGGGTATGGATGTTCGTGTTGTTTTCAGCTGAGGTCCTGCCATCCTCTCAGACCTTCTACTCTGGCAATATAAACTGACAGGCTCCTGTCAGACCTCTGTGGCAAGCAGTTGCTTGAGGGGGGTATTTATTATTTTATTTATTTATTGGTTTAAGGCTCGTTGCCAAAGCCAAGTAAAAGGATAGAACGGGGTACGAGTGCATAATAAACATGCGCGCCACGTTAGTTGCCGACAGCAGCGCCACCAGCCACAGTAGTAGTTGTTAGTACTTACGTAGAAATTTTCCCCGGATTGAATACTGCGCTACATTTAATGGATTTACGTAACATATTGCTCCGCATCCTTCAGAATCTATGCAATTCTATTTATAGTAGCAGAAGTAGTCACACAAGCGAGAAATCGACATTTCTTGGAACAGCGCTTTGCCATGTTTCTGAACATGTCGTTTCAACCATGGAGGTAGGAAGAGGGGGAGGCGTCCTTACTATATCTTAACATAGGTCGCAGGGGCGGGGGTGGCTGAGTCGGTAGCGCGCCAGACTCGTAATCTGTAGTTCCCAGGTTCGAGCACCAGCTGGATCAGCGTTGAGATTTATCTCCGCAAAATTCTCCGCCTTGCCCACGGTCAGTAGGGGACACCGATGGGCTTGGAAAGGTCGCCGTCCGTCGGATGGGACGTTAAGCCGTGGCCACGTTTGCGGGATTTTGGGTTGTTTTACCTCTGAGCGGCACTTTTTTGCTCACCATGGGGTAAATGGCCAGGTCACATGGACCCCGAAGGCTCAGAGAAGGTTGGGGGAGGGGACTCACTGGAACAGCTGTTGGGAGACAGAAGGTAGCCTCCCGTCAAGGCCATCCAGCGTGTTCTTTAACGTGCACAGGGTATGTCTCTCCCGCACACGGGGCCACGGCTTAACGTCCCATCCGACGGGCGGCGGCCTTTCCGAGCCCATCGGTGTCCCCTACTGACCGTGGGCAGGGCGGGGAATTTTGCGGAGATAAACCTCAACGCTGACCCAGCTGGGACTCGAACCTGGGAACTACAGATTACGAGCCTGGCGCGCTACCGACTGAGCCACCCCCACCCCCATAGATAGATAGACACCTTCTTTTATTATGTAGAATTTCAATAGTTAAACGTGAAGATACGTCGATTATCGATGAACCATTCTTGTTGTTCATTACTGTTGATATAATGCATTTTTGTTCACTAAACATGAGGCAGGAAAGTTTCTACTTACGTTAGCAAGTTGGTCAAATCTTCCGAAGAGTTCATTCAAGAGTCGTACGAGTTCTTGGGCAGTACACTGAGATGCCAACACTGTGAAGCCAACGATGTCAGCGAAGAGAATGCTGAGGAAGAAAGAGACCGAAGCTGAGAGTGCAAACAGGAGAAGTGGGAAAAATTACCAACAAAATTACAATCCATTAGTATAACATTTTTTTTTACCTTTAAACAAACAACAGAAACACAGAAATGCAGACACAGAAACCGATTTGAAAATATAACAGTGTTAGTAATAATACTTTCTCTGGAACTTAATGCTATTTAATTCACAAATACTTTCAGATACCTGGATCGGATGTTATCCATTTCACAACCCCATATGAAATCAAATAAACCATCAAACAACTCAAAAAATATCTAAAAAAAAATAAAAATTTAAAAATACCTATCTTTCTGTATGTGCCCTAAAAACTAGAAACTAAACCTAAAACATACAGTCCCTGAATTCGTATTCATTCATTTCAAAAGATTTGGGTTGGGTTGTTTTACCTCTGAGCGTCACTTTTTTGCACACCATGGGCTAAATGGCCAGGTCACATGGACCCCGAAGGCTCAGAGAAGGTTGGGAGAGGGGACCCACTGGAACAGCTGTTGGGAGACAGATGGTATCCTCCCGTCAAGGCCATCCAGCGTGTTCTTTAACGTGCACATGGTATGGCTCACCCACACACGGCGCCACGTCTTAACGTCCCATCCGACGGACGGCGGCCTTTTCAAGCCCATCGGTGTCCCCTACTGATCGTGGGCAGGGCGGGGAATTTTTGCGGAGATAAATCTCAACGCTGACCCAGCTGGGACTCGAACCTGGGAACTACAGATTACGAGCCTGGCGCGCTACCGACTGAGCCACCCCCGCCCCGGAGAATATGGCGCTGGCAATCTTGAAGAATAGGTACATCGGCGCCCTATCTTCCTTTCAAGTGAATTCGAATTCAGTGACTGATTGCACAATCGATATGCTTTAGTTTTATTTTCTAGTTTATAAGGAAAGAGATATTTTTCAATTTTTTTTAAATTTATTTATATATTTTTAAATAAAAAATAATAATAAATAAATAAATACCCCCTCAAGCAGCTGCTTGCCACAGAGGTCTGACAGGAGCCTATCAGTTTATATGCTATAGTATTAGGTCTGAGAGGATGGCAGGACCTCAGAAGAAAAACGACACATACATCCATGCCTTAACCCGGGGCTCGAACCCAGATCCCTTAGATCAGTAGCCAAGCGCGCTAACCACTCGGCCATGGGACGGCTGAAATCTCATTAGTAGGTGAAATAAGATAGATGAGGTTAAGGGTTGGATAAAATCACATCATGATATCCAATACATGTTTACTCCGTAAATAATGTTTTTTAGAATAACTTTCTCAAAGGAGCAATCTCTTTCAATCATTTTGCAAAAGAGAAACCCAAGTGAAATATTTTACAAACATCTCTTCAGAAGGGAAACTTTCCCCAAAATCTCTCACGAATATCTCTCTAAAGAAATTCTCTTCAAAATATTTTATATGAAAAAAATAAATACCCCCTCAAGCAGCTGCTTGCCACAGAGTCCTGACAGCTTATATGCCATAGTAGAAGGTCTGAGACGATGGCAGGACCTCAGCAGAAAAACAACACACACATCCATGCCTTACCCGGGACTCGAACCCAGGTCCTTAGATCCATAGCCAAGCGTGCTAACCACTCGGCCACTGGATGGCTCTATCTTACATACATCTCGCCAATCTCATCTCTGCAGAAGAGACTCTATCCCCAAAGTATATTACAAACTTCATTATAGAAGCGTGACTTGCCCAAAAAACACTCCATCAACGTATCTTTGTGAAAAAAAATTACTTCCAGAATATATTTTTCAAAGTGACACTGTCTAAAAGCAAGTCGCCTTCTCAAAAAAATTCATCTCAAAGCAATCTTTGTCAAAGAGGAACATTGTGAAACACTGCCGCAAATCTTTTCAAAAACTCTCGCAAAACCATATTTACCAAAGAAGAGGATCAAAAATCGCTCCCAAATCATTTATCTTCATCAAAGAACTCCAGAAAAAGAAACTTTCATATCAACGTAATCAGAGGGAATCAAAATAAAAAATTCCTACACCGTATTTGCCAGAAAAACTTCTCTACTCACAAAGTCATCTTTGCGAAGAAACACTCCCAAAATAATTTCTTCCAAAAAGAAAATGTCCCTTTTAATAAATTTTCCTTACCATAAAGAAATCACATTAAAAAAATCTTTACTTCAATAGTTCATGCTAAAAACTTGACCTTCCCCCCCGCAAAAAAAACTTCATCGTTGTTTTTCCACCTTCTGTTAAAATTTGTTATTACTACTCGTATACCGTCGCGTTTTTTTACCTCTGAGCGGCACTTTTTTGCACACTATGGGCTAAATGGCCAGGTCACAAAGACCCCGAAGGCTCAGAGAAGGTTGGGGAAGGGGACTGACTGGAACAGCTGTTGGAAGACAGATGGTAACCTCCCGTCAAGGCCATCCAGCGTGTTCTTTAGCGTGCACAGGGTATGGCTCTGCCGCACACGGGGCCACGGCTTAACGTCCCACCCGACGGACGGCGGCCTTTCCAAGCCCATCGGTGTCTCCTATTGACCGTGGGCAGGGCGGGGAATTTTGCGGAGATAAATCTCAACGCTGACCCAGCTGGGGACTCGAACCTGGGAACTACAGATTACGAGCCTGGCGCGCTTCCGACTGAGCCACCCCCGTGTACCGTCGTTTTATTTATTTTATAAAGATGTTTATTGAGAATATCGTTTCGTGGATAAGTTTTTTGGAATTTTTACACAGGATAGCACAATACCCACCCTACTCCAAAAACGAAGAAAAACTAAAAATGAAACGTAAAATTAAGTCTTATAAACTGCATGAAAATCATAAATTATATTAAAACATATTCTCAAAGTACACATTCTTCTATTTTATGCATTTTTTTTTTTCCAAAATATTTTTGTTGTCGAATTTTCAATAAAATAAAAACCACCCATTATTTTTTCTCATATGGGAACAACTTATTATACACATGTAACAGAAAACAAGGACTTACAGTTTCAACTTGTTTTTGTATTCAACAAAATAACAGCAGGATCTGATAAGTAATTACCAAAACGAAAGAACCAACCACTAACAACATTCCTCGCTGCTACACAAGGCACACCTTCGAAAATTTTTAAACTCTTAGGCAGATAGAGGGATGGAAACAAAAGGAAAGCCTTGAGGTACAAACGTTGTAATGAACGCCTTTTAAAACTTTAATTAATTTTACAGCTTCCTTATAACCAAGAAGCAAAAAAATGACTGTTTTTTCTCACCCGGGAGCTGTATCTAAGTGTTCATCGAGTTGCTAGCTCAGTGCTGATGAGTTACTATTTTTTTTCTCACTCAGATGTTTTTGACGAGACCTTAATTTGGGCGTCTTTGTCTTAACTCTTGTTTATTTGTAGACAGCAAACACATATCACTGAAGAAACACGACATGCCAGTGTCGATTAGGGGCGGGGGTGGCTCAGTCGGTAGCGCGCCAGGCTCGTAATCTGTAGTTCCCAGGTTCGAGTCCCAGCTGGGTCAGCATTGATATTTATCTCCGCAAAATTCCCCGCCCTGCCCACGGTCAGTAGGGGATACCGATGGTCTTGGAAAGGCCGCCGTCCGTCGGATGGAACGTTAAGCCGTGGCCCCGTGTGCGGGAGAGTCATACCCTGTGCACGTTAAAGAACATGCTGGATGGCCTTGACGGGAGGCTACCATCTGTCTCCCAACAGCTGTTCCAGTGGGTCCCCTCCCCCAACCTTCTCTGAGCCTTCGGGGTCTTTGTGACCTGGCCATTTAGCCCATAGTGTACAAAAAAGTGCCGCTCAGAGGTAAAAACCCAACCCTGTGCATATTAAATAAGATGAGAAGTTTCGATACCTCTGCTAAGAACTGATTAGTGGAACTCCTTCACATTTAGCTTCGAGTTTTTAGGATCCTTATAACTTACATATTTAACCTACTGCACGCAAAAATTCCTCTTAAAGGTAAAATAATCCACCTAATCTAAAACGTATTTCAAATAGAAAAATGGTGATAATTTTTCCCCCATGATCACAATATTTTTTGATACTTTTTAGCAGCAAATAAAAAAAAAAAATCAGAAATCCTTTTTTTAAATTCGATTATTAAAAAGCACGAAAAAAAGAGAGCTAGGGAATAAAAAGCGATCGGTTAGATGAAGATGTTGCACGAGAACTGACATCTGCATCTTCTGACCATGAGAAATAAAAAAAGGAATCTTTAAGAAACAGTGTAACACATCCTTATACTTCACCAGAAACAAAATTATGCTCCGTTACTTCGCAAATTAATGGTAGGTAACACTAGTTTTGTCTGCAACTCGACTAGGAATCTTAGTTAGGCTTAGCAAGCTCATCAGTAGTCCCATTGCAGAGCAAGCTTTTCTCGAACATAAAATAGAGTCTTCATTTAATGAGGTTAGGGAACGGGGAATAGATCCCTCAGCATCAGAGTGCACACAGGGAGCAGCCGAACAACGGATGCATCTCCATGCTTTGGCTTCGCTGAGATAGAAGAATTCCGATTCTGCTGTTCTTCGGAAGATGAAAACGAAAGAAATGTGTACGGTCGCTCAAAAAATATCCGAACACTACGGTTGATTACAGAATTCAGAAAAAATATCTGGCAACGATTATTTTTAGAAATTAGTGATTTGGCAACCTTCGTATCACGTGATTACAGAATTCAGGAAATATATCTGGAGCGTGTACAGCAACTGTACACGCTGCAGTTACCGTTCACAGCAAACTGGAGCGTGTGCAGTTACTGCATACGCTCCAGTTTGCTGTGAACGGTAACTGCACACGCTCAACATTTCCGTGAGTGAGCCCACACGATCTAGTATCAAAATAATATGACCACCTACAGTCGCTCAAAAAATATCCGAACACTATGGTTGATTACAGAATTCAGAAAAAATATCTGGCAACGATTTTTTTTAGAAATTAGTGATCTAAAAAAAATCATCGCTAGATATTTTTTCTGAATTCTGTAATCAATAATAGCGTTTGGTCAGAAAAAATATCTGGCAACGATTTTTTTTTTAGAAATTAGTGATCTGGCAACCTTCGTGTCACGTGACACGAAGGTTGCCAGATCACTAATTTCTACAAAAAATCGTTGCCAGATATTTTTTCTGAACTCTGTAATCAATATTATTTTCAGATAATATTGATCTAATTTCAAAAAAATAATATTGATCTAATTTCAAAAAAATATCTAATTCAGATTTTTTTTGAGCGAATGTACCAACGTCACTTGAGAAGTTGATTAAAAGAAATAAACAGTTTTTTTTATCTGAAATAAACAGTTTTTTTTTTATCTAAATAGAATCTTATATTTTCACAGTACTTATTCTTCCCTTGTAAGTATGTTTGTTATTTAAGCTAGTCATAAGTTGTTTACATTATTTTGAGCTTTCAAAATAAATTTTGTAAATCAAAGTTGGTGTCAGGTTAGGAAAATGAGTTAGATCTGCATGTTGTATCTAAAAAGTTGGTGAGAAATGTACCTAGTAAATGGGGGCGGGGATGGCTCAGTCGGTAGCGCGCCAGGCTCGTAATCTGCAGTTCCCAGGTTCGAGTCCCAGCTGGATCAGCGTTGAGACTTATCTCAGCAAAATTCCCCGCCCTGCCCACGGTCAGCAGGGGACACCGACGGGCTTGGAAAGGCCACCATCCGTCGGATGGGACGTAAGTCGTGGTTTCGTGTACGGGAGCGCCATACACTGTGCACGTTAAAGAACACGTTGGATGGCCTTGACGGGAGGCTACCATCTGTCTCCCAACAGCAGTTCCAGTGGGTCCCTTCCCCCCAACATTCTCTGCACCTTCGGGGTCCATGTGACCTGGCCATTTAGCTCATTTTGTGCAAAAAGGTGCCGCTCAGAGGTAAAACAACCAACCAACAATGTACCTAGCAAACAGTAAATAATTGAGAATAATTTATACTAAATATATTTCTACAAGATGCATCCAAAATTTCATCTTGAAAGGTGCATTTCGTTTAGTGGAGGAATCTCGTTCTGGATTAATTGTCCATGATCATGTGTTGTTTTACCTATGAGCGGTAGTTTTTTTTGGCCATTTAGTCATGGAGTGCAAAAAATGCCGCTCAGAGGTTGGGTTGGGTTGGGTTGTTTTACCTCTGAGCGGCACTTTTTTGCACACCATGGGCTAAATGGCCAGGTCACATGGACCCCGAAGGCTCAGAGAAGGTTGGGGGAGGGGACCCACTGGAACAGCTGTTGGGAGACAGATGGTAGCCTCCCGTCAAGGCCATCCAGCGTGTTCTTTAACGTGCACAGGGTATGGCTCTCCCGCACACGGGGCCACGGCTTAACGTCCCATCCGACGGACGGCGGCCTTTACCAAGCCCATCGGTGTCCCCTACTGACCGTGGGCAGGGCGGGGAATTTTTGCGGAGATAAATCTCAACGCTGACCCAGCTGGGACTCGAACCTGGGAACTACAGATTACGAGCCTGGCGCGCTACCGACTGAGCCACCCCCGCCCCATCCCGCTCAGAGGTAAAACAACCCAACGTAAACTACAAAAATTTAAAATCGCTGTCTTGTTATGTCACTATGTTTTATTCATGTACTTTTTATCAGTAAATCAGCTGATCGTTAAACATTATGATTCAACTTATGATTCAACTGAGTATCTGGGGCAGGGGTGGCTCAGTCGGTAGCGCGCCAGGCTCGTAAACTGCAGTTCCCAGGTTCGAGTCCCAGCTGCGTCAGTGTTGAGATTTATCTCCGCGAAACTCCCCGCTCTACCCACGGTCAGCAGGGGACACCGATGGGCTTGGAAAGGCCGCCGTCCGTCGGATGGGACGTTAAGCCGTGCCCCCTTGTGCGGGAGAGACATACCCTGTGCACGTTAAAGAACACGCTGAATGGCCTTGACGGGAGGCTACCATCTGTCTCCCAACAGCTGTTCCAGTGGGTCCCCTAACCTTCTCTGAGCCTTTGGGGTCATTGTGACCTGGCCATTTAGCCCATGGTGTGCAAAAAAATGCCACTCAGAGGTAAAAAAAACCCAATCTGAGTATCCAGCATATTCTCAGACATTCCTAACTTCATTTGATCAGAATTTTTAATGCCACAATTGATTACAATGGGAATAATCAGATTTTGGTGCAGATGTAAAAAAACGCCATTTTACGGAAAAGCGCCCTCTTAATGAGATCACGAAAGTTAAAAAGCCAGCCCTGCGGATGTCATAACTCAAGCATTACAACAGGAAAAGGAAAACAACGACAAAATGAAAAACTGGACAAAATGAAGACCCCCCCCCAAAAAAATCCTATTCATAGTAAAGTTAGTGAAGATAACTTTGAATTGGATATTTCTTCTAAAGACACGGAAACACGGAAAATGAAAGAGAACTCAAAGATTTGGGTTGGGTTATTTTACCTCTGAGCGGCACTTTTTTGCACACCATGGGCTAAATGGCCAGGTCACAAGGACCCCGAAGGCTCAGAGAAGTTTGAGGGAGGGGACTCACTGGAACAGCTGTTGGGAGACAGATGGTAGTCTCCCGTCAAGGCCATCCAGCGTGTTCTTTAACGTGCACAGGGTATGGCTCTCCCGCACACGGGGCCACGGCTTAACGACCCATCCGACGGACGGCGGCCTTTCCAAGCCCATCGGTGTCCCCTACTGACCGTGGGCAAGGCGGGGAATTTTGCGGAGATAAATCTCAACACTGACCCAGCTGGGACTCGAACCTGGGAATACGAGCCTGGAACGCTACCGACTGAACCCCCACAGGGCAGAAGATAGCTGGGATAATCTGAAGATTTTATGCAGAACTTGGATATTTTTAAAGTTGTCTACATGTGTGACTCGACACACACCAAACAGACAATCAAGAACCCTTATAAATCATGCATGCTAAAAAAAAATGCCGCTCAGAGCTAAAACAACGCAAAAAACAAGATAAAGTTCTGTAAAAAAAAAACTCTAGATTTACATTTCCTATTTTTCGCAAGCAAGGACTGTCGTCTAGCATTATAAAGCAGACGATAAAGCTCAGGATCGGAAGGAAATTTCAATACGAGATGCAAAAGATATGATTACCATAGAACCGCAACCGTCAGCGAAGAACGTCATCTGCCACAAGTGGCGAAATCGTCTGCCCAATTAGCTCCGCCGGTAATGGTCGCAATTACCACTAATGGGATGGAGAGAGAGAATCATTACAAGCGCAGGGGCAAACGAAGAGCAGGCGGACATTATTGAGAGAGGGGGGGGGAGGAATTGATAAACAACCCCGCTCATGTCGACTAAAATGCGAAAGACTCGATGGCCAACGATTGCCAAGACAGCAGACGACAGATTCTTATTTCAAATGGAAATGTCGCCATGCTCCTTTGTAAGGTGAAAATTTCTCAAACCGGACTAATTTGAACTTTCACATTAGTGAGATGAGCTTTCAAAAGCGCACAATTTGTAGCATTTCCATCAAGAATTAGGAATAAACGTCCACTATCGTTAGTGGGATTTGGTTGGACTGTTTCGTCTCTGAAAGGGTCCGATGAAAGGTGAGAATGGGCCCGGAGAAAGGTGAGAGTGACCCCGGACAGCTTTCGAAAGCGCAAAATTTGTAGCATATGCATCAAGAATTAGGAATAATCGTCCACTATCGTTAGTGGGATTTGGTTGGAAAGTTTCGTCTCTGAAAGGGTCCGAAGAAAGGTGAGAGTGGGCCCGGAGAAAGGTGAGAGTGGCCCCGGACAGCTTTCAAAAGCGCAAAATTTGTAGCATTTGCATCAAGAATTAGGAATAAACGTCCACTATCGTTAGTGGGATTTGGTTGGAAAGTTTCGTCTCTGAAAGGGTCCGAAGAAAGGTGAGAGTGGGCCCGGAGAAAGGTGAGAGTGGCCCCGGACAGCTTTCAAAAGCGCAAAATTTGTAGCATTTGCATCAAGAATTAGGAATAAACGTCCACTATCGTTAGTGGGATTTGGTTGGACTGTTTCGTCTCTGAAAGGGTCCGAAGAAAGGTGAGAGTGGCCCCGGACAGCTTTCAAATGCGCAAAATTTGTAGCATTTGCATCAAGAATTAGGAATAAACGTCCACTATCGTTAAGGGGATTTGGTTGGACTGTTTCGTCTCTGAAAGGGTCCGAAGAAAGGTGAGAATGGCCTCGGACAGCTTTCGAAAGCGCAAAATTTGTAGCATTTGCATCAAGAATTAGGAATAAACGTCCACTATCGTTAGTGGAATTTGGTTGGACTGTTTCGTCTGTGAGCGGGTCCGAAGAGAGGTGAGAGTGGGCCCGGAGAAACGTGAGAGTAGCCCCGGACAGCTTTCAAAAGCGCAAAGTTTGTAGCATTTGCATCAAGAATTAGGAATAAACGTCCACTATCATTAGTGGGATTTGGTTGGACTGTTTGTCTGTGAGCGGGTCCGAAGAAAGGTGAGAGTGGGCCCGGAGAAAGGTGACAGTAGCCCCGGACAGCTTTCAAAAGCGCACAATTTGCAGCATTTGCATCAAGAATTAGGAATAAACATCCATTATCGTTAGTGGGATTTGGTTAGACTGTTTCGTCTCTGAAAGGGTCCGAAGAAAAGAGAGAGTGGTCCCGGACATTTTTCGAAAGCGCAAAATTTGTAGCATTTGCATCAAGAATTAGGAATACACATCCAGTATTGTTAGTGGGATTTGGTTGGACTGTTTCATCTGTGAGCGGGTCCGAAGAAAGGTGAGAGTGGCCCCGGACAGCTTTCAAAAGCGCAAAATTTGTAGCATTTGCATCAAGAATTAGGAATAAACGTCCACTATCGTTAGTGGGATTTGGTTGGACTGTTTCGTCTCTGAAAGGGTCCGAAGAAAGGTGAGAATCGGCCCGGAGAAAGGTGAGAGTGGCCCCGGACAGCTTTCAAAAGCGTAAAATTTGTAGCATTTGCATCAAGAATTAGGAATAAACGTCCACTATCGTTAGTGGGATTTGGTTGGACTGTTTCGTCTCTGAAAGGGTCCGAAGAGAGGTGAGAATGGGCCCGGAGAAAGGTGAGAGTGGCCCCGGACAGTTTTTGAAAGCGCAAAATTTGTAGCATTTGCATCAAGAATTAGGAATAAACGTCCACTATCGTTAGTGGGATTTGGTTGGACTGTTTCGTCTCTGAAAGGTTTCGAAGAAAGGTGAGAGTGACCCCGGACAGCTTTCGAAAGCGCAAAATTTGTAGCATTTGCATCAAGAATTAGGAATAAACGTCCACTATCGTTAGTGGGATTTGGTTGGACTGTTTCGTCTCTGAAATGTCCGAAGAAAGGTGAGAGTGGCCTCGGACAGCTTTCAAAAGCGCAAAATTTGTAGCATTTGCATCAAGAATTAGGAATAAACGTCCACTATTGTTAGTGGGATTTGGTTGGACTGTTTCGTCTCTGAAAGGGTCCGAAGAGAGGTGAGAATGGGCCCGGAGAAAGGTGAGAGTGGCCCCGGACAGTTTTTGAAAGCGCAAAATTTGTAGCATTTGCATCAAGAATTAGGAATAAACGTCCACTATCGTTAGTGGGATTTGGTTGGACTGTTTCGTCTGTGAGCGGATCCGAAGAAAGGTGAGAGTGGACCCGGAGAAAGATGAGAGTGGCCCCGGACAGGTTTCGAAAGCGCAAAATTTGTAGCATTTGCATCAAGAATTAGGAATAAACATCCATTATCGTTAGTGGAATTTGGTTGGACTGTTTCTTCTCTGAAAGGGTCCGAAGGTGAGAATGGGCCCGGAGAAAGGTGAGAGTGGCCCCGGACAGCTTTCGAAAGCGCAAAATTTGAAGCATTTGCATCTAGAATTAGGAATAAACGTCCACTATCGTTAGTGCGATTTGGTTGGACTGTGTCGTCTGTGAGCGGGTCCGAAGAAAGGTGAGAGTGGGCCCGGAGAAAGGTGATAGGTTCCCCGGACAGATTTCAAAAGCGCAAAATTTGTAGCATTTGCATCAAGAATTAGGAATAAACGTCCACTATCGTTATGGGATTTGGTTGGACTGTTTCGTCTGGGAGCGGATCAGAAAAAAGGTGAGAGTGGGCCCGGAGAAAGGTGAGAGTGGCCCCGGACAGCTTTCAAAAGCGCAAAATTTGTAGCATTTGCATCAAGAATTAGGAATAAACGTCCACTATCGTTAGTGGGATTTGGTTGGACTGTTCGTCTTTGAAAGGGTTCCAAGAAAGGTGAGAATGGGCCCGGAGAATGGTGAGAGTGGCCCCGGACAGCTTTCAAAAGCGCAAAATTTGTAGCATTTGCATCAAGAATTAGGAATAAGCGTCCACTATCGTTAGTGGGATTTGGTTGAACTGTTTTGTCTCTGAAAGGGTTCGAAGAAAGGTGAGATTGGCCCTGCAAAGCTTTCAAAAGCGCACGATTTGTAACATTTGCATCAAGATTTAGGAATAAACGTCCACTATCGTTAGTGGGATTTGGTTGGACTGTTTCGTCTCTGAAAGGGTCCGAAGAAAGGTGAGAGTGGCCCCGGACAGCTTTCGAAAGCGCAAAATTTGTAGCATTTGCATCAAGAATTAGGAATAAACGTCCACTATCGTTAGTGGGATTTGGTTGGACTGTTCGTCTTTGAAAGGGTTCCAAGAAAGGTGAGAATGGGCCCGGAGAATGGTGAGAGTGGCCCCGGACAGCTTTCAAAAGCGCAAAATTTGTAGCATTTGCATCAAGAATTAGGAATAAGCGTCCACTATCGTTAGTGGGATTTGGTTGAACTGTTTCGTCTCTGAAAGGGTTCGAAGAAAGGTGAGATTGGCCCTGCAAAGCTTTCAAAAGCGCACGATTTGTAACATTTGCATCAAGATTTAGGAATAAACGTCCACTATCGATAGTGGGATTTGGTTGGACTGTTTCGTCTCTGAAAGGGTCCGAAGAAAGGTGAGAGTGGCCCCGGACAGCTTTCGAAAGCGCAAAATTTGTAGCATTTGCATCAAGAATTAGGAATAAACGTCCACTATCGTTAGTGGGATTTGGTTGGACTGTTCGTCTTTGAAAGGGTTCCAAGAAAGGTGAGAATGGGCCCGGAGAATGGTGAGAGTGGCCCCGGACAGCTTTCAAAAGCGCAAAATTTGTAGCATTTGCATCAAGAATTAGGAATAAACGTCCACTATCGTTAGTGGGATTTGGTTGGACTGTTTCGTCTCTGAAAGGTTTCGAAGAAAGGTGAGAGTGACCCCGGACAGTTTTTGAAAGCGCAAAATTTGTAGCATTTGCATCAAGAATTAGGAATAAACGTCCACTATCGTTAGTGGGATTTGGTTGGACTGTTTCGTCTCTGAAATGTCCGAAGAAAGGTGAGAATGGCCTCGGACAGCTTTCAAAAGCGCAAAATTTGTAGCATTTGCATCAAGAATTAGGAATAAACGTCCACTATCGTTAGTGGGATTTGGTTGGACTGTTTCGTCTCTGAAAGGGTCCGAAGAGAGGTGAGAATGGCCCCGGACAGTTTTTGAAAGCGCAAAATTTGTAGCATTTGCATCAAGAATTAGGAATAAACGTCCACTATCGTTAGTGGGATTTGGTTGGACTGTTTCGTCTGTGAGCGGATCCGAAGAAAGGTGAGAGTGGACCCGGAGAAAGATGAGAGTGGCCCCGGACAGGTTTCGAAAGCGCAAAATTTGTAGCATTTGCATCAAGAATTAGGAATAAACATCCATTATCGTTAGTGGAATTTGGTTGGACTGTTTCTTCTCTGAAAGGGTCCGAAGGTGAGAATGGGCACGGAGAAAGGTGAGAGTGGCCCCGGACAGCTTTCGAAAGCGCAAAATTTGAAGCATTTGCATCTAGAATTAGGAATAAACGTCCACTATCGTTAGTGCGATTTGGTTGGACTGTGTCGTCTGTGAGCGGGTCCGAAGAAAGGTGAGAGTGGGCCCGGAGAAAGGTGATAGGTTCCCCGGACAGATTTCAAAAGCGCAAAATTTGTAGCATTTGCATCAAGAATTAGGAATAAACGTCCACTATCGTTATGGGATTTGGTTGGACTGTTTCGTCTGGGAGCGGATCATAAAAAAGGTGAGAGTGGGCCCGGAGAAAGGTGAGAGTGGCCCCGGACAGCTTTCAAAAGCGCAAAATTTGTAGCATTTGCATCAAGAATTAGGAATAAACGTCCACTATCGTTAGTGGGATTTGGTTGGACTGTTTCGTCTCTGAAAGGGTCCAAAGAAAGGTGAGAATGGGCCTGGAAAAAGGTGAGAGTGGCCCCGGACAGCTTTCGAAAGCGCAAAATTTGTAGCATTTGCATCAAGAATTAGAAATAAACGTCCACTATCGTTAGTGGGATTTGATTGGACTGTTTCGTCTCTGAAAGGGTCCGAAGAAAGGTGAGAATGGGCCCGGAAAAAGGTGAGAGTGGCCCCGGACAGCTTTCGAAAGCGCAAAATTTGTAGCATTTGCATCAAGAATTAGGAATAAACGTCCACTATCTTTAGTGGGATTTGTTTGGAATGTTTCGTCTCTGAGATGGTCCGAAGAAAGGTGAGAGTGGCCCCGGACAGCTTTGAAAAGCGCAAAATTTGTAGCATTTGCATCAAGAATTAGGAATAAGCGTCCACTATCGTTAGTGGGATTTGGTTGAACTGTTTCGTCTCCGAAAGGGTTCGAAGAAAGGTGAGATTGGCCCTGCAAAGCTTTCAAAAGCGCACGATTTGTAACATTTGCATCAAGATTTAGGAATAAACGTCCACTATCGTTAGTGGGATTTGGTTGGACTGTTTCGTCTCTGAAAGGGTCCGAAGAAAGGTGAGAGTGGCCCCGGACAGCTTTCGAAAGCGCAAAATTTGTAGCATTTGCATCAAGAATTAGGAATAAACGTCCACTATCGTTAGTGGGATTTGGTTGGACTGTTTCGTCTCTGAAAGGGTCCGAAGAAAGGTGAGAATGGGCCCGGAGAAAGATGAGAGTGGCCCCGGAGAGTTTTCGAAAGCGCAAAATTTGTAGCATTTGCATCAAGAATTAGGAATAAACGTCCACTATCATTAGTGGGATTTGGTTGGACTGTTTCGTCTCTGAGCGGATCCGAAGAAAGGTGAGAGTGGGCCCGGAGAAAGATGTGAGTGGCCCCGGACAGCTTTCGAAAGCGCAAAATTTGTAGCATTTGCATCAAGAATTAGGAATAAACGTCCACTATCGTTAGTGGGATTTGGTTGGACTGTTTCGTGTGTGAGCGGATCCGAAGAAAGGTGAGAGTGGCTCCGGACAGCTTTCAAAATCGCACAATTTGTAGCATTTGCATCAAGAATTAGGAATAAACGTCCACTATCGTCAGTGGGATTTGGTTGGACTGTTTCGTCTCTGAAAGGGTCCGAAGAAAGGTGAGAATGGGCCCGGAGAAAGGTGAGAGTGGCCCCGGACAGCTTCCGAAAGTGCAAAATTTGTAGCATATGCATCAAGAATTAGGAATAAACGTCCACTATTGTTAGTGGGATTTGGTTGGACTGCTTCGTCTGTGAGCGGATACGAAGAAAGGTGAGAGTGTTCCCGGAGAAAGATGAGAGTGGCCCTGGACAGCTTTGAAAAGCGCACAATTTGTAGCATTTGCATCAAGAATTAGGAATAAACGTCCACTATCGTTAAGGGGATTTGGTTGGACTGTTTCGTCTCTGAAAGGTTTCGAAGAAAGGTGAGAGTGACCCCGGACAGCTTTTGAAAGCGCATAATTTGTAGCATTTGCATCAACAATTAGGAATAAACGTCCGCTATCGTTATTGGGATTTGGTTGGACTGTTTCGTCTGTCAGCGGGTCCGAAGAGAGGTGAGAGTGGGCCCGGAGAAACATGAGAGTAGCCCCGGACAGCTTTCAAAAGCGCAAAATTTGTAGCATTTGCATCAAGAATTAGGAATAAACGTCCACTATCATTAGTGGGATTTGGTTGGACTGTTTCGTATGTGAGCAGGTCCGAAGAAAGGTGAGAGTGTGCCTGGAGAAAGGTGAGAATAGCCCTGGACAGCTTTCAAAAGCGCAAAATTTGTAGCATTTGCATCAAGAATTAATAATAAACGTCCACTATCGTTAGTGGGATTTGGTTGGACTGTTTCGTCTCTGAAAGGGTCCGAAGAAAGGTGAGAGTGGCCCCGGACAGCTTTCGAAAGCGCAAAATTTGTAGCATTTGCATCAAGAATTAGGAATATACGTCCACTATGGTTAGTGGGATTTGGTTGGACTGTTTCGTCTCTGAAAGGGTCCGAAGAAAGGTGAGAATGGGCCCGGAGAAAGGTGAGAGTGGCCCCGGACAGTTTTCGAAAGCGCAAAATTTGTAGCATTTGCATCAAGAATTAGGAATAAACGTCCACTATCGTTAGTGGGATTTGGTTGGAATGTTTGGTTTCTGAAAGGGTCCGAAGAAAGGTGAGAGTGGCCCCGGACAGCTTTCGAAAGCGCAAAATTTGTAGCATTTGCATCAAGAATTAGGAATAAACGTCCACTATCGTTAGTGGGATTTGGTTGGACTGTTTCGTCTCTGAAAGGGTCCGAAGAAAGGTGAGAATGGGCCCGGAGAGAGGTGAGAGTGGGCCCGGACAGCTTTCAAAAGCGCGAAATTTGTAGCATTTGCATCAAGAATTAGGAATAAACGTCCACTATCGTTAGTGCGATTTGGTTGGACTGTTTCGTCTCTGAAAGGGTCCGATGAAAGGTGAGAATGGGCCCGGAGAAAGGTGAGAGTGGCCCCGGACAGTTTTCGAAAGCGCAAAATTTGTAGCATTTGCATCAAGAATTAGGAATAAACGTCCACTATCGTTAGTGGGATTTGGTTGGACTGTTTCGTCTCTGAAAGGGTCCGATGAAAGGTGAGAATGGGCCCGGAGAAAGGTGAGAGTGGCCCCGGACAGTTTTCGAAAGCGCAAAATTTGTAGCATTTGCATCAAGAATTAGGAATAAACGTCCACTATCGTTAGTGGGATTTGGTTGGACTGTTTCGTCTCTGAAAGGGTCCGAAGAAAGGTGAGAATGGGCCCGGAGAGAGGTGAGAGTGGGCCCGGACAGCTTTCAAAAGCGCGAAATTTGTAGCATTTGCATCAAGAATTAGGAATAAACGTCCACTATCGTTAGTGCGATTTGGTTGGACTGTTTCGTCTCTGAAAGGGTCCGATGAAAGGTGAGAATGGGCCCGGAGAAAGGTGAGAGTGGCCCCGGACAGTTTTCGAAAGCGCAAAATTTGTAGCATTTGCATCAAGAATTAGGAATAAACGTCCACTATCGTTAGTGGGATTTGGTTGGACTGTTTCGTCTCTGAAAGGGTCCGATGAAAGGTGAGAATGGGCCCGGAGAAAGGTGAGAGTGGCCCCGGACAGTTTTCGAAAGCACAAAATTTGTAGCATTTGCATCAAGAATTAGGAATAAACGTCCACTATCGTTAGTGGGATTTGGTTGGACTGTTTCGTCTCTGAAAGGGTCCGAAGAGAGGTGAGAATGGGCCCGGAGAAAGGTGAGAGTGGCCCCGGACAGTTTTTGAAAGCGCAAAATTTGTAGCATTTGCATCAAGAATTAGGAATAAACGTCCACTATCGTTAAGGGGATTTGGTTGGACTGTTTCGTCTCTGAAAGGTTTCGAAGAAAGGTGAGAGTGACCCCGGACAGCTTTTGAAAGCGCATAATTTGTAGCATTTGCATCAACAATTAGGAATAAACGTCCGCTATCGTTATTGGGATTTGGTTGGACTGTTTCGTCTGTCAGCGGGTCCGAAGAGAGGTGAGAGTGGGCCCGGAGAAACATGAGAGTAGCCCCGGACAGCTTTCAAAAGCGCAAAATTTGTAGCATTTGCATCAAGAATTAGGAATAAACGTCCACTATCATTAGTGGGATTTGGTTGGACTGTTTCGTATGTGAGCAGGTCCGAAGAAAGGTGAGAGTGTGCCTGGAGAAAGGTGAGAATAGCCCTGGACAGCTTTCAAAAGCGCAAAATTTGTAGCATTTGCATCAAGAATTAATAATAAACGTCCACTATCGTTAGTGGGATTTGGTTGGACTGTTTCGTCTCTGAAAGGGTCCGAAGAAAGGTGAGAGTGGCACCAGAGAAAGGTGAGAGTGGCCCCGGACAGCTTTCGAAAGCGCAAAATTTGTAGCATTTGCATCAAGAATTAGGAATATACGTCCACTATGGTTAGTGGGATTTGGTTGGACTGTTTCGTCTCTGAAAGGGTCCGAAGAAAGGTGAGAATGGGCCCGGAGAAAGGTGAGAGTGGCCCCGGACAGTTTTCGAAAGCGCAAAATTTGTAGCATTTGCATCAAGAATTAGGAATAAACGTCCACTATCGTTAGTGGGATTTGGTTGGACTGTTTCGTCTCTGAAAGGGTCCGAAGAAAGGTGAGAATGGGCCCGGAGAGAGGTGAGAGTGGGCCCGGACAGCTTTCAAAAGCGCGAAATTTGTAGCATTTGCATCAAGAATTAGGAATAAACGTCCACTATCGTTAGTGCGATTTGGTTGGACTGTTTCGTCTCTGAAAGGGTCCGAAGAAAGGTGAGAATCGGCCCGGAGAAAGGTGAGAGTGGCCCCGGACAGCTTTCGAAAGCGCAAAATTTGTAGCATTTGCATCAAAAATTAGGAATAAACGTCCACTATCGTTAGTGGGATTTGGTTGGACTGTTTCGTCTCTGAAAGGGTCCGAAGAAAGGTGAGAATGGGCCCGGAGAAAGGTGAGAGTGGCCCCGAACAGCTTTCAAAAGCGCAAAATTTGTAGTATTTGCATCAAGAATTAGGAATAAACGTCCACTATCGTTCTACTCTGGCATATAAACTGACAGGCTCCTGTCAGACCTCTGTGGCAAGCAGCTGCTTGAGGGGGTATTTATTATTTTTTATTATCGTTAGTGGGATTTGGTTGGACTGTTTCGTCTGTGAGCGGGTCCGAAGAAAGGTGAGAGTGGCTCCGGACAGCGCCATCTAGTTAGACCGAACCAGGCAAGCCGTTTAGTAAAAGAAGAGAAATTAAATGTGACGTAGATTTACGTTCTCAATTTTTCTGAAGTTATTTATTTCAAAGTAACATAAAAACGAACACTATATTTATTACGAATTTATTAATATAAAGTTGAATATTTTAAAAAGAGATGAAATTATATAAATAAAGAATATATTCGAAAACTAATTATTGTGTTAATGCATTGTTCGGGAGCGGTATGATATGGGAAGCTTGGGTCCGGACCATTCAAAATATGGAGAACTCATCCACTTCGATAGTCATATGAATATATTTAATAGATACTTTAAAAAAAAAATGTTTCTATCCTTTATTTAAATAAACTTTAAGTTATATAATAAAAAATGATTTATATTGTTGTACAATTTGCACATTATTTTATTCGCTTGACATATTTGACATTGAGTCCTTAGACCAGGAGCCGATGGTCTTGTTGACTTCTACTCTATCTGGGTTGCTTTGGTTTGGGTTGTTTTATCTCTGAGCGGCACTTTTTCCACACTATGAGCTAAATGGCCAAGTCACTAAGACCCCGAAGGCTCAGAGAAGGTTGGGGGAGGGGACCCACTGGACAGCTGTTGGAGACAGATGGTAGCCTCCCGTCAAGGCCATCCAGCGTGTTCTTTAACGTTGGGTTGTTTTACCTGTGAGCGGCACTTTTTTCCACACTATGGGCTAAATGGCCAAGTCACTAGGACCCTGAAGGCTCAGAGAAGGTTGGGGGAGGAGACCCACTGGAACAGCTGTTGGGAGACAGATGGTAGCCTCCCGTCAAGGCCATCCAGCGTGTTCTTTAACGTTGGGTTGTTTTACTTCTGAGCGGCACTTTTTTCCACACTATGGGCTAAATGGCCAAGTCACTAGGACCCCGAAAGCTCAGAGAAGGTTGAGGGAGGAGACCCACTGGAACAGCTGTTGGGAGACAGATGGTAGCCTCCCGTCAAGGCCATCCAGCGTGTTCTTTAACGTTGGGTTGTTTTACCTCTGAGCAGCACTTTTTTCCACACTATGGGCTAAATGGGCAAGTCACTAGGACCCCGAAGGCTCAGAGAAGGTTGGGGGTGAGGGGAACCACTGGACAGCTGTTGGGAGACAGATGGTAGCCTTCCGTCAAGGCCATCCAGCGTGTTCTTTAACGTTGGGTTGTTTTACCTGTGAGCGGCACTTTTTTCCACACTATGGGCTGAATGGCCAAGTCACTAGGACCCCGAAGGCTCAGGGAAGGTTGGGGGAGGAGACCCACTGGAACAGCTGTTGGGAGACAGATGGTAGCCTCCCGTCAAGGCCATCCAGCGTGTTCTTTAACGTTGGGTTGTTTTACCACTGAGCGGCACTTTTTTCCACACTATGGGCTGAATGGCCAAGTCACTGGGACCCCGAAGGCTCAGAGAATGTTGGGGGAGGAGACCCACTGGAACAGCTGTTGGGAGACAGATGGTAGCCTCCCGTCAAGGCCATCCAGCGTGTTCTTTAACGTTGGTTTTTTTACCTCTGAGCGGCACTTTTTTCCACACAATGGGCTAAATGGCCAAGTCACTAGGACCCCGAAGGTTCAGAGAAGTTTGGGGGGAGGGGACCCACTGGAACAGCTGTTGGGAGACAGATGGTAGCCTCCCGTCAAGGCCATCCAGCGTGTTCTTTATCGTTGGGTTGTTTTACCTCTGAGCGGCACTTTTTTGCACACTATGGGCTAAATGGCCAAGTCACTAGGACCCCGAAGGCTCAGAGAAGGTTGGGGGAGGGGACCCACTGGAACAGCTGTTGGGAGACAGATGATAGCCTCCCGTGAAGACCATCCAGCGTGTTCTTTAACGTGCACAGGGTATGGCTCTCCAGCACACGGTGCCACGGCTTAACGTCCCATCCGACGGACGGCGGTCTTTCCAAGCCCATCGGTGTCCCCTACTGACCGTGGGCAGGGCGGGGAATTTTGCGGTGATAAATCTCAACGCTGACCCAGCTGGGATTCGAACCTGGGAACTACTGATTAGGAGCCTGGCGCGCTACCGACTGAGCCACCCCCGCCCCAATACCCCCTCAAGCAGCTACTTGCCACAGAGGTCTGACAGGAGCCTGTCAGTTTATATGCCATAGTAGAAGGTCTGAGAGGATGGCAGGACCTCAGCAGAAAAACGACACAAACAGCCATGCTTTACCCGGGGCTCGAACCCAGGTCCCTTAGATCAGTAACCAAGCGCGCTAACCACTCGGCCGTCGTAAAATAACTGACTCTTAAACCATTACTGTCATTCAAAACACAATCTTAACAGCGCGTTTTTAGATTCTTAAGCTTTAGCCTTTTGCTAGCAACACTTGAACAACTGTTTGTTTTTATCTAAAATAACAATTGCCTACGTAATTTCATCTCTTACGTCAACGAAGTTTACCCTTGTTAACACTGTCTAACAATGTAGCCGCTACCATGCATCGGTCTCATCCGCCTTCCATGTTTATTTTAGTCACCAGCATCTCCACTTACCTGACATTCTCGTGTTTCTGGATGTAGATCTTGTGGAATTGACCTTCCCGTGGACAAATGATGTCGGCCTTCATTTCCATGGCAACGTGCTGGGGTAAAACGCTCAGCAGTAGTCGTTCCTGTAAAATGCACAGGAAGGAACACAGTTAGTTCTACGTGCTCTTTAATTAATGCTTTTAATAATACGAGTCGTTGTGAACCAGCAGAAATTACTCTTTAATTAGTAAAATTTCCGTTGAAATTCTAACAAGGGGTAAAAATAGATGTTGTTTTAAACTTGAATTCAGGTTTTATTTCTGGTAGAGTCTCGAATTTGTAACTAAAGCAGGATTGGATTGGATTGTTTTACCTCTGAGCGGCACTTTTTTGCACACCATGGGCTAAATGGCCAGGCCACAAGGACCCCGAAGGCTCAGAGAAGGTTGGGAGAGGGGACCCACTGGAACACCTGTTGGGAGACAGATGGTAGCCTCCCGTCAAGGCCATCCAGCGTGTTCTTTAACGTTGGGTTGTTTTACCTCTGAGCGGCACTTTTTTGCACACCATGCGCTAAATGGCCAGGTCACATGAACCCCGAAGGCTCAGAGAAGGTTGGGGGAGGGGACCCACAGGAACAGCTGTTGGGAGACAGATGGTAGCCTCCCGTCAAGGCCATCTAGCGTGTTCTTTAACATGCACAGGGTATGGCTCTCCCGCACACGGAGCCACGGCTTAACGTCCCATCCGACGGACGGCGGCCTTTCAAGCCCATCGGTGTCCCCTGCTGACCGTGGGCAGGGCGGGGAAATTTTGCGGAGATAAATCTCAACGCTGACCCAGCTGGGACTCGAACCTGGGAACTGCAGATTACGAGCCTGGCGCGCTACCGACTGAGCCACCCCCGCCCCAACTAAAGCAGGAAGGGGTGGGATGAAGGTGGGTTATTTTATTTCTGAGCGGCGCTTTTTTGCACACAATGGGCTAAAAGGCCAGGTCACAATGATCCCAGGGGCTCATAGAAGGTTGGGGAAGGGAAACCACTGACAGCTGTTAGAGGGTTGTGTTGTTTTATCTCTGAGCGGCCCTTTTTTTGCACAAAATGGACTAAATGGCCAGGTCACATGGACCCGAAGGCTCAGAGAAGGTTGGGGGAGGGGACCCACTGGAACAGCTGTTGGATGGCCTTGACGGGAGAAAGATGGTAGTCTCCCGTCAAGGCCATCCAACGTGTTCTTTAGCTTGCACAGGGTATGACTCTCACGCACATGGGGCCATGGCGTAATATCTCATCCGACGGACGGCGGCCTTTCCAAGCACATCGGTGTTCCGTACTGACTGTGGGCAGGGCGGGGATTACAGTATTCAGGAAAAAATATCTGGCAACGATTTTTTTTAGAAATTAGTGATCTGGCAACCTTCCTGTCACGTGACACGCCAGATCACTAATTTCTAAAAAAAATCGTTGCCAGATATTTTTTGACATGAAGGTTGCCAGAACACTAATTTCTAAAAAAAATCGTTGGAAGATATTTTTTCTGAATACTGTAATCAACCATAGTGTTCGGATATTTATTTGAGCGACTGTAGGTGGTCATATTATTTTGATACTAGATCGTGTGGGCTCACTCACGGAAATATTGAGCGTGTGCAGTTACCGTTCACAGCAAACTGGAACGTGTACAGTAACTGCACACGCTCCAGTTTGCTGTGAACGGTAACTGGAACGTGTACAGTTGCTGTACATGCTCCAGATATTTTTAGTGAATTCTGTAATCACGTGACACGAAGGTTGCTAGATCACTAATTTCTAAAAAAAAATCGTTGCCAGATATTTTTTTCTGAATACTATAATCAAGCATAGTGTTCGGATATTTATTTGAGCGACTGTACATGCGAGCCACGGCTTAATGCCTCATTCGACCTTTCTAAGTTAATCAGTATCGCCTACTGAATGAGGAGAGGGTGGTGTTTAGCAGAGATAACTCTCAACGCTGACCAGGTGGGATTCGACCCTGGTATAAGGATAATTTGCAGACAGAAAGGTCAAGTGTTTTTCTGGGAATTTTACCAATTATCCTTTAGTTAGAATTACGACTAATGGTGGAGAGTTCAAAGTTTGGAAAAATTAAAACTTTCATTGTCTTTAAAAACCGCTACCCCCCTCCCCAACTCTCAGTCAGACAGGTGGCAATGATGGGATTGGAAAAGAATAAATGATTTTGGTTTGTTTCGATAGAAACTTTTCATGTCGCATAATTTTAAAAGATCCAAAGTTCTATGAAGACTTTGTCAATAAAACCATTAAAAAATTTTTCCCTCTTAGTTTTTTTTTTGGGGGGGGGGCGCAGTCGGTAGCGCTCCAGGCTCGCAATCTGCAGTTTCCAAGTTCGAGTCTCAGCTGGGTCAGCATTCAGATTTATCTCCGCAAAATTCCTCGCCCTGCCCACGGTCAGTAGGGGACAACTGAAGGGCTTGGAAAGGCCGCCGTCCGTCGGATGGGTCGCTAAGCCGTGGCCCCGTGTGCGGGAGAGCCATACCCTGTGCACGTTAAAGAACACGCTGGATGGCCTTGACGGGAGGCTACCAAGCGTCTTACAACAGCTGTCCCAGTGGGTCCCCTCCCTCAACCTTCTCTGAGCCTTCGGGGTCCATGTGACCTGGCCATTAAGCCCATGGTGTGCAAAAAAGTGCCGCTCAGAGGTAAAACAACCAACCAACCAACCCCTTAGTTTTTAATCTGAGTTTTTTTTTTATTTTATTTTCGTTTTATTGTACATGTTATATTTAGGAGTTTTTCTGTCCTACTTAATACGTGTTTGGGATGGCAAGTAGCGAATCGGGTTGCCAATTTTCTCTTTAGTTATCCTGCATTAAAAAATTAATTCTTTTCTTCCAGCACTGTCCAGACCCGGAACGATATAAACTGCTGTAGCTAGTAAGACGTTTGAAAAAAATGCTGTTAAGAAAGGAGAGATAGATTGAGTATGCGTAAATATATATGTGATTTAATTAGTCCAAAGTTTAACTAAATCTTATTTATTTTCAGATAAATAAAGTACAATTATTACGCAATAAAGTCGTAATTATTACCATTTTGTTAAAATATTTATAAATAAAAATAAATAAATACCCCCTCAAGCAGCTGCTTGCCACAGAGGTCTGACAGGAGCCTGTCAGTTTATATGCCATAGTAGAAGGTCTGAGAGGATGGCAGGACCTCAGCAGAAAAACGACACATACATCCATGCCTTATCCGGGGCTCGAACCCAGGTCCCTTAGATCAGTAGCCAAGCGTGCTAACCACTCGGCCATGGGATATTTATTACTATTTTAAAATTAATTACAAAATTTGTTTTAAATAACAACTACCATTTCAATTTTAAAAATGAGTTCATTACTCAGAAAAACACCAATTTATTTAAATTTTTTGTTAGTGCAGTGTACGGACCCGATACGCCCAATATGATACAGATGTGCATTACGATATATATGTGATATAATAAAAAATAAATAATAAATACCCCCTCAAGCAGCTGCTTGCCACAGAGGTCTGACAGGAGCCTGTCAGTTTATATGCCAGAGTAGAAGATCTGAGAGGATGGCAGGACCTCAGCAGAAAAACAACACATACAACCATGCCTTATCCGGGGCTCGAACCCAGGTCCCTTAGATCAGTAACCAAGCACGCTAACAACTCGGCCATGGGACGGCTATATGTGATATAGGCGGGCCGATATCATATATGTGGAGAAGTACACAGTCGTCGACGCTTTCAACTGTTCTAATACAACACAAGTCAATTACATACAGTTATTGAACAGGAAAATGGAAACAGGTTCATGTTATCTCAATAGAAACTCACATTCAGAGTTTAATAACTTCTTCAATATGATTTTTTATTAGAAAAATATATATAGAGATAAAGAATCTCAATCAAATCTATCTAAATCTCGATTTTAAGCAATATTTGTTCAGTATTTAAAGTTGGGTTGTTTTACCTCTGAGCGGCACTTTTTTGCACACCATGGGCTAAATGGCCAGGTCACAGGGGCGGGGGTGGCTCAGTCGGTAGCGCGCCAGGCTCGTAATCTGTAGTTCCCAGGTTCGAGTCCCAGCTGGGTCAGCGTTGAGATTTATCTCCGCAAAACTCCCCGCCCTGCCCACGGTAGGCAGGGGACACCGATGGGCTTGGAAAGGCCGCCGCCCGTCGGATGGGACGTTAAGCCGTGGTCCCGTGTGCGGGAGAGCCATACCCTGTGCACGTTAAAGAACACGCTGGATGGCCTTGACGGGAGGCTACCATCTGTCTCCCAACAGCTGTTCCAGTGGGTCCCCCCTCCCCCAACCTTCTCTGAACCTACGGGGTCCATGTGACCTGGCCATTTAGCCCATGGTGTGCAAAAAAGTGCCGCTCAGAGGTAAAACAACCAAAGCCAGGTCACATGGATCCCGAAGGCTCAGAGAAGGTTGGGGGAGGGGACCCACTGGAACAGCTGTTGGGAGACAGATGGTAGTCTCCCGTCAAGGCCATCCAGCGTGTTTTTTAACGTGGACAGGGGTATGGCTCTCTCCCGTACACGGAGCCACGGCTTAACGTCCCATCCGACGGACGGCGGCCTTTTCAAGCCCATCAATGTCCCCTACTGACCGTGGGCAAGGCGGGGAATTTTGCGGAGATAAATCTCAACGCTAACCCAGCTGGGACTCGAACCTGGGAACTACAGATTACGAGCCACCCCCGCCCCTGATCTAAGGGACCTGGGTTCGAGTGTCGGGTAAGGCATGGATGTTCGCGTTTGGCTACTGAATCTAAGGGGCTTGGGTTCGAGCCTCGGGTAAGGCATGGATATTTGTTCTGTTTATCTACTGAGTACCTGCCATCTTCACAGACCTTCTACTATGGCATATAAAGACCTCTGTGGCAAGCAGCTCCTTGAGGGGGTATTTATTATTTATTCATTACAGAAAACGGCCCTAATAAATATAAATTCCAAATGCTTCATTATGGAAAAAGGGCTCTAATTAATATTCTTTCGAGTTGCTTCATTACTGAAAAAGGCCGTAATTAATATTAATTCGAGTTGCTTCATTACAGAAAAATGGTTCTAATAAATATTAATTCTAGTTAACTTCGTTAGAGAAAAATGGCCCGCGAAATGTTTTTGTTATCGAAAAATGACCAATAAGTTGTATTCGTTAGTCAAAAATGGTTCGCGTGTTGCTTGCGTTACTGGAAAATAGCTTGCCAAGAAACAAATGTGAGAAAGTCCTGATTTAGCATCTTGCGATACTATGGCGTACTACTTTACCTCTACTATATCCTGTACACTGAAACCACATTGAATGAACAACAGAAAATTCATTGTCTCCAACGTTCAACAACAGGACAGTGCATTATAACCTAACACAATGCAACTATAACCTAACACAATGCAACTATAACCTAAGCATTGTCTACCTATTTCTATTTTAGTCATTGTAAAAAAAAACAGTAGAAAGTGTTCCTTAAGGTTGGGTTGTTGGGTTGTTTTACCTCTGAGCAGCACTTTTTTGCACACCATGGGCTAAATGACTAGGTCACAGGGACCCCGAAGGCTCAGAGAAGGTTGGGGGAGGAGACCCACTGGAACAGCTGTCGGGAGACAGATGGTAGCCTACCGTCAAGGCCATCCAGCGTGTTCTTTAACGTGCACAGGGTATGGCTCTCCTGCCTACGGAGCCACGGCTTAACGTCCCATCGGACGGACGGTGGCCTTTACAACCCCATCGGTGTCCCCTACTGACCGTGGGCAGGGCAGGCAGTTTTGCGGAGATAAGTCTCAACGCTGACCCAGCTGGGACTCGAACCTGGGAACTGCAGATTACGTGCCTGGCGCGCTACCGACCTGCTCCTTAAGGATGAAGCAACCCAAAATTCTTGTTTTCTAATCAATTTCTTAACGCACAAGCGATTTTTCCTGCAAGAAAGCTTCTTTAAAATCAATCAGCAGGCTTTCTTACATTCTCGTAAATCTCGATCCAGAGCCCACTCCACTACCTGTATTTTCATCATCATCCATCGTGGACACTTGTCTTCATCCTCCATACGAAGCCATCATCTCTCCTCCATCCTAATGTGTATCCCGCCACGGAACCAGTTCGCTAACTCTATTTTCATTAAGGATTTAATTAATTTAAGTGTTGGTGCAGATGACCCTGCTGGTTTGGTGGCAGAATTCTGATGGTGGTGGTTTCGCACCACCATCACCTCCTGCAGTCGCTTCACCAGGTGATCGCGCTTATTAAGAGTCAGGAAGAGAGTTTGCCGCCGTCACCTGAATAATTGAGCAGAGGGAAGGTTGTCATGGCAACACTCACCAGCTTCTCATTCTCATCTTCCATCTCCAGTCGAGCGTTGATGCAGTTGCGGGTGTCGAGGAAGGCTTTCCTTTGCGCATGCTCCATCAGGTTGTGCACGAAGATGCCGACGACGTTGACGCAGATGAAGGCCAGGATGTTCGCCACCAGCTGCAAGACAGAAACAAAAGCGGTTGAAATAAATGAGAGTTAGCTCTCCGAAAGCTCTAAGAATAATTCAAGTAAAGGTCATGATTATTCGCCACCAATTGTAAAATGGAAACATCACAAACGAATTAAATAATTCACCACTAAGTGTAAAATAAAATCAGTGACAATTTAAATAAACAAAAAAAATTTGAAAGATTCCTACTAACAGAATAATTAAAAAGCAAGAGTAAGATGATCCAAGCCGAAGCTACCTCGACGATAAAATTCCACATTAGCTTTCTTGAATTAGGTTATGCAAGAAGACAAATATTTTATAATTTAAACTATATTACTGTAGGTAGTTTTAGGATATAAATAAATAAAATATTACTTACTGTTTTCTTCTTTTGTTAAGAATATCTTAAAGCTACCTGCAATAATATTATACTTAGATATATAAATAATGTCGTTCCATAGGTAATGTCATCAAAATAATTGTCGCAGCCGTCATTCTCAAGGTATCCTTGTCAAACCTACCTTTATACACGAGGAGTCATTTTCAAGGTATCCTTGTCAAACCTACCTTTATACACGAGGAGTCATTCTCAAGGTATCCTTGTCAAAACCTACCTTTATACACGCCAAATGGAGGGAAATTGATTATGCATAATATTTTAAATGGTTTTATTTGTCTAAAATTTACCTAAAAGCTATTTACTTTTAAACTACATAAAATTAAATAATTTCATCGCCTTGATTAAAATGTTAAGAATATTCTATAATTAATTAAAGCTTTAGAAATAAACAACTATTAATTTAATTTTTCACAGATAAAATTATAATAAAATTATAATTAAAACTGCTATATATATATAGATTTCAAAATCAGTTCTTTTCCTATTGCACTGTTAAGGTCTGATGGTTACAATTACAAAGTATTATATATTAATAGAAGGTAAACTTCCTACTTTTGGGAAATTAATTGTGCTGCGAACGTCAGAACTTGGAGCTAGTGTTACATGTCGTGGTCTGCGCATAAGATAAAGCTAATTTATTTATTAAAATTAATAAAAAATTAATTTAAATGTTAATTAATATCATTAAATAAAGAAGTACGTAACTACTAATAGATAATTATAATAATTTATTATTATAACTATCTATTTGTAGTTACTGATTATAATTATATAAAACATACCATTGAATAATCAAAAATTAATTGCTAGTTTTTTTCAAAATGTAAATCAATCCGTTTAATTTAAAATTATAATTCATATTTTTATTATTACCTACCATATTTATTTGGCTAGGAAAGGATAATCGACATCAGTTGTTTAAATGAACTTAACAGGAACGTTTAAATCCAGAGTGTTCGCCATCAGTTATTGAAACAGAAACGAGAAGAACGATTTAAATAAAGACCAAGATATTCGCCATCAGTTATTGAAACAGAGACGAGCGATTTAAATATGGGGCGGGGGTGGCTCAGTCGGTAGCGCGCCAGGCTCGTAATCTGTAGTTCCCAGGTTCGAGTCCCAGCTGGGTCAGCGTGGAGATTTATCTCCGCAAAATTCCCCGCCCTGCCCACGGTCAGTAGGGGACACCGATGGTCTTGGAAAGGCCGCCGTCCGTCGGATGGGACGTTAAGCCGTGGCCCCGTGTGCGGGAGAGCCATACCCTGTGCACGTTAAAGAACACGCTGGATGGCCTTGACGGGAGGCTACCATCTGTCTCCCAACAGCTGTTCCAGTGGGTCCCCTCCCTCAACCTTCTCTGAGCCTTCGGGGTCCATGTGACCTGGCCATTTAGCCCATGGTGTGCAAAAAAGTGCCGCTCAGAGGTAAACAACCCAACCCAACGATTTAAATAAAGACCAAGATATTCGCCATCAGTTGGTTTTTTTAAATAACAATAGTAGCAAGAAAATTATAATAAAAAAAAAGGACTTTTTGCCACCACTTTAAAGATAAAGAAAAGATATTTAAGTAAAAACAAGTAAATGTGCCACCAACGGTAAAATAGAAACACGAAGAACGACTTAAATAAAGGCCAAAGTGTTACCAGTTGGTTCTTTAAATGAAGGTACAAAGTATTCTTTAAATGAGCATTTAAGTTCTTAAACATAGAACAAGAAGTGAATCTCAAGAGCCGGATAATCTTGACTCTTTAATTAAGTTGTAACGGACATGCGAGACATTATCGACGCGATGGCTATTCTGAATCGTTGATCCGTGAGTCTTGTTAAAGCGATTATCCCCAGTAAATTTCAAAGGACTCTTCGAGAATGGTCTGGAGCGAGGTTAAATTCTATTCAGAGGAACTCAGATCTGCGACAATGATGTAATTCAACATTTGTGACGAGAGTCTTGACTTTAGCACGCCTCTTTTAACTAATTAGGGAGTAATGGTTCTGATCAAAATGATGAAAAGCAGTATTAAATTTAACAAACTGTTGTTACTTTTATGTTACATTGCATTTATTTTTGTGAATAAACTAGTCGTCGTCCTCTTTTATTGATTGGCATACTTTTTAAGAGCAATGAACTTCTGAACAAATTATTTCGGTGTTGGGATTTTCAACCATTGGTTGCATAGCAGTAATGTATAAACATGAATTTTAATTTTTAATACGAAATCTTGAGCATGAGTTCAAAAGTATGTTTAGCAACCAAAATTATAAATGAATTAATTTAATTATATAAGCAACCAGATCACAAACGAACAACAATGTAATCTAAACACAAATTTGTTGATCATCAGCACGAAATCAAACCATCAAGAAAAAGCTTCACAATTCTTGATTGCATTTAAAATAGTTGTATTACAATTCTTACAAACTCTATCCAAAACAGGGGCGGGGGTGGCTCAGTCGGTAGCGCGCCAGGCTCGTAATCTGTAGTTCCCAGGTTCGAGTCCCAGCTGGGTCAGCGTTGAGATTTATCTCCGCAAAACTCCCCGCCCTGCCCACGGTCAGTAGGGGACACCGATGGGCTTGGAAAGGCCGCCGTCCGTCGGATGGGATGTTAAGCCGTGGCCCCCGTGTGCGGAAGAGAGCCGTGTGCGGGAGAGCCATACCCTGTGCACGTTAAAGAACACGCTGAATGGCCTTGACGGGAGGCTACCATCTGTCTCCCAACAGCTGTTCCAGTGGGTCCCCTCCCCCCAACCTTCTCTGAATCTTCGGGGTCCATGTGACCTGGCCATTTAGCCCATGGTGTGCAAAAAAGTGCCGCTCAGAGGTAAAACAACCCAACGTTAAAGAACACGCTGGATAGCCTTGACGGGAGGCTACCATCTGTCTCCCAACAGCTGTTCCAGCGGGTCTCCTCTCCCAACCTTCTCGGAGCCTTCGGGGTCCTAGTGACCTGGCCATTTAGCCCATGGTGTGCAAAAAAGTGCCGCTCAGAGGTAAAACAACCCAACCCAACAACATGCTAATAATGTGTGAAAAATATTTTCTCAAACTTCAACAGATGTACAAACTTGAAAAATTACCAACATCAAAAAGAATTGCTTCAGAAATATTAATGATATTAAAAGAAATTAGCCCACAGTTTCAGCTTCCAAACTGTCATATATTAAGCAGAAACTAATATATCGTTTTATCGTGTTTCGTATGAGAATTTGGACAGCAGAAATGAAGCGGCTTTTAAAAAGTCAGAAACAAAATTGAAAATGAAACAAAAGCGTTGCAAAAGCAAATTTATTAAAAAAAAATGGGTAGGAGGCATTGTTTCTCTACTGATATATTTATAAACAACATAGTGTATTAAAGGAAGAACTTGGTTTAGAATTTTCTAGGTTTTATGATATGATTTTGACAGATTTCAGAATATGTAAAAAACATTTACAAAGCTTACTTATGCTACATGTGTTCAACTATTATTTTTGGAACAGAATTTTCATATTAACCCATTTCTTCCCAGTGTTGCGTGTACGCAACACTGGGAAGGATTGGGTTGGGTTGTTTTACCTCTGAGCGGCACTTTTTTGCACACCATGGGCTAAATGGCCAGGTCACATGGACCCCGAAGGCTCAGAGAAGGTTGGGGGAGGGGGACCCACTGGAACAGCTGTTGGGAGACAGATGGTAGCCTCCCGTCAAGGCCATCCATCGTGTTCTTTAACGTTGGGTTGTTTTACCTCTGAGCGGCACTTTTTTGCACACCATGGGCTAAATGGCCAGGTCACATGGACCCCGAAGGCTCAGAGAAGGTTGGGGGAGGGGACTCACTGGAACAGCTGTTGGGAGACAGATGGTAGCCTCCCGTCAAGGCCATCCAGCGTGTTCTTTAACGTTGGGTTGTTTTACCTCTGAGCGGCACTTTTTTGCACACCATGGGCTAAATGGCCAGGTCACATGGACCCCGAAGGCTCAGAGAAGGTTGGGGGAGGGGACCCACTGGAACAGCTGTTGGGAGACAGATGGTAGCCTCCCGTCAAGGCCATCCAGCGTGTTCTTTAACGTTGGGATGTTTTACCTCTGAGCGGCACTTTTTTGCACACCATGGGCTAAATGGCAAGGTCACATGGACCCCGAAGGCTCAGAGAAGGTTGGGGGAGGGGACCCACTGGAACAGCTGTTGGGAGACAGATGGTAGCCTCCCGTCAAGGCCATCCAGCGTGTTCTTTAACGTTGGGTTGTTTTACCTCTGAGCGGCAATTTTTTGCACACCATGGGCTAAATGGCCAGGTCACAAGGACCCCGAAGGCTCGGAGAAGGTTGGGGGAGGGGACCCACAGGAACAGCTGTTGGGAGACATGGTAGCCTCCTGTCAAGGCCATCCGCGTGTTCTTTAACGTGCACAGGGTATGGCTCTCCCGCACACTGGGCCACGGCTTAACGTCCCATCCGACAGACGGCGGCCTTTCCAAGCCCATCGGTGTAACCCTACTGACCACGGGCATTGCGGGGAATTTTGCGGAGATAAATCTCAACGCTGATGGGGCGGGGGTGGCTCAGTCGGTAGCGCGCCAGGCTCGTAATCTGTAGTTCCTAGGTTCGAGTCCCAGCTGGGTCAGCATTGAGATTTATCTCCGCAAAATTCCCCGCCCTGCCCACGGTCAGTAGGGGACACCGATGGGCTTGGAAAGGCCGCCGTCCGTCGGATGGGACGTTAAGCCGTGGCCCCGTGTGCGGGAGAGCCATACCCTGTGCACGTTAAAGAACACGCTGGATGGCCTTGACGGGAGGCTACCATCTGTCTCCCAACAGCTGTTCCAGTGGGTCCCTTCCCCCAACCTTCTCTGAGCCTTCGGGGTCCATGTGACCTGGCCATTTAGCCCATGGTGTGCAAAAAAGTGCCGCTCAGAGGTAAAACAACCCAACTCTCAACGCTGACCTAGCTGGGACTCGAACCTGGGAACTACATATTACGAGCCTGGCGCGCTACCGACTGAGCCACCCCCGCCCAGGTTTTGATTAAAGCGTCGATTTTGGCGAAGCATCCTTCCCGCAGAGAAGTTTACACTTATTCCATCAACACGAAGCTGTGGCGAAGTACTAAGCATGCCCGTGCCAACGGGCGGTTCTTTCCCCCCACGTCTTTTGGCGTCCTGCAGGGAGCCCAGCTGGTCTTCATCAGCCATGCCCGTCGGTGCTCTTCCGAGGGGCGGTTCATACATCCAAATGGCGCTAACATGCTCGAGGCAACTCCCGCATTAAAAGACGAATGGAATAGATCGTTTCGAAGGAATATCGCCAATGGATGGATGGGGGTTGTTTTATCTCTGACTGTTCTTGGGGCCTTTTGTTTTAGGGCCCTATTCGCATACAGAAATAAACGTGATTAAGTAATTGAATTGGAATTCGAGGGCCCCTGAGCCGCACGGGGTTCTACTTTGGTGCATACTCAGCTTGCTAGAGATGAGATCGGGTTTTGGAGGGCTCAAAACAGCACAGACAACTTCGGGGTTCTAGGTGAGAAAAATTCGAAATATTTCTTGCAATTATGAGAAAAATAAGAAAAAAAAATATAAAACATATTTTAATTATAATTTAAGTTTTTAAATCAGTATTTAGTAATCAATAATAAGGGTCATGGGGGTTTTCATTATTTTTTTTACGTATTCACTATTTTTAATAAATGAATGGCTTCATTGGGTTTATAATGTTACTAATAAAAATTGAAGGTTCGTTGGCATTTCTTATATTTTACTTTCCAAAATAGCAATAACATTTCAAATCTGCTATAAAATTATTATAATTAATAATACAAGAATTAAATGATTTGCAAAATGTATTTCTGCATGCATGTCTTATAGTACATCAGAGCATAATCCCCAAATTGGGATTCCCATTTTGGGGATTATGCTCTGATGCAAATTGGGTTCGGGCCTGCTCGGGTTCAACAATTGTCGAAATAGTTAGGGCTCGGGCTCAACAATTTTCGAAAAAAAATTGGAGCTCGGGCTCAACAACTGTCGAAAAAAATTGGAGCTCGGGCTGACCGATGACAACAATTGTCAAAAAATTGGAGCTCGGGCGGACTGACGACAACAAATGTTAAAAAATTGATGCTCAGGCGGATCCGATGTCAACAATTGTCAAATAATTGATGCTCGGGCGGACCCGACGTCAACAATTGTCAAATAATTGATGCTCGGGCGGATTCGACGTCAACAATTGTCAAATAATTGATGCTCGGGCGGATTCGACGTCAACAATTGTCAAATAATTGATGCTCGGGCGGATCCGACGTCAACAATTACGAAATAATTGATGCTCGGGCGGATCCGACGTCAATAATTGCGAAATAATTGATGCTCGTACGGATCCGACCTCAACAATTGTAGAAATAGTTTGGTGGTCAGCGAAACAATTGCCGAAATAATTGGGGCTACGGCTGACCCGGCCTCAACAGTTGTAGAAATAATTGGTGGTCGGGCGCAATAAATTGTCGAAATAGTTGGGACTCGGGCAGTCGTTGGCTCGAAAAGTTGTGCCCAAACTTATCTCCAGCACTTATCTTTAAACCTGCCTCTGAGTGTAATTTTTTGCACAGATTGGACTAAACTGCCAGACGCAGAGAAACACTGAATAGTTGGGTTGGGTTGTTTTACATCTGAGCGGCACTTTTTTGAACACCATGGGCTAAATGGCCAGGTCACATGGACCCCGAAGGCTCAGAGAAGGTTGGGGGAGGGGACCCACTGGAACAGCTGTTGGGAGACAGATGGTAGCCTCCCGTGATGGCCATCCAGCGTGTTCTTTAACGTGCACAGGGTATGGCTCTCCCGCACACGGGGCCACGGCTTAACATCCCATCCGACGGCCTTTCCAAGCCCATCGGTGTCCGCTACTGACCGTGGGAAGGGCGGGAATTTTTGCGGAGATAAATCTCAACGCTGACCCAGCTGGGACTCGAACCTGGGAACTACAGATTACGAGCCTGGCGCGCTACCGACTGAGCAACCCCCACCCAGAAACCTCAAGGCTATAACCCTTTAACACAGGAGCATAAATATTATGATAAATTTTAAACCCAGGCCCCAAATGGCACCAATAAATTCACTTGCTCTCACAAAACTATTTCTTTGATTTCTTTCTAGAACGAAAACATTACAGAAAACATTTCCAAAATTCCTAGGCTCGTGAGCTGTCGCGTCGCCTGATAGCACAGCCTTTCACGGTTGCGGTTAAATGACTCGTGACTACCGAGTGGGGGCGGGGGTGGCTCAGTCGGTAGCACGCCAGGCTCGCAATCTGTAGTTCCCAGGTTCGAGTCCCAGCTGGGTCAGCGTTGAGATTTATCTCATCAAAAATTCCCCGCCTTGCCCACGGTCAGTAGGGGACACCGATGGGCTTGGAAAGACCACCGTCCGTCGGATGGGACGTTAAGCCGTGGCCCCGTGTGCGGGAGAGCCATACCCTGTGCACGTTAAAGAATACGCTGGATGGCCTTGACGGGAGGCAACCATCTGTCTCCCAACAGCTGTTCCAGTGGGTCCCCTCCCCCAACCTTCTCTGAGCCTTCGGGGTCCATGTGACCTGGCCATTTAGCCCATGGTGTGCAAAAAAGTGCCGCTTAGAGATAAAACAACCCAACGTTAAAGAACACGCTGGATGGTCTTGACGGGAGGCTACCATCTGTCTCTCAACAGCTGTTCCAGTGGGTCCCCTCCCCCAACCTTCTCTGAGCCTTCGGGGTCCATGTGACCTGGCTATTTAGCCCATGGTGTGCAAAAAAGTGCCGCTCAGAGGTAAAACAGCCCAACCTAGCCTCGTGAGCTGCTCGCGTCGCCTGATAGCACAGCCTTTCACGGTTGCGGTTAAATGACTCGTGACTACCGAGTGAGGCCGTTCGATCCGTTCTGCGGCCATCTTGCTGCAGATAAGAATGAGGTAACTGCGGATCCTTATCTAGACAGCCATCCGTCTTGTCGGAGGCTTAAGGAAGATTTTAATTACTTGTAATATAATGGCGCACCGAAAAGTGGAGGAGAGGATTATGGGTAATAATTTGAAGTACAGGATAATGTAATTGCTTAAGCGAAACCTCTAGTGAATCATTGTTCGAAGTACAGTGCTGATCAAAAGTTAAGTAACATGCTATGGGAAATGGACGCTAACTTATTACAAAAAAAACAAATACCAGTGCAGGTTTGGGTTGTTTTACCTCTGAGCGGCACTTTTTTGCACACCATGGGCTAAATGGCCAGGTCAGATGGACCCCGAAGGCTCAGAGAAGGTTGGGGGAGGGGACCCACTGGAACAGCTGTTGGGAGACAGATGGTAGCCTCCCGTCAAGGCCATCCAGCGGGTTCTTTAAAGTGCACAGGGTATGGCTCTCCCGCACACGGGGCCACGGCTTAACGTCCCATCCGACAGACGACGGCCTTTCCAAGCCCATCGTGTCCCCTAACTGACCGTGGGAAAGGCGTGGAGTTTTGCGGAGATAAATTTCAACGCTGACCCAGCTGGGACTCGAACCTGCGAACTGCAGATTACGAGGCTGGTGCGCTACCGACTGAGCCACCCCCGCCTCCATACGAAAACAGAATTCCATCTGTCTCCTAGCAGTGGTTCCACCCCAACCTTCTCTGTGCCCTCGGAGTTCTTGTGACCTGGTCATTTAGACCATTGTGTGGTAAAAATATGCCGCTCAGAGATAAAACAAGCAGTCAACACTTCTTCTAACTAACTTTGAGCCCTTGGGATGCTTGCGACCTGGTCCTTTTTCCCATTGTGCGCATAAAACTCCCTTTCAGAGGGTGCAGGGGTGGCTCAGTCGGTAGCGCGCCAGGCTCGTAATCTGTAATTCCCAGGTTCGAGTCCCAGCTGGGTCAGCGTTGAGATTTATCTCCGCAAAATTCCTCGCCCTGCCTACAGTCAGTAGGGGACACCGATGGGCTTGGAAAGGCCGCCGTCCGTCGGATATGACGTTTAGGCCGTGGCCCCGTGTGTGGGAGAGCCATACCCTGTGCACGTTAAAGAACACGCTGGATGGCCTTGACGGGAGGCTACCACCTGTCTCCCAACAGCTGTTCCAGTGGGTCCCCTCCCCCAACCTTCTCTGAGCTTTCGGGGTCCATGTGACCTGGCCATTTAGCCCATGGTGTGGAAAAAAGTGCCGCTCAGAGGTAAAACAACTCAACGTTAAAGAACACGCTGGATGGCCTTGACGGGAGGCTACCATCTGTCTCCCAACAGCTGTTCCAGTGGATCCCCTCCCCCAACCTTCTCTGAGCCTTCGAGGTCCTTGTGACCTGGCCATTTAGCCCATGCTGTGCAAAAAAGTGCCACTCAGAGGTAAAACAACCCAACGTTAAAGAACACGCTGGATGGCCTTGACGGGAGGCTACCATCTGTCTCCCAACAGCTGTTCCAGTGGGTCCCCTCCCCCAACCTTCTCTGAGCCTTCGGGGTCCATGTGACCTGGCCATTTAGCCCATGGTGTGCGAAAAAGTGCCGCTCAGAGGTAAAACAACCCAACCCTCTCAGAGATTAAAAAACCCAATTCAACCACAGATCCATGGGTACTTTGGAATCGTCGACTTCGCCGTCTGATTGCCCCATTCGCTCTTTAATAGAGTTCAACTTTGTTCCAGAAATGCGAAGCAGCTTTCGTTTGTCCTGTATCAATGCTGTAGATTTGAAACAAGAAGGATATGTCGTCAGCAAAATGCGTCGGCACACCTCCTTGCGAACTTCTCGTTAAAACTCACGCTCAAACGAGAAGGTGACGTAGCGTAAAGTATGACCGTCGGAAGCGGCTAATTTCGGCCGCTCTGCTGCATCAGCACATGCATCACTTCCGCCAAAGACAAGGGAGTTGATGGAAGAAACCAAAACTCCCGGCTCCCTCTTTTCTCATAACTCACAAGCCCAAACTACTATTGACCTACATAATAATCTGGCGGATGTATAAAATGCCACTTTACTGAAAAAGGTTGGGTTGGGTTGTTTTACCTCTGAGCGGCACTTTTTTGCACACCATGGGCTAAATGGCCAGGTCACATGGACCCCGAAGGCTCAGAGAAGGTTGCGAGAGGGGGGACCCACTGGAACAGCTGTTGGGAGACAGATGGTAGCCTCCCGTCAAGGCCATCCAGCGTGTTCTTTAACGTGCACAGGGTATGCTCTCCCGCACACGGGGCCACGGCTTAACGTCCCATCCGACGGACGGCGGCCTTTCCAAGCCCATCGGTGTCCCCTACTGACCGTGGGCAGGGCGGGGAATTTTGCGGAGATAAATCTCAACGCTGACCCAGCTGGGACTCGAACCTGGGAACTAGAGATTACGAGCCTGGCGCGCTACCGACTGAGCCACCCCCGCCCCCTTTTCGCTGATTCTCGTGGTTTCTTTGTGGGCAATTGAGGGAAGTTTATATTTCTGGTTAAATTTTCCTCTGATAATCTCAATTTTAAATATATATCATAGGAATTTTTCTAGGGGGTCAAAAATTGCTTTGGGAATGCTGGGATCTAGCAAAAAGGGGGAGGGGGGGCAGGCGACGAAATAGAGTCTGAAAAAAGGCAAAGGTGAGGAGGGAAAAGGGGGAGGAGGAGGATAAAAAGGTAAATTTGGGTTGGGTTGTTTTACCTCTGAGAGGCACTTTTTTGCATACCATGGGCTAAATGGACAGGTCGCATGGACCACGAAGACTCAGAGAAGGTTGGGGAAGGGGACCCACTGGAACAGTTGTTATTAGCCCGCCAAGGCCATCCAGCGTGTTCTTTAACGTGCACAGGGTGTGGCTCTCCTGCACACGGAGCCACGGCTTAACGTCCCATCCGACGGACGGAGACCTTTCTAAGTCCATCGCTGTCCCCTACTGACCGTGGGTAGGGCGGGGAAATTTGCGGAGATAAATCTCAACGCTGACGCAGCTGGGACTGGAACCTGGGAACTACAGATTACGAGCCTGACGGGCTATCGACTGAGCCACCCCCGGCCCTGAAAAAGGTAAAAAAGGCTATAAAGAGGGAGAGGGGAAAAAACGGTAAAAAGGAGAGGAAAGAGTAAAAATGGAGTAGGAAGAGGAAAAATGGTAAAAGGGGAGGAGTGAAAAAATGGTAAAGTGGGATAAGGGAAAAGGGTTTAAAAAAGGGGATAAAGGGGAAAGATAAAAAGGAGGAGAAAAAGTAGCGGTGAAAAGGAGGAGGGGGAAAGGTAAAGGGGCAGCAGAGAAAAAAGGGGGGAAAAGGGGAGAGGGGAGGAAAATGTGTAAAAAGGAGGAAGGGAAAATGTGTAAAAAGGAGGAAGGGAAAATGTGTAAAAATGAGGAAGAGAAAATGTAAAAAAGGTAAGGAGAGAAAAGGTAAAAAAGTGAGACGGTAAGGTAAAAGGGAGAGAGGAAAAGGGAAAAAAGGGAGAGAGGTAAAGGGAAAAAAGGGAAAGAGAAAAAAAGAGAGATAGGGAAAAGGGGGCTAAGTTAAAAAATGATGAGGGGGAGAAAATGGCAAAAAAAAAAGGTGGAGAAAATGGTAAACAATGGGGAGAAAATGGTAAACAATGAGGAGAAAAGGGTAAAAGGGAGATGAAAGGAAAAGGTATAAAAAATGGGAGAAAAAGGGCTAAAAGGGAGGCGTGACAAAAAAAAGGTAAAAGGGGAGGTGGAGAAAAAAGTTAAAAGGGAGGGGGAGAAAGAGTAAAAAGAGGAGAAAAGGTAAAAGGGGAGGGAAAAAAGGGGAAGGGGGAGGAAAGTAATAATGGACCAAGAGACAGGATTTTCATTACAGTATAACATTTTCCCCTTCGTTTTAAAGGTTTTTAAAAGATTGCATGAGAAATATGTGAAATACACACAATTTAGTAATTTTAGGCCTTTCCTAGCATTCTCAAAGGGTGATCGGCATTGCTTCAGGGTGTGTCAAAATCTTTCAGGAAAGGGGAAAAAACGTCAAAGAACAAATTTATGTTTCAAGATAGAGATATATGCTCAATAATTATTCCAGTAACGAATACAGAAATCACGTATACATCATACCATTACATAACTAAGAATGCTCGAAATCAAAACGAAAAATAGTAACGTTATTATTAAAAATAAATACATACATGCACACCCACTGAAGCAGCTGCTTGCCACAAAGGTACATGATAGGTACATTAATAGGACAAAGGTACATTAATAGGAGAAATCTTTTTTTGAAAGTCAAAAAAAGATTTCTCCTATTAATAAAGGGACGACCGTGTCTCATAATCTTCAGTTCCCAGATTCGAGTCCCAGTTGGGCCAGCTTTGAGATTTATCTCCGCAAAACTTCTAGCCCTGCTCTCTTTCAGTAGGGGGGGGGGGGGGCTTAGTCGGTAGCGCGCCAGGCTCGTAATCTGTAGTTCCCAGGTTCGAGTCCCAGCTGGGTCAGCGTTGAGATTTATCTCCGGAAAATTCCCCGCCTTGCCCACGGTCAGTAGGGGACACCGATGGGCTTGAAAAGGCCGCCGTCCGCCGGATGGGACGTTAAGCTGTGGAGCCGTGTGCGGGAGAGCCATACCCTGTGCACGTTAAAGGACATGCTGGATGGCCTTGACGGGAGGCTACCATCTGTCTCCCAACAACTGTCCCAGTGGGTCCCCTCCCCCAACCTTCTTTGAGCTTACGGGGTCCATGTGACCTGGCCATTTTGCCCATGGTGTGCAAAAAAGTGCCGCTCAGAGGTAAAACAACCCAACCCAACTCTTTCAGTAGGGAACACCGATGGGCTTGGAAAGGCCGCCGTCCTTCGGAGGAAATGTTAAACAGTGGTTCATGTGCTGGAGAGCCGTACCCTGGATAGCCTTGAAGGGATGCTACCATATGTATCGTAATCCCGTGGATACCTTTCCCCAACCTTTGATCCCTTAGGGTCATTGTGACCTGGCCATTTAGCCCATTGTATGTAAAAGAATGCCGCTCAGAGGTAAAAGAACCCAACCAATTAATAAATAAAAAATAAATTGTAGTTCCCGACTTTTGTTGATTATGTCACTTGCTTTTAATGCTGCCATAACAGCATATGGGCGACCAATCAGGCAACTGTTGCTAAACTAGGCCTGGGACAGCAGTTGAGCAAAAAACGAGGGATTTGGGTTGGGTTGTTTTACCTCTGAGCAGCGCTTTTTTGCACACCATGGGCTAAATGGCCAGGTCACATGGACCCCGAAGGCTCAGAGAAGGTTGGGGCAGGGAACCCACTGGAACAGCTGATGGGAGACAGATGGTAGCCTCCCGTCAAGACCATCCAGCGTGTTCTTTAACGTGCACAGGGTATGGCTCTCTCGCACACGGGGCCACGGCTTAACGTCCCATCCGACGGACGGCAGCCTTTCCAAGCCCATCGGTGTCCCCTACTGACCGTGGGCAGGGCGGGGAATTTTTGCGAAAAACGAGGGAAGAATGGAATTTAAGTATGAATAAAAATTAAGTGATTTAATTTATTTAAAAATTAGCTGAAATTTATTTTTTAAACTGTGTCGTTTTTCTGCTGAGGTCCCGCCATCCTCTCAGACCTTCTACTATGGCATATAAACTGACAGGCTCCTGTCAGACCTCTGTGGCAAGCAGCTGCTTGAGGGGGTATTTATTTTTATTTATTTTATTAAATAAAATAATTTACTCATTGCAATTATATTAAAAAGCTTAAGAATATTTTGAAATTGATTACTAGATGTTTAAAAATTAAAATTTACTAGTTAACTTTTAAAATACTTTAATTAAATTAAGGAAAATAATGTATTTAGAATTTTGCATTTCTGTTACTGCATTGTCCAGGAATGGTATGACATAGGAGGCTTTGGACAAAGCCTGCTTCCTCAACAGAAAATATTTTTTTAAATTGAATGGAGCAGTCAATCTGTCAAATAAATGTCCAGTAAGCCCTCGTTGTTCGTCGGGGTTACGTTCCTCAAAACGCTACTAACAACGAAACGACGAACGGCGCCGACTTGCGTGTTGAACAGTCGCTCAAAAAAAGTATCCGAACACTACGGTTGATAACAGAATTCAGAAAAAATATCTGGCAGCGATTTTTTCTGAATTCTGTAATCAACCGTAGTGTTCGGATATTTTTTTGAGAGACTGTAGGTAGTCACATTATTTTGATACTAGATCGTGTGGGCTCACTCACGGAAATATTGAGCGTGTGCAGTTACCGTTCACAGCAAACTGGAGCGTGTGCAGTTACTGCACACGCTCCAGTTTGCTGTGAACGGTAACTGGAGCGTGTACAGTTGCTGTACACACTCCAGATATTTTTCCTGAATTCTGTAATCACGTGACACGAAGGTTCCCAGATCACTAATTTCTAAAAAAAATCGTTGCCAGATATTTTTTCTGAATTCTGTAATCAACCGTAGTGTTCGGATACTTTTTTGAGCGACTGTACTACATAGCAGGATCTAGGAGGGAGGGGGGGAGCATGATGCACTAGTAATCTTGAGAATGCTAGTAAGGGTAACGGAGGCAAAAAAAATTACGAAATTGTGCACATTTCATACATTCCCAAAGGAGTTTTATAAATACCTTGGAAAATGTACCCTTAACTGGCATAGTAATTAGGGAACCAGCGACTATTCCAGCAAGGCAAACTTTGTGTGATGTGTTAGCTCTAACTGAGGCAATGGTCAGCAATGTCTTTGGTCTTAGTAGGGCATGTCTTTGTATTAGAAGGCCTGTGGAAGCTAGGATTCTTCTCTGATGTTGCAAATCAAAAAACAACTTGTAAAACGGAAGAGAAAAAATATTGCTATGGAAATCCAGATTCTTTTACTTCCCCTGCTTTATTATTTATCAGCCTCTTTTGCACACATTGCCGGAATAGCATTATATACTTTACGTTTTTAAATTTCTACTGCTGAAATTTAATTATATATTTTATAATTTTAAAAATTTACTGCTAACTATTTGTTCTTAAAAACCTAGGATTTAATTTTAAATTACTTTTTTTTTATAATGAAAAGAAGTAAATTGACTGTCTTCTGTATCTTTTCTAGTTCAAGATTTACTACAGAGTACAGTCGCTCAAAAAAGTATCCGAACACTACGGTTGATTACAGAATTCAGAAAAAATATCTGGCAACGATTTTTTTTAGAAATTAGTGATCTGGCAACCTTCGTGTCACGTGATTACAGAATTCAGGAAAAAATATCTGGAGCGTGTACAGCAACTGTACACGCTCCAGTTACCGTTCACAGCAAACTGGAGTGTGTGCAGTTACTGCACACGCTCCAGTTTGCTGTGAACGGTAACTGCACACGCTCAATATTTCCGTGAGTGAGCCCACACGATCTAGTATCAAAATAATATGACTACCTACAGTCGCTCAAAAAAGTATCCGAACACTACGGTTGATTACAGAATTCAGAAAAATATCTGGCAACGATTTTTTTTAGAAATTAGTGATCTTACAACCTTCATGTCACGTGACACGCCCACACGATCTAGTATCAAAATAATATGACTACCTACAGTCGCTCAAATAAGTATTCGAACACTACGGTTGATTACAGAATTCAGAAAAAATATCTGGCAACGATTTTTTTTAGAAATTAGTGATCTGGTAACCTTCGTGTCCCGATGACACGAAGGTTGCCAGATCACTAATTTCTAAAAAAAATCGTTGCCAGATATTTTTCATGAATTCTGTAATCAACCGAAGTGTTCGGATACTTTTTTGAGCGACTGTACAAGTGTTTCGCAAAATGAGCTAAAAAAGGAGAAGAAAGTCCCCTTTGCGACATAAGGATGCATGCTAGGGAGAGAATAGAGAGAAAAAGTTACAAGAGGATACACATATTCTTTGCCAAGCGCAGTCGTCCTTGATAGCATCCAACGAGAGGCAACCTCTTTCGGGAAGCCTTCACCAGTTTGACCTGGAATGAGAATAATCGATTATCGATACGCCTGCCGACGAGAGCGGAACCGCAACCAGGGAGAGCTGTTTGGCGCCGTATCCTTGAAAGCCTTCGCATCCACCCAACTTGACGGCGCTCTTGACGACGAAGAAGGATCGGAATGATTGGTGAGTTAGAGAGGGGGGTGTTGGGGATAGAGGGGGAGGATGCTGAGAGTCCTAAAGGTCACACTCATTACAGCTCAACTGAAAGAAAGGCTGCAATGAATTATCAGTAAACTAGTCGTTCGTGACGTGTTGCATTTTGATGACTGTGGGAAACGTTTTTTTGTCTTTTCGTTTCATTTTAGTTAACATCGGGGATAAAAAAAAGTAATGTGTCAGTTGTGGGGTTGTTTTACCTCTGAACAGGGGTGGAAAGGGAAGGGGGCTCAGTCGATAGCGCGCCAGGTTCGTAATCTGTAGTTCCCAGGTTCGAGTCCCAGTTGGGTCAGCGTTGAGATTTATCTCCGCAAAATGTCCTGAAATCGTTCCAGATATTTTTTCTGAATTCTGTAATCAACCATAGTGCTCCGATACTTTTTTGAGCGATTGTACCAACTTTAAATCTGGGAACGTTTCTAATGTAAAATTGACAGAAGCTTCCCAAGATACGAGAGGATGATAATGATGATAAATCTCAACGCTGGCCCAGGCAGGACTCAAACTTTGGAACTGAAGATTTACGAGCTTGGCGCGCTACCGACTGAGCACCTACGCCCCACACATAATGACAGTCAAACCTGAGAACATCTTATTACGAATATAGCGCAGAATCGACCACGTTCCATCATTGTCAGAAAAGTAATGTCATTCCTAAGCCTTGATCTTTAACACTGAGATTTTACTTCAAAAGAAAAAGAGTGATATATCCCAGTTTCTTAATACAATTTCGGAACACCCATTCACAGGGGGCGGGGGGTGGCTCAGTCGGTAGCGCGCCAGGCTCGTAATCTGTAGTTCCCAGGTTCGAGTCCCAGCTGGGTCAGCGTTGAGATTTATCTCCGCAAAATTCCCCGCCCTGCCCATGGTCAGTAGGGAACACCGATGGGCTTGGAAAGGCCGCCGTCCGTCGGATGGGACGTTAAGCCCTGGCCCCGTGTGCGGGAGAGCCATACCCTGTGCACGTTAAAGAACACGCTGGATGGCCTTGACGAGAGGATACCATCTGTCTCCCAACAGCTGTTCCAGTGGGTCCCCTCCCCCAAACTTCTCTGAACTTTCGGGGTCCATGTGACCTGGCCATTTAGCCCATGGTGTGCAAAAAAGTGCCGCTCAGAGGTAAAACAACCGAACGTTAAAGAACAGGCTGGATGGCCTTGACGGGAGGCTACCATCTGTCTCCCAACAGCTGTTCCACTGGGTCCCCTCCCCCAACCTTCTCTGAGCCTTCGGGGTCCATGTGACCTGGCCATTTAGCCCATGGTGTGCAAAAAAGTGCCGCTCAGAGGTAAAACAACCCAACAACAACCCATTCACAGAAACGATGGAAATCATTTGTACAACTCAGGGGACCTGTAAAGACAGAAACAAATAAACCGAAAAAAAAAACGTCCACAGATTCTTTATCTGCATCGAAAATTTTCACTATCTTACACAAGAAGCACGAACTCTTGAGATTCCAGAAAAAAAATCATTTCTCGATGTAAAATTGATGTCATTTAAAGCAGCAGTTGAGACTAGTATTCAGGTGATCGCCATTGTGCTCATATATATATGAGTCGCTGAATAATACAGATGAAACACAAACTTCTCTATAGTTATTCACCGCCGATTTCTAAGCGTCTTCTTCCGCACAGATTTATCCGCCCCTCCCCCCCCCCAGTAAAGAGAAAAGAAAAACCCTTAAAGCTACAGTGTACAAACACACTCTTTCCTAAACAGAGAGAGAGAAGTGGTTGCCATAGCAATGTTCCCCGTGGATCCCCACTCTCGTGAACGCGATGAAATACGCATTGTTTGCCTGCAAACTCTCTATCTCTCTACGGACTTAACTCACCTGTAGATAGTTCGGGTTGCCGTAGCAACCCAGCTTCCAACGCCGGTATGTGCGTAATCACCGCGTGTGCTCGCACTTCTTTCTGTAAAGTGCACCTTGTTCTTCGTCATCAGAATGAAGAAGAAGAAGCGGAGGATGAAATGAAAGAAGAGCAAGATAGAAAAAAAGCATGTAAAATTCATCGCATGCATTCTGTGTACACCGACACTAGAAATAAACCGTTTCTATCAAGGACCTGTTTGCTTTGCAACAACTATCAACGTGAAGGGAAAATATGGTGAAAACCGAGCTACGGCACGGGAGGGATGCGATAGACACAGCTCCGGACAGGTTTCCATGGCAGCGAGAGAAGATCTGGAGGAAGCAATTCATCCATCATTATGTGTGATGCCTGAGATCTCGTAATGGCTGCTGGGAGACGTGAAGAGTGGCTGGATAGTTCTTCACATCGCAATTTTGACGATGTCTCTCCGGTCAACAAAATGGTTCCTCTCTCAAATAGCCCATTCTGAATTTTGACTAGCTCTTTACTTTCTTATTCGAATTACGAATGCATCAAGGTTCCGGATTTAACGGTATCTTAAGAAGTGGTTAATATCAAGAATTTGGGTTGGGTTGTTTTACCTCTGAGAGGCACTTTTTTGCACACCATGGGCTAAATGGCCAGGTCACATGGACCCCGAAGGCTCAGAGAAGGTTGGGGGAGGGGACCCACTGGAACAGCTGTTGGGAGACAGATGGTAGCCTCCCGTCAAGGCCATCCAGCGTGTTCTTTAACGTGCACAGGGTATGGCTCTCCCGCACACGGGGCCACGGCTTAACGTCCCATCCGACGGACGGCGGCATTTCCAAGCCCATCGGTGTCCCCCTACTGACCGTGGGCAGGGCGGGGAATTTTGCGGAGATAAATCTCAACGCTGACCCAGCTGGGACTCGAACCTGGGAACTACAGATTACGAGCCTGGCGCGCTACCGACTGAGCCACCCCCGCCCCTTAATATCAAGAAACACCCGGTTTTCTGTGTGTATGTGTGGGAGTTGTTCGACATCGTGTCGACGATTCAGCTGGGCGAGATCGGAATCTGTGGTATGACATGCAGCTAATAATGAATGATGAACTGCTCTTTATTGTTGTTAACAGTGATGGTGAGAGCTTGCGGATGCCTTAATACTCTTTTTAAGTGCCGTCTCCAATTGGGAGGTTGGCGGCCAACAAATGCCATAATTCTCTGTTTTTTACCGCAGAACTCCCAGCCCTGCCCACGGTCAATAGGGGACACCGATGGGCTTCGAAAGACCGCCGTCCGTCGGATGGGACGTTAAGCCGTGGCCCCGTGTGCGGGAGAGTCATACCATGGGCACGTTAAAGAACACGCTGGATGGCCTTGACGGGAGGCTACCATCTGTCTCCCAACAGCTGTTCCAGTGGGTAACCTCCCCCAACCTTCTCTGAGTCTTTGGGGTGCGTGTGACCTGGCCATTTAGCCCATGGTGTGCAAAAAAGTGCCGCTCAGAGGTAAAACAACCCAACCCCGCCCTGCCCACGGTCAGTATGGGACACCGATGGGCTTGGAAAGGCCGCCGTCCGTCGGATGGGACGTTAAGCTGTGGCTCCGTGTGCGGGAGAGCCATACCCTGTGCACGTTAAAGAACACGCTGGATGGCCTTGACGGGAGGCTACCATCTGTCTCCCAACAGCTGTTCCAGTGGGTCCCCTCCCCCAACCTTCTCTGAGCCTTCGGGGTCCATGTGACCTGGCCATTTAGCCCATGGTGTGCAAAAAAGTGCCGCTCAGAGGTAAAACAACCCAACCCAACTCTGTTTTTTGCATCATGGATTATGTCCTGTGTCCCAAACCCGTCCACTCGTAAAGCTCCAATTTGTCTTCTAGGACGAATTGTGAGATGCCAGACTTTTTTCATTTCAGTATAAAAATAAATAAAATAAATTCTCCCTCAAGCAGCTGCTTGCTACTGAGGTCTGACAGGAGGCTGTCAGTTTATACGTCAAAATAGAAGGTCTGAGAGGATAGTGGGACTTCAGCAGAAAAACGACCATCTATGCCTTACCGGGGCTCGAACCCAGGTCCTTAGATCAATAGCCAAGCGCGCTAACCACTCTGCCACGTGACACGAAAGTTGCCAGATCACCAATTTCTAAAAAAATCGTTGCCAGATATTTTTTCTGAATTCTGTAATCAACCATAGTGTTCGGATACTTTATTGAGCGACTGTAGGTGGTCATATTATTTTGATACTAGATCGTGTCGGCTCACTCACGGAAATATTGAGCGTGTGCAGTTACCGTTCACAGCAAACTGGAGCGTGTGCAGTAACTGCACATGCTCCAGTTTGCTGTGAACGGTAACTGGAGCGTGTACAGTTGCTGTACACGCTCCAGATATTTTCCCTGAATTCTGTAATCACGTGACACCAAGGTTGCCAGATCACTAATTTCTAAAAAAATCGATGCCAGATATTTTTCCTGAATTCTGTAATCAACCATAGTGTTCGCATATTATTTTGAGCTACTGTACCTTAATGTTTGTCGTTCCTACTAGTCCACTTCATTTTTAGTATCCTCCTAAAGCACCACATCTCAAATGACTCCATTTTGCCTTTTGATTTCTTTTTTAGAGTCCAGGTTTCACACCCATACAGTACAATGAGTCAGATGTAGCATTTTAAGATTCTAAATCTCAACTGGAAGTTTAACTTTTCCTCACACAGAATTTTTCTCATCCGGTTGAATTGATTTTTAGCTTGTCTAAATTGATGGTTTATTTCGTTAATTTGGTCATTATCAGTGTAAATGTTACCGATAAAGCTCGAAAGCCGTTAATGTGCACATTACCTAGCTAATCTGCAGATTAACTGATTTGCTCCGTTAACGTGCGGAATCAAGAGTTTTCCGCATTTTACCTAGGTAATGTGCACATTAACGGCTTCCGTATCGTTAAAGTTCAAAAGTTTGTTTCTCTCATAGTGGTGAATCACTTGAATATGAATCTTCGTGTCACGTGATTCACTTGTCCGCATTATAAAAAACGCCCCGGATGAGCGGAGGCCAAGTGAGAACGAATCGGTAAAGTGATTCATTCTTGATAACGAATCACTAAAATGATTCGTTCTCACTTGGCCTGCTCATTTTGGGGGCGTTTTTTATAATTCGGACGACTGATTCATGTTGACAGAGGGATGACCCTGGTTTCAACTCTACTCTCGGACACTAGATAAATAACATTATGTTAATTTAAGCGTACAGAAACGTTCCTGTTGTTCCAGCAAAGATCTTATTTTCACTTTAACGAGTGCCTAGTAGGTAATGTGCAGATTATCCAGGTAATTTGCAGATTACCTAGGTAATTTGAGAAATGAAACAATTTTCCGCACGTTAACGGGTCACCCTAGTTAATCTGCACAATACCTAAATAATCTGTAGAATAACTGATTTCTGCACTTTAGCGGTAACATAAATATATCTTTCCAAATAGAACTCGTCGACTTGATCTAGTTTTTCTGTTCTTGCATGGGATATTTACTTTTAATTTCTTTCTATTGATGTACATTGTTTTTGTCTGTCTTGTGATAAATTCAGACTCACTTTCTCTCCTATATCAAGTATGTCTATTAGATTTTGAAGTTCTGTCTGAGTTTGGGCTATTAAGATTTATGTGAATGGTATATATTGTCTGTATGCATAGGTGCACATTACACTGGGCAACAATTTTCATAAAAGTCATGCCTCTGAGATAAAAGTAGCCATTTATTAAAGATTTCAAGGTGCTAAACACGAATATGACAATGAAAATGCAAAAATGGCTACGATTTCTGAGAGGGTTGGGTTGTTTTACCTCTGAGCGGCACTTTTTTGCACACCATGGGCTAAATGGCCAGGTCACATGGACCCCGAAGGCTCAGAGAAGGTTGGGGGAGGGGACCCACTGGAACAGCTGTTGGGAGATAGATGGTAACCCCCCGTCAAGGCCATCCAGTGTGTTCTTTTTTCCATCCAGTGTGTCAAGGCCATCCAGTGTGTTTTTACGTGCACAGGGTATGGCTCTCCCACACACGGGGCCACGGCTTAACGTCCCATCCGACGGACGGCGGCCTGTCCAAGCCCATCGGTGTCCCCTTCTGACCGTGGGCAGGGTGGGGAATTTTGCGGAGATAAATCTCAACGCTTACCTAGCTGGGACTCGAACCTGGGAACTACAGATTACGAGCCTGGCGCGCTACCGACTGAGCCACCCCGCCCTGCGATTTCTGAGAAATCCGCAATAGTTTCTTACATGATAGAGTAATACGTACATATCACATGTATCGGTAAAACTCCGCTTCTACTTCCAACGTCACTTTGCCCGTCGGTTGTACAACTGCTCAGGATCATCTCTGGCGAGCGTCCAACAGTAGTCAGCCAACATTGAAGTGGACCAGTTTCCCTGGTATCGTATCTCTATCGTTGCAATGTCCTGGTGAAAACGTTCACCGTGCTCATCACTAACCATGCCGCAGTTGTTGGGGAAGAAATCTAAGTTGGAATGGAGAAAGTGGATCTTTAAGGACATATTACAGCCACGTTTGTGATACAGAGACAACATGCCCTTACCAGTCTTGTAGTTGTCTGCCCTGACATGGGGGGCGGGGGTTGCTCAGTCGGTAGCGCGCCAGGCTCGTAATCTGTATTTCCCAGGTTCGAGTCCCAGCTGAGTCAGCGTTGAGGTTTATCTCCGCAAAATTCCCCGCCCTGCCAACGGTCAGTAGGGGACACCGATGGGCTTGTAAAGGCCGCCGTCCGTCTGATGGGACGTTAAGCCGTGGCCCCGTGTGCGGGAGAGCCATACCCTGTGCACGTTAAAGAACACGCTGGATGGCCTTGACGGGAGGATACCATCTGTCTCCCAACAGCTGTTCCAGTGGGTCCCCTCCCCCAACCTTCTCTGAGCCTTCGGGGTCCATGTGACCTGGCCATTTAGCCCTAGTGTGCAAAAAAGTGCCGCTCAGAGGTAAAACAACCCAACCCAACCTGACCTGACATTCCCGAGGAATTTGGTTGACACCAGACGAAACGCTTCCCAAGCCTTTTTCTCGTCACCCTGAAGTAGGTTGTCGAACATTTGGTCTCTGAACAACTCGCTGATCTGAGGACCCACAAAAATACCCTCTTTAATTTTCGCTTCGCTGAGTCGAGGGAATTTGTCAGCCAAGTACAGTCGCTCAAAAAAGTATCCGAACGCTATGGTTAATTACAGAATTCAGAAAAAATATCTGGCAACGTTTTTTTTAGAAATTAGTGATCTGGCAACCTTCGTGTCACGTGACGCGAAGGTTGCCAGATCACTAATTTGTAAAAAAAATCGTTGCCAGATATTTTTTCCGAATTCTCTAATCAACCCTAGTGTTCGGATATTTATTTGAGCGACTGTACTTGAAAGCCGATGCAGTCCGGTCCATGGCTTTTACGAAGTTTTTCAACACACCGAGTTTGATGTGTAGGGATGGTAGCAGGATTTTGTGCGTTTCTCCCAGTGCTGGGTGTTCCACATTCCAGGACTGGGACCTCAGGGGAAATCTCCGACCTTCAGAGATTTCCCCTGAGGCCAGTTTCTCTTCATGTAGTGCAAAGTCTTTGCTTGGCTGTTCCATTCACATAATTAATATTGTTTTCATCTGCATATCTTAGGCTGTTAGACACTTTCCATTCTTAAATAACCTGGGCTCAGTCGGTAACGCGCCAGGCTCGTAATCTGTAGTTCCCAGGTTCGAGTCCCAGCTGGGTCAGCGCTGAGATTTATCTCCGCAAAATTCCCCGCCCTGCCCACGGTCAGTAGGAGACACCGATGGGCTTGGAAAGGCCGCCGTCCGTCGGATGGGACGTTAAGCCGTGGCCCCGTGTGCGGGAGAGCCATACCCTGTGCACGTTAAAGAACACGCTGGATGGCCTTGACGGGAGGCTACCATATGTATCCCAACAGCTGTTCCAGTGGGTCTCCTCCCTCAACCTTCGCGATCCTTGTGACCTGGTCATTTAGCCCATGGTGTGCAAAAAAGTGCCGCTCAGAGGTAAAACAACCCAACCCAACTTAAATAACCATTCTTTGCATTTTTAAATAAGAATGCAAAGAATTCATCTTTCCATTCTTAAGAGCCATCTTTCCGTTCTTAAATTAAGTATTGTTTCAAACAATGCTTATTCAAGTTTTATTTTATTTCTAAGGCAAAATCATATGCAGCATTACTCTTGTGAAATATTCTGGCTTCCACAACTCTTTAAATACTGAACGAATATTTTTGAAAATCGATTTGAATAGATTTGATTACGATCTTTATCTTCAGTCACATTTTCCCATCTCAATCGGTAGTGCGCCAGGTTCGTAATATGCAGTTCCCGGGTTCGAGTCCTGCTTGGGTTAGATTTGAGACTTATCTCCACAAAATTCATCTCCCTGTTTTCGGTCATTAGGGTGCACGATGGGCTTGTAAAGGTCACCGTCCATCATATGGAACATTAAGTCGTGGCCTCGTATGCGGGAGAGCCATACCCTGGCATGTTAAAGAACATGCTGGATGGCCTTGACGCGAGACTATCATCTATCTCTTAACAGGTATCCAGTGGCTTCTCTTCTCCAATTTTTCCTGAGTCCTCGGGATCCTTGTGACCTGTCTTTCTGCTCTGAACCGAAGCCACAAAAGTGTCAAGCCGTCATTATACAAAAAATGTGGCCTACATTAAGATTGCCACCAGTAGAGTGGGTTAAGGTGGGAAAAATTTCAGATTTGTAAAATAATGGGCAATTCCTGTTAATGATATGCATTGAATAAATATAGAGAGAAAAATTGTTATTAGCTGGGTGGGATCCGAATCCACGACTTCCTGATAACGTGTCAGGTGCTCTAACCGCTGAATTACTGATCAAGATTTCCTCTATTGGTGGATTTTAGCATTATACCATAGAGTTGGTCATTGCAAATATATCTGACTGGGTTGGGTTGTTTTACCTCTGATCGGCACTTTTTTGCACACCATGGGCTAAATGGCCAGGTCACATGGACCCCGAAGGCCCAGAGAAGGTTGGGGGAGGGGACCCACTGGAACAGCTGTTGGGAGACAGATGGTAGCCTCCCGTCAAGGCCATCCAGCGTGTTCTTTAACGTGCACAGGGTATGGCTCTCCCACACACGGGACCACGGCTTAACGTCCCATCCGAACGGCGACGGCCTTTCCAAGCCCATCGGTGTCCCCTACTGACCGTGGGTAGGGCGGGGAATTTTGCGGAGATAAATCTCAACGCTGACCCAGCTGGGACTCGAACCTGGGAACTACAGATTACGAGCCTGGCGCGCTACCGACTGAGCCACCCCCGCCCCAGATTTACTAACATACTTAATTACTTTGTTCGAAGTACTATCACAATATGGTTTACTAGTAAAATAGAATAACATGTCCTACAAAGTGTTTTACCTCTGAGCGGCACTTTTTTGCACACAATGGGCTTAATGACCAAGTCACAAGGATCCCGAGGACTCAGAGAAAGTTGGGGAGAGGGAACTCACTGGACAGGTGTTAGGAGACAGTTGAGAGCCTCCCGTCAAAGCCATCCAGAGTGTACGTTAACGTGCATAGAGTATAGCTCTCCCGCTCACGGGGCCACGGCATAACGTCCCATCCGACGGACGGCGGCCTTCCCAAACCTAATGGTGCCATCTACTGATAGAGAGCAGGGTGCAGATTTGGCAGAGATAAATCTTAACCCTAGCACAATTGGGACTCGAACCTTGGAACTGCCGATTGCGATCCTGGCACAATACCAACTGAGACATCCCGCCAGTGGTCCAAAGATGATTGAACTTTTTTTTATAGTTTATTTTTATGCTAAAGCTGAAATTAAAATGCAATTACCCTTCTCCATAGAAGTTTTTTTTTAAATATCTATCACGACCAACTCTCACCTATACTAATTTATAACCTTAAGTAGTCAGATTTCTACCATTAAAATGGAGTAATTACTAGATTTGTTAAAGTAAATAGCTACCAGAAGAATTACAAGACATAAAACTATAATAAAAATAACAGTGGTATCCGATGTCTTAGAATCTTTAATGCTGCTCCTCTCCACAAAAACGCGGCCTGCATTAGAGTGCAGTGTTTATTAAATTTTTAAAAGTAAATAGCTACCAGAAGAATTTTAGGAGATAGACTTATAATAAGAGGAATAAGGATAATCGTTGTTTTAATATCTTTAAATATTTTCATCCATACCAGCGCTGTCCAAATTAGCGGCCCGCACAAAGATTTTTGGTGGCCCCCGAACAAAATCAAGTTTTTACTTGAAATTTTAAATAAATACCTGTAATCCACTTTATAATTTTTTGTCAACTTATATTATTTTACTTCATATGCAATCTACAACTTACTCATTCTATTTGCAATTATTATTGCATTATTTCAACTTACTCATTCTATTCTTATTGCCCAACAACTACGGCTACAATGCTACCATTTAATTTATTAAATATTTGATAAGGTTTAGAAACTTTATAATGGTTTATTATTACTTATTATTTTTTCGTATAAATAAAATAATTTTTTGAGGTGACATGAACTGACTTTTTAATTACCTATTCTGTCCCATTCTCTTTTTGGCCCACGAAATATTGGTGAAATATTGGTGAATATTGGTGAATATATAACACGAAATATTGGTGAATATTGGTAGAATGGCCCGCGAAATATTGGCGAAAGGAAAAATGGCCCGCGAAATATTGGCGAAAGGGAAAACGGCCCGTGAAATATTGGCGAAAGGAAAAACGGCCCGCGAAATATTGACGAAAGGAAAAACGGCCCGCGAAATATTGGCAAAAGGGAAAATGGCCCGCGAAATATTGGCGAAAGGAAAAACGGCCTGCGAAATATTGGCGAAAGGAAAAATGGGCCGCGAAATATTGGCGAAAGGAAAAATGACCCACGAAATATTGGCGAAAGGAAAAATGCCCATGAAATATTGACGAAAGGAAAAATGGCCCGCGAAATATTGGCGAAAGGAAAAATGCCCATGAAATATTGACGAAAGGAAAAATGGCCCGCGAAATATTGGCGAAAGGAAAAATGCCCGCGAAATATTGGCAAAAGGAAAAATGGCCCGCAAAATATTGGCAAAAGGAAAAATGGCCCGCGAAATATTGGCGATAGGAAAAATGGCCCGCGAAATATTGGCGAAAGGAAAAATGGCCCGCGAAATATTGGCGATAGGAAAAATGACCCGCGAAATATTGTCTAAAGGGAAAACGGCCCGCGAAATATTGGCGAAAGGAAAAATGGCCCGCGAAATATTGGCGATAGGAAAAATGACCCGCGAAATATTGTCTAAAGGGAAAACGGCCCGCGGTCTTAGAGAAGTTGGACAGCACTGATCTATACTAATGTGTAGCCTACAGTAATTAAAATTATCATAAGAATAAATAATTCCAATTTTCTATTTAAGTAAATAGTTACCAGAATAATTTTAAATAAAAAATTATCTTCTTTTAAATTAAGGCAAAGAAACGAAAAATGCAGCTATTCCTCACACATTTACTTCGAAGAACAAGAGAGCATATTCTGATGAATCAACTTTTGCAGACAACACATTAATTCTTCATGAGGAACGAAGTAGCTCTGAAGCGGCCATCACTACGAAATAATCAAATCCTTAGAGCATAGAATTTTTCAACCAATTTCATCCACCACAGAGAGTGAGATAATTTCTTTACAAACGAATTTTTTTCAGATTTTGTGTCTACTTTTCTTTAGATTTTATCCTCTTTAAAAATCCCAGTACTGTACATAATTTTAGAAAAGGAAGAAGAACCTGTTAATTTTTTTATATTTTTTTCTTTTCGTTTAATGCTGCCGAAGAAAAGATATTAGTTTAATTTCCTTCAAACCGCTACTTTTTGAATATATTTATTAGCTCTGTCAAAGCAAAAATATTTCGTCACGTAAATTTAATATACAATCGATTTATGGACTAAAAATATGCTGGTAAGTCGGAATATCATAATTCGAAAATTGATGATGGGAACAAAGATAATTTATTTTCTTCTATCTGTAACTAACTTTTTCACTGATATATCAATAAATAATAGTAAACTCTGTGGAGTTTCCTGACTCTGTGGAGTTCCCTCAAAAAAGTATCCGAACACTATGGTTGATTACAGAATTCAGAAAAAATATCTGGCAACGATATTTTTAGAAATTAGTGATATGGCAACCTTCGTGTCACGTGATTACAAAATTCGAAAAAAACCCGGAGCGTGTACAGCAACTGTACACGCTCCAGTTTGCTGTGAACGGTAACTGCACACGCTCAATATTTCCGTGAGTGAGCCCACACGATCTAGTATCAAAATAATATGACCACCTACAGTCACTGAAAAAAGTATCCGAACACCATGGTTGATTAAAAAATTCAGAAAAAATATATGGCAACGAATTTTTTAGAAATTAGTGATCTGGCAACCTTCGTGTGACGTGATTACAGAATTCAGGAAAAATATCTGGAGCGTGTACAGCAACTGTACACGCTCCAGTTACCGTTCGCAGCAAACTGGAGCGTGTGCAGTTACTGCACACGCTCAATATTTCCGTGAGTGAGCCCACACGATCTAGTATCAAAATAATATGACCACCTACAGTCGCTGAAAAAAGTATCCGAACACCTGGTTGATTACAGAATTCAGAAAAAAATATCTGACAACGATTTTTTTAGAGATTAGTGATCTGGCAACCTTCGTGTCACATGATTGCAGAATTCAGGAAAAATATCTGGAGCGTGTACAGCTGCTGTACACGCTCCAGATATTTTTCCTGAATTCTGCAATCACGTGACACGAAGGTTGCCAGATCACTAATTTCTAAAAAATCGTTGCCAGATATTTTTTCTGAATTCTGTAATCAACCATAGTGTTCGGATACTTTTTTGAGCGACTGTACCATTAATGATGCAGTTGGCAGCGCGCCATGCTCGTAATCTGCAATTCCCAGGTTCTAATCCTACCTATACCAGCGTTGAAATTTATCTCTACTAAACTCCCACGCGTAATCGGTCAAAAAGGAGACATCGATGGGCTTGAAAAGGCCGCCATCCTTCGGATGGGTAATAAAATTGTGCTTCATATGCGAGAGAACACTCTTAGGCCACCTTGATACATCAGGCCTGGACAGACCTGAACAGAAGGAGGGAAGGAAGGAGGAAAATTAATTATGCATAATATGGTAATTGATACAATGGTTTAAAAATTGGGTTAAAGCCATTTAAAAACAGTTAAAATAGTTTATTGATTAGGATTTCATTAAAATATTTAAGGATATTATAAAATTAATTACCAAAACATTAAAAATAGAAAACTACCAGTTGAATTTTTAGATAAATATATAATTAAAATTTTTATAATTTTGAAAGTTGGATCTTTCAAAAATACAGATCTTTCAAAAAATCCGTGTTCAGGCTTATATTATCGACGTGGCCTTGGATATATCAGGTGCATGTTAAAGAACACGCTGGATGGCCTTGACAGGAGGCTACCATCTGTCTTGTAACATCTGTGCAGTAGGTCCCCTTCTCCCCAACGTTCTATGAACCCCCATGGTCCTTAGGGCTGGTAATTGTGGGCAAAAGTTTCGTTCAGTGGTAAAACAGCCCAGCCAAAACCTGGAAGTAGGCGAGGATGGCTAAATTGACAACGCTGCATTTATTGTTAATGAGAGAAGAAGTAGGCAGGGATGACTATATTGACAACACTGCATCGAACCTAACGAGAGTTAACTAAATTGACAACATTAAATTGAATGTTAAGAGAGTGGAAGTCGGTGAGGATGACTAAATTGACAACACTGCATCGAATCTTAACGAGAGTTGACTAATTGACAAGATTACATTGAATGTTAAGAGAGTGGAAATAGGGGGGATGACTAAATTGACAACACTGCATTTATTGTTAAAGAGAGAAGAAGTAGGCAGGGATGACTATATTGACAACACTGCATCGAATCTTAACGAGAGTTGACTAAATTGACAACATTAAATTGAATGTTAAGAGAGTGGAAGTCGGCGAGGATGACTAAATTGACAACACTGCATTTATTGTTAACGAGAGAAGTAGGCAGGGATGACTATATTGACAACACTGCATCGAATCTTAACGAGAGTTGACTAAATTGACAACATTAAATTGAATGTTAAGAGAGTGGAAGTCGGCGATGATCACTAAATTGACAACACTGCATTATTGTTAACGAGAGAAGAAGTAGGCAGGGATGACTATATTGACAACACTGCATCGAATCTTAACGAGAGTTGACTAAATTGACAACATTAAATTGAATGTTAAGAGAGTGGAAGTCGGCGAGGATGACTAAATTGACAACACTGCATTTATTGTTAACGAGAGAAGTAGGCAGGGATGACTATATTGACAACACTGCATCGAATTTTAACGAGAGTTGACTAAATTGACAACATTAAATTGAATGTTAAGAGAGTGGAAGTCGGCGAGGATGACTAAATTGACAACACTTCATTTATTGTTAACGAGAGAAGTAGGCAGGGATGACTATATTGACAACATTGCATCGAATCTTAACGAGTTGTTTGGGTTGGATGTTTTACCTCTGAGCGGCACTTTTTTCCACACCATGGGCTAAATGGCCAGGTCACATGGACCCCGAAGGCTCAGAGAAGGTTGGGGGAGGGGACCCACTGGAACAGCTGTTGGGAGACAGATGGTAGCCTCCCGTCAAGGCCATCCAGGGTGTTCTTTAACGTGCACAGGGTATGGCTCTCCCGCACACGGGACCACGGCTTAACGTCCCATCCGATGGACGGCGGCCTTTCCACGCCCATCGGTGTCCCCTACTGACCGTGGGCAGGGCGGGGAATTTTTGCGGAGATAAATCTCAACGCTGACCCAGCTGGGACTCGAACCTGGGAACTACAGATTACGAACCTGGCGCGCTACCGACTGAGCCACCCCCGCCCCAATAATCTTAACGAGAGTTGACTAAATTGACAATATTAAATTGAATGTTAAGAGAGTGGAAGTCGGCGAGGATCACTAAATTGACAACACTGCATTTATTGTTAACGAGAGAAGAAGTAGGCAGGGATGACTATATTGACAACACTGCATGGAATCCTAACGAGAGTTGATTAAATTGACAACATTAAATTGAATGTTAAGAGAGTGGAAGCGGCGAGGATGACTAAATTGACAACACTGCATTTATTGTTAACGAGAGAAGAAGTAGGCAGGGATGACTATATTGACAACACTGCATCGAATCCTAACGAGAGTTGACTAAACTGACAACTTGAATTTGAATGTTAAGAGAGTGGAAGTCGGCGAGGATGACTAAATTGACAACACTGCATTTATTGTTAACGAGAGAAGAAGTAGGCATGGATGACTATATTGACAACACTGCATCGAATCCTAACGAGAGTTGACTAAATTGACAACATTAAATTGAATATTAAGAGAGTGGAAGCGGCGAGGATGACTAAATTGACAACACTGCATCGAATCCTAACGAGAGTTGACTAAATTGACAAGATTACATTGAATGTTAAGAGAGTGGAAATAGGTGAGGATGACTAAATTGACAACACTGCATTTATTGTTAACGAGAGAAGAAGTAGGCAGGAATGACTATATTGACAACACTGCATCGAATCTTAACGAGAGTTGACTAAAAATTGACAACATTACATTGAATGTTAAAAGAGTGGAAATAGGTGACAACACTGCATTTATTGTTCACGAGAGTGGAAGTCGGCGAGGTGACTAAATTCACAACATTGTATTGATTGTTAATGAGAGTGGACGTAGGCAGGGATGACTAAATTTGACAACACTGCATTGATTGTTAACGGTAGTTGACTAAATTGATGACACTGAATTGATTGTTAATGAGAGTGGAAGTAGGCGGTGATGATGATTAAATTGGCAACAGCGCATTAAGTATTAATGAGAGTGGAAGTAACCAGGGCTGATTAAACAAATAACCCTTCTACTTGTTAATGAGGTAAATCAAGCATGACTAAATTCACGACACTGTAATTATACAGTTGATCACAAAGAGAGATCGCAAATAAGGCAGCAATCTTTGAATAACTGAATTTGAATGCGGTTGCCATCAACACAATTACTTGTAATTCTTGAGAATGTGTTCACTTAGTTCACTCTGAATGAAACCAACGCCGTTCACTTACAGCACAACGTAAACTTTGTAGCATCTTTCTCCCTGCTCTTCGCTCATTCTCTTTATTCCTTCAGATGTCGGTTTGTTGCCGTTGAGTCTTTCTTCCGCAAACAACATCCGATGACCCTTCCAGCCTCCTAGATACTGACTGACCGCAATCGATGCAGTGGCGCACATCCCTGCAGTGATGATGATGTTGCTGCACGTCCCTTTCTCCCCGCATCCCGGTGAATGCTTCTTCGCCACCGCTAATGGCCCTGCAACAGTTGCACGCGGACAATGGCGCGCAACATCATGACTGCAGCCAATAAAGTCGTTGGCTGCGTGAACTCGCTTTTGTTGAGGAATGAAAATTGTTACGGCCTCGCAGACACCGGCGTGACTGTTCAGAAGCGAATATCGCAGCGGTTGCTAAATTTTGCATCAGTCTCTATGGGAGAGGGGAGGATATAGTTAGGCTGAGATACTTTAGCAATTTAGAGCATTGACGAAAAGTCAGGATAAAGTGAGTGTCTAAGTCTTCCCAGAAGAAAATTATCAGGCGGTAGTTATTAATATTTGTTTTTAAAAGTAATGAATATCGCGATAAAAAGGAAATAAAATTTAGTCAGCTGTAACAAATGTATGAAATCAAACCCGAAAGTAAAAAATAAATGTGAGGGGTCAAGAAACGCAATCGAGACGAAAAAAAGTGAGGGAGGGGGGAGCTGGGGGAGCGAAGAGACTGGATTTTCATTGTGGTATAGCAATTTCTCTCCGATTTAGAGGTCTTAAAATATTCTTGAAAAATGCATGAAATATAAATTAGTTTAGTAATTTACTTTATCCATTACCCTGATTAGGATTCTCAGAGGCAAGCCCGGATGTAGGAAAATATAAGGGAGGGGAGGGGGAATCAATCGAGTCAGAAAAAATTAAAGGGGCAGGAAATCAACCGAGTCAGAAAAATTTAAGAGGGTATGAGGAAATCAATCGAGTCAGGAAAAATTTGAGGGGGGAAATCAATAGAGTCAGAAAATTTAGGGGTGGAAGCAATCGAGTCAGAAGAAATTACGGGGGAAATCAATCGAGTCAGAAAAAATTGGGGAGGGGGGAAACCAATCGAGTCAGAAAAAAATTAAAGGGGCAGGAAATCAACCGAGTCAGTAAAATTTAAGAGGGGATGAGGAAATCAATCGAGTCAGGAAAAATTTGAGGGGGGGAAATCAATCGAGTCAGAAAAATTTAGGGGTGGAAGCAATCGAGTCAGAAGAAATTAAGGGGGAAATCAATCGAGTCAGAAAAAATTAAAGGGGCAGGAAATCAACCGAGTCAGAAAAATTTAAGAGGGGATGAGGAAATCAATCGAGTCAGGAAAATTTTGAGGGGGAAATCAATCGAGTCAGAAAAAATTAAGGGGGAAATCAATCGAGTCAGAAAAATTTGGGGGGGGGGGGGAAACCAATCGAGTCAGAAAAAGTTAAAGGGGCAGGAAATCAACCGAGTCAGAAAAATTTAAGAGGGGATTAGGAAATCAATCGAGTCAGGAAAAATTTGAGGGGGGAAATCAATCGAGTCAGAAAAATTTAGGGGTGGAAGCAATCGAGTCAGAAGAAATTAAGGGGGAAATCAATCGAGTCAGAAAAAATTGGGGGGGGGGGAACCAATCGAGTCAGAAAAAATTGGGGGGGGAAACCAATCGAGTCAGAAAAAATGAAAGGCGCAGAAAATCAACCGAGTCAGAAAATTTTAAGAGGGGATGAGGGAATCAATCGAGTCAGGAAAAACTTGAGGGGGGAAATCAATCGAGTCAGAAAAATTTAGGGGTGGAAGCAATCGAGTCAGAAGAAATTAAGGGGGAAATCAATCGAGTCAGAAAAAATCGGGGGGGGGGGAGAAACCAATCGAGTCAGAAAAAATTAAAGGGGCAGGAAATCAACCGAGTCAGAAAAATTTAAGAGGGGATGAGGAAATCAGTCGAGTCAGGAAAAATTAAAGGGGCAGGAAATCAACCGAGTCAGAAAAATTTAAGAGGGGATGAGGAAATCAATCGAGTCAGGAAAAATTAAGGGGGAAATCAATCGAGTCAGAAAAAATTGAGGGGGGAAACAATCGAGTCAGAAAAAATTAAAGGAGCAGGGAGAAATCAATCGAGTCAGAAAAAATTGAAAAATTAAGGGGGGGGGGGATTTCCATTTGCAGTATAATTTCCTTCTCCGTTTTAGAAAAATTTCTTGAACATGCATGAAATATATTTCAGTCTATCGAGTTGCCTAAAGTGCTAGTAAGGGAAATACAGGCAAATTTAATAGTCTGCCTGTATTACTCTTACTAGCATTCCAGGGTTGGGGGTGTAGGCAGTAATAAGACAAAGATGGGTTTTCTTTTACCTATGAGCGGCAGTTTTTGCGCTCAGAGGTTTTTTACATCCGACAGGACCTTTTTACACCGAGGCAGGTTAGGGTTTTAGCAGAGATAAATACCGACTGAGACAACTCCCGTCCCGAGAAGTTTTCAGAACAGTCTTGGACTAGTAAGGGGCAATGGGCGCTGGAGCATTCCAGGTCCTCATAGGAGCCAGACGTTTTTAAAATAATATTTGTTATTTTACGCAAGTTCCACTGAAGGATGGAAAACAACAATTTTAAGTGGTAAATAGGAATTCATCATCATCATCCTCCTCAAGCAGCCATGGGCTACGGAGGTCCAACCAGACCGTGCAATTTAGTTCTCCAAGCAAGTCTATCCTGAGCTACATCTATTGCATCTGGCCACTGCACACCAATTCTAACAAGGTCCTGTTTGACATTGCCCGCCCACCGCATCCTAGGTCTCCCCTTCTTTCTGAGGACTTTAGGCACACTGTTCATAATACTATTCGCCAATCTATAATTATTCATACGGGCAACATGGCCAAACCAACGGAGTCTCTCTCTGCACAATATGGAAAACAACTATTTTAAGTGGTAAATAGGAATTCATCATCCTCCTCCTCCTCAAGCAGCCATGGGCTACGGAGGTCCAACCAGACCGTGCAATTTAGTTCTCCAAGCAAGTCTATCCTGAGCTACATCTACTGCATCTGGCCACTGCACACCAATTCTAACAAGGTCCTGTTTGACATTGCCCGCCCACCGCATCCTAGGTCTCCCCTTCTTTCTGAGGACTTTAGGCACACTGTTCATAACACTATTCGCCAATCTATAATTATTCATACGGGCAACATGGCCAAACCAACGGAGTCTCTCTCTGCACAATATGGAAAACAACTATTTTAAGTGGTAAATAGGAATTCATCATCATCCTCCTCCTCAAGCAGCCATGGGCTACGGAGGTCCAACCAGACCGTGCAATTTAGTTCTCCAAGCAAGTCTATCCTGAGCTACATCTACTGCATCTGGCCACTGCACACCAATTCTAACAAGGTCCTGTTTGACATTGCCCGCCCACCGCATCCTAGGTCTCCCCTTCTTTCTGAGGACTTTAGGCACACTGTTCATAACACTATTCGCCAATCTATAATTATTCATACGGGCAACATGGCCAAACCAACGGAGTCTCTCTCTGCATAATATGCTGCTTAAAGGAGGTTGCAAACTCCTTTGCCTAACCTCATCATTAGTTACAAAGTTGAACCATCTAATGCTCAAGATACTGCGTAAGCATCTGGGATCAAAAGCATCTAGTTTCCTGTTATCATGTTTACAAAGTGTCCAAGTTTCACTACCATAACTAACCCTAGAAAGAACCAAACTATTATACAGCCTAATTTTAGTCTTTAGGTGTATACGCCTATTTCTCCACACTCTCCATAGATTCTTAATAGTCCCGGCAGCAATCCCTATTCGTCTGTTAATCTCATGCCGCACATCACCATTATCTGTTACATAGCTCCCAAGATAATTAAACTGTGACACCTGCTCAAGACTGCAACCATTCAGATTAACTGAATCACAGCCTGCCTGACCAATTTTCATCACTTTAGTTTTCTCTATGTTTATAACCAAACCTACTCTACTACCAGTCTCATCAACAGCTCGAATGAAAGAGTTCATCTCATCAACATCATTTGCCAAAAGGGCTAAATCATCAGTATAATCTAAATCAGAAATTTTCGTATCTCCAGCCCATTTAAGGCCAAAATCTTTCCCTTGAAGTGAATTTCGCATAACATAATCAATAACCAAACTAAAGAGAAAAGGAGACAAAATGCACCCTTGTCGAACACCAGAAGTAATGCTAAACCAATTGCTACAAGCCTTACCAACTCTCACACACGACTCAGTGTTATTATAGAGAGCTTTCATTATGGTAACTAACTTCTCAGGTATACCATATGATTTCACAATCAACCACAAATTATGACGATCAACCGAGTCGAAAGCCTTTTTGAAATCAACAAAGCTAGCAACCAAAGGTTTCTGAAACTCTAAACATTTCTCAAGAATCTGCCTAAGTGAAAGTATCTGATCCACACATCCCCTACCACTTCTGAATCCACATTGCTCATCACGCAATTGACTGTCAACCAGATTCTTAATTCTATTAAGCACAATCATAGAAAGAACTTTACCTGGAACAGAGAGTAGGCTAATACCCCTATAGTTATCACAAGAACTGCGATCACCTTTTTTGAAAATAGGGATAACAATAGCTCTGGTAAAATCCTTAGGAACCATGCCTTTATCATAAAAGATATTCAGAATTTCAGTCATCCAAGTGGTAACCGAAACATTTCCAGCTCTAAGCATTTCGGTAGTAATTTCATCTACCCCTGGGGATTTATGAAGTTTAAGTTTAGAAACAGCCAAAATAACTTCAGATTGTGTTATAGGGTCAACATTAAAGCCACCAATGCATCTATCATCATTGTAAATAATTGGAATAGAACTAACCGTATTGTTTAGAATATCACTGAAATGCTCAATTTCAGTCATCCAAGTGGTAACCGAAACATTTCCAGCTCTAAGCATTTCGGTAGTAATTTCATCTACCCCTGGGGATTTATGAAGTTTAAGTTTAGAAACAGCCAAAATAACTTCAGATTGTGTTATAGGGTCAACATTAAAGCCACCAATGCATCTATCATCATTGTAAATAATTGGAATAGAACTAACCGCATTGTTTAGAATATCACTGAAATGCTCAGCCCACCTAGCCATGACAGAATCCTCACCTTCTATAACCTTACCCTGTTTATCCTTCAATCCCTGTATACCTGTCCGTTTTCTACCACACAAAACATTAACTATCTGGTACAGCTCTCTGCTGTTGTGCTGTCTAACTGCTTCCTCGGCTTTGTCAGCCAAACCATCAAGCCAAAGATTCTTATCAGCAGCTAACTGATCTTTTACACGTTTATTAAGCTCTCTGTAATGCTTTCTATTAGTACTAGTAGGGTATTGATTAAGGACATTCCTGCAGTTCTTTCTTTCTGAAATAAGCTCAAGTGCCTTATCACTCAGATAATTCTGCCTCTTCTGCTCCTTTTTTCCTAAAAGAGTACTGTTAGTGTCCAAAAAAGTCTGTTTAAAATGATCCCATTCTTCCTCAACTTCAGTAGTAAGCATACCATGACTGTCATAATGACAAAGTAACCTATCATGGTAAGCTTTGGCTATAACTGGATCTTTCAGAGCTTCAGTATTAAAAGCAAATTTTTTAACCCTAGCGCAACACTTTTTAAGTTTAAGTTGTAAGACACTTTTAACAAGGAAATGGTCAGATCCAATTTCAGCTCCCCTATGTGCCCTGGTATTTCTAACAGAACTAGCCCATTTGCTGTTAATTAATATATAATCAATCATATTCCTATGCAGCCCATCAGGTGAAACCCATGTGTACTTATGTATGTCGCGGTGTTTGTAATATGTGTTAGTTATTCTGAAACCATTGAGTTTACTTACCTGTAGGAGACGTTGCCCATTGCCATTGCAGCTACCAATACCAAAAGGGCCTATTACTCCTGCCCAAAGGTCAGAGTCAGTACCAACTTTGGCATTGAAGTCACCAAGAACAAGGGTAATATCTCCTTTCTTGACAGAATTCAAAATATCCTGAAGTTGTTCATAAAACCTATCCTTCTGATCCTCATCGGCATCCTCAGTGGAGGCATTACAGCAGATAACATTCAGGTCTTTAACGCTTGTCTGAAATTTTGCTGTAAGAAACCTTTCATTAATGCACTCATATCCTAGAAGAGCATCACTAGCGTGTCTGCTGAGAAGCAGACCCACGCCTTGGTGATGCTTATTGTCGTCCCTCCCTGAAAAGAGAAATTTAAGATTATTTTTAAGAATCTGACCTTTATCTGCAAAAAAGTGCCGCTCAGAGGTAAAACCCCCAAGTCTCTCTGCTATAATTGCGTCTCCGAAAAAGAAAAAAAGTTCCTATCAGCCCTTGTCTCAAAGAAACGAGAATGGCAGAGTATACAGTATATATTTGTCGTAAAAAGTATTCGGTTTTTGAACTAGGAGTTTGTAGAAACCAGGAGAGGCAGCCTTCAAAGTCAGCTTTAGCTGTCAAAACCAGGAGATCCTGCTTCCAAAACCAGAGATCCGATTTCCGAAACTCGGATATTCCTCTTCTCAAATCACAATATTTCACTTATGAAACCAGAAAATTCTCCTTTGAATCCAAAATATTCAGCCTTCAAAATCAGGAGAGTTCACTTTCGAAACAACGAGATCTCGCTTTGAAAATCGGATATCCCATTTTCAAACTTAGGATATCCTGCTTATGAATCCAGAAGGTTCAGCTTTCGGCACCGAGAGAGTGCTGACCTAATGTCAAATTTAAACTTCGCAGTGTTTCAGTACCAGTCCTGAGATATAATAAACAGAGTGACAGACTGGAGATTTTCATCATCTCTTCTAGGTTTAAGCAGGGAAAGTGATTGGTGTGTTTGAGGAAGCCTTCTACCCCCCGGGCAATCGACACAGTAAGTAAGCAGGCCACGTGTTCTCGTTAGCATGAGTGTGTTGTGCATGGACACGAGTGCAACTGCTTGACGTCGGTGCGTAATTAATGGGGCAATGCAGTAGCAGTGAGAAGTCTCCCTGCTTCGCGGATAATTAGAATCAGCTTCCACAGGTGCCTCGGGCCAATGACAACACTGAGATGGAGAGCGAGAGTCAACTGTTCTCTCGCAAAAAACTTTACTGGTAGTTGTTTAGTGAGAAGTTTCGTGGCCAACAATTTTCCAAACTCTTTTCAAAACTTAGAAGACTTTTAATCTTCTCGGTTTGAAACTGCGGGCTAAAGACGTTTTTGAAACTTCCATCGTAAGGTTCCTAATTAAATCTGAAATCTAGGAAATGTGGAACAATGGCAAAATTAACGCCAGACGTCGGAATGGAAAATGGCTATTTGCGGTTGTAAAGTATAGAACTCGATTATCCTGACCTTGATGGGGGCGGGGGTGGTTCAGTCGGTAGCGCGCCAGGCTTGTAATATGTAGTTCCCTGATTCGAGTCCCAGCTTGGTCAGCGTTGAGATTTAATCTCCCCAAAATTCCCCGCCCTGCCCACGGTCAGTAGGGGACACCGATGGGCTTGAAATGTCCGCCGTCCGTCAGATGGGACGTTAAGCCGTGGCTCCGCGTGCGGGAGAGCCATACCCTGTGCACGTTAAGGAACATGCTGGATGGCCTTGACGGGAGGCTACCATCTGTCTCCCAACAGCTGTTCCAGTGGGTCCCCTCCCCCAGCATTATCTGAGCTTTCGGGGCCCTTGTGACCTGGCCATTTAGCCATGATGTACAAAAAAGTGTCGCTCAGAGGTAAAACAACCCAATACGACCTTGATGATTCAACGATAGGGTGAGATTGTTTTATTTCTGATCTGCACTTTTTTTTGCATTGTGTGAAATGGCCAGGTCACAAGGATCCCACAGACTCAAAGAAAGTGGGGGAAGGGTTGGGTTTACATTTGAGGGGCCCTTTTTTCACCCAATGGGCTAAAGCCCAGATCACAAGGACCTCCAGGGCTCAGAGAAGGTTGGGTTGTTTGGTTGTTTTATCTCTGAGAGACACTTTTTGCATATCTCTAAATAGCCAGGTCAAACGAACACCAAGGGTTCAGAGAGGGTTGGGGGTCGAGGACCCACTGGTCAGCTGTTGGGAGACAGATGGTAGCCTCCCCAACAAGGCCATCCAACATGTTCTTTAACATGCACAGCGAATGGCTCTCCCGCACACTGACCGCAGTTTAATGTCCCATCCGAGGGACGGCAACCTTTCCAAGCCCATCGGTGTCACCTACTGACCAAAGGTAGGGCAGGGAGTTTTGCGGAGATAAATTTCAAATCTGACCCAGCTGGGACTCGAATCTGGGAACTGCAGATTACGAGCCTGGCGCGCTACCGACTGAGTCACCCTCAACCCTTGTCACGAGTAGAAAGTGGGTTAGCAGAGAGTTGAGTTTTTACCTCTGAGCTGCACTTTTTTGCACATAATGGTCAAAACTGCCATGTTACAAGGACCCCGTGGACTCAGAGAAAGTTGAGGGTCGGGCACCCAATGGACTGCTATTAGAAAACAGTTGAAAGTCTTTCGTCAAGGCCAATCCAGTGTGTTCTTTTAGCGTGTACAGAGTATGGCTTTTCTGAGCACGGGCCACGGCTTAACGTCCTCATAAAATCTAAAGTACAATCGCTCAAAAAAAGTATCCGAACACTAGGGGTTGATTACAGAATTCAGAAAAAATATCCGGCAACGATTTTTTTTTAAATTAGTGATCTGGCAACATTCGTGTCACGTCACACGTGCACACCATGAGCTAAATGGCCAAGTCAACCCGAAGGCTGAGAGAAGGTTGGGGGAGGGGACACAGGAACAGCTGTTGGGAGACAGATGGTAGCCTCCCGTCAAGGCCATCCAGCGTGTTCTTAACGTTCACAGGGTATGACTCTCTCGCACACGGGGTCACGGCTTAACGTCCCATCCGAAGGACGGCGGCCTTTACCATGCCCATCGGTGTCCCCTACTTACCATGAGCAGGGCGGGGGGTTTTGCGAGGTGCTAAGGACTGTTCGCAGTGATACTGTACCACCGCCGATTTTTAAGCAACTACACAACACAATCATTTCCGCATGCTAGTGGCCGAGTGGTTAGCGCGCTTGGCTACTGATCTAAGGGACCTGGGTTCGAGCCCCGGGTTAAGGCATGGCTGTTTGTATCGTTTTTCTGCTGAGGTCCTGCCATCCTCTCAGACCTTCTACTCTGGCATATAAACTGACAGGCTCCTGTCAGACCTCTGTGACAAGCAGCTGGTTGAGTGGGTATTTATTAAGCCGTCCCATGGCCGAGTCGGTAGCGCGCTTGGCTACTGATCTAAGGGCCCTGGGTTCGAGCCCCGGGTAAGGCATGGATGTATGTGTCGTTTTTCTGCTGAGGTCCTGCCATCCTCTCAGACCTTCTACTCTGGCATATAAACTGACAGGCTCCTGTCAGACCTCTGTGACAAGCAGCTGCTTGAGGGGGTATTTATTAAGCCGTCCCATGGCCGAGTCGTTAGCGCGCTTGGCTACTGATCTAAGGGACCTGGGTTCGAGCCCCGGGTAAGGCATGGATGTATGTGTCGTTTTTCTGCTGAGGTCCTGCCATCCTCTCAGACCTTCTACTCTGGCATATAAACTGACAGGCTCCTGTCAGACCTCTGTGACAAGCAGCTGCTTGAAAGGGGTATTTATTATTATTATTATTACAACACTCCTGCACAAAGCATCCCCCATCTTGCACGTTTAATGCTCAAACGATTCGGGTCTTCTGAAAGCCAAAGGAGGCGCAACACACTACCACGTAATTCCTCCTAATGAACTGGCATTTCAGTGTAATTTGAAATTAATTGCGTTTAGAAATAACCAGCAGTAAAATATTAAATAAATTTTTAAAACTGTACAATCTTGTTACTTTATTAATCTTTTTTGATGGAGAGCTGTCCAGGCCTAAATCCTGTCTACTTTACTTTTCTAAAGTACAATTACATCTCCAAGGCTTTGAATCGATTCAAGAGCAATTTTTCTATGCCAATGCTTACTTTAAAAGTCTCGCGTAGGCCGGTGAATGGTACCTCCGAACACTTGGCCCAGGAAACTAAGAATAAAAATACTAATTAAAAACATTGCAGAGAGAAATTGCGTTTATAACTGTGTCTATGAAGTGGAAGTAATTTTAGAAGCTCGTTAAAGAAGTGTTTTAATGAGTCGTTGGAAGACCTGCTGCTCCAGTAAATAGTTAGCAGATTGAGATGGGTAAGAGCTTGCAAATAAAGAAGTCGGTGTGCATTGTAGAGGAATAATTATCGCGCTTGACTGAGGAATAAAGGAACTTGGTACTAATTTCAGACACAGCATCGGATGTTTCTGTTCCTTTCCGTTGAAGTCTCACTTCCCTTCGAAGTAATTTTTCTTAATTTTGTATTTTATGCTAAGCGGGTTGATTTTTTTTTATTCCTGGGTTGGATTCTTTTACCTCTGAGCGGCACTTCTTTTGCATGGAGTGGGCTAAATGGTCAAGTCACAGAGACTCTGGGTTGGGTTGTTTTACCTCTGAGCGGCACTTTTCTGCACACAATGGGCTAAATGGTCAGGTCACATGGACCCCGAAGGCTCAGAGAAGGTTGGGGGAGGGAATCCATTGGATCAGCTGTTGGGAGACAGATGGTAGTCTCTGGTCCACAAATAGTGTGTTCTTTAACGTGTACAGGGTATGGCTTTCCCGCATAGGGGCCACGGCTTAACCTCCCATCCGACGGACGCCTGGCTTTCCAAGCCCATCAGTGTCCCCTACTGACTATGGGCAGGCGGGGAAATTTGCGGAGATAAATCTCAACGCTGACCCAGCTGGGACTCGAACCTGGGAACTACAGATTTCGAGTCTGGCGCGCTATCGACTGACCCCCCCCCCCACAAAGACTCTGAGGGTTCAGAGAGGGTTGGGGGAGAGGGGACCCACTGGACAGCTGTTAGGAGATAGATGGTAGCCTCCCGTCAAGGATCCAGTGTGTTCTTTAACGTGCACGGGATATGGCTCTCCCTCTAACACGGGGCCACGTTTAAGGTTTCATCCGACGGATGACAGCTTTTCCAAGCCCATGAGCGTTATCTTTTTCATCAATAATAGAAAGGCACAGTTGGGACTAGAACCTGGGAACTGCAGATTACGAGCCTGACGCGCTACCGAATGAGCCACCCCCACCCCTTCCTGTTTGGCAAAAAGGGATTCTCAAGAATATGATAAAGCAGAGTAAGAATGCAATTTTAGGATACATTTTCTTTAATAAGGAATATGTTACGACGTCAACTAAATTCCGGCGGGGGGCCAACCTCTGCTCTAGACTACTAGGGTGGACCACACCCACAAAGAAATTCTGGAAAGTCTGTTATAAACTAAAGAAAGCTACCCATATATTTTTACTTGCTGTTGTCTATAACTTTTGCAGCAACAAATTTTGCGTTAGATTCATACTGAAGGGACAGATCATCTGAGTTGGACGCGTGAGGCAATACTGTTCGGACATCTTGATTGATGGAGCTTTAACTTGATTGAGCAAGAATGGCTCCAGCAGGGAGAAAACAGAAATCGCTATGCCGTTTACAACAAAAAAAAAAGCACCATTGATGTCGAAAAGTTATTGATTATTTTCTCTCTTAAGTTACTTTTACTAGTTCTTCGCACCACATCTGGGAGAAAGTAATAGTGCATGGAAATTTCTGGGCAAGATATAGAGATAGTTCATTATTTAAACACTACAGAAGATGAGGGAAAAAAGAGATCAGTATCATCCAAAGAAACCGTCAAGAAACTTTTGATGGACGATGAGACGATTTCATGAGATGCATCAAGAAAAGATAGAAACAGAAGAACTAGGGGGGAAAAAAAAATAAAGATTCTCAAATAGTAAACTGGAAGAAAAAAAAATTGGTAGTTTGGGAATGGCGAATAAAAACTATGTACTGTTCTTGAACACTGAAACTTTTTAAATCAGCATAACAATCATCAATTCGTAGAGATCAATGTTGGAAACTTCGGTAATACTTTATCGAAATTGTTGATTGTTATGGGTTGGGTTCTTTTTCCTCTGAGCGGCACTTTTTTGTGCATAATAGGTTAAATGACCAGGTCACAAGGACCCTGAAAGTCAGAGAAGGTTGGGGGTTTTGTTGGGTTGTTTTACCTCTGAGCGGCACTTTTTTGCACACCATGGGCTAAATGGCCAGGTCACATGGACCCCGAAGGCTCAGAGAAGGTTGGGGGAAAGGACCCACTGGAGAGCTATTAGAATATAGATAGTAGCCTCCCGTCAAGGTCATCCAGCATGTTCTTTAAAGTGCACAGGGTATGGCTCTCCAGCATACAGGACCACGGCTTAACGTCTCATCCGACGGACGGTGGCCTTTCCAAGCCCATCGGTGTCTCCTACTGCCCGTGGGCAGGGCGGGGAGTTTTGCGGGGATAAATCTCAACGCTGACCCAGATGGGGCTCAAACCTGGAAATTGTAGATTATCAGCCTGGCGCGCTACCGACTGAGCCACCCCCGCCCCCATCGCTGAGTTAGAGACGTATATAAGTTGGATGGTTGGTTGCAGGGCCGGACGTACGTATAAGCTAACTAAGCTACAGCTTAGGGCCTCTAATATGAGGGGCCTCAAAGAACTGCATTTCAAGTTTTACTGTTAAGAAAAAAATTTTAGATTTAAATTAACCTACAATGGAAACACTATTCATCTTAACTTACCATTGCTAGAATAATATTTTCACAACATCAATTTCCTGTTTATTTTTTAATGTTCCCTACAATCATAATAATATACATTTCGACTTTCGAAATTTTGGGACCTCTTAAATTTGCCAAAGCTTAGGGCCTCAGAATGTCAAAGTCCGGCCCTGGTTGGTTGTTTGGGGTTTTATGGCGCAATGGCAACTAAGGCCATACTGCGCCAAACAAGATGTAAGGGGCTTGGGTTGAGTTGTTTTACCTCTGAGCGGCACTTTTTTGCACACCATGGGCTAAATGGCCAGGTCACATGGACCCCGAAGGCTCAGAGAAGGTTGGGGGAGGGGACCCACTGAAACAGCTGTTGAGAGACAGATGGTAGCCTCCCGTCAAGGCCATCCAGCGTGTTCTTTAACGTGCACAGGGTATGACTCTCCCGCACACGGGGCCACGGCTTAACGTCCCATCCGACGGACGGCGGCCTTTCCAAGCCCATCGGTGTCCCCTACTGACCGTGGGCAGAGCGGGGAATTTTGCGGAGATAATTCTCAACGCTGACCCAGCTAGGACTCGAACCTGGGAACTACAGATTACGAGCCTGGCGCGCTACCGACTGAGCCACCCCCGCACCCTTAGGAAGAGTGTGACAGTGGCATTTGTTCTTAAATGTTCCAGTTTCAAGAATTTTTAAAAACTTTTTGGGGAGCGAGGGTGGCTCAGTCGGTAGCGCGCTTGACTCGTAACTGCAGTTCCCAAGTGCCAGTCCCACCTGGGCTAGCATTGAAATTTATCTCTGCGAAACTTACCATCCTGCCCTCGGTCAGTACACTGATGGGTTTTGAAAGGCCGCCATCCGTCTGATGAGACGTTAAGCCGTGCCTCCGTTTGTGGAGAGAGCCGTATCCTGTGCATGTTAAAGAACACTCTGGATGGCCTTGACGGTAGGCTACCATCTGTCTCCTAACATCTCTCCAATGAGTCACCTTTCTCTAACTTCTACTGAGCCCTTGGAAGTTGGGTTGGGTTGTTTTACCTCTGAGCGGCACTTTTTTGCACACCATGGGCTAAATGGCCAGGTCACATGGACCCCGAAGGCTCAGAGAAGGTTGGGGGAGGGGACCCACTGGAACAGCTGTTGGGAGACAGATGGTAGCCTCCCGTCAAGGCCATCCAGCGTGTTCTTTAACGTGCACAGGGTATGGCTCTCCCGCACACGGGGTCACGGCTTAACGTCCTATCCGACGGACGGCGGCCTTTCCAAGCCCATCGGTGTCCCCTACTGACCGTGGGCAGGGCGGGGAATTTTGCGGAGATAAATCTCAACGCTGACCCAGCTGGGACTCGAACCTGGGAACTACAGATTAAGAGCCTGGCACGCTACTGACTGAGCCACCCCTGCCCCTAAGAGCCCTTGGAGTCCTTGTGATCTGGTCATTAGTCCATCGTGTGCAAAAAAATGCTACTCAGAGGTAAAACAACACAACCTATTAAATATTTAGCGAATATTATTGAAAATTGAAATATAGAATGATTTAAATGAGATTTTCAATATATCTGTAACTTATCTCTATGTATAAGGAATACTTTTCCGTACAAAAGCTTATTTTCAAAGTTACGGAGCTTTGAATGTAGTTTCTTATTCACAGAAGATGGAAGTGTTCGGTTACTTTTCGCAATATAGTGTAGAAAGCAAAGGAAAAGTTCCTCTTCTTTCTATTGTGATTAGCAAAAAGCTTCACGGACACTAGAAGTACTACCCATGCTGAAGCTACAAGCATTCGCTCTTTCGAAGACACTCTCGGCCAGCCACTGTCCATGTGACACGTGCATCTGGTCGGCAGAACGCCCCTCATCCCCATGAGGAAACAAGAGATGCTGCTCTTCTTTTCCTTCGTGACACCCTCCCCGAATCCCTCCCACGGTTGCTTCATCCTCCTTGTTTGGGAAGCTGCTCGAGTAGTCGCTGTACGTCGCTTTATGACGACTTCTCTGCTCCCTCCAGTGAAGCCTTTTCGCCACTTGACCGCACCAACCACAATCCGTCACGCGCTGCGGACCATTATTGGTCTTCCTCTGCATCCTCCGCGCTTGCTTTCTCTGGAATTCGTTGCTAGGATGCGGACTCTTGACCCATCTCCAGGATGCGAATGATGCGACGCTCCAGTTCATCTCGGTTTTCCGACGTCTACATCTAAACAGGACGATTTCTTCTTATTTTATTCCTCCGACCTTTTTCGTTTTTTTTTTGCTTCTTTAGTTTTTTTTTCTCTGTGATAATATTTTTGTTATTTCTAACTTTTCTGGAGTCTCCTCTTTCTCCCTCATCTCTGTATTATTTATTTGATCTGATAAAGGAAAACATGCTCCATTATTTTTTTCTCTTAGCCCTTTCAGACCCGAATTTTGGTTTGTAGAAGAAAAAAGGTTTCTATTTAAATGTGCTTTATTTATGAACAAAAGAACAAGAACATGCTATTTTTTAAATATTATTACCCTGAAATTCAAAATGTACATTACAATGTAAAAAAACCATCCCAGATATTTAAATATTCTGAAATCTCAGAAAGCAGTGAAAAGGAAAAATTTTAATTTATAATCATTTTGTCAAAATAATCATAGAAAATGAATGATACCTGTCATTCATTCTCTGTAATAAAACAGTTCTGTTTTCCTGTGAAATGTAGCAAAATAAATTTTGTGGTTTCCAGTGAAATGTAGAAAAAAATTCTTGTGGTTTCATGCAAAATGTGGCATAAGAGTTCTTGTGGTTTTCTGTGGAATGCAGTGAAATAGTTATTGTGGTTTCATGCAAACTGTAGCATAAGAGTTCTTGTGGTTTCATGCAAACTGTAGCATAAGAGTTCTTGTGGTTTCCTGTGAAATGCAGTGAAATAGTTCTTGTGGTTTCATGCAAAATGTAGCATAAGAGTTCTTGTGGTTTTCTGTGGAATGCAGTGAAATAGTTATTGTGGTCTCATGCAAAATGTAGCATAAGAGTTCTTGTGGTTTCATGCAAACTGTAGCATAAGAGTTCTTGTGGTTTCATGCAAACTGTAGCATAAGAGTTCTTGTGGTTTCCTGTGAAATGCAGTGAAATAGTTCTTGTGGTTTCATGCAAAATGTAGCATAAGAGTTCTTGTGGTTTTCTGTGGAATGCAGTGAAATAGTTATTGTGGTCTCATGCAAAATGTAGCATAAGAGTTCTTGTGGTTTCATGCAAACTGTAGCATAAGAGTTCTTGTGGTTTTCTGTGGAATGCAGTGAAATAGTTATTGTTGATTTGCGACTGATGTTTTATTTACTGTAGTAACTGATTGCATTGAAATGAGATATGAGTAATAGGAGATAAATTTATATATTACAGAGGCTGAAATTGCTTTTTTCGTTTACATATTTATATATATTGATGTACTCAGGATTGCATGAAATATATGTTTTGTAAATATCCATTTGCGAGTTAAACACTAACTCTTATGGAACTTGATTATGTATTAGCTATGTATTAAATATTGTGCAAATAAATATTATTATTATATTATTATTTTTGTTATTGTGGTTTCATGCAAAATGTAGCATAAGAGTTCTTGTGGTTTTCTATGGAATGCAGTGAAATAGTTATTGTGGTTTCATGCAAAATGTAGCACAAGAGTTCTTATGGTTTTCTGTGGAATGCAGTGAAATAGTTATTGTGGTTTCATGCAAAATGTAGCATAAGAGTTCTTGTGGTTTTCTATGGAATGCAGTGAAATAGTTATTGTGGTTTCATGCAAAATGTAGCACAAGAGTTCTTGTGCTTTTCTGTGGAATGCAGTGAAATAGTTATTGTGGTTTCATGCAAAATATAGCATAAGAGTTATTGTGGTTTCATGCAAAATGTAGCATAAGAGTTCTTGTGGTTTCATGAAAAATGTAGCATAAGAGTTCTTTTGGTTTCCTGTGAAAAGCAGTGAAATAGTTCTTGTGGTTTCATGCAAAATGTAGCATAAGAGTTCTTGTGGTTTTCTGTGGAATGCAGTGAAATAGTTATTGTGGTTTCATGCAAAATGTAGCATAAGAGTTCTTATGGTTTCTGTGAAAAGCAGTAAAATAATATTTGTGGCTTCCTATAAAATGTAGCAAAACAGTTCTTGTGGTTTTCTGTGAAATGCAACAAAACAGTTTTTGTGGTTTCCTATGTAATGCAGCGAAAAGTTCTTGTAGTTTCCTGTGAAATGTTGCAAACTAGTTCTTGTGGTTTATTGTAAATTGTAATAAAAATTCATATTCCGGCAACAATACTTTTACATGTAAAAATATTATTAACTCGAAACTAAACATTGATTTTTTCAGGGAACAGCATTTTCTGTGGAAAAATATTTTTTTAACGCGAAACAAATAACACGAAAAAAATTTCCCCCAGCGACCATCTTCTACCATCTGACAAATAAAATTCTATTCAACTTCCTTGGATAACGCAGAATTTATAGAGGATCAATAGACGTAACCCCAACAATGGTTTGATAAATTTTCACATAGCTTCAAATCACACCAATATTCCCACTCTTTCTATTAGATTTTTAAAAGTCCCAGTAACAATCCCCAGGTTCGAGTCCCAGCTGGGTCAGCATTGAGATTTATCTCCGCAAAATTCGCGCCCTGCCAACGGTCAGTAGGGGACACCGATGGGCTTGGAAAGGCCGCCGTCCGTCGAATGGAACGTTAAGCTGTGGCCCCATGTGCGGGAGAGCCATACGCTGTGCACGTCAAAGAACACGCTGGATGGCCTTGACGGGAGGCTACCATCTGTCTCCCAACAGCTGTTCCAGTGGATCCCTCCCACAACGTTCTCTGAACCTTCTGGGTTCTTGAGACCTGGCCATTTAGCCCATGGTGTGAAAAAAAGTGCCGCTTAGAGGTAAAACAACCCAACCCAGTAGCAATCCCTAATCTTCTCTTAATCTCATGCCGCACATCGACAGTATCTGTTATACAAATCCAGAGATAATTAAACTGGAAAACTTGCTCAAGATTGCAACCAAAAATCTAACCATCCTAAAGACGATATCAGCAATTGAATAAGATGAACAACAAAGAAACAAACTCAGGACATGTTCTTTTCAATCAATAAAAAAAAGCAAAAGCATTTTAAAGTATTCAAAGGATAGGCCAGATATCTTTTTAGAAAATCTGGCCTGTCTTTTGAATATTTTTTTTTTGCACATTTTTCACTTTTTCTGGAAAACACTAGTCGGAGCTTTCGGGAAAATTGGCTTTTAGGAATAATAAATTGAAAGACAGAAATCGCTAAAGCAAAAGTGGTGAATATCGTCAAAATCTCTTCCTTTACATCTTCTTGAAGTGATGCGAAGACTGGGAAAAATGAGAGAGAATTTGTGAGAGTGCGCATGCGTGTGTTCTTTAATGTCAAGGTACGAAACCCATTTCACGGCCACGGAGGCGGGAGTTGAGTTGGCTGTGGGAAGAGCACATGCGCTGTTGACTCTTTCAATGACGATGTGCAGGCCCCTTTGGTTTCGCCGATACTAGGAGCAAGAAGATGTATATGATGACTTCTTTAGGGGTTGATACTTAACTGTTTAGACCAATACGAAGAGGATCGCATTCCTAAGGAGGAGGATGACTCTGTGAAAGCATTTCTGCAAAACGAACACATCAATATGATGGTGGCTATATCCGTAAGAATCATCCGAGTTTATATACCAACATTTTTCAAATATAAAGCAACATAATTGATTTGCGATGATTTAATAAATTGATTATAAAATTTATTCACAAAATAATGATTGCACCCATAAGAATTGATGCGTCTATAAACACATTTATCAAATCTGAACAAACAATATGATGACTGCATCCGTAAGGATGATGCTGAGTCGAAAAATATTTTTCAAAAATCTAAACCAGCAATAACATAACGACTGCATCCATAAGGATGATGCTATGATTCTATAAGTCTCCCCGCTTTTTCCCCCCAAATTTAAACCTACAATATGAAGATGATGATGAATGGCATCCTTAGGAATGAGGCTGCCTTTACCCATCAAGAAATAGTGATCAAGTTCATATATATTATAATGTGATTCTGAAAGCATATTTATTTTTTATTTAAACCATCAAGACAGATATGATTGCTTTATCTAACAACTGTAGATCGTTTTATACTTAGGGATAATGGGTAGTTTTTCTTTTATCTATTAGTAAGCCAAAGTAAGGATGCTGCTGATTCAAAACTAGCTTTAGTTTAAAATCTAAACCAGTCCCGTCTGTTCATAAAACAAATAATCAATATGCTGAATCGGGTTTTTTTTAATGCCAAATATTTTTACGTGCATAACTGAACTATTTTGCCAATTCGTAGTGCTCAATGAAAACATGTATTTTTGTTTCATAAACGCAAAACATCAAAATTCATGCTTTTCTGCCTTCGTTTCGCGTTAGAAATGTAATGTGTTCGTTTTTAAATACAGAATTTTCTCCTACGGCTCTTTAAGAATACAGTTATTTTCCTACGGCTCTTTAAGAATATAGTTTTCTCCTACGGCTCTGTAAGAATATAATTTTTCTATATGGCTCTATAAGAATATAATTTTTTTCCTACGGCTCTTTAAAAATAAAATTTTTTTTCTACGGTTCTTTAAGAATATAGTTATTTTCCTACAGCTCTTTAAGAATATAGTTTTCTCCTACGGCTCTTTAAGAATATTGTTATTTTCCTACGGCTCTATAAGAAAATAGTTTTCTCCTACAGCTCTATAAGAATATAATTATTTCCTACAGCTATTTAAAAATATAATTTTCTCCTAGGCTCTTTAAGAATATAGTTTTCTCCTACAACTCTTTAAGAATATAGTTTTAACCTACAGCTCTTTAAGAATATAGTTATTTTCCTACGGCTCTTTAAGAATATAGTTTTTTCCTACAAAACTTTAAGAATATAGTTTCTTTCCTACGGCTCTTTAAGAATATAGTTTTTTTCCTACAAATCTTTAAGAATATAGTTTTTTTCCTACAACTCTTTAAGAATATGGTTTTTTCCTACGGCTCTTTTAAGAATATAATTTTTTCCTACGGCTCTTTAAGAATATTGTTATTTTCCTACGGCTCTATAAGAATATGGTTTTCTCCTACAGCTCTTTAAGAATACAGTTATTTCATACAGCTATTTAAGAATATAAATTTCTCCTACGACTCTTTAAGAATATAGTTTTCTCCTACGGCTCTTTAAGAATATAATTATTTTCCTACGGCTCTTTAAGAATATAGTTTTTTTCCTACAGCTCTTTAGGAATATAGTTTTTTTCCCTGCAACTCTTTAAGAATATGGTTTTTTCCTACATCTCATTTAGGAATGTATTTTTTTCCTACGGTTCTTTAAAAATATTTTTATTTTCTACGGCTGTTTAAAAAATATAGTTTTCTCCTATGGCTCTTTAAGAATATAGCTATTTTCCTACGGCTCTTTAAGAATATAGTTTTCTCCTATGGCTCTTAAGAATATAGTTATTTTTCCTACAGCTCTTTAAGAATATAGTTTTCTCCTACTGCTCTTTAAGAATATTGTTATTTTCCTACGGCTCTATAAGAAAATAGTTTTCTCCTACAGCTATTTAAAAATATAATTTTCTCCTAGGCTCTTTAAGAATATAGTTTTCTCCTACAACTCTTTAAGAATATAGTTTTATCCTACAGCTCTTTAAGAATATAGTTATTTTCCTACGGCTCTTTAAGAATACAGTTTTTTTTCCTACAAATCTTTAAGAATATAGTTTTTTTTCCTACGGCTCTTTAAGAATATAGTTATTTTCCTACGACTTTTTAAGAATATAGTTCTTTCCCTACAGCTCTTTAGAAATATAGTTTTTTTTCCTACAACTCTTTAAAAATATGGTTTTTTCCTACAGCTCATTTAAGAATATATTTTTTTCCCTATGGTTCTTTAAAAATATTGTTACTTTCCTACGGCTCTATAAGAATATAGTTTTCTCCTACAGCTCTTTAAGAATATAGTTATTTTCCTACGCTTTTTAAGAATATAGTTTTTTCCTACAGTTCTTTAGGAATATAGTTTTTTTCCTACAAATCTTTAAGAATATGGTGTTTTCCTACGGCTCTTTTAAGAATAAATTTTTTTCCTATTTTTATTTAAAAATATTGTTATTTTTCTACGGCTGTTTAAGAATATAGTTTTTTCCTACAGCTCTTTTAGAATATAGTTATTTTATGCAGCTCTTTAAGAATATAGTTTTCTCCTACAGCTCTTTAAGAATATAATTATTTTCCTACGGCTCTTTAAGAATATAGTTTTCTCCTACAGCTCTTTAAGAATATAGCTATTTTCCTACGGCTCTTTAAGAATATAGTTTTCCCCTACAGCTCTTTTAGAATATAATTATTTTCCTACGCTCTTTAAGAATATAGTTTTTTTTCCTACAGCTCTGTAGGAATATAGTTTTCTTCCTACAAATCTTTAAGAATATGGTGTTTTCCTACGGCTCTTTTAAGAATATATATTTTTCCTATGGTTATTTAAAAATATTGTTATTTTTCTACGGCTCTTTAAGAATATAGTTTTTTTCCCACAGCTCTTTATGGATATAGTTTTTTTCCCTACAACTCTTTAAGAATATGATTTTTCCCGGCTCTTTTAAGAATATAATTCTTTTCTATGGTTATTTAAAAATATAGTTATTTTTCTACGGCTCTTTAAGAATGTAGTTTTCTCCTACGTCTCTTTAAGAATATAGTTTTTTTTCTACGACTCTTTAAAAATATAGTTTTCTCCTACGCCTAAGAATATAGTTTTTTTTCTACGACTCTTTAAAAATATAGTTTTCTCCTACGGCTAGGAATATAGTTATTTTCCCACGGATCTTTAAGAATATAGTTTTTTTTTTCCCAAAGCTCTTTAGGAATACAGGTTTTTTTCCCTACAACTCTTTAAGAATATAGTTTTTTCCTACGGCTCTTTAAGAATATAATTTTTTCTTACGGCTCTTCAAAAATATAGTTTCCCCCCCTACGGCTCTTTAAGAATATAGTTTTTTTCGTATGGCTCTTAAAAATATAGTATTGTTTTTCCTGCGGCTCTTTAAGAATATAGTGTTTTTTCCTGTGGCTCTTAAAAATATAGTATTGTTTTTCCTGCGGCTCTTTAAGAATATGGTTTTTTTCCTAGTGGCTATTCACTAAGTTTGGGTTCGACGGACGTGATCAAAACTGATAAAATAAAAAATGAGCGGTAATTTTTGTACACAATGGGCTAAAGGGTCAGGTCGCAAGGACCCAAGGACTCAGAGAAGGCTAGGGCAAAGGGATCCACTGGACAACTGTTAGACACAGATGGTGGCCTCCCATCAACGCCATTCAGTATTCTGACAGGTTCTTTAACGTGCACAAGTTCTCCCCACACACAGGGCCACGGCTTAACGTCACGTCCAACAGACGGTTGCCTTTTCAAACCCATCGGTGTTCCCTACTGACCGAGTGCAGGACGGGGAATTTTTCAGATATAAATCTTAAAGCCGGCCCAGGTGGAACTCAGACCTGGGCACTGCAGATTACGAACCTGGGACGCTACCGACTGAGCTACCATATTAGATCTACCCATATTAAGATCTATATCGGTGTGGAGCCCTCACATGATCTCTAATATTCTTTCGTTAAAAAGACCGTAAAAGTGCTATACTAAAACACTGCCAAGTTGTTTGGGTTGTTTTACCTCTGAGCGGCACTTTTTTGCACACAATGGGCTAAATGGCCAGGTCACATGGATCCCGAAGGCTCAGAGAAGGTTGGGGGAGGGGACCCACTGGAATAGCTGTTGGGAGACAGACGCTAGCCTCCCGTCAAGGCCATCCAGCGTGTTCTTTAACGTGCACAGGGTATGGCTCTCCACACATGGGGCCACGGCTAAACGTCCAATCCGACGAACGGCGGCCTTTCCAAGCCCATCGGTGTCCACTACTGACCGTGGGCAGGGCGGGGAATTTTGCGGAGATAAATCTCAATGCTGACCCAGCTGGGACTCGAACCTGGAAACTACAGATTACGAGCCTGGCGCGATACCGACTGAGCCCCCCCCCCCCCCCCCCCCCGCCCCGACTGCCAAGTCTCTTGAAACCTTACATAAGAACAAAGGCTTGTAAATGTCAATATCCATCCAATGAAATCGAAGAGACTTGAATTGGGCCGAAATACCTGACACAGAATGAGATGACATTTCACCAAGACATCAAAGCATTCTTTGTTAACAGTTTCATATACGTTCCTATACATACATTCAAATACGTTTTAAATATATTTGTTAACAGTTTCGAACACCAGAAGACACATCTTCCATTGGCGAGAGAATGATATTGAAACCACATGGTGAAGTGTAACAATCACCCATGGAAAGCTTGCGCGTTGCATTGCGAGATACTCCACGTGTTGTGAAGAATACGACATATCTGTAACGGAACGGGAAATTAATTTTGAAGTGTGAATTCAGTTGAGCACAGTCAGTCGGCTTGTGCATTTTTAGAAATTGTAGTTTTTTCGTGTTTTGTGACATGGCGGTAATTAATCATTCTGAGTTTAGTATTCAACTGTTAGTGCTTTCACATGTATGTTAATGGAGATTTCGTTTCGCAGTCATTGTTTTTAAGAAGTGTAGAGAATCGCTGGTAGAGTCTTGGTTACAAGTTGTTTTACTTCTGAGCGGAAATATTTTGCACACAATGGGCTAAATGGCCAGGTCACAAGGACCCAGAGGGCTCAGAAGGCTGGACGAAAGGGACACACTGAACGGCTGTTAGAAGACAGATGTTAGGCTCCCGTCAAGGCCATCCAGCATGTTCTTTAACATGCACAGGGTATGGTACATGTAATGGGTAAGGTATGGTAACATGCAATGGGGTATATTTATGCAAAATTTGCATAAATAATTTAATATATTTATAGCTTTTAAAATTGAACTAGTAGTTATTGGGTTTTTAAAATCTGTTAAATACTTTCAGATTATTCGATATTTTTTTTATATTGGATGGGTCACAAGGACCCCGAGGGCTCAGAAGGCTGGACGAAAGGGACCCACTGAACGGCTGTTAGAAGACAGATGTTAGGCTCCCGTCAAGGCCATCCAGCGTGTTCTTTAACATGCACAGGGTATGGCTCTCGCGCACAAGGAGCAATGACTTAACTTCTCCTCAGATGGACGTCGTAGTTTTGAAGCCCATCGGTGTCCTCTACTGATTGAGGGCAAGTCGGGGAGTTTGGCGAGGATAAATTTCAAAGCTGGCCCAGGCGGGGCTCGAAACTGGGAACTGCAGATTACGAGCTTGGCACGCTACCGACTGAGCCTCCCCCGCCCCTAACTACAACAGGAGACAGCACGTTGGGTTGGGTTGTTTTACCTCTGAGCGGCACTTTTTTGTACACCATAAGCTAAATGGCCAGGTCACATGGACCCCGAAGGCTCAGAGAAGATTGGGGGAGGGGACCCACTGGAACAGCTGTTGGGAGACAGATGGTAGCCTCCCGTCAAGGCCATCCAGCGTGTTCTTTAACGTGCACAGGGTATGGCTCTCCCGCACACGGTGCCACGTCTTAACGTCCCATCCGACGGACGGCGGCCTTTCCAAGCCCATCGGTGTCCCCTACTGACCGTGGGCAGGGCGAGGAATTTTGCGGAGATAAATCTCAACGCTGACCCAGCTGGGACTCGAACCTGGGAACTACAGATTACGAGCCTGGCGCGCTACCGACTGAGCCACCCCCCTGTGACTGTACGATTAAATCATCAAGTTGCGTTATGCTAAGTAAATAAATCAGTCATTTGTATACGTCAAATAATATATGGTAGTTATTTGATAAGAATTGACTTATAAAGTGTTGAATAGAATGTCATATAACTGAATCCCTTCTATTTATATTTACTAGTAAGAGAAACTCAATTAATAATCAGTCATGATTACAGTTATTCCATTTTATTATTAACAACAGAATTATTTAAGTGTTCATATTTCGCGTAAAGATAATTGTTTTGTCTATTAAATAAGTTTATTAACTATCAGTTTAGTTAATTTGAACTCGCTACGCAATATTGTCAAATAAACATTATAGTAAAATTTCGCAACAATATTGGCAATATCATTCTTTTGTGTAAAAGCATGAAGATTTTGCAATTAGTTTCCAACGGATATGCTTTCACTAACATTACAGAATTTCAGTAAAAGTTTGAGAGAAGTGAACTTATCACCACTTCTTCGATGTTTCAGATTTCAAATCGCATAGTGAACTTTTTTTTGCCAAAATCGCAGAAAAAATGAAGAGGTTCCATTACCTATACTACTAATGGTAACGTTTCCACAATGTTAATCTCTCATAGAGCAGCGTTCCTGTGGTGGACTAGTGTAAGTGTCAGAAAAACAAATAGCATCTCCGTTATTTGCTTTGCGTATCAAAAATTTGCAGCAATAATTTAATATATTTATATCTTTTAAAATTGAACTAGTAGTTATTAGATTTTTAAAATCTGGTAAATACTTTCATATTATTCGATATTCCTTTTATATAATCATAATAAATAAATTCTTCTCTTTTATACTAGTTCTTAACTATACGTAACATAGCAGTTTATGGTTCTGTGCAAGGTCATGACAGATAAAATTAGTTCTATAGTCTAATGTTGGTGGCGCTAATAATTGCTAGAAAAGTAGGTAAGTGGACTCTGTATTTCCTTGCTCGGTAGCGAAATTTTTTACCATTGTACAATATCTTTAATTGCGACTGTATTTCTTTTTCAACAGGAATGGAGTGAATTGAGAAATAAATCATGACATGGAATTGTCTCAAATTCAAAAAGATTAATTCACATTCTGAAGCAAAAGAAAAAGACATTCTGTATACGGTCATATTTATACATTTATATATGGAGATCGAAAACAATTCGGAAACCTTCTCTTCTTTGGATAATTCATGTTTTTCTCTACCGCCAATTTTATTTTTAAATTTAATATTTAAATTTATTGCGTAAATAATTGAAACTCAAGAGTATTGGATCACATAAAAATTTACTCGTCAAATGTGGGAACTTTTAAAAATTCCGGAAAACATTAATGTTAATTACCTACATTGTGATTTACACGTCCTATTCTTTGTTTGGGATAGTAAGAAGCACAAAGTTGAAGGGTTTCTAATCTTCCCACCACATTTTAGTCTATCTATTACGAAAAAGAGTAGATGTAGCATTAAAAATATAAATAAGTTAAAAAAAATTAAAAATGCGTATTTTCCTATACACGCACTAAAAAGTATAATATAAACTTAAAACATATCAATAGTGCAATCAGTCGCTGACTTCGTATTCATTTTAAATGAAGATAGGGCGCCAGCAATCTTGTTAAGTAAGTAAATCGGCGCCCTATCTCCCTTTGAAGTGAATACGAACTCAGTGACTGATTGCACCATCGATATATTTTAGTTTTATTTTCTACTTTTTAAGGGGCATATAGGAAAATATATATATTTTTTAAATTTTAACTTATTTATAATTTTTTCTTGTCGCTAAAAACACTTACCTCCCCATTTTCTTGGAGTCGTGTTTGAGATAGCAAACTTTGACCTTAATATCGACCTTAATATAACAGCAATCGACCTTAATATAACTCATTAAGGTCGATTCCCCTTAAATCTAGGTTCGAGTCCCAGCTGGGTCAGCGTTGAGACTTCTCTCCGCAAAACTCTCCGCCCTGCCCATGGTCAGTAGGGGACACCGATGGGCTTGAAAAGGCAGTCGTCCGTCGGATGGGCCTTTAAGCCCTGGTTCCGTGTGTGGGAGAGCCATACCTTGTGCACGTTAAAGAAAACGCTGGATGACTTTGACGGGAGGCTACCATCTTTCTCCCAACAGCTGTTCCAGTGGGTCCCTTCCCCCAACCTTCTCTGAGCCTTCGGGGTCCTTGTGACCTGGCCATTTAGCCCATTGTATGCAAAAAAGGACCGCTAAGAGGTAAAACAACCCAAAACAAACCCCTTAAATTTCCGACTCCTGTTTGAAGGAGGGAAGAATGGTGGGGGGTATAATTCGAAGTAGTCTACACGGTCGTCATATAAGCTTACATTTAACACCTAAATCGTAACTATAGGCTCTCGCTTTCGAAGGTTATAATAGAACAATTCTTCGTGTATTTTTCCCATTTTGGGGGGGATGAGAAAGCATGGGAAGAAATTTTTGTAAAGTGTGACACTCCTCGTGTCATAAGCTTTCATTTGACGCATAGTCCATTACTTTCGGGGGGCGGGAGTGGCTCAGTCGGTAGCGCGCCACGCTCGTAATCTGTAGTTCCCAGGTTCGAGTCCCAGCTGGGTCAGCGTTGAAATTTATCTCCGCAAAATTCCCCGCCCTGCCCACGGTCAGTAGGGGACACCGATGGGCTTGGAAAGGCCGCCGTCCGTCGGATGGGACGTTAAGTCGTGGCTCCGTGTGCGGGAGAGCCATACCCTGTGCACGTTAAAGAACACGCTGGATGGCCTTGACGGGAGGCTACCATCTGTCTCCCAACAGCTGTTCCAGTGGGTCCCCTCCCCCAACCTTCTCTGAGCCTTCGGGGTCCATGTGACCTGGCCATTTAGCCCATGGTGTGCAAAAAAAGTGCCGGTCAGAGGTAAAACAACCCAATCCATTACTTTCGGCCCTCGCGTTCTGAAGATATAGCGGAAAAATCATTTTTCAAATTTCTCCTTTTTTAAAGGAAAAAAAAATATGCGGAGTCAGTTTATTTATAGCCTATGACACTCCCCGCGTCACATGCTTTCATTTGACGCATAAATCACTATGATTTCCATTTACGTTCGAAAGATATGGTGGAACAACTATTTTGGCAATTCCACAAACCGATAAACGGACAAATGCCGACCGAAAAGCAATAGGAAGATAGATAATAAAATGTGTACTGTATTATGAGTTAAAAACTTAAGACAAAGATTCACTTACTTGTGAGTATAAAAAATAATAAATACCCCCTCAAGCAGCTACTTGCCAGAGAAGTCTGACAGGAACCTGTCAGTTTATATGCCACAGTAGAAGGTCTGTGAGGATGGCAGGACCTCAGCAGAAAAACGACACAAACAGCCATGCCTTACCCGGGGCTCGAACCCAGGTCCCGTAGATCAGTAGCCAAGCGCGCTAACCACTCGGCCACGGGACGGCACTTGTGAGTAACTTTCCTAATATTTCGATTCCTGACTGAGGTCGTTTTCCGAGGAGGTTGCAGCTTTTTTGGATGAATTATCCAAAATCTGTCTTAAGTTTTTAAGGTATCTAAGACAGCCATGAAGACAATTATTGTTGAAAAGTGATACTAAAAACAATAGTCATAGCGCGAAGAAACAAAAAAAAAATTAAAAAAGCAATACTCAATATTTTAAGAGAATTTTATGTATTTTCGGAAAATGTCAGAAAAAAAAATTAAAAACGATCTGCATTGTCTTAGCTTGAAAGAAATATTAAGAAAACATTCAGAACTACCGCTAGAAATATTCAGCAGTTGCAGTATTTTTTTATTGCTGTTTCTCTAATTATTTCGCCACGTTCATACTTTTAGCTTTTAAAGCAGAGAAAAATTCCTTAAAAAATGCAGAAGAAAGCGCTGTATCGTTTTACTGGCAATAGAGAGAAAATTGGTGCGAGAGGGATTGGATTGTTTTACCTCTGAGCGGCACTTTTTTGCACACCATGGGCTAAATGGCCAGGCCACAAGGACCCCGAAGGCTCAGAGAAGGTTGGGGGAGGGGACCCACTGGAACAGCTGTTGGGAGACAGAGGGTAGCCTCACGTCAAGGCCATCCAGCGTGTTCTTTAACGTGCAAAGGGTATGGCTCTCCCGCACACGGGGCCACGGCTTAACGTCCCATCCGACGGACGGCGGACTTTTCAAGCCCATCGGTGTCCTCTACTGACCGTGGGCAGGGCGAGGAATTTTGTGGAGATAAATCTTAACGCTGACCCAGCTGGGACTCGAACCTGGGACTACAGATTACGAGTCTGGCGCGCTACCGACTGAGCCACCCCCGCCCCAGGTGCGAGAGGGAGGAAAGAAAGGTTTGGGGGAAAGGAAGATGGCAAGGCAGTGGAATGCGAGGTGGAGAGAGAAGGGGCAAAGATTGTAGAGGTAGAAGAAGTTAAGCTTCCATAGAGATTAATGTAAAATCGAGTATCGTGCATTTGGCGTAGAGGTGAAACGAACATTACAGGGGACGAACGCTTTTGTAATTACATGTTACTGTCAACTTCCATTCTCTTCGCTTTTCCTATGTAATAATTTCCCATTGACATCCTTGCAGAGTATATTAATATCAATTCTGTTTCCTGTTTCTATGCAACCAAGAAAACTTCTAATTGTAATAATTTATTCTATAAATTAACTTCAGGCTAATTTCAAATCTTCCCTATGCGTTCAATTTATAATTGTTGGTTCAACGAAAAATAATTCCAATGGAGAAAATAAACCTTTATTAAAATCATGATATTATTTTTTTCAAATACAAAGTACAGTTACTTTTTTTCCATTTTCAAAATATAAATTTTTTGATGCATAATTCCTTTGTCCCTTATTGTTTGCTTCCCAGCTTAAACTAAAAAAGCACGATATGAATCGAAACACCACTTGAGGTCGCCACTTACGCTTTGTCAAAGCTGAACTTCTTTTCCTTATACGTTCTTTGGAAGGGGGTAGAAACGGGAGAAGAGATGAGATTTCTTATTTCGTTGATAGCTCCTGGAGACAAATTACGAGACTATCGGACTCAGCGTTGATTTTCCACTGAGCTCTAACAATTTAGGCAGGAACGTAAAGAGCTTAATGGGAATGGAAAAGAATGGTTATCAGAATCGAGTGATTATGTTCTTGTGATTAGAGAATTAAACCTTTTTAAACGAACAAGGAAGAGATTGATTAAAATGTGATGGGAAGATTAGAAGCTCCTCAACTTCGGTCTTAGTACTATCCACGAGCAGGGAATAAAATTTAATTCTTTTAAGGATACTTGTTTAACTTCTGTTTGGTAATTTTATGCACACAAAGGACACAGGGTATGGCTCTGGTTCCTTCCGATGGATAAAACAGATACTACAGATGAAACGATACCCTCTCAAGCAGCTTCTTGCCACAAAGTTAGGGGCGGGGGTGGCTCAGTCGGTAGCGCGCCAGACTCGTAATCTGTAGTTCCCAGGTTCGAGTCCCAGCTGGGTCAGTGTTGATATTTATCTCCGCAAAATTCCCCGCCCTGCCCACGGTCAGTAGGGGACACCGATGGGCTTGGAAAGGCCGCCGTCCGTCGGATGGGACGTTAAGCCGTGGCGCCGTGTGCGGGAGAGCCATATCCTGTGCACGTTAAAGAACACGCTGGATGGCCTTGACGGGAGGCTACTATTTGTCTCCCAACAGCTGTTCCAGTGGGTCTCCTGCCCCAACCTTCTCTGAGCCTTCGGGGTCCATGTGACCTGGCCATTTAGCCCATTGTGTGCAAAAAAGTGCCGCTCAGAGGTAAAACAACCCAACGTTAAAGAACACGCTGGATGGCCTTGACGGGAGGCTACCATCTTTCTCCCAACAGCTGTTCCAGTGGGTCCCCTCCCCCAACCTTCTCTGAGCCTTCGGGGTCCATGTGACCTGGCCATTTAGCCCATTGTGTGCAAAAAAGTGCCGCTCAGAGGTAAAACAACGAACAGCCACAAAGTTCTGACACGAGTCTGTCAATTTAAAACGCCATAGAGAAGATCTGTGAGGAAAGCGAGACCTCAACAAAAAGACAACATACATCTATGCCCTATCAGAAACTCGAACCCAGATCAGAGACTCGAACTTGGGAACTACAGATTACTAACCTGGCAGATAACTACCGGCTAAGCCACCCCCGCCCTATCGTTTCTGGGGGGGGGGGGTGTTGTTAGCGGAGAAAATCTCTATGCAACCGTAGTAGTCTATGTTCCGTAACTGGAAACATCACTCTACAAACCTACATAATCTACTTCTGCTGTTCCTAGATTCGAGTGCCAACTTTAACTGCGTTGATAATTATTCACACTACCTCTCTTTAGCTCCTGGTGAGAAAGAGGATACCGATGGTCTTGGAAAGGTCGCCGTCCGTCGGATGGAACGTTAAATCTTTGCTCCGAATGTAGAACTGTACCTGTGCAACTTAAAGAGCATGCTGGATGGCCTTGATGGGAGGCTTCCATCAGTTTCCTAACAGCTGTCCAATGGGTCTCCTTCTCCCAAACTTCTTTAAGCCTTTGGAGTCCTTGTCACCTGGCCATTTAGCCCATTGTGTGCTGAAAAATTCACTCGGAGGTAAAACAACCTATATCCGCTAGCAGCCTAGACAGGAGATTGAGTGTGTGCCCACCATCGACTGTTTAAAGCAGTGTTTCTCAAACATATTTGGTCGCGAACTAAAATTCAAATTTCCATTTATCTAACCTCTTCAGTATCTTTGGGGTCGTTGTGTTCTGGACATTTAGCCATTGTGTGCAAAAAAGAGCCGCTCATAGGTAAAACAACCCAACCAATCTAGAGCTGACATAGAAGATTGAGATTCAACCCACCATCGACTCTTTAAAACATTGATTACCAAACACTTTTGGTCGCGACCTAAAATTCAAAATTTCCAGGGGCGGGGGTGGCTTAGTCGGTAGCGCGCCAGGCTCGTAATCTGTAGTTCCCAGGTTCGAGTCCCAGCTGGGTCAGCGTTGAGATTTATCTCCGCAAAATTCCCCGCCCTGCCCACGGTCAGTAGGGGACACCGATGGGCTTGGAAAGGCCGCCGTCCGTCGGATGGGACGTTAAGACGTGGCTCCGTGTGCGGGAGAGCCGTACCCTGTGCACGTTAAAGAACACGTTGGATGGCCTTGACGAGAGGCTACCATTTGTCTCCCAACAGCTGTTCCAGTGGGTCCCCTCCCCCAACCTTCTCTGAGCCTTCGGGGTCCATGTGACCTGGCCATTTAGCCCATGGTGTGCAAAAAAGTGCCGCTCAGAGGTAAAACAACCCAACCCAAAATTTCCATCCACCTAACCTTTTCGGGTGTTTTGAACCCTTGTGACCTGGCCATTTAGCCCAACGTGCGCAAAGAAAACTACCGTTCAAAGGTTATATAGACAACAACATTCCATTCACCTTAAGACCAAAATGGTACTGATTATCAGTCCCAGTCAAACTTTTTGGTTTAAGGGTTGGGTTGTTTTACCTCTGAGCGGCACTTTTTTGCACACCATGGGGTAAATGGCCAGGTCACAAGAACCCCGAAGGCTCAGAGAAGGTTGGGGGAGGGGACCCACTGGAACAGCTGTTGGGAGACAGACGGTAGCCTCCCGTCAAGGCCATCCAGCGTGTCCTTTAACGTGCACAGGGTATGGCTCTCCCGCACACGGGGCCACGGATTTAACGTCCCATCCGACGGACGGCGGCCTTTCCAAGCCTATCGGTGTCCCCTACTGACCGTGGGCAGGGCGGGGAATTTTGCGGAGATAAATCTCAACACTGACCCAGCTGGGACTCGAACCTGGGAACTACAGATTACGAGCCTGGCACGCTACCGACTGAGCCATACCTACCCTGACAGTGGGGAAGGGGGGATCTATAAAAAAATCCTCTCGACCCAAATTCGGTTCGCGAGTCAGGATTTGAAAAGAAAACATTTTTACATTGGTTTAAATAAAAGAAAAATATAGCGAAATGAAAAAATAAGAAACATAACCTGGAGCAGGGATAAGGTTTAAGAAAAAATTTATTCACTGAACGAGAATGTAAGATGAATGACGAAACATGAAACTTCGCATTTTTTGAGTAAAAAGCACGAAAGTCGATTAAATGACAGATGGAACAAGCTTAATAACTTCTCGCTAGGCCCCAAACGAACTGTGGACGTAGCGAGGTGCTCTTAGCAATCAATTCGTAAGACCATTTTCTTTATTAAAGGGTACTGTTTTATTGAATTCCGTTTTGCTTTTCAATAGATTTTCTTTTTTAATATCTCTGCATCTATGTTTGCAAAGCTGAACTGCCACTTCTACTCTTGTCAAGTAGAAAAGGAGGCATTCATCTTCGATGTTTGCTGATCTATTCTTTTCTTCCAGGCCAGTTCCAATTCCTCTACGATTTTTGTATTTGGTTCAATCTCTTTACAAGAGTTAGAAAAATAAGTTTGCTTTTTGCATCGCAAGGTTTATTTGCCTACATATGATTGTTGACTTTCCTCTTTTATCTTGGCAGGGTACGAAATGTTATCTGAGGAGAACTTTGCTTTAAAGCACGGAGTAATTTAAGACGCTGATGTTTCGTCACTTCTTTTCTCTCCCTGTTTATAGGATGACATTCAGTTTGAGGAGATTTTTATTTTGCTAGCTAGAGGATGATGTTCACTCTGAGATAAATTATCTTTTCTATACAGAGGATGATGTTCACTCTGAGATAAATTATCTTTTCTATACAGAGGATGATGTTCAGTTGCAGATAATGTTTCTTTTTCCATTTAGAGGATTATGTTCGGTTGGAGATAATTGTTGTTTTTCTAAAGATTCACTTAGAAAATAAATTAGTGTTTTAGTCTATCTATCTAAGAAAAAGAGTAATTTCTTAATAATTAAATTTTAGAGGATGATATTCAATTAGAGATATTTTTTCTTTTTCTATCTAGAGGATGATATTCAATTAGATATAATTTTTCTTTTTTTTGACTAGAGGATGATATTCAATTAGAGATAATTTTTCTTTTTCTGTCTAGAGGATGATATTAAATTAGAGATTTTTTTTTTCTGTCTAGAGGATGATATTCGATTAGAGAAAATTTTTATTTTTCTATCTAGAGCAGTGTCTCGCAAACTTTTTTACTCTGCGGCACACTGAATCTAATTTTTTTTTCCGCTTCACACCTAAAAAAGAATTTTTGATGGTTACGTAAAAAGAGGAAAATTCAAGTTTCGTTAAATGCATTTTATTTAAAATAAATCTAATAATAAATATAATTAATCATAACTCGGTGTTTGTTTTAAATATTTGTCCATTCTATGGCTTGAAATAATCAAAAATTAATACTAAAATGTGGAAAAAGCTTGATAAATAATTACAAGATCCCAGTTGATAAAATCTGAAAGATTTTTATTAAAGCACGTCGATAGCACGTCGATAACACAAGTCAAGTCAAAATAAAATCTTTGGAATATCTAGTGTCAATTTGAAAATCTCTCGCGGCACACAGTTTGCGAGACACTGATCTAGAGAATGATATTCAATTAGAGATAATTTTTTTTTCTGTCTAGAGGATGATATTCAATTAGAGATATTTTTTTTCTTTTTCTGTCTAGAGGATGATGAGAAAAATTTTCAAAGATAAAGAAGAAGAAAGAAGATTTTAAAAAAAGATAATTTATCGAACATTGAGATAAATTTTCTCTTTCTGTCTAGAGGATGATGTTCACATTGAGAAAATTTTATCTTTTCTATATAGAGGATGATGTTCACATTGAGATAAATTTTCTTTTCTATATAGAGGATGATGTTCAGTTGCAGATAATGTTTCTTTTTCCATTTAGAGGATTATGTTCGGTTGCAGATAATTGTTCTTTTTCTATCTAGAGGATGATATTCAATTAGAGATAATTTTCCTTTTTCTGTGTAGAGGATGATGTTCACATTGAGATAAAATTTCTTTTCTATATAGAGGATGATGTTCAGTTGCAGATAATGTTTCTTTTTCCATTTAGAGGATTATGTTCGGTTGCAGATAATTGTTCTTTTTCTATCTAGAGGATGATATTCAATTAGAGATAATTTTCCTTTTTCTGTGTAGAGGATGATGTTCACATTGAGATAAATTTTCTTTTCTATATAGAGGATGATGTTCAGTTGCAGATAATGTTTCTTTTTCCACTTAGAGGATTATGTGGTTGGAGATAATTGTTCTTTTTCTATCTAGAGGATGATATTCAATTAGAGATAATTTTCCTTTTTCTGTGTAGAGGATGATGTTCACATTGAGATAAATTTTTCTTTTCTATATAGAGGATGAAGTTCAGTTGCAGATAATGTTTCTTTTTCCATTTAGAGGATTATGTTGGTTGGAGATAATTGTTCTTTTTCTATCTAGAGGATGATATTCAATTAGAGATAATTTTTCTTTTTCTGTATAGAGGATGATGTTCACATTGAGATAAATTTTTCTTTTCTATATAGAGGATGAAGTTCAGTTGCAGATAATGTTTCTTTTTCCATTTAGAGGATTATGTTGGTTGGAGATAATTGTTCTTTTTCTATCTAGAGGATGATATTCAATTAGAGATAATTTTCCTTTTTCTGTGTAGAGGATGATGTTCACATTGAGATAAATTTTTCTTTTCTATATAGAGGATGAAGTTCAGTTGCAGATAATGTTTCTTTTTCCATCTAGAGGATGATGTTCGGTTCAAGATAATTATTTTTTCCTATGTAGAGGATGAAGTTCAGCTGGCGATAACTTTTCATTTTCTATGTAGAGGATGATGTTTGATAGGAGATAATGTTTCTTTTTCCATCTAGAGGGTGATGTTTGTTTGGAGATAATTGTTCTTTGGTTGTCTAGAGAATGTTTTCAAATCCTGACTCGCGCACATTGAGATAAAATTTCTTTTCTATACACAGGATGATGTTCAGTTGCAAAAAAGTTTCCTTTTCTCTCTAGATGATGATGTTTGGTTGGAGATAATCATTTTCTATTTGCAGGATAATGTTCAGTTACAGATTATTTTTTCTTTTTCTGTTTAGAGGATGATGTTCTTTGGAAAAAAATTTTCATTTTCTATCTAGAGTTATTAGAATTTTTTTTATGATATATAGAGAATGATGTTAATTTGTGGAATATTTCAATCTACAGAATGATTTTCAGTTGGAAATAACATTTATTTTTCCTTTTAAAATCAAATGAAAATAGTACTAGATTTAGTCAGAAACTGCATTTACAAGGCATATGAAGTTCAAGATTTTTTATCGTAATACTGGATACGAATAACGCAGGAAACTCTGCTGTTATCTTAACAGTAGCGTATTTTAAAAAAAAAATTCAACGGATGGGATTATTTTGTTTGTAATATAATAAATAAAATAAATATTAAAGGAAAAATATTCAACAAATAAATTTCATTTAAAAAACCTAAAAGCTATCAATTTTAAAATAAAAATTTTTAATAAAAATTATTATGAAGTATATTAGTTCTGAAGCGCATTGTTAATTTTTTTCCTTTTTTTCATTTAAAATCTTGTTGCTAGTGCGACTGACGATGTATAAGATGAAATTAGTTAGGACAAACCCGGTACTTATCAACAATGATAATAATAATTATATGTCTTATCGACAATGATTTCATACAATCACGGTGTAATACACACAGAGGATAATCTTCCTTTACCTCAATGCTTTGGAAACGAACCATTTCCATAGAAACACACAATAAACGACTGAATATTGTTATTCTTTTTGCATGCAATATATTTGGAAATCCCATTTTTTTTTGCACTTTTAAAATTCAGAAACTTATTATATGCTTTTAAAAAGTCAGAATTAACTTTAGATAATTTTAAAACATTCTTTTTAAATTGCTTGGATCATAGTAGTTTGTGAAGACGATCATGATAGGTAAAATTAATTCCGTGTTTAATCATTCGAGGCACATTTGATTTTTTTTTTACTTTTATTTATTTATTCATAAGAGTAAAGAATGCAAATACATTTACCATTTGATCCGCAAAGCTAAATAGCTTATCTGCAGGAAAATGAATAAACTATATTAAACATAGGTCATTTAGCCACAAAAATGGTGTACATCAAATAAATCCACAAAACACAACCCTTAAATCAACTAAATAGAAAATACCAAATAATTTTTTAATTCCAATTTAAGTCTTCTAAAAGAATCTATATTTTGTAATTCTTTTGGAACAATTTCGAAATAATTTCGAATAATTTCCGTAATTATTTCGAAAATTTGGCAATTTGTAATAACCTTGGTTTTGAAGTCTTGTATTTTTGTTATGTTGAATTTTTAGTTTGTAAGTTTCGTCAAAAATTTTTAATTATTACATTATATTTATATAAATTGCTGTAGAATAAAAGGTTTAAAAATTTAATCTCTCTGTGGAAGTTTCATAATTTTTTTGCAAATGAAACGGAATAATATTTTTAGCTATTATAGACTGCAGTTTTTCTATTTTATTTATGTTAGTTAAGTTAGTTGTTCCATGCACAATTATTCCATAATTTAAAATAGATTCGCATATTGCTTTATAAAATAATACACAGGTTTCCGTATTTAATACATATTTCAATTTTTGAATTTTTATCGCTGATATTCTCAAGCGTTCACAAATGTGGGATATAAGGAAGGGCATTCCACCTAAAATATTCATCAAAAATGATTCCTAAGTAATTTATTTGATTTACTTGCTCAACAAGTGGGCAACTACATAATGATTCACATTTGAAGCATCCTTTTTTCTGCAATTTATTTTATGAGTTTTGATAAAGAGGTTTTGATGAATATGAAATTCTGGTGAATGAATAATCATCAATTTTGTTTTTTTCTCATTTAAATAGATTTTATTATGATTTAACCATCTAATAATATTATTGTAATCTGTTTGAACCTCTGAAATTCTATTATTTAAATATTTCTGACTGTTTATTAAAACAATGTCGTCAGCATATAGATAAATAGCACTTTTTAATTTTTTATTGAACAAATCATTTACGCATACTAGGAACAATAAAGGACCTAAAATTGAGCCTTGGGGAATTCCATATCGTGTAATTACTTAGGTAAGGAGAGACCTCGTATCAATTACTCTATGGAATATATCTTTCAAAAACATAAAAATTAGGAAGATATCTAAAGCATATACATATTTTTCAGGTGTGTATGTGTGGGCGTGCGTATGGAGAGGTTAAAAAATGGGGGGAAGCTTCCCCCCAAAGTAAATCGCAGTTCGCAAAATTTGAAGCCATTTGATAAATACAGGCGAGTTGTGAAAATTGGGATTGTTTTTTCGAAATTAACGAGATTTGGCAAGGCGGAAATGCCCCCCCCCCAACCTTATTTTTCCAGAATGCTAATAATGGTAAAGGAGGCAAAGGAGGAATGTGAAATTTATTTATATTTCATGCATTTTTCAAGAAATTTTTTAAAGACTTGTAATACGGAGGGAGGAATAATATCCTGCTTCGGAAATCCAATCTCTTTCCCTCCAGCCCCTTTTTGCATTTTTTTTTTGCTCGATTGAGTTTCATTTTTTTATGTATAACTAAAAACTACCTGGAGTAATATTACAGTAATATATATATATTAAAATACATCTCTACATTTCTTAGCATTATATTGTACGCAATACCAACTACAAAGGGAAGAATTCTTTACTGCTTTAGAAAAATTAGGTATTTTAGATTTTCAAACTAATTTTATTTTAAATCAATTTTCTAAATTTAAAAACCTTGAAGTCATAAAATTATTGCTGAATTTCTTACTACAAACTCCCCTTTGGAATAGTCTAGAAAAAAAAAAGAAAAAATTTATTCCAATCTCTTTCCCTCCAGCCCCTTTTTGCATTTTTTTTTTGCTCGATTGGGTTTCTTGACCAATCGAGATTTTTTTCTAGATCCGGGCCTGGAATTACTTAATTTACTTTAATATTACTGTTGGTTGTTTCGGAACATGGCGGAATCTAGAGGGGAGAGAGAGCCCCCCCCCCCCCTACAATGCCAGTAAGAGTAAGAGAGGCGAAATATTATTAACACGTTGACTGCCGCAATGTTAAAAATTTTTCGAGTCCTCGGGCCACATGTCTTTTTTTTTTTGTTAAATCAACTAAAATCGGTCTTAAATTGTTATACAATATCAATTTATATAATTTTTATAATTTTTTTGCTTAAAAACAAACTTTGAAAGTGTGAATCACGTGTGCTTCACGTGTCCTGAGAAAGCTTTTTTTTATCTATAGACCTTGGGTTGGGTTGTTTTACCTCTGGGCGGCACTTTTTTGCACACCATGGGCTAAATGGCTAGGTCACAAGAACCCCGAAGGCTCAGAGAAGGTTGGGAGAGGGGATCCACTGGAACAGCTGTTGGGAGACAGATGGTAGCCTCCCGTCAAGGTCATCCAGCGTGTTCTTTAACGTGCACAGGGTATGGCTCTCCCGCACACGGGGCCACGGCTTAACGTCCCATCCGACGGACGGCGTCCTTTCCAAGCCCATCAGTGTCCCCTACTGACCGTGGGCAGGGCGGGGAATTTTTGCGGTGATAAATCTCAACGCTGACCCAGCTGGGACTCGAACCTGTGCTATAGACCTTGTGATTAAAGGGAATAATAATAGAAAATATGCAGCTTCCAAAGCAACACAGACTCGCTGGAAATGTGTCCAATGCGACAAATATTATTGTGTTCCTCGTTTTACTGTTGTACACGAATGCACTTTATAAATTTTATTATTCGAGTATTCTTGATATATGTGATGTAAAATAACAATACTTGTTAGATTTCTATATTTTTAGTTTTGGAATGTTTGATTTTCTTTGAGATTGTATTTTCAGAATGCACTGTTTTGTTTAGTAAATAAACAGTATTTTCTTATTTTATTTAGCCCCGCAATTCAATGGGTTGGGTTGTTTTACCTCTGAGCGGCACTTTTTTGCACACCATGGGCTAAATGGCCAGGTCACATGGACCCCGAAGGCTCAGAGAAGGTTGGGGGAGGGGACCCACTGGAACAGCTGTTGGGAGACAGATAGTAGCCTCCCGTCAAGGCCATCCAGCGTGTTCTTTAACGTGCACAGGGTATGGCCTTCCCGTACACGAAACCACGGCTTAACGTCCCATAAGACGGACGGCGGCCTTTCCAAGCCCATCGGTGTCCCCTACTGACCGTGGGCAGGGCGGGTAATTTTGCGGAGATAAATCTCAACGCTCACCCAGCTGGGACTCGAACCTGGGAACTACAGATTACGACCCTGGCGCGCTACCGACTGAGCCACCCCGCAATTCAATGAAGTAAGTACAAAATGTCATTGACCCCTACAATACATTTTAGTTGAAATATCGCCGCGCTAACACCATGGATTTGTTCCTCAGGCCACATTCCTGTACTACCCATAAGCAATGCTTTCTAGTGTGAAGCGAAACTGATTCACGAGCTCTGAACTACAAATTTCTATATGAAGCACCGACGATTCACGCGGCCACAGGAGCAAATTAAGTGTGAATCATATATGATTCATACGGCAGTCAACGTATTAAATCGATTTATATTTCATGCATTTTTCAATGTTTTTTTAACCATTAAAACGGAGGGGAAATTGTTAATACTGCATTGGATATATCTTGTTTCCCCCCCCCCTTTTTTTCTGGCTTGATTGTGATTTTAATCTCTCCCCCATCTCCTTCTGTTTATTTTGCAAGATCCGGGACCGCTTTGCAATATATTTATTAAATGACCTAAAACAGTAATTAATGCAAAAATATTTAATAGGCATTCATCTTACAGTTTTACAATATTTTAATTTTGTACTTATTGTGAATTTGAATATTAATTCATTTTTTATGTATGACTAAAAATTACCTGAGTAATATTATAGTAATATATATATTAAATTACATCTCTACATTTCTTAGCGTTATATTGTACGCAATACCAACCACAAAGGGCAGAATTCTTTACTGCTTTAGAAAAATTAGGTATTTTAGATTTTCAAACTAATTTTATTTTAAATCAATTTTCTAAATTTAAAAACCTTGAAGTCATAAAATTATTGCTGAATTTCTTACTACAAACTCCCCTTTGGAATAGTCTAGAAAAAAAAAAGAAAAAATTTATTAATTAAATGATTTAAAAAAAGAAATAAAAAAGGGTTTAAAAAAGGGGGGTTTTAAAAATAAAAAAAAGTAAAAAAATAGAGTCCTTCAAAAAAATTCAGTTTTAATTAAAAAAAAATAAACTAAATAATATATAGATTGAAAAGAAATGGGGGGGGGGAAATGAATAAAAAAACATAACAAAATAATCATCACTTCTTCAGTATTTTCTAATCTGCTGTTAATCCAACTAAAAAAATTACTTGAGAAAGCCTGAATAAGGACCTCTCATTACCCTTTCACGTAGAATAATAATAATCTTAGTTTTATTCACTGATGGATTCCCAAACCATCTTGAATACGATCGTATATGCTATTACTTTTCGACCAGTCTCTAGAACGAATGAGACATGTCATCATGGAAGGTTTCCTACTCGTTGTCAGTAGATATTCCTTTTCGCTTAGCCATCGTTTCACTGCTGTTTGTGCTCGAAGCACCCAACGTGCACATACTTTGTTAAAACCCTAAGTCCTGAATGTCGTCGACGACTATTACACGAGAGAGGTTCGAGTCAATGACGTCGACGACTGCTACGCGACAGAGGCTCGAGTCAATGACGTTGACGATTTTTAAGCGAGGGTGGCTCGAGCCAATGACGTCGGTGACTTTTACGCGAGAGAGGTTTGAGTCAATGACGTCGACGACTGTTACACGAGAGAGGTTCGAGTCAATGACGTCGACGACTGTTACACGAGAGAGGTTGGAGCCAATGACGTCGACGACTGTTACACGAGAGAGGTTGGAGCCAATGACGTCGACGACTGTTACACGAGAGAGGTTCGAGTCAATGATGTAGACGACTGTTACGCGACAGAGGCTCGAGTCAATGACGTTGACGATTTTTACGCGAGGGTGGCTTGAGCCAATGATGTTGGTGACTGTTACGCGAGAGAGGTTCGAGTCAATGACGTCGACGACTGTTACACGAGAGAGGTTCGAGTCAATGATGTAGACGACTTTTACGCGACAGACGCTCGAGTCAATGACGTTGACGATTTTTACACGAGGGTGGTTCGAGCCAATGACGTCGGTGACTGTTACGCGAGAGAGGTTCGAGTCAATGACGTCGACGACTGTTACACGAGAGAGGTTCGAGTCAATGACGTCGACGACTGTTACATGAGAGAGATTCGAGTCAATGATGTAGACGACTGTTACGCGACAGAGGCTCGAGTCAATGACGTTGACGATTTTTAAGCGAGGGTGGCTCGAGCCAATGACGTCGGTGACTGTTACGCAAGAGAGGTTTGAGTGAATTACGTCGGCGACTGTTACGCGACAGAGGTTCGAGTCAATGACGTCGACGACTGTTACATGAGAGAGGTTCGAGTCAATGATGTAGACGACTGTTACGTGACAGAGGCTCGAGTCAATGACGTTGACGATTTTTACGCAAGGGTGGCTCGAGCCAATGACGTGGTGACTGTTACGCGAGAGAGGTTTGAGTGAATTACGTCGGCGACTGTTACGCGACAGAGGTTCGAGTCAATGACGTCGACGAATGTTACACGAGAGAGGTTCGAGTCAATGACGTCGACGACTGTTACACGAGAGAGGTTCGAGTCAATGACGTCGACGACTGTTACACGAGAGAGGTTCGAGTCAATGATGTAGATGACTGTTATGCGAGAGAGGTTCGAGTCAATGACGTCGACGACTGTTACACGAGAGAGGTTCGAGTCAATGATGTAGACGACTGTTACGCGACAGAGACTCGAATCAATGACGTTGACAATGTTTACGCGAGGGTGGCTCGAGCCAATGACGTCGGTGACTGTTACGCGAGAAAGGTTTGAGTGAATTACGTCGGCGACTGTTACGCGACAGAGGTTCGAGTCAATGATGTCGATGACTGTTACACGAGAGAGGTTCGAGTCATATTGCAGTTCACTCATTGTAACCCTTGTGTTGTTGCGAATCGCATTTCCTACGAGTGCGCTATTGTCAGCAGTTCTTGCTGTTCTGCATCTGCAGCGTTTCGCAACAATAGAAGAACACAAACACACACTAGCAAATTACCATGGAGGTAGGAAGATAAGGAGACGCCCTACCGCGCTTTCCTTGTCCAAGAAAAATGATGCTTAGGCATCAGGGCGGTAGCCATATTGTTGCATTCAAAACAAACCGTCTGCCGCTGCAATCAAGCCTACTTTTCATGTGCTATACTCAGTTTTACTGTGCGCTATACTCAGTTTTACTGCTGTATATACGGGAAGATTATTTTTTTACGACTAAGAGAAAGCCCATTTAAGCTATTTGGAATTTATATTGTTTTTTTCAGTGCAATGAATATTTCAATACAGAATTACTGTATAGCAGAACTATTTATGTATTTCGTTGAATACCAGAATAACAAACAATTACCAGATTTTGAAAGTTTATTTATACTGCACTGATAATAGCAGAAAACATTTTGTGGATAAATTACTAAACATTATATGCAATAGCAGCATTTAAACTGCAAAAAAAATCACATTTGTAAGATTCAGAAAATAGTTGTTTTACGTTAAAAAAATTCTCATTACACAGAAATAAAAAAATTTTTGCTTAACAAAACTAAATAAAGCCAATAGATAAGAAGTAAAAAAAAAGAACTAAAAAAAATATATATTTATACAAAAAAAAAACGCCCAGATGGTGGCTCGAACCCACCAGCTCTGTGTTTATACCCTCAGCTTCACATCTCTCCCCATCTCATGCACATTCTCCTCCCTCAACCAGAGTTAACAATCAATACAAAATACACAATTATTACAATCTCTCAAAAAAATTCTCATAAGGATTGAAATACATCCTTCCTCAGCCACAAAGGAAAATTTCAAAATAATATCTGAAAAAACTATATGAAAAAAAAAGCAACTAAAAATTATACTAAGCAAAAATAATAAAAAATTAAAAAGATATAAAACAAAAGAAAAAAAAAATATATCAACAAGGTGAAGGGAATATAATATCCATTTAAAAAAAGAAAAGGCAACGTTCCAGACAGTGGCTTGAACCCGACATCTCAGTGCCTGACTCCTCAGTCTCTCATACCTATCTAGTCAGTCTCTCATACCTATCTTCACGTACGCCTAACCTACCCCTCAACCAAAGTAAAAATAAAATAACTACAAGCAATAAACTCGCTCTATTTGAAATCCATACAGAATTAAATAAATTCAATATTCTCCTTAAAAGGGACAATTAGAACCCTATCAGAAGAATTAACGAAAAGGAGAAAAGCATTACACTCCCCTCTCCTCTTTTAACTAAAATTATTTAAACAATTTGAAAAATTTTCACCCTAACTAATGATCGCAGTCACTCACCTATGACAATTTACACCAGACACATTAAGTTAATCTAAAAAGAAATTCAAAAAGATAAAACTCCAATCCAAGGAAAAAAGGGGGCATTTAAACAAAACCCTTAAATGCTATCCAAATTTAAAAAAAAAAGATTATATTTCTCTCCTTATGAAAATACTTTATTGTAATTTACTTTTCCCTTCTTACACTGAACTTATTAAATCATGAAGAGAGAGGAATTTAAACACTGAAACATTTAAACAAAATAATATCTAATACTTCCACCTAAAATAAAATAAAAAACAAAAAAGAAACTCCTTGATATTTTAATCATCTCTATTTAAAAGTATATAAATTCATCATCCATTAAATAGAATACACACTAATATTCAATTACAGCCAACAAAATTTTTTAACTGAGAAAGCCTGCAGAAGGAATTCTCAAATAAGTGTAACGTAAAATCAATCAATCCATCAATCAATATAAGAAGTACATCTTCACATTTATCACTGAGTACAATCCGAAGAAAATAAAAAAAAAATCTGGTGTAACTCGAAAAAAAAACCGATTTCATAGCGGCATAATTTCAACACGAAGTTGTTTGTATCATTATATAATTATTTAAACTTTTATAAAAATGACAAACTTACCGCTGAAAGGTAATTCCTGGTATCTTTTTTGAAGGGCGATTCGTGCAGCCGTAAGCTGAATAGGCTGCCATAATACAAATGTCGAAAAAAATTAAATTTTTATAGCGCAACACTTCGTTACTCGCCTATACTACTGAGCAATGTATTGAATAGAACAACATGGCTGCCGCGCAGTCGCCGGAGCATCATTATCAAGTGCTTAGGGCTCCTCCTGTTATCTTCCTACCTCCATGCAAATTACTGAGAAAAAATGATGCAAATCTGCACGCGAAAGTATGACACAAAGAAAAACAGTAGCTCGTTTCTTGAAAACGAGCTAAAATTATTCTTAAAAAATTCGCTTATCATATCAGGTGTCTGGGATAAAAATCTACCAATAAAAAAAGTAACACAATTCACTATTTAATGCAGCGAGGAACATGCGGCGTGATGTAAAATGCAAAGAAATTCACCAAGTTTTGTTGGTATAATTGTGGGACCACTGTTCATGCACTCCGGGTGGGTGTCAGTTGTTTTTCCTAAACGGATGTTCAACTCCATGAATGTTGGATTGGAGGGGAATGGATGGAGTCTTGATCCCGGATTTAAGCCCTATTGATTTCTTTCTTTGGAGATACATTAAAGAAACTGCCCATCAAACTCCAATAACGGATTTGCGCCATAAGATCATCGCTACTCGTGCAACAATCACTCCGAAGATGTTTCTTTGGGGCGGGGGTAGTTCAGTCGGTAGCGCGCCAGGCTCGTAATCTGAAGTTGCCTGGTTCGACTCCCAGCTGTGCCAGTGTTGAGATTTATCTCTGCAAAACCTCACCACCCTGTTCAAGGTCAGTAGGGGACATCGATGGGCTTAGGAAGGACGCTGTCTCTCGGATGGCACGTAAAGCCGTGGTCCCATGTGCGGAGAGCCATACCCTCTGCAAATTAAAGAACATGCTGGATGGCTTTGACGGGAGGCTACCATCTGTCTCTCCCAACAGCTGTTCCAGTGGGTCTCCTCCCCCAACCTTTTCTGGAGTTCCCAGGTTCGAGTCCCAGCGTTGAGACTTATCTCCGCAAAACTCTTCGCCCTGCCCACAGTCAGCAGGGGACACCGATAGGCTTGGAAAGGTCGCCGTCCGTCGGATGGGACCGTGTGCGGGAGAGACATATCCTCTGCACGTTAAAGAACACGCTGAATGACCTTGACGTCGTGAGGCTACCATCTGTCTCCCAACAGCTCTTCCAGTGGGTCCTCTCCCCCAACTATCTCTGAGCCTTCGGGGTCCTTGTGACCTGGCCATTTAGCCCATGGTGTGCAAAAAAATGTCGCTCAGAGGTAAAACAACCCAACGCAGATGTCTGAAAATACCTGGCGAGAAGTAGAGTACCGTTCAGATATCTGTCGTACTACTAAGTGAGCTCATATGGAAATTTTTTAAAGTTCGCCTAAACTTGGTGATTTCCTCTGTATTTTACAACAACCTGCAATTAAAGAGTGAGTTATGTTGCTTTTTTATTGGTAGGGTTGGGTTGTTTTACCTCTGAGCTGCACTTTTTTGCACACCATGGGCTAAATGGCCGGGTCACATGGACCCCGAAGGCTCAGAGAAGGTTGGGGGAGGGGACCCACTGGAACAGCTGTTGGGAGACAGATGGTAGCCTCCCGTCAAGGCCATCCAGCGTGTTCTTTAACGTGCACAGGATATGGCTCTCTCCCGCACACGGGGCCACGGCTTAACGTCCCATCCGACGGACGGCGGCCTTTCCAAGCCCATCGGTGTCCCCTACTGACCGTGGGCAGGGCGGGGAATTTTGCGGAGATAAATCTCAACGCTGACCCAGCTGGGACTCGAACCTGGGAACTACAGATTACGAGCCTGGCGCGCTACCGACTGAGCCACCCCCGCCCCATTTTTATTGGTAGATATAGACACCTTGTATATGCTATTGAAAACGTGTTATATCTGATTTAAATGAGTTAATAATTGACAGTGCCGTCCCATGGCCGAGTGGTTAGCGCACCTGGTTACTGATCTAAGGGACTTGGGTTCGAGCCCGGGGTAAGGCATAGATGTGTGTATTGTTTTTCTGCTGAGGTCCTGCCATCCTCACAGACCTTCTACTATGGCATATAAACTAATAGGTTCCTGTCAGACCTCTGTGGCAAGCAGCTGCTTGAGGGGGTATTTTTTATTTAATTGACAGTTTTCTCTTGTTTTTAACCTTTTTTATGGCACACATGGAAAAAATACACATAATTTGTTTTTATCCCCAGAACACAACAGCAACAACTGTTGCAAAAAATAATCACTACTTGGCACCATTATTCTAACATATGCATGCATGCAGCAGTGAAAAACTTGTTACGTATGTTCAACAAACTTATTAGATTCTAACGAACAACAAGTTGAAAGAAATAACATGCGTAACATCCAGGTAGGATCAGTTGTTGACAATTCATTCCTTTGTTGCGCATGCCCGCAAATTAGCAGCACAAAGGAGAAGTAATCCCATTTGTTCGATTCGCCTCTCATTTTTCCCCCTGCTCTTTTATTCAGCTCAGCGAAATCCTGTTAGTTGGAGCTATTCTCGTGCAGAACTGTCTGGAGACTGATTGGCCAACAACAAAATCTCTGTTTCTGGTGTACTGTGTCCTCGAATGTCCTGAGGAACTGACCAAAATGAAATATGCAGAGCAGGAACAGATTTCTCTATCAGACTCATTTCAATGCTTGAACGAATTCTCCTAAATTATGTTCACTGATGGAATGAGGCAAAAGGGCTCTAGTTTTACTTGACCTTTTGACATTTTTCGCCGTGGCATGTGATGTTTCTTTGTATGTGTCTATGTGATTGTTTCAGCATGCTTCTGTGTCTGCGAATGTTTCTGCGTTTGTTCTGACAGGGTTTTGCGTTTGTTCTGATATGTTTCTACATTTGTTCTGATGTGTTTCTGCGTTTGTTCTGATGTGTTTCTGCGTTTGTTCTGATATATTTCTGCATTTGTTCTGATATGTTTCTGCGTTTGTTCTGATATGTTTCTGCGTTTGTTCTGACAGGGTTTTGCGTTTGTTCTGATATGTTTCTGCGTTTGTTCTGACAGGGTTTTGCGTTTGTTCTGATATGTTTCTGCGTTTGTTCTGACAGGGTTTTGCGTTTGTTCTGATATGTTTCTGCGTTTGTTCTGACAGGGTTTTGCGTTTGTTCTGATATGTTTCTGCGTTTGTTCTGACAGGGTTTTGCGTTTGTTCTGATATGTTTCTGCATTTGTTCTGATGTGTTTCTGCGTTTGTTCTGATATGTTTCTGCGTTTGTTCTGATATATTTCTGCATTTGTTCTGATATGTTTCTGCGTTTGTTCTGTCAGGGTTTTGCGTTTGTTCTGATATGTTTCTGCGTTTGTTCTGACAGGGTTTTGCGTTTGTTCTGATATGTTTCTGCATTTGTTCTGATGTGTTTCTGCATTTGTTCTGATGTGTTTCTGCGTTTGTTCTGATATGTTTCTGCGTTTGTTCTGACAGGGTTTTGCGTTTGTTCTGATATGTTTCTGCGTTTGTTCTGACAGGGTTTTGCGTTTGTTCTGATATGTTTCTGCATTTGTTCTGATGTGTTTCTGCGTTTGTTCTGATGTGTTTCTGCGTTTGTTCTGATATATTTCTGCATTTGTTCTGATATGTTTCTGCGTTTGTTCTGATATGTTTCTGCGTTTGTTCTGACAGGGTTTTGCGTTTGTTCTGATATGTTTCTGCGTTTGTTCTGACAGGGTTTTGCGTTTGTTCTGATATGTTTCTGCGTTTGTTCTGACAGGGTTTTGCGTTTGTTCTGATATGTTTCTGCATTTGTTCTGATGTGTTTCTGCGTTTGTTCTGATATGTTTCTGCGTTTGTTCTGATATATTTCTGCATTTGTTCTGATATGTTTCTGCGTTTGTTCTGTCAGGGTTTTGCGTTTGTTCTGATATGTTTCTGCGTTTGTTCTGACAGGGTTTTGCGTTTGTTCTGATATGTTTCTGCATTTGTTCTGATGTGTTTCTGCATTTGTTCTGATGTGTTTCTGCGTTTGTTCTGATATGTTTCTGCGTTTGTTCTGACAGGGTTTTGCGTTTGTTCTGATATGTTTCTGCGTTTGTTCTGACAGGGTTTTGCGTTTGTTCTGATATGTTTCTGCATTTGTTCTGATGTGTTTCTGCATTTGTTCTGATGTGTTTCTGCGTTTGTTCTGATATGTTTCTGCGTTTGTTCTGACAGGGTTTTGCGTTTGTTCTGATATGTTTCTGCGTTTGTTCTGACAGGGTTTTGCGTTTGTTCTGATATGTTTCTGCATTTGTTCTGATGTGTTTCTGCGTTTGTTCTGATATGTTTCTGCGTTTGTTCTGATATATTTCTGCATTTGTTCTCATATGTTTCTGCGTTTGTTCTGACAGGGTTTTGCGTTTGTTCTGATATGTTTCTGCGTTTGTTCTGACAGGGTTTTGCGTTTGTTCTGATATGTTTCTGCATTTGTTCTGATGCGTTTCTGCATTTGTTCTGATGTGTTTCTGCGTTTGTTCTGATATGTTTCTGCGTTTGTTCTGACAGGGTTTTGCGTTTGTTCTGATATGTTTCTGCGTTTGTTCTGACAGGGTTTTGCGTTTGTTCTGATATGTTTCTGCATTTGTTCTGATGTGTTTCTGCATTTGTTCTGATGTGTTTCTACGTTTGTTCTGATATGTTTCTGCGTTTGTCCTGATATGTTTCTGCATTTGTTCTGATATGTTTCTGCGTTTGTTCTGATATGTTTCTGCATTTGTTCTGATATATTTCTGTGTTTGTTGTGACAGGGTTTTGCGTTTGTTCTGATATGTTTCTGCGTTCTGATATGTTTCTGTGTTTGTTCTGGCAGGGTTTTGCGTTTGTTCTGATATGTTTCTGCGTTTTGATATGTTTCTGTGTTTGTTCTGGCAGGGTTTTGCGTTTGTTCTGATATGTTTCTGTGTTTGTTCTGAAAGGGTTTTGCGTTTGTTCTGATATGTTTCTGCGTTCTGATATGTTTCTGTGTTTGTTCTGGCAGGGTTTTGCGTTTGTTCTGATATGTTTCTGCATTTGTTCTGATATGTTTCTGTGTTTGTTCTGAAAGGGTTTTGCGTTTGTTCTGATATATTTCTGTGTTTGTTCTGAAAGGGTTTTGCGTTTGTTCTGATATGTTTCTGCGTTCTGATATGTTTCTGTGTTTGTTCTGGCAGGGTTTTGCGTTTGTTCTGATATGTTTCTGCGTTTTGATATGTTTCTGTGTTTGTTCTGGCAGGGTTTTGCGTTTGTTCTGATATGTTTCTGTGTTTGTTCTGAAAGGGTTTTGCGTTTGTTCTGATATGTTTCTGCGTTCTGATATGTTTCTGTGTTTGTTCTGGCAGGGTTTTGCGTTTGTTCTGATATGTTTCTGCATTTGTTCTGATATGTTTCTGTGTTTGCTCTGGCAGGGTTTTGCGTTTGTTCTGATATGTTTCTGTGTTTGTTCTGAAAGGGTTTTGCGTTTGTTCTGATATGTTTCTGCGTTCTGATATGTTTCTGTGTTTGTTCTGGCAGGGTTTTGCGTTTGTTCTGATATGTTTCTGTGTTTGTTCTGGCAGGGTTTTGCGTTTGTTCTGATATGTTTCTGTTTTTAATCCGAAAGGGTTTTGCGTTTGTTCTGGCAGGGTTTTGCGTTTGTTCTGATATGTTTCTGTGTTTGTTCTGACAGGGTTTTGCGTTTGTTCTGATATGTTTCTGTGTTTGTTCTGGCAGGGTTTTGCGTTTGTTCTGATATGTTTCTGTGTTTGTTCTGGCAGGGTTTTGCGTTTGTTCTGATATGTTTCTGTGTTTGTTCTGAAAGGGTTTTGCGTTTGTTCTGATATGTTTCTGCGTTCTGATATGTTTCTGTGTTTGTTCTGGCAGGGTTTTGCGTTTGTTCTGATATGTTTCTGTGTTTGCTCTGGCAGGGTTTTGCGTTTGTTCTGATATGTTTCTGTGTTTGTTCTGAAAGGGTTTTGCGTTTGTTCTGATAAGTTTCTGCGTTCTGATATGTTTCTGTGTTTGTTCTGGCAGGGTTTTGCGTTTGTTCTGATATGTTTCTGCATTTGTTCTGATATGTTTCTGTGTTTGTTCTGGCAGGGTTTTGCGTTTGTTCTGATATGTTTCTGTGTTTGTTCTGGCAGGGTTTTGCGTTTGTTCTGATATGTTTCTGCGTTTTGATATGTTTCTGTGTTTGCTCTGGCAGGGTTTTGCGTTTGTTCTGATATATTTCTGTGTTTGTTCTGAAAGGGTTTTGCGTTTGTTCTGATAAGTTTCTGCGTTCTGATATGTTTCTGTGTTTGTTCTGGCAGGGTTTTCCGTTTGTTCTGATATGTTTCTGCATTTGTTCTGATATGTTTCTGTGTTTGCTCTGGCAGGGTTTTGCGTTTGTTCTGAAAGGGTTTTGCGTTTGTTCTGATATGTTTCTGCGTTCTGATATGTTTCTGTGTTTGTTCTGGCAGGGTTTTGCGTTTGTTCTGATATGTTTCTGTGTTAGTTCTGGCAGGGTTTTGCGTTTGTTCTGATATGTTTCTGTTTTTAATCCGAAAGGGTTTTGCGTTTGTTCTGGCAGGGTTTTGCGTTTGTTCTGATATGTTTCTGTGTTTGTTCTGACAGGGTTTTGCGTTTGTTCTGATATGTTTCTGTGTTTGTTCTGGCAGGGTTTTGCGTTTGTTCTGATATGTTTCTGTGTTTGTTCTGGCAGGGTTTTGCGTTTGTTCTGATATGTTTCTGTGTTTGTTCTGAAAGGGTTTTGCGTTTGTTCTGATATGTTTCTGCGTTCTGATATGTTTCTGTGTTTGTTCTGGCAGGGTTTTGCGTTTGTTCTGATATGTTTCTGTGTTTGCTCTGGCAGGGTTTTGCGTTTGTTCTGATATGTTTCTGTGTTTGTTCTGAAAGGGTTTTGCGTTTGTTCTGATAAGTTTCTGCGTTCTGATATGTTTCTGTGTTTGTTCTGGCAGGGTTTTGCGTTTGTTCTGATATGTTTCTGCATTTGTTCTGATATGTTTCTGTGTTTGTTCTGGCAGGGTTTTGCGTTTGTTCTGAAATGTTTCTGCGTTCAGATATGTTTCTGTGTTTGTTCTGAAAGGGTTTTGCGTTTGTTCTGGCAGGGTTTTGCGTTTGTTGTGATATGTTTCTGTGTTTGTTCTGAAAGGGTTTTGCGTTTGTTCTGATATGTTTCTGCGTTCTGATATGTTTCTGTGTTTGTTCTGGCAGGGTTTTGCGTTTGTTCTGATATGTTTCTGCATTTGTTCTGATATGTTTCTGTGTTTGCTCTGGCAGGGTTTTGCGTTTGTTCTGATATGTTTCTGTGTTTGTTCTGAAAGGGTTTTGCGTTTGTTCTGATATGTTTCTGCGTTCTGATATGTTTCTGTGTTTGTTCTGGCAGGGTTTTGCGTTTGTTCTGATATGTTTCTGTGTTTGTTCTGGCAGGGTTTTGCGTTTGTTCTGATATGTTTCTGTTTTTAATCCGAAAGGGTTTTGCGTTTGTTCTGGCAGGGTTTTGCGTTTGTTCTGATATGTTTCTGTGTTTGTTCTGACAGGGTTTTGCGTTTGTTCTGATATGTTTCTGTGTTTGTTCTGGCAGGGTTTTGCGTTTGTTCTGATATGTTTCTGTGTTTGTTCTGGCAGGGTTTTGCGTTTGTTCTGATATGTTTCTGTGTTTGTTCTGAAAGGGTTTTGCGTTTGTTCTGATATGTTTCTGCGTTCTGATATGTTTCTGTGTTTGTTCTGGCAGGGTTTTGCGTTTGTTCTGATATGTTTCTGTGTTTGCTCTGGCAGGGTTTTGCGTTTGTTCTGATATGTTTCTGTGTTTGTTCTGAAAGGGTTTTGCGTTTGTTCTGATAAGTTTCTGCGTTCTGATATGTTTCTGTGTTTGTTCTGGCAGGGTTTTGCGTTTGTTCTGATATGTTTCTGCATTTGTTCTGATATGTTTCTGTGTTTGTTCTGGCAGGGTTTTGCGTTTGTTCTGATATGTTTCTGTGTTTGTTCTGGCAGGGTTTTGCGTTTGTTCTGATATGTTTCTGCGTTTTGATATGTTTCTGTGTTTGCTCTGGCAGGGTTTTGCGTTTGTTCTGATATATTTCTGTGTTTGTTCTGAAAGGGTTTTGCGTTTGTTCTGATAAGTTTCTGCGTTCTGATATGTTTCTGTGTTTGTTCTGGCAGGGTTTTGCGTTTGTTCTGATATGTTTCTGCATTTGTTCTGATATGTTTCTGTGTTTGCTCTGGCAGGGTTTTGCGTTTGTTCTGAAAGGGTTTTGCGTTTGTTCTGATATGTTTCTGCGTTCTGATATGTTTCTGTGTTTGTTCTGGCAGGGTTTTGCGTTTGTTCTGATATGTTTCTGTGTTAGTTCTGGCAGGGTTTTGCGTTTGTTCTGATATGTTTCTGTTTTTAATCCGAAAGGGTTTTGCGTTTGTTCTGGCAGGGTTTTGCGTTTGTTCTGATATGTTTCTGTGTTTGTTCTGACAGGGTTTTGCGTTTGTTCTGATATGTTTCTGTGTTTGTTCTGGCAGGGTTTTGCGTTTGTTCTGATATGTTTCTGTGTTTGTTCTGGCAGGGTTTTGCGTTTGTTCTGATATGTTTCTGTGTTTGTTCTGAAAGGGTTTTGCGTTTGTTCTGATATGTTTCTGCGTTCTGATATGTTTCTGTGTTTGTTCTGGCAGGGTTTTGCGTTTGTTCTGATATGTTTCTGTGTTTGCTCTGGCAGGGTTTTGCGTTTGTTCTGATATGTTTCTGTGTTTGTTCTGAAAGGGTTTTGCGTTTGTTCTGATAAGTTTCTGCATTCTGATATGTTTCTGTGTTTGTTCTGGCAGGGTTTTGCGTTTGTTCTGATATGTTTCTGCATTTGTTCTGATATGTTTCTGTGTTTGTTCTGGCAGGGTTTTGCGTTTGTTCTGATATGTTTCTGTGTTTGTTCTGAAAGGGTTTTGCATTTGTTCTGATATGTTTCTGCGTTCTGATATGTTTCTGTGTTTGTTCTGGCAGGGTTTTGCGTTTGTTCTGATATGTTTCTGTGTTTGTTCTGAAAGGGTTTTGCGTTTGTTCTGATATGTTTCTGCGTTCTGATATGTTTCTGTGTTTGTTCTGAAAGGGTTTTGCGTTTGTTCTGGCAGGGTTTTGCGTTTGTTCTGATATGTTTCTGTGTTTGTTCTGGCAGGGTTTTGCGTTTGTTCTGAAATGTTTCTGCGTTCAGATATGTTTCTGTGTTTGTTCTGAAAGGGTTTTGCGTTTGTTCTGGCAGGGTTTTGCGTTTGTTGTGATATGTTTCTGTGTTTGTTCTGACAGGGTTTTGCGTTTGTTCTGATATGTTTCTGTGTTTGTTCTGGCAGGGTTTTGCGTTTCTTCTGATTTGTTTCTGTGTTTGTTCGGGCGTGTTTCTATAGTCGGCGGTGTTTCTGTGTGTGTTCAAGTAAGTTTCTGTATGTGTTTGAGTATGTTTCTGTGTTTGTTTGCTAGTGTATGTTTACGTGATAGTTTGCTAGTTTTCATTTGGAGGTCTGTTTGCTAGTGTATGTTTGCAGGTTTATTTCCTAGTGCCTTTTTACGGGATTGTTTGATGGTGTGTATTTGCTATTACATATTTGCGTGATTGCGTGCTATATATATGTTTACGTGATTATGTGCTGGTATATATTTCCGTGTTTGTTTACTAATGTTTGATTGTTTGCTAGTGTTTCTTTGTGGGTTTGTTTGCTAATGTACAGTCGCTCAAAAAATTAGTTTTTTTTAATTAGTGATCTGGCAACCTTCGTGTCACGTGACACGAAAGTTGCCAGATCGCTAATTTCTGAAAAAAAAATCGTTGCCAGATATTTTTTCTGAATTTTGTAATCGACCACAGTGTTCGGATACTTTTTTGAGCGACTGTACACTCACAGGACACTGAATTAGAAACCTTTATTCAATACCGAGTTGGACTCCTTTAGCCCGAATTACAACATGTATGTGGTTTGGTATAGATTCCATAAGCTGTTGGAGTGCCTTTACATTTCCAGCATACCAGGCGTTCACCAGACAGTCCTTTAATTGGCTCAGATTTGACAGAAGAGGACTTTGCTCCCGGATCTGTTTTTCTAACATGTCCCATACATTCTCAATGGGGTTCAGATCCGGGCTTTGTGGTGGCCAGGAAAGATGGTGGAAGTCACTGTCATGCTCGCTGAACCATTGCTGAACTCATCTTGCACGATGGGTTAGGTTGTTTTACCTCTGAGCGGCACTTTTTTGCACACCATGGGCTAAATGGCCAGGTCACATGGACCCCGAAGGCTCAGAGAAGGTTGGGGGAGGGGACCCACTGGAACAGCTGTTGGGAGACAGATGGTAGCCTCCCGTCAAGGCCATCCAGCGTGTTCTTTAACGTTGGGTTGTTTTACCTCTGAGCGGCACTTTTTTGCACACCATGGGCTAAATGGCCAGGTCACATGGACCCCGAAGGCTCAGAGAAGGTTGGGGGAGGGGACCCACTGGAACAGCTGTTGGGAGACAGATGGTAGCCTCCCGTCAAGGCCATCCAGCGTGTTCTTTAACGTGCACAGGGTATGGCTCTCCCGCACACGGCGCCACGGCTTAACGTCCCATCCGACGGAAGGCGGCCTTTCCAAGCCTATCGGTGTCCCCTACTGACCGTGGGCAGGGTGGGGAATTTTTGCGGAGATAAATCTTAACGCTGACCCAGCTGGGACTCGAACCTTGGAACTACAGATTACGAGCCTGGCGCGCTACCGACTGATCCACCCCCGCCCCACCCATCTGCAGCAATGTCGCCTAGAAACTAAAACGAACTGCTCGTGCCTGAAACAATAAAAGCGCTTGCCAAGTCAATTCCAATAGCGCATTTCGTAAATAACATGTGACCAGTTTATAAAATAAGTTATGATACGTATAATAAAGAGCTTGATTTGCAAAGTTGGCCGCCAATATTCTTCCAGTTATCCTGTTGTTTGATTGAAATGTTTTCTGCATTATTATCTGCATTCGACCTTGGAATAAATTAGCATCTACTTAAAAAGACATTAGCAGTCATTTTCACAAATAGAGTTCAGTCTCCAAGAATGTGTACAGTCACTCAAAAAAATATCCGAACAGATTGATTACAGAATTCAAAAATATATATCTGGCAACGATTTTTTTAGAAATTAGTGATATGGCAACCTTCGTGTCACGTGATTACAGAATTCAGGAAAAATATCTGGAGCGTGAACAGCAAGTGTACACGCTCCAGTTACCGTTCACAGCAAACTGGAGCGTGTGCAGTTACTGCACACGCTCCAGTTTGCTGTGAACGGTAACTGCACACGCTCAATATTTCCGTGAGTGAGCCCACACGATCTAGTATCAAAATAATATGACCACCTACAGTCGGCTCAAAAAAGTATCCGAACACTACGGTTGGTTACAGAATTCAGAAAAAATATCTGCCAACGATTTTTTTAGAAATTAGTGATCTAGCAAACTTCGTGTACGTACACCAAGATTGCCAGATCACTAATTTCTAAAAAAAATTGTTGCCAGATATTTTTTCTGAATTCTGTAACCAACGGTAGTGTTCGGATATTTTTTTGAGCGACTGTACATTAACAAGAACAGCAAGAAATTTTTTAATTCAACAAAACAAATCCGTATATAGTAAGAGCGAACGTCAAATTGCGAGTCCTTCCTCATAAATATAATGGGCGGGGGTGGCTCAGTCGGTAGCGCGCCAGGCTCGTAATCTGTAGTTCCCAGGTTCGAGTCCCAGCTAGGTCAGCGTTGAGATTAATCTCCGCAAAATTCCCCGCCCTGCCCACGGTCAGTAGGGGACACCGATGGGCTTGGAAAGGCCGCCGTCCGTCGGATGGGACGTTAAGCCGTGGTCCAGTGTTTGGGAGAGCCATACCCTGTGCACGTTAAAGAACACACTGGATGGCCTTGACGGGAGACTACCATCTGTCTCCCAACAGCTGTTCCAGTGGGTCACCTCCCCCAACCTTCTCTGAGCCTTCGGGGTCCATGTGACCTGGTCATTTATCCCATGGTGTGCAAATAGTGCTGCTCAGGGATAAAACAACCCAACCCATAAATATAAACAAATTTTTAAAATGAAATTATTCCGTGTGTTTCAAACAAAATGCCATTAATAGCAAGCCTGCTCAAACTGTAGTTTAGAACGAACATTGACATTTAAGCTAGGGAGTTAAATAGCACGCTAAAATGGGGACCGAGTCGTAATTTTATTGATTAGTGCCCGTAAATTGGTTGGTTATCTTCTCGGGTTGCTATTACATTTGATCGTACAGATTGCTTCTGCATTATTACTTTCGGATAAGTTTCAAGAAGCCTTGAGCATGATTTCGGGGTCTCATTTGAAAAGTGGCACTCCTTAATGTGTTTGGTGACCATGGGGGCAAAGAGGAAATTGGAGAATAAATGGCCAGTTAACAAGGACCCAAAGGTTCAGTTGGGTTATTTTACCTCTGAGCGGCACTTTTTTTGCACACAATGGGCTAAATGGTCAGATCACAAGGACCCCGAAGGCTCAGAGAAGATTGGGGGAGGGGACCCACTGGATCAGCTGTTGGGAGACAGATGGTAGCCTCCCGTCAAGGTCATCCAGCGTGTTCTTTAACGTGCACAGGGTATGGCTCTCCCACACACGGGGCCACGGCTTAACGTCCCATCCGAAGGACGGCGGCCATTTCAAACCCATCGGTGTCCCCTACTGACCGTGGGCAGGGCGGGGAGTTTTGCAGAAATCAGTCTCAATGCTGACCCAGCTGGGAGTCGAACCTGGGGACTGCAGATTACGAGCTTGGAGCGCTACCGACTGAGCCACCCCCGCCCCATCGCTTAGAGATAAAACTCAACCTAACCATTTAGAAGCTCATGGTTATTCCTTTTCTCACCGAGGGCAAAACGAAGTTAACGGAAGGCAAAATGGAGAAAAGTCCCGTTTTGGACTCGAACTGGGAACGATATTTACGAGGCTGGCGTGCTGCCAATCTAGCCATCCCCAGCCCCACTTAGAAAGTGTCCGCTAGGACATGTGTCTCACACACGCGACGCGCGAAGCCATTTTGTATGGCTCACAAACAATGATAATAAATAAATACCCTCTCAAGCAGCTGCTTGCCACAGAGGTCTGACAGGAGCCTGTCAGTTTATACGTCATAGTAGAAGGTTTGAGAGGATGGCAGGACCTCAGCAGAAACACAACACGAATATTCATGCCTCACCTGGGGCTCGAACCCAGGTACCTTAAATCAGTATCCAAGCCCGCTAACCACTCGGCCACGGTACAATATGTTACATCGTAATCACGATAACGGATTGTGGTTTACTAGCTTGGTGACGGATGATCCCAAGCGAGTAGGAATTTGTATTGGGTTGTTTTACCTCTGAGCGGCACTTTTTTGCACACCATGGGGTAAATAGCCAGGTTACATGGACCCCGAAGGCTCAGAGATGGTTGAGGGAGGGGACCAACTGGAACAGCTGTTGGGAGACAGATGGTAGCCTCCCGTCAAGGCCATCCAATGTGTTCTTTAACGTGCCCAGGGTATGGCTCTCCCGCACACGGAGCCACGGATTACGTCCCATCCGACGGACGGCGGCCTTTCAAAGGCCAGCGATGTCCCCTACTGACCATGGGCAGGGCAGGGAATTTTGTGACTAGCGAGATATGGAAGATATATACGGTTGGCATCACGTGGCAATGAAAACTAAACCAATTATAAAATAAGGTTTACATTTATTTTTAGTATTAAAAGTATTTAGCATTTGAATAATAAAACAACAATATAAGTAATTATATTTTGCTTATTGTTGCTTATAATAGAATGAGGCTCGCCATATACCGAGAAGTATGTGATTTGGCTTTGGGTTGTTTTACCTCTGAGCCGCCCTTTTTTGCACACCATGGGCTAAATGGCCAAGTCACAAGGACCCCGAAGGCTCAGAGAAGGTTGGGGGAGGGGATCCACTGGAACAGCTGTTGGGAGACAGATGGTAGCCTCTCATCAAGGACGGCGGCTTTCCAAGCCTTTCGGTGTCCCCTACTGACCGTGGGCAGTGGCGTGGAATTTTGCGGAAATAAAAATCAACGCTGACCCAGCTGGGACTCGAATCTGGGAACTGCAGATAACGAGCCTAACGCGCTACCGACTGAGCCCCCCCCCCCCATCTGATTTGGGTTCTGTATGATTTGAGGTTGAGACCCCTGGGGTAGGATAACTTACTAACAGAAGAAAAGAAATTAAGCACGAGTTAAATTAAAAGATGTTTTGAGATTTAGAGTTTAAAATTCAATTTGTAAACATTTTAAAAAATGTAGTAATTTTAAAGTACTTAATATTTTAATACAACCATAATATTTTTTTATATAATTTTATATTAAATATTTGGAATTTCAGACAAATGAAAATGAATTTCAGACAATTTAAATCACTTTAAAAGATTACTGATATATAAGTTCCCTCTTTTTGTCTTATAGCTGTTCAGGTATTGTCTTATCTAGGGTGGGGGGGGGGCTCAGTCGGTAGCGCGCCAGGCTCGTAATCTGTAGTTCCCAGGTTCGAGTCCCAGCTGGGTCAGCGTTGAGATTTATCTCCGCAAATTTCCCCGCCCTGTCCACGATCAGTAGGGGACACCGATGGGCTTGGATAAGGCCGCCGTCCGTCGGATGGGACGTTAAGCCGTGGCCCCGTGTGCGGGAGAGCCATACCCTGTGCACGTTAAAGAACACGCTGGATGGCCTTGACGGGAGGCTACCATCTGTCTCCCAACAGCTGTTCCAGTGGGTCCCCTCCCTCAACCTTCTCTGAGCCTTCGGGGTCCTTGTGACCTGGCCATTTAGCCCATGGTGTGCAAAAAAGTGCCGCTCAGAGGTAAAACAACCCAACCCAACCTTATCTAGGGTTAGCACTAGCCGCAGCCCGAAACTATGTTGATAATGAAGACCAGAGAGAAAAGAGATACAAAGAGTATATTTCACCTACTTTTCCGGCAATAATTAGCGCCACAGTCGTCAGACTATGGAACTAATTTTTATCTGCCGTGACCTTGTGCAGAGCCACAAACTGCCTTGTTACGTAGAGATAAAAACTAGTATAAAACAGAATATTTTATTTGTCATAATTATATGAAAATAATGTCGAATAATATGGAAGTATTTACTTGTTTTAAAAAGACTAATAGCTTCTAGTAAAATTTCAAAATCTCAAAATATATTAATTTACTCAAAATTTTTGGTACACGAAATAAGTAAAAGAAATGATGTGGAATTTATTAGTTCATTAGCCAACCGCAAGAGCATTGCCCTATGAGAGTTTAACATTGCGGAAATGTATCATTAGTGGGTTGGGTTGTTTTACCTCTGAGCGGCACTTTTCTGCACACCATGGGTTAAATGGCCAGGTCACAAGGACCCCGAAGGCTCAGAGAAGGTTGGGGGAGGGGACCCACTGGAACAGCTGTTGAGAAACAGATGGTAGCCTCCCGTCAAGGCCATCCAGCGTGTTCTTTAACGTGCACAGGGTATGGCTCTCCCGCACACGAGGCCACGGCTTAACGTCCCATCCGACGGACGGCGGCCTTTCCAAGCCCATCGGTATTCCCTACTGACCGTGGGCTGGGTGGGGAATTTTGCGGAGATAAATCTCAACGCTGACCAAGCTGGAACTCGAACCTGGGAACTACAATTACGAGCCTGGCGCGCTACCGACTGAGCCACCCCCGCCCCTATAAGGAATGGAATTTCTGTAACCTCCTTACTCTGTGATGAAAACCATGACAACTCTTTTCATAATATCACATATGGAGGGATATATTCTATTAATTTTAATATTACTATAAGTTGCTTTAAAATATACTTAACAATTGAATTAAACAATAATTAATGTAACAATAGTTAAATATGCATTCACCAAAGAATTTTACTATTTTTTATTTTGCATTATTTCCATAAGAGTAAGACATTTAAATTATATTATTTTATTTGGATACTCTAAAACTACCTGCAATATATTATGGTAAAATAATAAAAAATATCCATCCTTTCGTATCCCCATAAAAATAGCTGTCATGGTTTTAATTATTCAGATAACCGTGCATAACCACCTACATTAAGATAGATAGATAGATAATTTATTATCAGAATATGCAGTACTTTACATTTACATGTTTTTTTTTACCTTAGAACTGAAATTATAATGAAATATATATAACGTTGTATATCTCAGATACACAATTTTAAAGTATTACAGTTTCTAATATATATTCTTCTTTATACATAGTTTGTCCAGTGAAAATCATATATTTATTCATACCATATATATGGAAAATTTTAATATTATATTTCATTAGTGTTTTATAATTTTACCTACATTTTTCAGTAAAAGTCTGAGAAAAAATGTTGAGTCTTCCACGAGAGTAAAAACTCTCTTGTAGAAGAAATTTAACAGTTATGTTGTAATAAAAATGAAAAGGCAACATGCTTCAGTTTCACATTTCCTCACATTTTGCTAGCTTGATAAAAAAACTACGTAAATATTTAACCAATTTATAAGTTTGAAAATTATCATTTAGAATAAATGAAATAAAAAAAAAACTTTACTGGGTAGAAAAACAGAAAAAATATAAAAATCTATATTGAACTGTGCGTTATTAAGTGGTTCAGTTGAGCACCTTAAGGACAACTCAGCATCAAATGAAATTTTATTACATTTAAATCTCTTTTATTTCTAAAACATAGTCTCAATATTTACCACATTTAAAATCCATTTTCTTAATTCCGTATAGAAAAAGTTATCATACCTTATTCCTTTGATGTACTCTGGTAAGCAGTTAAAAAACTTGGGCGCCAAATAAACATAATGTTTTTCCACAATAGTTTTGTTCGCTTTTAAATCAAGTAAGAAAAGGTTTTTTGACAGTCGAGTATTCTTTTCAAATATCCGTAAAGTTTGAACATTAAAATTCATCCTTATGTATTTCAGTACCTGAAATACATATAATTTCCTTATTTGTAAAATACCTAATTCATTGTATACATTTGCAACGCTTTTAAATTTTCTTAGTTTCATCATGCATCTAATTATGTGATTCTGCACATAGTGTAACGGTTTGATTGTTGTCAAATAGACTCCACCCCACGATAATAAACCATAGAGCAAATAAGATTTATTCCAAGAAAAGTAAGCAATTTTCAATAAAGATAAATTTACGAATTTCCGGATATAATAAATTTTAAGTATAATGCAATTAATCTTTTTAACAACATCAGATATTTGTATTTTCCAGGACATCTTTCTGTCAAAAAAAATTCCCAAATATTTATAGCATTCAACCCCTCTCAATTTTGTCACAATTGCAATATTTTCCAGCACAAACTGCAGAGTGGAAAAGATCCCGTCACGAAAAAAATCAATCTCATTTTCTCTTGGTCTAATAAAAATATATTTCTTCTTTGTATTTAAAAAGAGTTTATTAAATTTTAGCCACGTTTTTATTTCTATCCAGTCACTATTTATATTCTCTAAAATTTGCTTTTCGTTTCCAGAATATATTAGTGCAGCATCATCTGCAAATGAAATTATTTTACCATTCAAATCCAATGTACAGAAGTCATTTATATAAAGTAAAAAAACAAAGGTCCCAAAATAGAACCCTGAGGGACACCAACTTGTACATTTGTTTCTTCACTAATATATTTTTCAATTTTTACTTTTTGCTTCCTATTCATTAAATAGCTCTTAATCTATGAAAGCAAATTTCCCCTAACACCACTGGTTTTTAACTTTTCTAATAATATATCACGATTCACTGAGTTAAAAGTTTTTTTCAAATCCAAAAAAAAACAACTGTTTTAACATTTTGATTTAAATTTCTGTAAATTTGCGTAGTCATTTCTAAAATTGTAGTTTGAGTATTCAAACCTTTTCGAAATCCAAATTGGTTTGGGGCAAATAAATTGTGCATATCCCAAAAGTTAACAAATTTTTTTTTAGCAATTTTTTCAAGAATCTTAGAAAAGTGTGATAGAAGCGAAATCGGTCTGTAATTTTCAATTGCCTTAGTATCACCATTTTTAAACACTGGAATAATTAAGGCAGTTTTTAAAATTTCAGGGAACACACCTTCTACAAAAGAAAAGTTTAAAACTTTACAAGTTTACAAAATATAGTTCTAATTTCCGGAAAAATATTTTTAATAGTGGTAACTGTAATTTCGTCTAAACCAGGTGATTTTCCTTCCTTTAGTTCCTTGATAATATCAAAAATTTCTTGTTCTGGTATATAAGGGAAAAAAAAGAAAGAATTAGCATTTTACATTTTAAATAACTTATTATTTGTTCTATTTTGGTTTCATTAGGTAGATTTTCTCTACATAATGAAGAAATTACCCCAGTAAAATAATTGTTAAATTTATTAACAAATTCCTGCGGCTTTTCATCAAACCGAAGTAAATGATTTCTATCCGTGATAATTTGAGGAGAATTGCCCTTTACTTTTCTTCCGTCACACATTTCATTGATAGTTTCCCAATTTTTAGCATTATTTCCAATTTTCATAAAAATATCTTTATAATAATCATTTTTAGCTTCCCTAATAATATTAGTTAACATATTTTTATATCTTCTATAGTAGTCATTTTCATCCAATTTTTTGGATTAAGATCTTTTATATAAATTTCTTTTAAAATTGATTGAATTAACAATGGCTTCTGTTATCCGTGGTTTGAGTCTTTTAATTTTCCTTTTAGAGTACTTAATCTGCGCATCTTTGATTAATAGAGTTAATTCCCTTAGAAATGCATCAAATGCTAAATTCACATTTACCTGTCTCTCGACATGATCCCATGATTTTTCTGACAATAACTTTTTCAATTTAGTATATTGAATCTTAGTAAAATTTGTAGAAATCTTTTCTGTAGAACCATCTCTATAAAAATCACACTTTATATTTCTTCCAACAAAAAAAATGATCTGAGATGTCAATTTGAACAATATATGTAGTTACAGTATCTAATCTAAAATTTCTAATGTAAAGTTGATCTAGGCAAATTTTAATTTTGGGTTGGGTTGTTTTACCTCCGAGCGGCACTTTTTTGCACACCATGGGCTAAAATGGCCAGGTCACATGGATCCCGAAGGCTCAGAGAAGGTTGGGGGAGGAGACCCACTGGAACAGCTGTTGGGAGACAGATGGTAGCCTCCCGTCAAGGCTATCCAGCGTGTTCTTTAACGTGCAGAGGGTATGGCTCTCCCGCACACGGGGCCCCAGCTTAACGTCCCATCCGACGGACGGCGACCTTTCCAAGCCCATCGGTGTCCCCTACTGACCGTGGACAGGGCGTGGAATTTTGCGGAGATAAATCTCAACGCTGACCCAGCTGGGACTCGAACCTGGGAACTACAGATTACGAGCCTGGCGCGCTACCGACTGATCCACCCCCGCCCCATAGGTTTTACTACTTACCCTAGTAACAGAAGCATGACAGGAATAGAAACCATTTGAATTTATCATTTGTAAAAAATTTATTTTGTGTGGATCATCAGATAATAAATCCAAATTAAAATCTCCTGTCATTATCATACTATTTCGTTTAACACAGTTAAGCCATGTTGCAAATTCATCAATAAATTCTAATTTACTGAATTCATGCGCTCTATAGATTGCAACAAGGCCAAGTTCGCAATTGAATGCTTTTATATGCAATTCCACTAAGTAAGCAGTTTTAAAATCAGAAAAAATCTATTTCGCTTCCCATCCTTCTTTAATGTAAACAATTACTCCTCCTGACCTTTTTTCCTCCCTACATTTATAGTATTCTTTATATCCATCTATTTTATATAAGGCTATTCCCTCTTCTCTTAACCAAATCTCAGTAAATACTATAATTTCTGGTTTTAGTTCAATTAAATTTAAGAATATCACAAAATGATCAAAATTTTTTCTCAGACTTCTTATATTTCCCTGTATAATATTTATTCCACACCCCCAACAAAAATAATTTTTATCATAAACATTTTTTTATCAATTTCAATAACACTGGAATAATAATCATTTATCATATACAATTCTTCAATTTCATCATCATCTGTAATACTCCGAACATCATCCGAACCAAAATCAGAAACAATAACATCATTCTGCATGTCATACGACAAAAAATTAGCCATTTCATATGCATTTCCCAATAATTAAATATTTCACTCATAGAAACTTAGGGGCGGGGGTGGCTCAGTCGGTAGCGCGCCAGGCTCGTAGTCTGTAGTTCCCAGGTTCGAGTCCCAGCTGGGTCAGCGTTGAGATTTATCTCCGCAAAATTCCCCGCCCTGCCCACGGTCAGTAGGGGACACCGATGGGCTTGGAAAGGTCGCCGTCCGTCGGATGGGACGTTAAGCTGGGGCCCCGTGTGCGGGAGAGACATACCCTGTGCACGTTAAAGAACACGCTGGATGGCCTTGACGGGAGGATACCATCTGTCTCCAACAGCTGTTCCAGTGGGTCCCCTCCCACAACCTTCTCTGAGCGTTCGGGGTCCATGTGACCTGGCCATTTAGCCTATGGTGTGCAAAAAAGTGCCGCTCAGCGGTAAAACAACCCAAACTAATGCAAAATTCTCACAATGTTAAATTCTCATAGAGCATCGCTCTTCTGGCGGACTTGTGGAAAATAAAATCTGTCTCGGGAAAATGAATTCGACAATGTTCACTTTAAATTATGTTAAAGAATTTATTCATAAATATTTTGAAATTCTACTGGTAGTTAATGATTTTTTTTAAGAAACAGACAAATATTTTCAGATTATTCGATATCATTTTTATATAATCATGATAAATAAATTATTCTCTTTATGCTGGTTTTTAACTTTATGAAATATAACACTCTGTGGCTCTGTTCAAGGTCATGACAGATAAAACTAGTTCCATAGTCTGACGTTGGTGGCGCTAGCAAATGCCAGAAAAGTAGGTGAGTGGTGCATTAAACAAAGCTCGGACAATAACTAAGATAATGTTCTTGAAATACACAGAAAATTTTATTTAAAACACCTATGTCAAAATTCAGCTGGTAAAAATTTATTTTTAAAAGCTTGGTAATTAATTTTGGGGGGTTGCTCAGTTGATAGTGCACCAGGCTCGTAATCTGCAGTTCCCAGGTACGAGTCCCAGCTGGGTCAGCGTTGAGATTTAACTCCGCAAAACTCTCCACCCTGCCCATGGTCAGTAGGGGACACCTATGGGCTTGGAAAGGCCGCCGTCCATCGGATGGGACGTTAAGCCGTGTCCCCGTGTGCGGGAGAGCCATACCCTGTGCACGTTAAAGAACACGCTGGATGGCCTTGACGGGAGGCTACCATCTGTCTCCCAACAGATGTTCCAGTGGGTCCCCTCCCCCAACCTTCTCTGAGCCTTCGGGGTCCATGTGACCTGGCCATTTAGCCCATGGTGTGCAAAAAAGTGCCGCTCAGAGGTAAAACAACCCAACGTTAAAGAACACGCTGGATGGCCTTGATGGGAGGCTACCATCTGTCTCCCAACAGCTGTTCCAGTGGGTCCCCTCCCCCAACTTCTCTGAGCCTTCGGGGTCCTTGTGACCTGGCCATTTAGCCAATGGTGTGCAAAAAAGTGCCGCTCAGAGGTAAAACAATCCAGTTAGTTTTGGAATATTCATTAATATTTTAATATATTCTGAAAAATTAATAATTTTATTTTATACTATTTAAAAATAAAATGTTTCTAATTAAATTTTTGACAAATTAATTCTTTATGAGTAGTAAATTTTCTTCGTTTGCTCAACTGCTCTCCGGGTTCGGTATATCGGGTGGCTCTGCAATGGCTACATTGATAATTAAAGCCACCACAGCTATTTTAATGAAGTATTGATTGAAGTATATTAAAGTTTTAATATTATTCCAGGTTGCTTTAAGATACACCTAACAAATGACTTAAAAATAACTAATAATAATAGTTAGCATAAATGCAATTAAATATTTATTCACCTGAGAGGATTATTATTTTTTGCAGCCTTGCTAGAAAATTAACAAATGAATATGAGATTAAATATATTAAGAAAATCATAAAACTACCTGCCGTAATATTATAGAAAATTTTATAAAAGTTTCCTCCTATATTAACATTACAATTCATTGTCATGTACCTGCACTGGCCTGCCCTATGTAGATGGCGCTGGCTACTCACAATCAATAATAAAAAAAACTCAGGAGTACTTGTAAAACCAAATAACGTTAAACCAAATTAAAAAAAATTGCTCTAGTGATTAAAACAACAACCAATATTTCTCTCTGAGATTTCGAATTTCATTGAAACTACCACATGCAATATAGTCGTAATAACACAAATGCATATTTCATTTTCGCTTCTTGCGTTCACAATCATGGAAAGAAAAAAAAATGAAGATCAAAAGCGAGTCTTGAAGATCCCCGGGCTATTAAACCGCGTAGAGAAATGCTATAAAAATCTAGGTGCACATCTTCCCTGTTGTTTTTCCCAGCAAGCTTCAGAGAGGGAAAGAACGACTAATCAATAAAAAGCAGGAGGAATACCCGAGCAGAGGAAAAGTGGAAACCATTGAAAGAGGCCAAGTGTGACAGTGTAATTTTCATACCTTTGCGTGCAGCTCTTATAAATGGTTAATCCATAATATATTTTAGAGAGTTTGCCTGACTGTCTGTCTGTTTGAGTTGGGTTGTTTTACCTCTGAGCGGCACTTTTTTGCACACCATGGGCTAAATGGCCAGGTCACATGGACCCCGAAGGCTCAGAGAAGGTTGGGGGAGGGGACCCACTGAAACAGCTGTTGGAAGACAGATGGTAGCCTCCCGTCAAGGCCATCCAGCGTGTTCTTTAACGTTGGGTTGTTTTACCTCTGAGCTGCACTTTTTTGCACACCATGGGCTAAATGGCCAGGTCACATGGACCCCGAAGGCTCAGAGAAGGTTGGGGAAGGGACCCACTGGAACAGCTGTTGGGAGACAGATGGTAACCTCCCGTCAAGGCCATCCAGCGTGTTCTTTAACGTTGGGTTGTTTTACCTCTGAGCTGCACTTTTTTGCACACCATGGGCTAAATGGCCAGGTCACATGGACCCCGAAGGCTCAGAGAAGGTTGGGGAAGGGAACCACTGGAACAGCTGTTGGGAGACAGATGGTAGCCTCCCGTCAAGGCCATCCAGCGTGTTCTTTAACGTGCACAGGGTATGGCTCTCCCGCACACGGAGCCACGGCTTAACGTCCCATCCGACGGACGGCGGCCATTCCAAGCCCATCGGTGTCCCCTACTGACCGTGGGCAGGGCGGATAATTTTACGGAGATAAATCTCAACGCTGACCCAGCTGGGACTCGAACCTGGGAACTACAGATTACGAGCCTGGCGCGCTACCGACTGAGCCACCTCCGCCCCAGTGAATTTTGATGTCAGCATTTGTGGATCGATAAATTTACAAATTTCTTATTTATTTATTTCTGTTATGTTTACAGGGGAGTTTTTAAATAATCTTTAAACTAATTTTACAAATATACATTATTTAGAAAATCAATTATTCGTATGTACAGTATAAGTGTTATGATAATTGTAATATTTGTTGGCTTTGTAATAATTGAAGTGTACAATCTAGGTACTTTCATCTGTGATACATACAGTCGCTCAAAAAAATATCCGAACACTATGGTTGATTACAGAATTCAGAGAAATATCTGGCAACGATTTTTTTAGAAATTAGTGATCTGGCAACCTTCGTGTCACGTGATTACAGAATTCAGAAAAAATATCTGGAGCGTGTACAGCAACTGTACACGCTCCAGTTACCGTTCACAGCAAACTGGAGCGTGTGCAGTTACTGCACACGCTCCGGTTTGCTGTGAACGGTAACTGCACACGCTCAATATTTCCGTGAGTGAGCTCACACGATCCAGTATCAAAATAATATGACCACCTACAGTCGCTCAAAGAAGTATCCGAACACTATGGTTGATTACAGAATTCAGAAAAATATCTGGCAACAATTTTTTTAGAAATTAGTGATCTGGCAACCTTCGTGTCACGTGACACGAGGGTTGCCAGATCACTAATTTCTAAAAAAAAAAATCGTTGTCAGATATTTTTTCTGAATTCTGTAATCAACCATAGTGTTCGGATACTTTATTGGGCGACTGTACATGCTTAGCATTTCATTTATTTTTTTTAATGCAGCCCACAATGAATTTCTCTTTTTTGCATTATCTGTCGGGAGAAAATAAATCCTGAGACCACTAGATTAATTTGAAAAGTGGTCAGAAGATTATAAGCTCTTTAATTTTGGACTTATTTTTATCCCAATTGTACATTGATCATAACATGACTAAATGCAGTATCGGGCTACGGTTAGGCCATACCTGCTTCAGTGAAATTGTGCCAAAGGTGAAGGCAGATATGTATATTATTGAAAGATCTGCGTGGGGGCGGGGGTGGCTAAGTCGGTAGCGCGCCAGGCTCGTAATCTGTAGTTCCCAGGTTGTAGTCCCAGCTGGGTCAGCGTTGAGATTTATCTCCGCAAAATTCCCCGCTCTGCCCACGGTCAGTAGGGGACACCGATGGGCTTGGAAAGGCCGCCGTCCGTCGGATGGGACGTTAAGCCGTGGCCCTCTGTGAGCGAGAGCCATACCCTGTACACGTTAAAGAACATGCTGGATGGCCTTGACGGTAGGCTACCATCTGTCTCCCAACAGCTGTTCCAGTGGGTCCCCTCCCCCAACCTTCTCTAAGCCTTCGGGGTCCATGTGACCTGGCCATTTAGCCCATGGTGTGCAAAAAAGTGCCGCTCAGAGGTAAAACAACCCAACAACCCATACTTCAGAGTGGTCATACATGTCTTGTCATACATATTGTGGATGTCCTCACAAAAATGGGACGGAGGTGGCTCAGTCGGTAGCGCGCCAGGCTCGTAATCTGGCGCACTGTAGTTCCCAGGTTCGAGTCCCAGATGGGTCAGCATTGAGATTTATCTCCGCAAAATTCCCCGCTCTGCCCACGGTCAGTAGGGGACACCGATGGGCTTGGAAAGGCCGCCGTCCGTCGGATGGGATGTTAAGCCGTGGCCTCGTGTGCGGGAGAGCCATACCCTGTGCACGTTAAAGAACACGCTGGATGGCCATGACGGGAGGCTACCATCTGTCTCCCAACAGCTGTTCCAGTGGATCCCCTCCCCCAACCTTCTCTGAGCCTTCGGGGTCCATGTGACCTGGCCATTTAGCCCATGGTGTGCAAAAAAAGTGCCGCTCAGAGGTAAAACAACCCAACCCAACTCTATCTGCGTGTCTCTCTTTTCGTCTGATTTTGGAAGCCAAAAATTATCGGTAAATCGTGTTAGACGCTCAAAATTTCTCAGAATCTTTCCGGTTGTCGTTCAAGTTGCACTGCCAAATTTCATGTCGAAATTCCAAAAGGAGGACTTTCTAGAAGAAATATATTTATCATGCTATTCCTACGGGAAACAGTAGTCGCTGCGATTGTTCCACTGTTGCCATTTATTGTTTTCTAACTGTGAACGTAAGAGTCATATCAGGTGTAAATCTGCTGTTGCCCTATCCCCACATTCCCAAAGGCATTATTTTAATACGTCCCATTGCAAAGAGGAACTCGTTTTTTTAACCAAATAAAGGACAGAGGAATAAGAGACAGACGAATAACCGACAGAGGAATAAGGGTCAGCGAAAACAGAGGATTGGATTGGATTGTTTTAACTCTGAGCGGCACTTTTTTGCACACCATGGGCTAAATGGTCAGGTCACATGGACCCCGAAGGCTCAGAGAAGGTTGGGGGAGGGGACCCACTGGAACAGCTGTTGGGAGATAGATGGTAGCGCCCCGTCAAGGCCATCCAGCGTGTTCTTTAACGTTGTTTTACCTCTGAGCAGCACTTTTTTGCACACCATGGGCTAAATGGCCAGGTCACATGGACCCCGAAGGCTCAGAGAAGGTTCGGGGAGGAGATCCACTGGAATAGCTGTTGGGAGACAGATGGTAGCCTCCCGTCAAGGCCATCCAGCGTGTTCTTTAACGTGCACAGGGTATGGCACTCTCCCACACACGGGGCCACGGCTTAACGTCCCATCCGACGGACGGTAGCCTTTTCAAGCACATCGGTGTCCCCTACTGACCGTGGACAGGGCGGGGAAATTTTGCGGAGATAAATCTCAACGCTGAGCAGCTGGGACTCGAACCTGGGAACTACAGATTACGAGCCTGGCGTGCTACCGACTGAGCCACCCCCGTCCGAAAACAGAGGAAATCTGCATAGGAAATTTGGAACCGTTTGTCCCATGGCCGAGTGGTTAGCACGCTTAGCTACTGATCTAAGGGACCTGGGTTCGAGCCCCGGGTTCAAGGCATGGCTGTTTGTGTCGTTTTTCTGCTGATGTCCTGTCATCCTCTCAGACCTTCTACTGTGGCATATAAACTGACAGGCTCCTGTCAGACCTCTGTGGCAAGCAGCTGCTTGAGGGGGGATTTATTTTTTTTATGTCGAGTATTTCGCAAATTGCAGGAAAACAATACCTACCGAAACGATAATAAAAATCCCGATAATTTGAATAGAAACGAAAATTAAAGTACGGGCTGGCCTCAGGTCCCGACAACATTTCTAATAGGATGCTGAAGCACCTCCCAAAAAAGGCCATCACTCATCTGTGTGATATTTTTAATTTCCTCCTCCGGCACCATATCTTACCGGAGGTTTGGAAGAATGTCTATGTCAGGTTGATAAATTAACCGGGTAAGGACCCTTCTTTTCCTATCAGTTATCGCCCCATCAGTCTGCTTTCATGTTTGGGAAAACTGTTTGAGCGAATTATATTCAACAGATTGGATGAATTCTTTTCCACTCATCCTGTATTACCAGATTCGCAATTTGGTTTCAGACGCAAGAGATCGACACAACATCAGGTCCTCAGAGCGGTCGAAACTATTGCTGCAGCACTAAACAGGAAAGAGACAGTTGCTGCCGTCTTTCTGGACGTGGCCAAGGCCTTTGACTGCATCTGGATGGACAGCCTTGATTTACAAACTAGCCAAGATAGGGATTCCTACGGGCCTTACCCGTATTCTCCAATCGTACCTCTCAAATTGAACTTTTCAAGTTCACATCAAATCCTCCATCTCTACTAAGAGAGTAATGGCCGCTGGAGTTCCGCAAGGCTCTCTCCTAGGCCCTACTCTCTTCGCATTGTATCTTTATGATATTCCAACATTTGATCGAATTGTCATAGCTCAATATGCAGACGATATTGCTCTCATCTCCCCTTCTCTGGGAGTTGAGTTTGCAATCAGGAGACTCCAGAATTTCCTGGATGTAATGGAATCCTGGTATGATAAATGGAAAGTGAAACTAAACACTGAAAAAAGTAACGCCATCCTTTTCAGTCCAAGAGAATTAATAACTTTCAAACTTTATTACTTTTGAATGAACCTATTACATGGCAAGATACTGTTAAATATTTAGGAGTTACCTTGCCCAAAAAGCTCAAGTGGGATCCCCACATACATGGGTTGGGTTGCTTTACCTCTGACCGGCAATTTTTTGCACACCATGGGCTAAATGGCCAGTTCACATGGACCCCGAAGGCTCAGAGAAGGTTGGGGGAGGGGACCCACTGGAACAGCTGTTGGGAGACAGATGGTAGCCTCCCGTCAAGGCCATCCAGCGTGTTCTTTAACGTGCACAGGGTATGGCTCTCCCGCACACGGTGCCACGGCTTAACGTTCCATCCGACAGACGGTGGCCTTTCCAAGTCCATCGGTGTCCCCTATTGACCGTGGGCAGGACGGGGAATTTTGCGGAGATAAATCTCAACTCTGACTCAGCTTGGACTCGAACCTGGGAACTACAGATTACGAGCCTGGCGCGCTACCGGCAGAGCAACCCCCGCCCCACCCCCACATACATGGAATCATCACTAAGGTGAATACTGTCAGATGTCAGCTGGGACCTCTTCTCAGACGAAATTCTGTTCTATCTATTGACCACAAGCTATTGCTTTATCACATGGTCATCAAACCCCATCATTTAATATGCTTCGCCAATTTGGGAGAACACAACTCCTACCAACATCCACAAGATCCAGGTCTTTCAAAATAAGATCTTGCGATGTGCGGTCGATACCCCATGGTTCGTAACTAATAAACAGCTACACAAAGACCTGGGTATCGACCACATCCATTCTTATATTAAGTTTATCTCGCGTGGTTTCTTCGAATCAGTTCGATCCAACACGCATGAGATTATATCTTGCTTTTTTGACTACAATCATGAAGTCTTGAGGGGAGGGGGTGGCTCAGTCGGTAGCGCGCCAGGCTCGTAATCTGTAGTTCCCAGGTTCGAGTCCCAGCTGGGTCAGCGTTGAGATTTATCTCCGCAAAATTCCCCGCCCTGCCCACGGTCAGTAGGGGACACCGATGGGCTTGGAAAGGCCGCCGTCCGTCGGATGGGACGTTAAGCCGTTGCCCCGTGTGCGGGAGAGCCATACCCTGTGCACGTTAAAGAACACGTTGGATGGCCTTGACGGGAGGCTACCATCTGTCTCCCAACAGCTGTTCCAGTGGGTCCCCTCCCCCAACATTCTCTGAGCCCTCGGGGTCCATGTGACCTGGCCATTTAGCCCATGGTGTGCAGAAAAGTGCTGCTCAGAGGTAAAACAATCAACCAACAATATACCTAGCAAACAGTAAATAATTGAGAATAATTCATACTAAATATATTTCGACAAGATGCATCCAAAATTTCATCTTGAAAGGTACATTTCGTTTAGTGGAGGAATCTCGTTCTGGATTAATTGTCCATGATCATGTGTTGTTTTACCTATGAGCGGTAGTTTTTTTTGCATACAATGAGCTTAATGGCCAGGTCACAAGGTGTGCACAATGTTTTCTGCACACCGAATGCTGAGAGAAGGTTATATGAGGGAATTCTCTTTCTCTGAGCTGGAACTTCTGTTGGGGGACAGATGGTAGCTTCCCGTCAAGACCATCCAGCATGTTCTTTAATGCGTACAGAGTATGGCTGTCCTGCACACGGCACCACGGGTCCATGAAATGCAAAGCGGATAACGGGGTCTAATTTTCCTTTAATCCCCTTACTCGCTTTGCAAATCATGGACTATTAATATAAAACAAGATCCTTTTACTAAATGAACTGCATCTTTCAAGACGAAATTTTGTGTGCATCACGAGGCTGTAAACAGGTGCAGAACTCTTGAGAACGGCTCCTTTTTCAAGCTGAGAAAGGTTCTTTCCACTGTCAGACGTGAAACGTAAAGATTGCGTTGTTTTACCTCTGAGCTGCACTTTTTTTGCACACCAATGGCTAAATGGCCAGGTCACATGGTCCCCGAAGGCTCAGAGAAGGTTGGGGGAGGGGACCCACTGGAACAGCTGCTGGGAGACAGATGGTAGCCTCCCATCAAGGCCATCCAGCGTGTTCTTTAACGTGCACAGGGTATGGCTCTCCCGCACACGGGACCACGGCTTAACGTCCCATCCGACAGACGGCGACCTTTCCAAGCCCATCGGTGTCCCCTACTGACCGTGGGCAAGGCGGGGAATTTTGCGGAGATAAATCTCAACGCTGACCCAGCTGGGACTCGCACCTGGGAACTACAAATTACAAGCCTGGCGCGCTACCGACTGAGCCACCCCCGCCCCTGCCCAGTAATGTGTTGGACCCCCTCTGGCTCTGATAGCTGCCGCCACCCGACGAGGCAAGGACTCCACAAGCTTTCGTAAATGTTCCACAGGTATGGCGACCCATGCATCCTCCAGAGCTGTCCACAGTTCTCTCAAGATCGTCGCTGATAGGACAGGGACCCGAACACTCTGCTCGACAGTATCCCAAAGATTATCGATGATATTTAAATCTGGGCTTCTAGTTGGCCAATTCATTATTTAAAAGTGATCAGAATGCTCCTGCAACCATGCAGTAAGTGCATGGTTGCAGGAGCATTCGGATCACTTTGAAATAATGATTGCAGTAACCATGCAACACCAAGAGTTTATCTTTCAAGGTAAACTCTTGGTGTTGCGCAGTACACTCGCTCAAAAAAATACCCGAACACTATGGCTGATTACAGAATTCAGAAAAAATATCTGGCAACGATGTTTTTTAGAAATTAATGATCTGGCAACCTTCGTGTTCAAAAAAAATATCTGGCAACGATTTTTTTTTTTTTAGAAATTAATGATCTGCCAACCTTCGTGTTCAGAAAAAATATCTGGCAACGATTTTTTTTTAGAAATTGATGATCTGGCAACCTTTGTGTCTGACACGAAGATTGCCAGATCATTAATTTAAAAAAAACGTTGCCAGATATTTTTTCTGAATTCTGCAATCAGCCATAGTGTTCGGATATTTTTTTGAGCGAGTGTATATGGTCTCTGCAGTTACGACTCACGCAAAGCAAATGCATAGTAGTCTCCCCAGTAGTCTCTTGCGCTACACAACTCATGTTACCCATATACCATCCCCCTATGCTCTTACACTATACACAGTCGTATCAGAATAATATGACCCTCAAGCAGCTGCTTGCCACAGAAGTTCTGACAGGAGTCTGTCAGTTAATATGCCACAGTAGAAGATCTGAATGGATGGCAGGACCTCAGCAGAAAAACGACACATACATCCATGCTTTATCCGGGGCTCGAACCCAGGTCCCTTAGATCAGTAGCCAAACTTGCTAAACACTCGGCCATGGGACGGCTATAATATGACCACCTACTTAATAATGGGAATGGGGGGCGGTCATATTATTCTGATACCACTGCATATAAATGCATAGTATCAGCTATGGTCTTACCAGATACCACCTGCGCTGCGTAATATGTGACCCACAGGTGTTATGCAAATGCATTCTCCACGATTTCCCCAATTGTCTCCTAACGCTACACCACTATCAGCCTCCATTTTCACAAGAAAACTCTCTAATTGCCATTCACGCTATGCAGATGCGTAGTATCTCAATGGTTTCCACAGTTGTCTGCTCACGATGCACTATCACTATCAGCCTCTATTTTTAAACTAAGAAACTCCCCAGTTGCCTTTCACACCAAACAAAAATATAGTCTCCCCAGTTGTCTGCTCAAGCTACACTGCCATTGCACCTTTTTCGATAAGAAATTTCCCAGTTGACGCTCTCTTTTTTACTGGAAATGCTACTCATCATGGTCTCCCCCGTTGCCATTCACTCTATGGAAATGCAGTCTCCCCATTTATCATTCATGCTATGAAAATATATGTCTCCCCATTTACCACTCACACTATGAAAATGCATTGTCTCCCCATTTACCACTCACACTACGAAAATGCATTGTCTCCCCATCTACCATTATGAAAACGCACAGTCTCCCCATTTACCACTCACACTATGAAAATGCATAATCTCCCCATTTACTACTCACACTATGAAAATGCATAATCTCCCCATTTACCACTCACACTATGAAAATGAATAATCTCCCCAGTTACCACTCACACTACGAAAACAGTCCCCCCAGTTGTCTGCTCACTCTACACCACCATCATCTGCATCCATTTTCACTAAAAAGTTGATGCGAAAGATGAAAAACAGACTCCATTTCTGTTCTTCCCTTCATTTTCGCCCATTCATCACTCCCGAAGAAGATGTAGTCACGCATCCCTCTCCAGAAGTCTTCATCTTCTTCCATCCATCGCAGTAACTGACTCCTCCCGCTCGGTTGCGCGGAGGCGAATCAACTCTTCCCAACAAGCCGCCGCAGTTGCCGCAACGTCCCCGCAAACCATTCCGCCTGGCCCGTGTCCCGCTAAATCTCGTTGCACAAGCGTTACTCGCTCGTGAATATTTTACTGCCCCAATAGATAATACGGGGCAGATACTATCTACGTCACCATGGCAACCGCTGTGGTACACGCTCGTTTCCTCCGGAGTGTTTCGTCGTCCGTCTAGCACGTCAAGCTAATGTTGTGACAGGGTCGCCAGAAGGTCGTCCGTAACGGGTCGTCTGAGTGACAGAACCATCGGCATGCGACGAGCCCAGCAGCAGGTCGTTCATCGTGAAACAGCGGTATCAGAGATAGCGAAAAAAAAAATCCGGATAAGACTCGCTTCAGCGAATGGCAAATTTTGCCAATCTCGTTATGTAGTTTTTTAGATATGCGCAGAATCGTTCAGCTGTATAATGTGACGTATGTTGCGAAATGGGAGTTAGCGATCAGACTATAAGAGATCAAGACTCCGTGGTTGCAACCAAAGAAGTAAAAAAAAAACTTGAATTAATGAGTTGTGGATCAATTGCTTGGAATCTCCACTGTTGATGAGATTTTCTTCGTTAACCCCGGCTGTGTCTTTGGTGAGAAAGGGAACAAATCTTGCTAAAGCCGCTGTCTATTGGGTGGATATTACGCCCTGGTCCACTGTGAAGTATGGGTTGTTGGGTTGTTTTACCTCTGAGCGGCACTTTTTTGCACACCATGTGCTAAATGGCCAGGTCACATGGACCCCGAAGGCGCAGAGAAGGTTGGGGGAGGGGACCCATTGGAACAGCTGTTGGGAGACAGATGGTAACCTCCCGTCAAGGTCATCCAGCGTGTTCTTTAACGTGCACAGGGTATGGCTCTCCCGCACACGGAGCCACAGCTTAACGTCCCATCCGACGGACGGCGGCCTTTCCAAACCCATCGGTGTCCCCTACTGACCGTAGGCAGGGCGGGGAATTTTGCGGAGATAAATCTCAACGCTGACCCAGCTGGGACTCGAACCTGGGAACTACAGATTACGAGCCTGGCGCGCTACCGACTGAGCCACCCCCGCCCCAGCTATCTAGATATGAAAAAACCCAAACTATTATAAGGATCATCATCATCAAACAAAATAAATGTTTCCTCTGGAAATGTTCGAGTCTTTCGACCCTCTCCTCCAGATGGCAAGGATGGATAATGCCAAGAAGCTGATGACGTTTATGTTACATAAGCATGATAAAAAATTCCTAAATCCTATGGAAAAGATTCGCATCATTTAAAAATTTGATTGTTTCATTGTAGCAATCTTTGCGAACAGTCAGATCTTCTTGTCCAAGTAAACTGTGCAGACTTAGTTCAAAGGATGTTTTCTGTTTGTAATCTTGCTATTAGGATGTTTCTCTGGATCGAGTAAGCAGTACAATTCAGCAAAACATGAATCACCGTTTCCTTTACGTTGCACGTCTGGCAATTGGGGGAAAGAACCTTTCTCATCTTGAAAAGTGAGTCGTTCAAGAGTGATGCACCTGTTCTGAGTCTGGTGATGCACACAAAATTTCTTCTTAAAGGTGCAGATCATTTAGTGGAAGGATCTTGTTCTCTGCTAATTGTCGATGAATGATCTTTCATTAAGCGATGACTTGGAAGTGATGTTGGAAGTTCTCCTTCAGCTTCTCTTCATTTAATTTAGAAACATATAAATTACCAATTTACAACTAAAGGTATTTTTTCATTGATAAGAACCAACTAATAAAAGGAATGTATATGTGAATTTATTAAAATTTTACGCTTTAAAATTCAACTGGAAGTTATTTATTTTAAAAAAAGTTAGTAATTTTTTGAAATATTATACAATATTTCAATAACAGAATTAAATAAATTATTTTATTTCATACTATTTTAAAATATATAGTAAGCATTTAAAATTTAGGCAAATGAAATCATTAAAACTGTAATTAATTTCTCTTCCATTTGTTCCTCCTTTCGTTGTATAGTTGTTCGAGCTTGGTCCTACCTAAGTGGCACTAGTTGGGCAATTCGAAGCTGGTGAGATATAAAAATTTCTTTTACAGTTTTTTGTCTGATTTACTCGTATTTTAGTTGGAATAATACCTTGAAAAAGGGGGCGGGGATGGCTCAGTCGGTAGCGCGCCAGGCTACTAATCTATAGTTCCCAGGTTCGAGTCCCAGCTGGGTCAGCGTTGAGATTTATCTCCGCAAAATTCCCCACCCTGACCACGGTCAGTAGGGGGACACCGATGGGCTTGGAAAGGCCGCCGTCCGTCGGATGGGACGTTAAGCCGTGGCCCCGTCTGCGGGAGAGCCATATCCTGTGCACGTTAAAGAACACGCTGGATGGCCTTGACGGGAGGCTACCATCTGTCTCCCAACAGCTGTTCCACTGGGTCCCCTCCCCCAACCTTCTCTGAGCCTTCGGGGTCCATGTGACATGGCCATTTAGTCCATGGTGTGCAAAAAAGTGCCGCTCAGAGGTAAAACAACCCAACGTTAAAGAACACGCTGGATGGCCTTGACGGGAGGCTACCATCTGTCTCCCAACAGCTGTTCCAGTGGGTCCCCTCCCCCAACCTTCTCTGAACCTTCGGGGTCCATGTGACCTGGCCATTTAGCCCATGGTGTGCAAAAAAGTGCCGCTCAGAGGTAAAACAACCCAACGTTAAAGAACACGCTGGATGGCCTTGATGGGAGGCTACCATCTGTCTCCCAACAGCTGTTCCAGTGGGTCCCCTCCCCCAACCTTCTCTGAGCCTTCGGGGTCCATGTGACATGCCATTTAGCCCATGGTGTGCAAAAAAGTGCCGCTCAGAGGTAAAACAACCCAACGTTAAAGAACACGCTGGATGGCCTTGACGGGAGGCTACCATCTGTCTCCCAACAGCTGTTCCAGTGGGTCCCCTCCCCCAACCTTCTCTGAGCCTTCGGGGTCCATGTGACCTGGCCATTTAGCCCATGGTGTGCAAAAAAGCGCCGCTCAGAGGTAAAACAACCTACCCCTTGAAAAAAAAAAAACTCATGCTATTCTGCTCACTTTCTCACCTTTTTGTCTCTGAACATTCAACGCTTATGTTTATATAATAATAATAAACACAATAAGCGAACGAAAACACTTATTTTTTGCGTTGGATGCGAACTAACGAAGTATTGGCATTTGAATTTTCCGAACAAACAGAAGTTTTAATTTCCACTGTTTGAAAGCGCTAAACGTGGAAAAATGGAGAAAATTTATCGACTATTTTAAACAGTAAATATATATATATAATGTATATATATAAAAATGTCAGGATAGAAATTTAAACTTTAAACTTTAAAAACCTTAAAAATTTTCCCATCGGCAAAAATGATTGGTCCCTTACCTCAAGGGGACTGATGAAACGTATTTTTTTTTTATTGTTGTTGTTTTAAGAAATGAATGGAAAAATATTTTTAATTGATTTGGTTATTTTGCTTCAGAGCGGCACTTTTTTTGCACACGATGGCCTAAATGCCCAGGTCACAAGGGCCCCGAAAGCTCAAAGAAGATTGTGAAAGGGGACCCACTGGGCAGCTCTTAGGAGACATATAGTAGCCTCCCGTCAAGGCCATCCAGCGTGTTCTTTAACGTGCACAGGATATGGCTCTCCCACACACGGGGGGGGGGGGGGAATGGATCAGTCTGTAGCGCGTCAGACTCGTAATCTGCAGTTCCCGGGTTCGAGTCTTACCTGGGCCAGCGTTGAGATTTATCTCCGAAAAAATCCCATCCCTTCCCTCGGTTGGATTGGGTTGTTTTACCTCTGAGCGGCACTTTTTTGCACACCATGGGCTAAATGGCCAGGTCACATGGACCCCGAAGGTTCAGAGAAGGTTGGAGGAGGAGACTCACTGGAACAACCGTTGGGAGACAGATGGGTAGCTTCTGGTCAAGGCATTCAGCGTGTTCTTTAACGTGCACAGGTTATGCCCACATGGAGCCACGGCTTAACGCCCCATCCGACGGACGGCGGCCTTTCCAAGTCCATCGGTGTCCCCTACTGACTGTGGGTAGAACGGGGACCCAGCTATGCCAGCGTTAAGATTTATCTCCACAAAACTCCCCGCCCTTCCCATGATCAGTAGGGAACATCGATCGGTTTGGAAAGGCCGCCGTCCATCGGATGGGATGTGAGCGGTGAGCGGGAGAGTAAAACCATGCCATTAAAACCATGCCATTTTTTTTTCACCATGGCTCGTGAGCGGGAGAGCCATATCTTGTGCACGTTAAAGAACATGCTGGATGGCCTTGATGGGAAGCTACCATCTGTCTCCTAACAGCTGTTCCAGTAGGTCCCCTCCTCCAAACTTCTCTGAGTCTTCGGGGTCCATGTGACCTGGGTTGGGTTGTTTTACCTCTGAGCGGCACTTTTTTGCACACCATGGGCTAAATGGCCAGGTCACATGGACCCCGAAGGCTCAGAGAAGGTTGGGGGAGGGAACCCACTGGAACAGCTGTTGAGAGACAGATGGTAGCCTCCCGTCAAGGCCATCCAGCGTGTTCTTTAACGTGCACAGGGTATGGCTCTCTCGCACACGGGGCCACGGCTTAACGTCCCATCCGACGGACGGCGGCCTTTCCAAGCCCATCGGTGTCCCCTACTGACCGTGGGCAGGGCGGGGAATTTTGCGGAGATAAATCTCAACGCTAACCCAGCTGGGACTCGAACCTGGGAACTACAGATTACGAGCCTGACGCGCTACCGACTGAGCCACCCCCGCCCCACCATGTGACCTGGCCATTTAGCCCATTGTGTACAAAAAATGTCGCTCAGAGGCAGGGCAACACAACGCAAGACGAACTTGATTTTAGAAATTTTATTTATAATACACAATATCAGTTAGTGCCAGATAAAAATGTTCACATTTATGTCGTATCTAAACCGCAGTTAAAATTGCAGTGGCACCATTTGGTGTTTGGATTTTAATTTTTTTTTTCCAATTTGTGATCAGATTGCAAAACTAGTATCTTATCTGCAAGTTATGACAGGACAAGCGACCATGCTATCCCTGGGCTCAAAACCGGATCCGACCCCAGCCTTTCAGCATCACTATGAAGCAAAGCGATACCATTACAGAACAAAGGGTTGGGTTGTTTTAACTCTGAGCGGCACTTTTTTGTACACCATGGGCTAAATGGCCGGGTCACATGGACCCCGAAGGCTCAGAGAAGGTTGGGGGAGGGGACCCACTGGAACAGCTGTTGGGAGACAGATGGTAGCCTCCCGTCAAGGCCATCCAGCGTGTTCTTTAACGTTGGGTTGTTTTACCTCTGAGCGGCACTTTTTTGCACACCATGGGCTAAATGGCCAGGTCACATGGACCCCGAAGGCTCAGAGAAGGTTGGGGGAAGGGACCCACTGGAACAGCTGTTGGGAGATAGATGGTAGCCTCCCGTCAAGGCCATCCAGCGTGTTCTTTAATGTGCACAGGGTATGGCTCTCCCACACACCGAACCACGGCTTAACGTCCCATCTGACGGACGGCGGCCTTTCCAAGCCCATCGGTGTCCCCTACTGACCGTGGGCATGGCGGGGAATTTTTGCGGAGATAAATCTCAACGCTGACCCAGCTGGGGCTCGAACCTGGGAACTACAGATTACGAGCCTGGCGCGTTACCGACTGAGCCACCCCCGCCCCACAGAACAAAGGAAGAGCAATTGTAGAGTTGTATTTTTTCCTTTAAATATATCCGATATGGATTATTGTCATATACGAAATTTCATACATTATATTTAGCATTCCTATGTACATTTCAATTTGGTTTGGGGAAAAGCTAATGAGGTTTAAATGTTTTTTCAAAAATTTTCGTATTTTTTTTTATGTCATTCTTTAAAGATAGATTTGGGTTGTTATACCTCTGAGCTGTACTTTTTTTGCACACCATGGGCTAAATGGCCAGGTCACAAGGACTCCAAAGGCTCAGAGAAGGTTGGGAGAGGGGACCCACTGGATCAGCTGTTGGGAGACAGATGGTAGCCTCCCGTCAAGGCTATCTAGCGTGTTCTTTAAAGTGCGTAAGGTATGGCTCTCCCACAAAAGAACCTGGCGCGCTACCGACAGGGCCACCCACGCTCCTTTTAAAATACATTTAAATAATAAAAATAAATAAAATAAATACCCCCTCAAGCAGCTGCTTGCCACAGAGGTCTGACAGGAGCCTGTCAGTTTATGTGCCATAGTAGAAGGTCTGAGAGAATGGCAGGACCTCAGCAGAAATACAACACGAACATCCATGCCTTACCCGGGGCTCGAACCCAGGTCCCTTAGATCAGTAGCCAAGTGCGCTAACCACTCGGCCATGGGACGGCTATTTAAATAATAAGATTCTTATATATTTTTATTTATTTAAGCTATTGGTAATAAAATTTGCTTTTTACTCTTCTGTCATAAAACAACTACCGGTAGAAATATTAACAAAAATATTTACAGATCTTTTTTATTCTTAGTCTAGCTCCAGCTTGTCATGACTTTACGTTGATGACATTGTTCTACTTTCTTCATCCATGAGCTGCAGCCTAGCTATCAAAAGGCTGCAGCTTAAGTTGGACAAAGTAGAACGGTGGTACTTCAAATGGAAAATCAAGATTAACCCAGATAAAAGCCAGTCAGTTTTCTTCTCTAGAAAGAAGATTGTTGATCCTGATTCTCCTAAAATGTTTGGAGTTGAAACATCGTGGACATCAAACGGTGAAATACCTTGGTGTCATTCTACATAAAAAAACTTTGTTGGAATGCGCATATTGATCATGTGCTCTCAAAGGCTCCAATCATCAGATGTTAACTTGCACCCCTGATAGGGTGGAACTCGAAACTGCCTCCAGAAAAGAAATTATTTCTTTATAAGACTCAGTTTATAAAGGCTCTTTATAAGACTCTTTATAAGACTCTCTTGCCGCGAAGGGTAAGGTGGCCTTCAAGAGAGGCTTCCAGCTGTCTCCTAATTGCTGATCATTCCACAGCCAAAACCAGCCAGATCTCTTTAATCTGCAGCCAATCGCTTTACTAAATAACCAGACCCACATCTCTTTACTCCACATACAGTCACAGATTCGTTTACTCTGCAGCTTGAGCAGATTTATGTATGTACTGTGCAGTCATAACCAAGTCTTTTTACTCTGCAGACATACCCATCTTCCTTTACTTTGGAGACATCTCCAAATCCCTTTACTCCACAGATATACCCATATTCCTTTCTCACACTGCCATAACCAAGCCCTTTTTATACCTCAGCCAGACAGATTCTTCACTCTGCAGCTAGGACTATTTACTCTACTATCAAACCTTGAACACTTAACTCCACAGCCAAACATTTGCTCTGCAGTCATGACCAAGTCCTTTTACTCCGTAGCCAGACCAAGACATTTTTACTTCAAGGCCAGATCCTTTTATTTAGAGCCAGAATCAGAGACCTTTATCTTATAGCAAGAAAAGCTCCCTTCATCCAAGAGAGATATTTTTTACCCCAACACAGATCCAAATACCCTTACTCCAACACAGATCCAAATACCCTTACTCCAACACAGATCCAAATGTCTTTACTCCAACACAAATCCAAATACCTTTACTCCACCGCAACCAGAATTTTTAACCCCAAAAACATACCCAGTCCCTTTGCTGAACAACCAAACTGGGCTATGCAGTCTTAACGAAGTCTTTTAACTCCGCATCCAAACCTAGAAACTCCAGAGCCAAAAACAGAATCCCTTCACTCTGCGGTCTTATCAGTCTTTTTTACTCTGCAACTGTAACCAACTCTTTTTATTCTACAAACATAACTAAGTTTTTTTACTCTGCAACCATAACTAGATCTGTTTACTCCGTAGCCATAACCAAGTCTTTTTTTATTCTGCACCTAAAACCAAATCACTTTCTTTGCAGCCATGATTAAAATTCCTTTACTTCACGGCCAGGCCTAGATCACTTTACTCCTCAGGAAGAACCAAATTTCTTTTCTTCACAACCCAACTCTAATTTCTTTACTCCGAAAATAATCCAGATCTCTGTCTAGCAGGTAAACCGCTCGGTCACTCTTTTTACCTAATCAACTCTAAGTGAATTGTGTAGAACGCCTAGCATCTTCCAATAGGTTAGAAACCACTCCAAAAAATATCCTTCGACTCCTAAGCATCGTCTTTAAGAATCCTCTTTTTTTCGTGACCTCTAGCTGCTTCGGAAAGCCGCGATAAAGGTCGGTTTGAACCACCAATTTCGGAAATAGAATGGAATCGTGAGAGAGAGAGTATATAACTCCCCCCCCCACACACACACCCCCTTCCACTACCACCACCACCACTTTTCCTATGAATCTTCTTCGCTGCGTTCCGCATCGACCAATTTCCCGTTCCAATTCCTTCTGCCATAGCTCAGCTCCAAAACGTTCAAAACAGTCTTCCAGCTGAATCGATCCTAAAAGAGATGTGATGTAACGAAGGTTTGCAACCCGACTGGAGTGAAATAGTTTCCTGTTGTATCGTTCAGCAGCTGTTGACTGGGTTGATTTAGTTGTTTCTTCTGTTTTTCACAGTCTATTTTCTTAGTGCACGATGAAGTAAAATAAACAATCAAGTCACAACAACCCTAAAAGAAGTTGTGAAATCAAGGAAGGGAGATTATTATAATGTACATTTGAAAAAAAGTACTTATTTCTCGCATAAGTTGGGTTGTTTTACCTCTGAGCGGCACTTTTTGCACACCATGGGCTAAATGGCCAGGTCAAATGGACCACGAAGGCTCAGAGAAGGTTGGGGAAGGGGACCCACTGGAACAGCTGTTGGGAGACAGATGGTAGCCTCCCGTCAAGGCCATACAGCGTGTTCTTTAAAGTGCACAGGGTATGGCTCTCCCGCACACGGAGCCACGGCTTAACGTCCCATCCGACGGACGGCGGCCTTTTCAAGCCCATCGGTGTCTCCTACTGACCGTGGGCAGGGCGGGGAATTTTGCGGAGATAAATCTCAACGTTGACCCAGCTGGGACTCGAACCTGGGAACTACAGATTACGAGCCTGGCGCGCTACCGTCTAAGCCACCCCCGCCCCCACAACAACCCTAAAAGAAGTTGTTAAATCAAGGAAGGGAGATTATTATAATGTAAATTTGAAAAAAAGTACTTATTTCTCGCATAAGGTGTTGAACTATTTGCTCTGGCGGAATTACATCTGCGAGTTGCAAGAACTCATATGGGTGTGGCCTTTTTTAATTTGTTGATTTTCTTTCCTTTCATCTTCAGATTTGCACCTAAGGGAAATCCCTCTGAAAATTTGCACCTAAGGGTAATCAGGGTCGAGATGTCGGAAAAATTCTGAAATTTGACTTCCAACGTGTCCTTCAGGGTCAAATGGAGATTATGTAGAGGTCAAACCTTAATCTTCGAGTGCTAGAAAAGTGAAAATTAATGTCTGGTGGTTTTTCGGGTTCTAGATCTTAGAAATGTTATGAAATTTCAGATGCGTTGGGTCCTTCAAGGTCAAAGGTCAAATATAGATCTACTGGTATTAGAGGGCTAAAATTTGGAGTCTTGTGGTATTTTGGGTCGTAGATCTCAGAAATTATGCCACATTCTGCATGTGATGTGTCCTTCGAAGTCAAAGGTCAAATCCTGATCTACTGGTGTTAGAGAGCTAAAATTTAGTGTCTAGTGGTATTTTGGGTCGTAGATCTCAGAAATTATGCACATTCTGCATGTGATGTGTCCTTCGAGGTCAAAGGTCAAATATTGATCTACTGGTGTTAGAGAGCTAAAATTTGGTGTCTAGTGGTATTTTGGGTCGTAGATCTCAGAAATTATGCACATTCTGCATGTGATGTGTCCTTCGAAGTCAAAGGTCAAATACTGATCTACTGGTGTTAGAGAGCTAAAATTTAGTGTCTAGTGGTATTTTGGGTCGTAGATCTCAGAAATTATGCACATTCTGCATGTGATGTGTCCTTCGAGGTCAAAGGTCAAATCCTGATCTACTGGTGTTAGAGAGCTAAAATTTGGTGTCTAGTGGTATTTTGGGTCGTAGATCTCAGAAATTATGCACATTCTGCATGTGATGTGTCCTTCGAAGTCAAAGGTCAAATACTGATCTACTGGTGTTAGAGAGCTAAAATTTAGTGTCTAGTGGTATTTTGGGTCGTAGATCTCAGAAATTATGCACATTCTGCATGTGATGTGTCCTTCGAGGTCAAAGGTCAAATATTGATCTACTGGTGTTAGAGAGCTAAAATTTGGTGTCTAGTGGTATTTTGGGTCGTAGATCTCAGAAATTATGCCACATTCTGCATGTGATGTGTCCTTCGAGGTCAAAGGTCAAGTATATATCTACTGGTGTTAGAGAGCTAACATTTGGTGTTTAGTGGTATTTTGGGTCGTAGATCTCAGAAATTATGCCACATTATGCATATGATGTGTCCTTCGAGGTCAAAGGTGAAATATAAATCTACTGGTGTTAGAGGGCTAAAATTTGGTTCTAGCAATATTTTGGGTCGTAGATCTGAGAAATTATGCCACATTCTGGGTGCGATGGGTCCTTCGATGCCAGAGGTCAAATATAGATTTCCTGGTGTTAGAAGGCTAAAATTTCGTGTCTGATGCTATTTTGGGTTGTAGATCTCAGAATTTATGCCACATTCTGGATACGATGAGTCTTTCGAGGTCAAAGGTCAAATTTCGGCATCCCAGAATTGGAGAGCTAAATATTGGTGAATAGGGCTGAGAGTATTCTTGGCAGTAGAAGTCAAAATAAAAATTTTTCAGATTTGGTGTCGTGTTCAAGGTCAAACAAGGATCGGATTGAGAGGCTAGATATCAAGAAGTGCTGAATGCACCGATTGATTCGTAGTTTGTAATATATTGGAAGGAACCGCCTATGAACAATGTTCCCTTGAGCATTTCTTTCAAAGCATGTTTCCCCTATTGGATATGAAAGCCCAAATATGCAGATTAGTCTTAAGGATCCAACAAATTAAGAGGAGGGAAATATTTCAACATTGTTATAGCACCTTGAAAGATATTTCGCAGTGCTTTGTTTCAAAAAGTATTTTAGAAAACCTGTTATGTAGTTGTATCAAAGGAAAAGCAGTTATTGTAAAAATTTAGGTAAAGTATAACTCAAAAACCAGTTAATAGATTTGTTAAGTATTACTCTTTTTCACGTTTGTGGGAAACGGGTTGGGTTTTTTAACCTCTTAGCAGTACTTTTCTGCACACAATAGGCTAAATTGTCAGGTCACAAGAACCCCGAAGTCTCAGAGAAGGTTGTGGAAGAGGGCCCTGGAACAGCTGTTGGGATACGGATGATAACCTCCCATCGAGGCCATCCAGCGTGTTCTTTAACGTGCACAGGGTATGGCTCTCCCGCACATGGGGTCACGGCTTAACGTCCCATCTGACGGACGGCGGCCTTTCCAAGCCCATCGGTGTCCCCTACTGACCGTGGGCAGGGTGGGGAGTTTTGCGGAGATAAATCTCAACGCTGACCCAGCTGGGACTCGAACCTGGGAATTACAGATTATGAACGCTATTTATGCATGCTATTGACTGAGCCAGGCCCCCCAAGCCCTGCCCCCACGTTTGTGGAAAGACCCTGCCTTAACAACAATATTAGAATAGTGCATTGGCTCAAATGGTAGTGCATCAAGTTCGCAATCCGCAGCCCAGTTCGAGTTCCACCTGTGCCAGCCTGGTCCCCTCATTGGAGGCTAATTTCACCATGTTCTTACATCTTGAACCTTCCCAGCCAGCATTTCGATACATCTGTAACCCCCCCCCCCCCCCCCCCCCCGCCGTTCTGCCCTCAGTCAGTAGGGAATTTTGATTGCTTTGTCTTGTCATACATATTGTGGATGTCCTCACAAAAATGGGACGGAGGTGGCTCAATCGGTAGCGTGCCTGGCTCGTAATCTCTAGTTCCCACGTTCGAGTCCCAGCTGGGTCAGCATTGAGATCTATCTCCGTAAAACTCCCCGCCCTGCCCACGGTCAGTAGGGGACACCGATGGGCTTGGAAAGGCCGCCGTCCGTCGGATGGGACGTTAAGCCGTGGCCCCGTGTGCGGGAGAGCCATACCCTTTGCACGTTAAAGAACACGCTGGATGGTCTTGACGGGAGGCTACCATCTGTCTCCCAACAGCTGTTCCAGTGGGTCCCCTCCCCCAACCTTCTCTGAGCCTTCGGGGTCCATGTGACCTGGCCATTTAGCCCATGGTGTGCAAAAAAATGCCGCTCAGAGGTAAAACAACCCAACCCAAGTTAAAAAAAAATAAACGAAAAACTTTATTCTCTTTGAAAACGCGAGTACCATTCGTCCTAGTCTATCTCCGTAAAACTCCCCACCCTGCCCACAGTCAGTAGGGGACACCGATGGGCTTGGAAAGGCCGCCGTCCGTCGGATGGGACGTTAAGCCGTGGCCCCGTGTGCGGGAGAGAGCCATACCCTTTGCACGTTAAAGAACACGCTGGATGGCCTTGACGGGAGGCTACCACTGTCTCCCAACAGCTGTTCCAGTGGGTCCCCTCCCTCAACCTTCTCTGAGCCTTCGGGGTCCATGTGACTGGCCATTTAGCCCATGGTGTGCAAAACAGTGCCGCTCAGAGGTAAAACAACCCAACCCTTACAAAAATGATTGTTCAAATCCGGATACATCAAGAAAAAAAACGATGTTCTCACTTTCAGACCATAAAGCGAACCTTGAGTATCCCATCAATTCAAATTGAAAATAATAATACTCCCCGAAATTAATCAACTTGTTGGGTTGGGTTGTTTTACCACTGAGCGGCACTTTTTTGCACACCATGGGCTAAATGGCCAGGTCACATGGACCCCGAAGGCTCAGAAAAGGTTGGGGGAGGGGACCCACTGGAACAGCTGTTGGGAGACAGATGGTAGCCCCCCCGTCAAGGCCATCCAGTGTGGTCTTTAACGTTGGGTTGTTTTACCTCTGAGCGGCACTTTTTTGCACACCATGGACTAAATGGCCAGGTCACATGGACCCCGAAGGCTCAGAGAAGGTTGGGGGAGGGGACCCACTGGAACAGCTGTTGGGAGACAGATGGTAGCCTCCCGTCAAGGCCATCCAGCGTGTTCTTTAACGTGCACAGGGTATGGCTCTCCCACACACGGGCCACGGATTAACGTCCCATCCGACGGACGGCGGCCTTTCCAAGCCCATCGGTGTCCCCTACTGACCGTGGGCAGAGCGGGGAATCAGTCAACTTGTTGGGACGATATGAGGAAAAACAGTTTTCACAAACACAAATAAATGACGAGTGAAAAGCAATAGAAAGATTAGTAATAAAACAAATTCACAGCGACAAGCAAACAAGTGGCCTTGCATCATGTGTCAGAAAATACATTTACTTCAAAATCTCCATGGTACAAACCAGAGATGAGTTCAGACTCAATTCAATAGGGGACACCGATGGGTTTGGAAAAGCCGCCATCCGTCGGATGGGATGTTAAGCCGTGGCTCCGTGTGTGGTAGAGCCATACCCTGTGCACGTTAAAGAACACGCTGGATGGCCTTGACGGGAGGCTACAATTTGTAGCTGTTCCAGTGGGTCCCCTCCCCCAAACTTATCTCAGCCTTGGGGGTCCATGTGACCTGGCCATTTAGCCCACGGTGTGCAAAAAAAGAGTCGTTCAGAGGCAAAACAATCCAACCTAACTCATACTCAATTTTTCGATCCCGAACCCTTCTTTAAAGTTGGGTTGGGTTGTTTTACTTCTGAGCGGCACTTTTTTGCACACCACGGGTTAAATGGCCAGGTCACATGGACCCCGAAGGCTCAGAAAAGGTTGGGGGAGGTGACCCACTGGAACAGCTGTTGGGAGACAGATGGTAGCCTCCCGTCAAGGCCATCCAGCGTGTTCTTTAACGTGCACAGGGTATGGCTCTCCCGCACACGGGGCCACGGCTTAACGCCCCATCCGATGGACGGCGGCCTTTCCAAGCCCATCGGTGTCCCCTACTGACCGTGGGCAGGGCGGGGAATTTTGCGGAGATAAATCTCAACGCTGACCCAGCTGGTGCTCGAACCTGGGAACTACAGATTACGAGCCTGGCGCGCTACCGACTGAGTCACCCCCGACCCTGGTTGCTACAAATAAAATAACTTAAACCTACCTAGCTCCATTAGTGTTGCAGCTCGATGCTCCACTTTATCAACGAAGACGTTCCCAGATGCTCTGCGCATAAAATCACAAGTTCTGACGTCACGGTATTCGATTTCAGACATCACCTCTCTTACGTTATTTTTTCGATGATTTTAAAGAGCAAAAAATGGATCGACTGGAATGGACGACTGACGGATTCTATTTTTAGCAACTGCTTTTGAATGTCGCTCGTGAAAAAACAAACACATCACATAGAAAAAAAAAGGACGACCTTGGGAAAATCTCAAAGCCAAATGTTGTTTCCCGCTTCTTCAACTTCGCCAAGATGGATGACAAACGACCAGATGCCCTGTCACCTATGTGGAAAACTTAGTCTTCCCACCGAACAATAAGAACTTAATTGCTTAACTTTTAATCGAAGCAAGGCAGGGCCGACCGAAACAGGGTTGTGGGTTGTTTTACCTCTGAGCGGCACTTTTTTGCACACCATGGGCTAAATGGCCAAGTCACAAGGACCCCGAAGGCTCAGAGAAGGTTGGGGGAGGGGACCCACTGGAATAGCTGTTGGGAGACAGATGGTAGCCTCCCGTCAAGGCCATTTAGCGTGTTTTTTAACGTGCACAGGGTATGGCTCTCCCGCACACGGGGCCACGGCTTAACGTCCCATCCGACGGACAGAGGCCTTTCCAAGCCCATCGGTGTCCCCTACTGACCGTGGGCAGGCCGGGGAATTTTCCGGAGATAAATCTCAACGCTGACCCAGCTGGGACTCGAACCTAGGAACTACAGATTACGAGCCTGGCGAGCTACCGACTGAGCCACCCCCGCCCCGACCGAAACAGAGCCTCCAAATTATATCAAGCCTAGACATTGCAGTAACAATAGATTTTGAAATATCTGAATGTTACCGCTAAAGTGCAGAAATCAGTTATTCTACAGATTATCTAGGTATTGTGCAGATTAACTAGGGTGATCCGTTAACGTGCGGAAAATTGTTTCATTTCTCAAATTACCTAGGTAATCTGCAAATTACCTGGATAATCTGCACATTACCTACTAGGCACTCGTTAAAGTGAAAATGAGATCTTTGCTGGAACAACAGGAACGTTTCTGTACGCTTAAATTAACATAATGTTATTTATCTAGTGTCCGAGAGTAGAGTTGAAACCAGGGTCATCCCTCTGTCAACATGAATCAGTCGTCCGAATTATAAAAAACGCCCCCAAAATGAGCAGGCCAAGTGAGAACGAATCATTTTAGTGATTCGTTATCAAGAATGAATCACTTTACCGATTCGTTCTCACTTGGCCTCCGCTCATCCGGGGCGTTTTTTATAATGCGGACGAGTGAATCACGTGACACGAAGATTCATATTCAAGAGATTCACCACTATGAGAGAAACAAACTTTTGAACTTTAACGATACGGAAGCCGTTAATGTGCACATTACCTAGGTAAAATGCGGAAAACTCTTGATTCCGCACGTTAACGGAGCAAATCAGTTAATCTGCAGATTAGCTAGATAACGTGCACATTAACAACTTTCGAGTTTTAGCGGTAACATATATATATATATATTAATATAATTTCTTTATTAAAAAATGTAAACCGGTGGTTTTTTGTTTTAAAAAATTATTAATAAATTTTAAAATATTCATAATGTATTGAAATCACTTAAAAATAATAAATTATTTTACTTTAGAATATTCGATAATAAATAGAATTTAACTTTTACATAAACTGAATCACAATTTTTTTGTATGTTTAATTTTTCTCCTTTTTTTTTTTAGCTTCTTTGGTTCAACGGCTGTCCAAGGCCTAGTGTATATAGGTGACCCTAGTGTAAGATCACCTACAGGTAACTAGACCATGAGAACTGTCGAACATAAATGAAAAGGGAAAACAGAAGAAAAGAAAATATATATAGATTTCAACAATTTGGAATTTAATTATGAACTGCTTAATTAAAAAAATTAAAAATAAATATTTTCTTTATAAAAATCTATTAAAATATATTAAAAATTTTAAAAGTGATGACTAACTTTTGAAATAAGAAATAACAACCAGCTAAATTCTTAAAACTAAAATATAGAAATTATATATATATATATGCAAATTAATAATTATAAACTCACCGCCTAATTGCGAAAATCCAGTTATGATCTTTGATGTCTGAAGAGTAGAAAAAGAAATCGGAAATAGGGAGTTGCAATAGACCCAACTTCCTGGAGTGAATTAGGTAATTGAAAAAAGCAAAGTAGACAAAGACAGAGTTTACTTCCGTTAGTGAACTTTGCAGACTAGTTAAATCTTTTATTGAACATGTAGGTATGTTCATCAGCTGTAAAAGTGATACCCCCTAGAGATTTTTTTCTATATTCTTCTTTGTAAAATACGGTTTTTAGATACAAATTTAACTGCTAACTTGCAGACAAATAATTCTTAGACAATTTCGTTAATTAATGCAAATACTTTACTTTAGTTTAAAAAAAAATGTTAGTATTGACTTTAGCAACCAGTCTAATAGCAACACCCACTGAAACTGATGATTGCCGTGAGATAAGAAATGATTATGTTTGTGTATCAAATTAACAGTATTTGCTAAGTGCGGTGTGTAGTCGCTCAAAAAAGCATCCGAACACTATGGTTGATTACAGAATTCAGAAAAAATATCTAGCAACGATTTTTTATAGAAATTAGTGATCTGGCAACCTTCGTGTCACGTGATTACAGAATTCAGGAAAAATATCTGGAGCGTGTACACTTGCCGAACCATAGTGTTCGGATACTTTTTTGAGCGACTGTACTATAAAAAGAATTAATTTATTTACTCCTAGTTTTGCGAAATTCTCAATAATTTTTTCCCCTCACCCTCTAGGAGATTTATGCATTTCTTCAATTGGTTTAGCATTTATCATTTCATTGTTTACTTCTAAATATTTTGCAATTTTTAATATTCACCTCCTCACCTTTAGGGGCGGGGGTGGCTCAGTCGGTAGCGCGCCAGGCTCGTAATCTGTAGTTCCCAGGTTTGAGTCCCAGCTGGGTCAGCGTTGAGATTTATCTCCGCAAATTTCCCCGCCCTGTCCACGGTCAGTAGGGGACACCGATGGGCTTGAAAAGGCTACCGTCCGTCGGATGGGACGTTAAGCCGTGGCCCCGTGTGCCGGAGAGCCATACCCTGTGCACGTTAAAATTACGCTGGATGGCCTTGACGGGAGGCTACCATCTGTCTCCCAACAGCTGTTCCAGTGGATCACCTCCCTCAACCTTCTCTGAGCCTTCGGGGTCCATGTGACCTGGCCATTTAGCCCATGGTGTGCAAAAAAGTGCCGCTCAGAGGTAAAACAACCCAACAAAAAAAAATTGAATGAAAATTATTCCTCAACAAAAATGTAAAAAACGGAAAATGCACTTGCCGAATTTTGCACTAAATTAAAACAAACGTAGTTAAAATTGAATCGTTGTATCCTTTCTATTAACAATTTCAAAAAACAATAAGGAACTTTTAAATATTCTGATGTGGACAGTAGTTTTAAAAAAATTTCTCGTGAAATATCATTTTTTAACTAAAAACAAATAAATAAAATTTCGGGTAAAAACTATGTATCGTTCACGATGTCAAACAAACCAAAATTACGATAGTGCGAAAATTATCATCTTTTACAAGCTTAAGTAATTTTTCATAAACATTTATATTAAAAATAATTAACGCGATTATACTTGGAAAAGAAATGCATAAAACTAACAAAATGAGTGATTCATTTATAAAATATATGCTAAATCTCATTAAAGAAATTCATAAAGCTTCTAAAGATGAGGAGGTGAATATTAAAAATTGCAAAATATTTAGAAGTAAACAATGAAATGATAAATGCTAAACCAATTGGGTTGGGTTCGGTTGTTTTACCTCTGAGCGGAAATTTTTTGCACACCATGGGCTAAATGGGCAGGTCACATGGACCCCGAAAGTTCAGAGAAGGTTGGGGGAGGGGACCCACTGGAACAGCTGTTGGGAGACAGATGGTAGCCTCCCGTCAAGGCCATCCAGCGTGTTCTTTAACGTGCACAGGGTATGGCTCTCTCCCGCACACGGAGCCACGGCTTAACGTCCCATCCGACGGACGGTGGCCTTTCCAAGCCCATCGGTGTCCCCTACTGACCGTGGTCAGGGTGGGGAATTTTGCGGAGATAAATCTGAACGCTGACCCAGCTGGGACTCGAACCTGGGAACTACAGATTACGAGCCTGGCGCGCTACCGACTGAGCCACCCCGCGCCATTTCTATTCAAAGATTGATAAATTGCATCTGCGTTAAAAATTGTTCATTTCAAACCATCGGAAATAATTTTCCTTTCAACTTCATTCAAATGAAGTGATGTGCGGAAATAAACAGCAGCGAGCAAAGCAGCGAATGCCCAGTGTGTGTGACGTCAAAAACGGGGTGGTGGGCTTGTTCTTTCTAGGAGGTATTGGTACAATACACTAAGGTTGCCAGATCACTAATTTCTAAAAAAACTTTGCCATATATAATTTTTCTGAATTCTGAAATCATCCATAGTGTTCGGATACTTTTTTGAGCGACTGTACATCAATAAGAAATATGGCTTCGTTCAGTTGGATTACTTTACTTCTGAACAGCACACAATGGGCTAAGTGGCTAGGTCACAAGGACCCCGAGGCTCAGAGAATGTTGAGGGGAGGGGACAATACTACCTTGACTATGAAGGCCATGACAGTTCCTTGATGACGTCACGTATGGCGGAAGTTGTTCTCAAATTTTGATATTTAATATTACTGCAGTTTGCTCTAATTTATACCTTAAAAGTGATGGAACAATAATTTATTACAATAATTAATGTAAACAGTAATCAAATATGTATTCAATTAGGGGCGGGTGTGGCTCAGTCGGTAGCGCGCCAGGCTCGTAATCTGTAGTTCCCAGGTTCGAGTCCCAGCTGGGTCAGCGTTGAGATTTATCTCCGCAAAATTCCCCGCCTTGCCCACGGTCAGTAGGGGACACCGATGGGCTTGGGAAGGCCACCGTCCGTCGGATGGGACGTTAAGCCGTGGACCCGTTTGCGGGAGAGCCATACCCTGTGCACGTTAAAGAACACAGAGGTAAAACAACCCAACTCATTCTTTCAAAGAAATTTATAAATGTTGCCAGCCTTTAAATAAGAAATCAAGACAGTTTTCTCTCCTTACTAATTATTCGTTTCGTATTTCTTGTTTTCGAATCAAAAGCATTTACATTTTACAACAGAAGGTATACACATATTCCTGTTGAAATTGATTTCGAACATATTCATGCATTTGCATTAATGCCTAAGTGCTTAGACATAAATATTGGGGAAGTTCTGCGTTAGGACAATGAGAAGCCAATGTAAAAAAAAATCAATAAATTGAAGAATAAAATTTTAATTGGAATCACACTGAAGATAAAGTAAAGATTTAAATCAGTTGTTCTGTTTTTCAAATCGCTGTACACGTCATACTGCGTTCGCTTCTTCAGAGCAGATAAAGTGCTGGATCGCTTCTTCAGGGCAGATCCAGTGAAGGGTTCACTTCTTCATGGCACGGCCAGTGCTGGGTTCACTTCTTCATGGCAACGGCCAGTGCTGGGTTCACTTCTTCTTGGCACGACCAGTACTGGGTTCACTTCTTCATGGCACGACCAGTACTGGGTTCACTTCTTTATGGCATGGCCAGTGATGTGTTCACTTATTCACGGCCAGTGCTGGGTTCACTTCTTCAGGGCACAGCCAGTGATGTGTTCACTTCTTCACGGCCAATACTGGGTTCACTTCTTCATGGCACTGCAGGTGCTGGGTTCACTTCTTCATGGCACGACCAGTGCTGGGTTCACTTCTTCATGGCACGGCTAGTGCTGGGTTCACTTCTTCACGGCATGACCAGTACTGGGTTCACTTCTTCAGGGCACAGCCAGTGATGTGTTCACTTCTTCACGGCCAATACTGGGTTCACTTCTTCATGGCACGGCCAGTGCTGGGTTCACTTCTTCATGGCACGACCAGTGCTGGGTTCACTTCTTCATGGCACGACCAGTGCTGGGTTCACTTCTTCACGGCACAGCCAGTGATGTGTTCACTTCTTCATGGCACGGCCAGTGCTGGGTTCACTTCTTCATGGCACGAGCAGTACTGGGTTCACTTCTTCAGGGCACAGCCAGTGATGTGTTCACTTCTTCACGGCACAGCCAATACTGGGTTCACTTCTTCATGGCACGGCCAGTGCTGGGTTCACTTCTTCATGGCACGACCAGTGCTGGGTTCACTTCTTCATGGCACGACCAGTGCTGGGTTCACTTCTTCGTGGCACGACCAGTACTGGGTTCACTTCTTCGTGGCACGGCAAGTGATGTGTTCACTTCTTCATGGCATGACCAGTGCTGGGTTCACTTCTTCGTGGCACGACCAGTACTGGGTTCACTTCTTCATGGCACGGCAAGTGATGTGTTCACTTCTTCATGGCACGGCCAGTGCTGGGTTCACTTCTTCATGGCACGACCAGTGCTGGGTTCACTTCTTCGTGGCACGACCAGTACTGGGTTCACTTCTTCATGGCACGGCAAGTGATGTGTTCACTTCTTCATGGCACGGCCAGTGCTGGGTTCACTTCTTCATGGCACGACCAGTACTGGGTCCACTTCTTCAGAGCACAGCCAGTGATGTGTTCACTTGTTCATGGCACGGCCAGTACTGGGTTCACTGGGGCGGGGGTGGCTCAGTCGGTAGCGCGCCAGGCTCATAATCTGTAGTTCCCAGGTTCGAGTCCCAGCTGGGTCAGCGTTGAGATTAATCTTCGCAAAATTCCCCGCCCTGCCCACGGTCAGTAGGGGACACCGATGGGCTTGGAAAGGCCGCCGTCCGTCGGATGGGACGTTAAGCCGTGGCGCCGTGTGCGGGAGAGCCATATCCTGTGCACATTAAAGAACATGCTGGATGGCCTTGACGGGAGGCTACCATCTGTCTCCCAACAGCTGTTCCAGTGTGTCCCCTCCCCCAACCTTCTCTGAGCCTTCGGGGTCTATGTGACCTGGCCATTTAGTCCAATGTGTGCAAAAAAGTGCCGCTCAGAGGTAAAACAACCCAACCCAACTGGGTTCACTTCTTCGGGGCACAGCCAGTGATGTGTTCACTTCTTCACAGCACGGCCAATGCTGGGTTCATTTCTTTGGGGATAGCCAATGCTGGGTTCACTTCTTCGGGGCATAGCCAATGCTGGGTTCACTTCTTCGGGGCATAGCCAGTGCTGGATTCTCTTCACCACGGCACAACTCGGGGTTGGAAAGGTTGCAATCCATCTGATGGGCGTAAATACGTGGTCCCATATAAGGGATAGCCATATCTTGTGCACATTAAAGAACATAATGGATGGCCTTGACTACCATCTGTCTCCTAACAGCAGTCCAGTGATTTCTCTTCTTCAGCTTTCTCCTAGCAATTGTGGGGCGGTGGTGGCTCAGTCGGTAGCGCGCCAGGCTCGTAATCTGTAGTTCCCAGGTTCGAATCCCAGCTGGGTCAGCGTTGAGATTTATCTCCGCAAAATTCCCCACCCTGCCCACAGTCAATAGGGGACACCGATGGGATTGGAAAGGCCGCCGTCCGGCGGATGGGACGTTAAGCCGTGGCCCCGTCGTTAAGACGTTAAGCCGTGGGAGACTCATGCCCTGTGCACGTTAAAGAACCTGCTGGATGGCCTTGACGGGAGACTACCATCTGTCTTCCAACAACTGATCCAGTGGGCCCTCTCCCCCAACCTTCTCTGAGCTTTCGCGGTCCTTGTGACCTGGCCGTTTAGCCCATGGTGTGCAATTGGAGTGCCGCTCAGATGTAAAACAACCCAACTCTAGGAATTGTGACATGTCCATTTAGCTCACTGTGTGCAAAAAATGTGCTGCTAAGAGGTAAAACAAACCAAAACAACTTAGTGCTGGTTCATTTCGTTTGGGCACACCTAATATTACATTCACTTCTTCACAACTCACCTAATACAGTAAACTCCCGGTTATCCGGCTTTATGTGGAATGGAGGTTGCCGTTTAATGAATCTGCCGGTTGCATGAGAAATATTTTTGTGGAAATCAATTACCGGTACTATAATAATTATAATTAAAGTTAACCGATTTTATTTCTCTAAAATCCGTTACATCTAATACAAGTAACTACAATCTTGTATTCATGCATTAGTTGAAATAAAGATAGATATGGCACAATCTTGTAACTACAATCTGGTATTACTATCTTGTATTCAATCTTGTATTCAAGCATTAGTTGAAATAAAAATGCAGTTAAAAACAATGATACAAATGTAAATATAAAAAATATGATTATGAAAAAATATTGTTACGACAGAAGGAATCTGGCAACCGAAAGCAAAAAGTTTCAGCCAACGAACAAGAACTTTGGGAGAATTTGGAGAAGAGTGGAGCGGTAACGGTCGTTGTGTGTTGTAACGGTCGGTGAGTTCGAAAATGGACGGTGAGCTGTTCTGAGACAGTGCGCGTAAGTGTCAAGAAGTAACTTGATGTGTTGTGTATACGCGGAAGGATAAAAGTGGGATCTTTTATCGTTAAGTATCAAGAAGTAACTTGATGTGTTGTGTATACGCGGAAGTATAAAAGTGGGAACTTTTATGGCTAACTTCGAATGTCTACACGGACTGTCTTTTTGTTCGGCTAGTGTGTGAAAAGTTATTAGCACAGGACGAGAATTGGTTTACGAGTGAAGATCTTCGGGTGACCTGGTAAATCAAGTAAAAGGTAGTATTTAGTAAAATACACAGAGCTGATGTTGTGTGCTCACGCAGGAAGATTGATGACTTGTGCATGTTAATAGTTAATTTGTTAATAAGATACTTCATCCATATTTCCTTTGTAACAATTTACCTTGTATTGAATTTGGTTTTGAAATATAGCTTTTAATACTCACGCTCAGTGGCTATCCATTTTTGTGATCCGCAACATTTGGTGTCAGGAGTGGGATTAATTAATTGAATGCCGTTAACTAGAAGTATGGATGAATTAGTAAAGTTGATATATAGCTTCAAAGCCGATATGACTACGCTGATGACTGATTTGAAAGCCGATATGACTACGCTGATGACTGATTTGAAAGCCGAAATGACCGCACGAAATAATGAGTTGAGGACTGAGATAGTTTCTCAAAAAGATGATTTGAAAGCCCAAATGGCCGCACAAAATAATGAGTTGAGAAATAAAAGAGGTGACCTGGCCGCACAAAATACTGAGATGAGAGCTGAAGTGGCTTCTCAAGTTGGTAAGATTATTGATCAGTTCAAGGATAATAAAACCGAACTCAATAGACAATGCAATAGTTTAAATGTTGAATTTGTCAGTGAAAAAGATGATCTTGATAGTGTTAAGTTAGATTGTAAACATGGAAAAGAAAAAGAGAAAGGCAACGCATATAAAAATGTGGATCTGCTACTGGAAATCAAGAATTGTAGAGATAGCGCAGATAATGCCTTTGACCACGCAACTACTGGTAATGCATGGCAGAGTGTCTATGTCGCTGGTGACATGTCTAGGAACTGTGAAGAACAATCACACAGATCAGAGAGCTGCGAGACTATACAGTACGCTTTGCACTTCAAAATACCTAGGTATACAAGTCTGGCACGATCTGAAGAGAGATCCACACGAAAGGTATTCTATTCCTCGCTCTCAGCAAAATGCGTCATGGACAATTATCGCAAAGGCAGAGTAACGAGTGGTAATGAAGGGGAACGAAACAGAGTTTACGTTTCGCAGAGTGGTCCGAGTAAAGAAGAGGCGTCCATTCATCATAGATACAAAGTGCCATTCGACTTTACCGCGGAAGTCGGAGAGGTTTTTCCGAAGCATATAGCCACACTTGAATCGTTTATAGAAAGTGGGGAATTAAGGAAGAGGAATTCCGAAGAATGGCTTAGAAGCATAACAGGTGATGCTAGTAAAAGAGCTTCAGGCAGAGATGGTACTTCAAAGACTAACTTTCTGGATGAAATTAAGCCTCAGAGTTACGATCGGAGAGAAGTAAAGCCCTCAGACAATCTCAACGAAACCATGCTGAATTTCTTTTCTGAACAGTCAATGCGCAGATTTGGACATTATAACCATTTAGATTATAAGGATATAGAAAAGTTTTATCACGATTACAAGAGCTCTAAAGTGGACAATATCATGTTACAGAACTCGTCGCTGATCTCCAGAATGGACAATTTGGCAATCATGACTGATATTACTCTGGACAAACTGGAATCCATCCCTGGCTTCACAGTCGACTGCACTAAAGATAAAATCGAGCAGATGATGGAAGACGTCGGATGCTGCATCGTAGGACAGATAGTGGAGCTGGTGCCAACAGATAAGGAGATTTACCGCTGCAAGGATCTGACGGCTACCGTAGATAGCGTTCCTCTAATGAGATGCTCAATTGTGTCCAAAAAGCTGGCTGAAGGAGTGTGCGCTTTGGTTTATGATGTTGAATTCGGAAAAGGAGCTATTGATCTCATCAGTACAGAAGACGCTGTTGATTTAGTTAAGAAAATGGTTGCAGCATCACAAGCTCGTGGAATGAAGAGTTCAGCTGTTATCAGCAACATGGATTCACCTCTTGAAAACTCGGTTGACAACTCTCTGGAAGTGATGGAAGCTGTTCAGTGTTTCCTTGGTAACGGATCCTTGGAAATGCAAGAGCTCGTCGAAGAGTTAGGAGGAGAACTTCTGCGTTTGGTGAACATTGTGGATAATAGGGTAGATGAAGCATCACGTGTCTGCAAGGTTCTGCATAACGGCAATGCTTTGAACAAGTTTCGTAACATGTTAATAGAACAAGGAGTATCTGAAGATGTTGCAAGCTGGCTATGTGAAGATAAAACAGAAAAAATATTGCTAGCAGCCCGACACATCACTGATTTCACTTATACAGGAGAAACAGGTAAGGTTGTCGGATTAGAAGCTGCAGTCCTAGCAAGAGTATGGAAGGAGGAGATGGACCGAAGCGCTAAAAAGAATTATGGAGCTGATATAATTGTGAAGCACCTTGGGGATCAAATTGAATCAGGTGAAATATGGCTGAAGGTTCATCACGACAGTTCTGAATTAAGTGAAAGTCAACTGACAAAAGAGTCAGACTGGAGGATGAAACTCCTCCCTAGATTTTATGTCACTAATGACTTTCATTCCTTGTTACTGTTGATAGAAGTAAAAATCCAAAGAAGAAAACTTTCGACAAAGAAGAAAACTTTTTACAGGTTTTGCACGAAAACTCTTAGTCGATTCTTCTCCCTGCGGAGACATAAACGTGTTCACAAGGGCTATAGGCCTTACACGTATTATATTTGTGGACGAGGCTTCAGTCAGAAAAGAAATCTAAGTCATAATGAGATTCGCTTTCATTTTGACACAGACGTGGAATATCGCATTCGTCGACGTCCAGCTACAAAGTGCAAGGTGGTTCACGTGGATCGTTTGGCCCCGTTTCATCGAAGAACTGAAGAAACTTTGGAATCCAGAATTGTTCGGGACGAACAAGACCTAGGAAGGGGGCAGTGTTACGACAGAAGGAATCTTGCAACCGAAAGCAAAAAGTTTCAGCCAACGAATAAGAACTGGGAGAATTTGGAGAAGAAGAGTGGAGCGTTAACGGTCGTTGTGTTGTAACGGTCGTTGTGTTGTAACGGTCGGTGAGTTCGAAAATGGACGGTGAGCTGTTCTGAGACAGTGCGCGTAAGTGTCAAGAAGTAACTTGATGTGTTGTGTATACGCGGAAGGATAAAAGTGGGATCTTTTATCGTTAAGTATCAAGAAGTAACTTGATGTGTTGTGTATACGCGGAAGTATAAAAGTGGGAACTTTTATGGCTAACTTCGAATGTCTACACGGACTGTCTTTTTGTTCGGCTAGTGTGTGAAAAGTTATTAGCACAGGACGAGAATTGGTTTACGAGTGAAGATCTTCGGGTGACCTGGTAAATCAAGTAAAAGGTAGTATTTAGTAAAATACACAGAGCTGATGTTGTGTGCTCACGCAGGAAGATTGATGACTTGTGCATGTTAATAGTTAATTTGTTAATAAGATACTTCATCCATATTTCCTTTGTAACAATTTACCTTGTATTGAATTTGGTTTTGAAATATAGCTTTTAATACTCACGCTCAGTGGCTATCCATTTTTGTGATCCGCAACAATATGATAATGTGAAAATATATACATATTTTCACATTTAAATACGTGCACTTAACAAAAACTTCGGGAACTGTTTTTCATATTTCAATTTTTTGTTTCAAAGTCAAAATAACACGTTTTCACTTTAGACCTTGAGTGGGATTATTCTTTGACAGCATTACACATTGAGGGGTGAAAGATTTCCGATAAGCAGGGCAACACGATCACAAATTCGGGGCGGGGGGGTGGCTCAGTCAGTAGCGCGCCAGGCTCGTAATCTGTAGTTCCCAGGTTCGAGTCCCAGCTGGGTCAGCGTTGAGATTTATCTCCGCAAAATTCCCCGCCCTGCCCACGGTCAGTAGGGGACACCGAATGGCTTGGAAAGGCCGCCGTCCGTCGGATGGGACGTTAAGCCGTGGTCCCGTGTGCGGGAGAGCCATACCCTGTGCACGTTAAAGAACACGCTGGATGGCCTTGACGGGAGACTACCATCTGTCTCCCAACAGCTGTTCCAGTGGGTCCCCTCCCCCAACCTTCTCTGAGCCTTCGGGGTCCATGTGACCTGGCCATTTAGCAAATGGTGTGCAAAAAAGTGCCGCTCAGAGGTAAAACAACCAACCCAACGATCACAAATTCTATTACCTACCTGGAACTAACATGGATAGCGTGTCATAGCAGGAATCTAACAATGCGTGGAAAATAAATCCAGGGGCATCGAGTAGAACTACCATGTGCATTTGAAATTTGCCATACCAAGTTCAAACGTTCACTTTGAATTCACTTTTGGGGCTTGGGTTGTTTTACCTCTGAGCGGCACTTTTTTGCACACCATGGGCTAAATGGCCAGGTCACAAGGACCCCGAAGGCTCAGAGAAGGTTGGGGGAGGGGACCCACTGGAACAGCTGTTGGGAGACAGATGGTAGCCTCCCGTCAAGGCCATCTAGCGTGTTCTTTAACGTGCACAGGGTATGGCTCCCCCGCACACGGGGCCACGGCTTAACGTCCATCCGACAGACGGCGGCCTTTCCAAGCCCATCGGTGTCCCCTACTGACCGTGAGCAGGGCGGGGAATTTTGCGGAGATAAATCTCAACGCTGACCCAGCTGGGACTCGAACCTGGGAACTACAGATTACGAGCCTGGCACGCTACCGACCACTTTTGGAGCACATTTTTAAGCACATAAGAGTTTACTTTGTCTCAGCACACCTAGTGCTGGACTCACTTCGTCACAGTATTACTAGTACTCGGTTCACATCATCGTAGCACACTTAGTTCGGGACATTTCATCGTAATATACCTAATTCTGCATTCATTTTGTCACAGCTCACCTAGTACTGGGTTCACTTCTCGGCAGAATATCTAGTAGTAGGTTCACATCTTCACAGCACACCTAGTACTAGGTTTACATCAAAACGCACACCTAATACTGGTTCACATCATTGCAGCACACCCAGCACTAGTTCATTTTGTTGCGACACACCTAGTATTGGGTTTGATTCACTTCATCGCAACAAACCCAGTATTGGCTCAATTTGTTATGCCATATCTAGTACTGAGTTCACTTCCTCATTGCACACCTAGTATTGGGTTCACTTTGTCTTAGTACACCAAGTACTGATTCACTTCTTAGCAGCACTCCTAGCACTGGTTCATTTCATTGCAGCACACCTAGTACTGGTTCAATTTGTCATACCATATCTATTACTGGGTTCACTTCCTCACAGCACATCTAGTACTGGGTTCATTTTGTCTTAGTACACCACTTAGAAACACACCTATCACTGGTTCACTTCATCGCAGCACACCTAGTACTGGTTCAATTTGTTGTGCCATATCTAGTACTGATTCACTTCTTAGCAGTACACCTAGCACTGGTTCACTTCATCGCACACACCTAGTATTGGTTCAATTTGTTATACCATATCCAGTATTGGGTTCATTTCCTCACAGCACATCTAGTACTGGGTTCATTTTGTCTTAGTACACCACTTAGAAACACACCTATCACTGGTTCACTTCATCGCAGCACACCTAGTACTGGTTCAATTTGTTGTGCCATATCTAGTACTGATTCACTTCTTAGCAGTACACCTAGCACTGGTTCACTTCATCGCACACACCTAGTATTGGTTCAATTTGTTATACCATATCCAGTATTGGGTTCATTTCCTCACAGCACATCTAGTACTGGGTTCACTTTGTCTTAGTACATCAAGTACTGTTCACTTCTTAGAAGCACACCTAGCACTGGTTCATTTCCTCACAGCACATCTAGTACTGGGTTCACTTTGTCTTAGTACATCAAGTACTGTTCACTTCTTAGAATCACACCTATCACTGGTGCACTTCATCGCAGCACACCTAGTACTGGTTCAATTTGTTGTGCCATATCTAGTACTGGGTTCACTTCGTAGCAGTATACCTAGTACTGGGTTGGGTTGTTTTACCTCTGAGCGGCACTGCAATTGCACACCATGGGCTAAATGGCCAGGTCACAAGGACCCCGAAGGCTCAGAGAAGGTTGGGGGAGGGGACCCACTGGATCAGCTGTTGGAAGACAAATGGTAGTCTCCCGTCAAGGCCATCCAGCATGTTCTTTAACGTGCACAGGGCATGGCTCTCCCACACACGGGGCCACGGCTTAACGTCCCATCCGACGGACGGCGGCCTTTCCAAGCCAATCGGTGTCCCCTACTGACCGTGGGCAGAGTGGGGAACTGGTACTGGGTTCATTTCGTCCCAGAACACATAGTACTGGGTAGTACTAGTACTTATAAACGAAAACACACATATCTATTCAGCAATGAACTGGGAAAAAAAAATTTTTTTTGAAGCAAGCAAGTAAATCTCGATTAAAAATAAAAGTGTGCATTTTTAATGTGGCTGTGAAATGGCAAAATCGTTTACTTATTCACCTAAAAATGTTTAATAAAAAAAACTGGAAAAAATGAGCCAAATTCAGTGTGTTGATTATTCGCTTTATGAACCGAGGTTTGAATGTAGACTGATATACACCGAAGAGCCAAAACATTATGACCACCGGCCAAATATGATATTCGTCCTCCACGTGCGTCAAATCAGTTCTTACCCAGCGATGCATGGATGCTACAAAATTTCTAAAGGTGTCTTGTGGTATCTGGTACTAACGCGTTACCAGCAGATCATTTAACTCTTGTAAGTTATGTGGTTGAGCCGCCGCAGATCGGATATGCTGTTCCAACACAAACCAGAGGTGCTCGATTGGATTGACGTCTGGGGAATTTGGAGGCCAGGGCAATACCTGGAAGTCTTCCGCATGTTCGGCGAACCATTCTCAAACAATCAGGACAATGTGGCATGGTGCATTATCCTGCTGAAAGAAGCCACTACTAGAGGGGAATGCTGTTGCCATGAAAGGATGTACCTGGTCTGCAATTATGTTCAGGTAGGTGGTAGACGTCATAGTTTCCCTCCCTTTATTTATTCTGTAATGATTCTACCCCTGTCTCATTTGTATTTCAATTCAAGACTTTAATTTTTATTCTCATTCAAGACATCCTATCTATTTTTTCAATTCCGCATTTTTCCCACTTTATTTCTCTGTATTACAACCCCCCCCCCCTTTTTTTATCCTTCTCTTCCCTCCCCTTTACTTACTCTCTTATGATTTTATTATGTCTCATTTCTGAGGGGCGGGGGTGGCTCAGTCGGTAGCGCGCCAGGCTCGTAATCTGCAGTTCCCAGGTTCGAGTCCCAGCTGGGTCAGCGTTGAGATTTATCTCCGCAAAATTCAATATTCCCCGCCCTGCCCACGCTCAGTAGGAGACACCGATGGGCTTGGAAAGGCCGCCGTCCGTCGGATGGGACGTTAAGCCACGGCCTCGTGTGCGGGAGAGCCATACCCTGTGCACGTTAAAGAACACGTTGGATGGCCTTGATGGGAGGCTACCATCTCTCTCCCAACAGCTGTTCCAGTGAGTCCCCTCCCTCAACCTTCTCTGAGCCTTCGGGGTCCATGTGACCTAGCCATTTAGTCCATGGTGTGCAAAAAAGTGCCGCTCAGAGGTAAAACAACCCAACTCATTTCTGTTTCCTGCACCTATTTTTTCCCCGTTTCCCCATTTCTCTTCTTCATAAAAAAAAATTAAGAATAATAAGGAAAGAGAGAGATAAAGAGAGCGAAAAATCTCTCTCTTTCCTTATTATTCTTAATTTTTTTTGTATTATGGGGTAGGGGAGGCTCAGTTGGTAGCGTGCCAGGCTCGTAATCTGCAATTCTCAGGTTCGGGTTCCAAATGGGCAAATGTAGAGATTTTTCTGTGCTAAACTCCCTGCCCACAGTGAATAGGGGGTTACTGATGGGCTTGAAAAGACCGCCGTCTGTCGGATGCGACGTTAAGCCGTGGTCTCGTGTGTGAGAGAGCACCTACGCACGTTAAAGAACACGCTGGATGGCTTTGACGGGAGGCGGACATTCTTTTCCCAATAGTTGTCTAGTGGGTCCCCTCACCCAACCCTCCACGAAATCACGAGAGCTTCGAAGTTGGACATCTGTCCCAAATAACTGATATTTAAGTAGCGAATATCATGTTTTTAAAAATAAAAGAGATCGAATTTACCCCTTAAAAATGGTAGAGTTTCGGCACAATTCATGTACAGATTTGCAGCAAAAAATTAGACCATAATGCTACTTAACCATATTATATTTAACCATTATTACCATGGTAATAAATCCTTGCCACGGTTCAAAATTCGAAAGTTCCAATATTACAGATATGAATGAACAGATAAATTTAAATAATATTATAGTAATATAGACGATAGGTATTTTCACCGCTGCTTCACAGCCATAATGTCAGCTTTTTATTAATCTTCAACAAGCACACGAAGGTGGCTTTGGTGCCATCCATAAGACCCTCTATACTGAAGCGGGGGGCGGGGGTGGCTCAGTCGGTAGCGCGCCAGGCTCGTAATCTGTACTTCCCAGGTTCGAGTCCCAGCTGAGTCAGCGTTGAGATTTATCTCCGCAAAATTCCCAGCCCTGCCCACGGTCAGTAGGGGAGACCGATGGGCTTGAAAAGGCCGCCGTCCGTCGGATGGGACGTTAAGCCGTGGCTCCGTGTGCGGGAGAGCCATACCCTGTGCACATTAAAGAACACGCTGGATGGCCTTGACGGGAGGCTACCATCTGTCTCCCAACAGCTGTTCCAGTGGGTCCCCTCCCCCAACCTTCTCTGAGCCTTCGGGGTCCATGTGACCTGGCTATTTAGTCCATGGTGTGCAAAAAAGTGCCGCTCAGAGGTAAAACAACCCAACTATAATGAAGCGTCGGATGACATCATTCAATCATATTCAAGCACATGAATGACTGGACCCAGGGTTTCCCAGCAGAATTGCCCAAAGCATCAAACTTCCTCCACCAGCTTGTCTTTGTTCCACTGTGCATCCTGGTGCCAACACTTCCCCAACTGATAAACGACGCACACTTACCCGGCCGTCCATATGGTGCAACAGGAAATGAGATTCATCGGACCAGATGACCTTCTTCCAATCATTGGAAAGCTTTGATGCTCGCATGCCCATTGTAGGAAGTTGATCTGGGTCTTGAGGAGGATATATTGTTCTAGAAAGACTCCACAACATCAAGAAATCATTTTTGGGGCGGGGGTGGCTCAGTCGGTAGGGCGCCAGGCTCGTAATCTGTAGTTCCCAGGTTCGAGTCCCAGCTGGGTCAGCGTTGAGATTTATCTCCGCAAAATTCCCCGCCCTGTCCACAGTCAGTACGGGACACCGATGGGCTTGGAAAGGCCGCCGTCCGTCGGATGGGACGTTAAGCCGTGGCCCCGTGTGCGTGAGAGCCATACCCTATGCACGTTAAAGAACATGCTGGATGGCCTTGACGGGAGGCTACCATCTGTCTCCCAACAGCTGTTCCAGTGGGTCCCCTCCCCCAATCTTCTCTGAGCCTTCGGGGTCCATGTGACCTGGCCATTTAGCCCATGGTGTGCAAAAAAGTGCCGCTCAGAGGTAAAACAACCCAACCCAAGCCCATTGTAGGCGCTTTCGATGGTGAACCGAGGTTAGCATGGGCACTCAGAGCGGCCTGCGACAATGCATCCCTATTTTCAGCAGGGTTCGTTGTACTGTGTGTTGTGACACATTGCTTCCGTCAGCAGAATTGAAATTACCTGCGAGTTGCTCGTACGTAATTTGAAAAATTACTTTCAGTTGGCTCGTACCATATGGGATAGTCTTCGTTCATATTTAGCATTGATGAGCTTTGGTCGGCCAACACTTTGCCGTCGGTTCGTAGTTTTTCCTTACTCGAACCACTTTTTGAAGGTATTTTAAGCACGGCCGACCCTGAGCACCCCTGAAGTCTTTCCATCTCGGAAATGCTCTGGCCCAGTCGTCTGGATATTACAATTTGCCCATTGTCAAACTCACTTAAGTCCGCTGCCTTTCCCATCTGAAGAACAAGAATAACACTGATTAACAGAACTCAGTGTCAGGTGTTATTTATACCGTTTCATGACCTTCACTCGGGCCGTCGTTTATCTGCATTTGCCTCGATTTCCATGAAGACGCGATGGTCATAATGTTTTGGCTCTTGGTGTATAACATTGGAATGGTGAATTAAAAACATTTGACTTGAAGGTAAATTATGTAACAAAGATTATATCCGATACTCACCAAAACATCAATAACATAAAATAACTTAATTGTGCAATAGTTGTAGACGCTACGGATAGGTGATGCAACCTTTCATATCAATTCAATCACCATTTAAAGAAGGAGTTCAAGTTTTACCTACCTGTAATTAAATAAAAAATAGAATAAGTACAATAAATGTAACTTTGCATTTCTATACGTAATATTTTATCGATAAGAAATGTTACAGACTCCACTACTTAAACTAGGGGTTCTCAATGTGGGGGGCGGGGGTGGCTCAGTCGGTAGCGCGCCAGGCTTGTAATCTGTAGTTCCCAGGTTCGAGTCCCAGCTGGGTCAGCGTTGAGATTTATCTCCGCAAAATTCCCCGCCCTGCCCACGGTCAGTAGGGGACACTGACTGGCTTGGGAAATGCCGCCGTCCGTCTGATGGGACGTTAAGCCGTGGCCCCGTGTGTGGGAGAGCCATACCCTGTGCACGTTAAAGAACACGCTGTATGGCCTTGACGGGAGGCTACCATCTGTCTCCCAACAGCTGTTCCAGTGGGTCCCCTCCCCCAACCTTCTCTGAGCCTTCGGGGTCCATGTGACCTGGCCATTTAGCCCATGGTGTGCAAAAAAGTGCCGCTCAGAGGTAAAACAACCCAACTCTCAATGTGGGTACGCCGTGAGAGCTCAAAAGCCACTAGATCTAGTAACAAAGTAAAAATAACCATTGTTATATTATAACTATAGTTTTATCTATCTATACAAGGGGTACTCCAGTTACATACATTTTTCCAGGGGGCATAAAAGGTTGAATAGAAGGTTGTTTCCGTGAAGCATAAAAGGTTGAGAACCACTGGCTTAAACTATTAAATTACCATCAATTTTTAAAATTAATTTTAAAATTCATATGGTTTCTTTGAACCAAATTGTTACAAGTGTTGCATTTTACACAGAGGCATGAAATGATTGATATTGATACAGATTTTAAGCTATATTTGTTTGACAAATATCGCGCGTGAGTCCGAAATAATCAAACAGATAATAAATGAACTTATTAAATAAATAAAGCAATCAATTCACAAGAAAGTAGTAGAAACTCGAATTATTCTTCACTTTATATACAAATGAACTAATTAAACTAAAGGTTAATTACTGTTATCCATCAATGTCAAATACCAAAAAATAAATCAATCAATCAAGTACCGATTAGAAAGTTTAATTACAAAATTTTCTACATAGCAAATTATAGTATTGCCCTCTTAGTCGAAAAATGCCTATTATTTATTACAAGAGAAATTATAGTACGACTCTTAGTCAAAAAATGCCTATTATTTATTACAAGACAAATTATAGTACGACTCTTAGTCAAAAAATGCTTATTATTTATTACATGACAAATTATAGTACGACTCTTAGTCAAAAAATGCCTATTATTTATTACATAACAAATTATAGTACGACTCTTAGTCAAAAAAATGTCTATTATTTATTACATAACAAATTATAGTACGACTCTTAGTCGAAAAATGCCTATTATTTATTACAAGACAAATTATAGTACGACTCTTAGTCAAAAAATGCCTATTATTTATTACATGACAAATTGTAGTACAACTCTTAGTCAAAAAAATGCCTATTATTTATTACATAACAAATTATAGTACGACTCTTAACCAAAAAATGCCTATTATTTTTATTACATGACAAATTATAGTACGACTCTTAGTAAAAAAATGCCTATTATTTATTACATAACAAATTATAGTACGACTCTTAGCCAAAAAATGCCTATTATTTTTTACATGACAAATTATAGTACGACTCTTAGCCAAAAAATGCCTATTATTTATTACATAACAAATTATAGTACGACTCTTAGTCAAAAAAATGCCTATTATTTTTTTGATAACAAATTATAGTACGACTCTTAGTCCAAAAATGCCTATTATTTTTTACATAACATGTTTAATAAGGAAAAGATTCCTTTAAGCAACCGAAGTCACTACGATTCTTCATAACGAGATATTAATAAAACTAATACCAATAATCTTAGTCGACACCAACACACAAGTAAAGTCACTCAAACTACATTTTCCCTAAAATTTTTTTGGGGGGAGGGCTCAGTCGGTAGCGCGCCAGGCTCGTAATCTGTAGTTACCAGGTTCGAGTCCCAGCTGGGTCAGCGTTGAGATTTATCTCCGCAAAATTCCCCGCCCTGCCCACGGTCAGTAGGGGACACCGATGGGCTTGGAAAGGTCGCCGTCCGTCGGATGGGACGTTAAGCCGTGGCTCCGTGTGCGGGAGAGAGCCATACCCTGTGCACGTTAAAGAACACGCTGGATGGCCCTGACGGGAGGCTACCATCTGTCTCCCAACAGCTGTTCCAGTGGGTCCCCTCCCCCAACCTTCTCTGAGCCTTCGGGGTCCTTGTGGCCTGACCATTTAGCCCATGGTGTTCAAAAAAGTGCCGCTCAGAGGTAAAACAACCCAACCCAATGTTACCGGCGCGCTCGCAAATATCCAAGCGCATAATGATCTCGATCATCATCACTCTCTACACACCACAAGCAATATAAACCTTCATTAAGAGTCCTCCATTTAGACACCCCACGATCGACACCTAACTTCATCCTCCACATATCACCTGGGAGTCCCAATATTGATGACTACGAAAGGAAAACAGATCATAAATCATGCGAGCCAATGAGCTCAGGAGAGAGAGCTCTTTATGGAGGAGTGATTCCACTGAGAGCGCCTAAGCTCCCGGAGTTCTGATAACCTTTTGCCATCTTACATCTCTCTCCTCCCTGCGGCCAAGGGCCCCGGAGGACACATCGTTTCCTCCACAGTCGTTACATCGCTCACTTGACAGACAGACTTCTGTGGATGTGCCTACGCAACAATCCATTAGAGAGAGTTAACGCCGTGGAGCTGCTGACATTACGGTCGCCAGGGAGACGTACAGCTTCTGAGAAGAGTAGGTTAAATACAGCTGGCCAACTTTTCTCTCTTAACAGAGTACATCCCCTCCCCCTGTGACGTCATCTCTTGCTTCTAATGTTGAAAGATTTATGAACGTAATCGTTCCTGATGATGTCGGAGCTAATCACATGATGACCAAAACTTTTAACTGACATCTTTTAGTTTGGTAGTTTTACTCCTGAGCGGCACTTTCCTGGCACACAATGGGCTTAATGACCAGGTCACGAAGACCCCAAGAGCAAAGAGAAGGTTGGGGAAGGACCGCCACTGGATAGCTATTAAGAGAGAGAGAGAGTATTTGGTTGGTTGTTTTACCTCTTAGCGGCAATTTTTTGCACACAACGGACTAAATGGGTAGGTCACAAGGGCCCCGAAGGCTCAGAGAAGGTTGGGGGAGGGGACCCATTGGATAGCTGTTAGTAGACAGGGGGTATTTGTCGGTTGTTTTACCTCTTAGCGGCACTTTTTTGCACACAATGGGCTAAATAGCCACATCACAAGGACCACAGAATAGGAACATAGAAGGTTGGGGTAAGGGACCCACTGGAACACTTGTTGGAAGACAGATGGCAGCCTCACGTCATGGCCAAACAGCGTGTTCTTTAACGTGCACAGGATATGACTCTCTCCCACACGAACCACGACTTAACGACCCATTCGACGGACGGCGGCCTTTCGAAGCTCATCGGTGTCCCCTGCTGACTGTGACGGATGGCCTTGACGGGAGACTACCATCTGTCTCCCAACAGCTGTTCCAGTGGGTCCCCTCCCTCAACCTTCTCTGAGCCTTCGGGGTCCATGTGACCTGGCCATTTAGCCCATGGTGTGCAAAAAAGTGCCGCTCTGAGGTAAAACAACCCAATCCTTGACGAGAGGTCAATATTTGTCTACTAACAGCTATAGAGTGGGTTCGTTTCCCAAACTTTCTGTGAGAAATTGGGGACCTTGTGTCCTGGCCATTTATCCCATTGTGTGCAAAAAAAGTCCCTCTCATAAATAAAAACACCAAGTATACATTAAAAACGCATTGGATGACGGGAGGCTACCATCTCTTTCTCAACAGCTGTCCAGTGAGCCCATTTCTCTCAGCACTTCGGACGTCGCCATTTAGCCCATTGTGTGCAAAGGGTTCGGTTGTTTTACCTCTGAGCGGCACTTTTTTGCACACCATGGGCTAAATGGCCAGGTCACATGGACCCCAAAGGCTCAGAGAAGGTTGGGGAAGGGACCCACTGGAACAGCTGTTGGGAGACAGATGATAGCCTCCCGTAAAGGCCATCCAGCGTGTTCTTTAACGTGCACAGGGTATGGCTCTCCCGCACACGGGGCCACGGCTTAACGTCCCATCCGACGGACGGCGGCCTTTCCAAGCCCATCGGTGTCCGCTACTGACCGTGAGCAGGGCGGGGAATTTTTGCGGAGATAAATCTCAACGCTGCACCAGCTGGGACTCGAACCTGGGAACTACAGATTACGAGCCTGGCGCGCTACCGACTGAGCACCCCCCCGACCCATTGTGTGCAAAAAAGCGCCGCTCAGCAGTAAAACATCCCAACCTAATCTTATGGATTCCGAGTTTTGCGTCAGCTACCAGCGTAAAGGGAATTTTCCTGTCTTTCATGAGCAGCAGTGAAGACGATCAATGACAGCCGTGGACCCGCCACTCGTGTGTGATGACAACTGCAAAAGAGATAAGACATGACCCTTCACGTAAGAAAAAAGAGCTTGACAGTCGTCGCCTTGGAGCTAACAGTCCCAGCTTGTTTCTGATGCTGAAGGGAACTATTTTAGAGCCGTCTTCATCGTAGCCAATGGGAGGAACGTTCTGCTCCAAAATTCTCATATCTTAAGGATGCGAAGGCTTCAGTCTAGTTCTTCAACCTGACAATATACAGAGTTGGGTTGGATTGTTTGGCCAGGCCACAAGGACCCCGAAGGCTCAGAGAAGGTTGGGGGAGGGGATGCACTGAAACAGCTGTTGGGAGACAGATGGTAGTCTCCCGTCAAGGTCATCCAGCGTGTTCTCTAACGTGGACAGGGTATGGCTCTCCCGCACACGGGGCCATGGCTTAACGTCCCTTCCGACGGACGGCGGCCTTTCCAAGCCCATTGGTGTCACCTACTGACCGTGGGCAGGGCAGGGAATTTTGCGGAGATAAATCTCAACGCTCACCCAGCTGGGACTCGAACCTGGGAACTTCAGATTACGAGCCTGGCGCGCTACCGACTGAGCCACCCCCACCCTAACAGTAAGGAGTTCGCGTGTTCTAATAGTTCTGATTAGCCCGGATAAATAATCGAGCCTGAAAAGATAAAGGGGAAAGGCAAGAGAGTGGATTTCCATTGCAGGATAACACTTTATGCCGTCCCGTGGCCGAGTGGTTAGCATGCTTGGCTACTGATATACGGGACCTGGGTTCGAGCCCCGGGTAAGGCATGGACGTTTGTGTTGTTTTTCTGCTGAGGTCCTGCCATCCTCACAGACCTTTTACTATGGCATATAAACTGACTAACGGGTCCACGGCTGTCATTGATCGTCTGAAACGTTCTGCTCCAAAATTCTCATATCTTAAGGATGCGAAGGCTTCAGTCTAGTTCTTCAACCTGACAATTACAGAGTTAGGTTGGATTGTTTTCCCAGGCCACAAGGACCCCGAAGGCTCAGAGAAGGTTGGGGGAAGGGATCCACTGAAACAGTTGTTGGGAGACAGATGGTAGTCTCCCGTCAAGGTCATCCAGCGTGTTCTCTAACGTGGACAGGGTATGGCTCTCCCGCACTTAATGCCACGACTTAATGTCCCATCCGACGGACGGCGGTCTTTCCAAGCCCATCGGTGTGTCCCCTAGTGATTGTGGGCAAGGCGGGGAGTTCTGCGGAGATAAATCTCAACAGTGCCCCTGCTAGGACTCGAACCTGGGAACTGCAGATAACGAGCCTGGCGCGCTACCAACTGAGCAACCCCCGCCCCAGATGTTTTAGCAAGAAACTACCCGGATTACAATTCAAATTAACACGAACGATTAAAAATTCTTAACGTTCACTCTTTGGAATGGAGGAGTTTGTTTCACGAGTTAAAAATCTGCTCTAAAATCATTAACAACCTCATATATTCAAATCCGGCAGAGCCATTAATTCGTATCTGGAACCCTAGCAGAAGTAGGTTGGGTTGTTTTACCTCTGAGCGGCACTTTTTTGCACACATTGGACTAAATGGCTAGATCACATGGACCCCGAAGGCTCAGAGAAGGTTGGGGGAGGGGACCCACTGGAACAGCTGGTGGGAGACAGATGGTAGCCTCCCGTCAAGGCCATCCAGCGTGTTCTTTAACGTTGGGTTGTTTTACCTCTGAGCGGCACTTTTTTGCACACTAAGGACTAAATGGCCAGGTCACAAGGACCCCGAAGGCTCAGAGAAGGTTGGGGGAGGGGACCCACTGGAACAGCTGTTGGGAGACAGATGGTAGCCTCTCGTCAAGGCCATCCAGCGTGTTCTTTAACGTTGGGTTGTTTTACCTCTGAGCGGCACTTTTTTGCACACCATGGGCTAAATGGCCAGGTCACATGGACCCCGAAGGCTCAGAGAAGGTTGGGGGAGGGGACCCACTGGAACAGCTGTTGGGAGACAGATGGTAGCCTCTCGTCAAGGCCATCCGGCGTGTTCTTTAATGTGCACAGGGTTTGGCTCTCCCGCACACGGGGCCACGGCTTAACATCCCATCCGACGGACGGCGACCTTTCCAAGCCCATCGGTGTCCGCGACTGACCGTGGGCAGGGCGGGGAATTTTGCGGAGATAAATCTCAACGCTGACCCAGCTGGGACTCGAACATGGGAATTACAGATTACGAGCCTGGCGCGCTACCGACTGAGCCACCCCAGCCCCCTTAGCAGAAGTAGGAGGCAGCCTCAGTATATACTATATTCTTCATGCCAAACTGTAAATATCATTCGTTCATATGTTGAGTTGGTTGTTTTTGGAACTATCTACCTCCTAATGTTGTGATGTCCCAAACCATGGGTGTACGCAGAAAATTTGCCAGGGGTGGGTGGGGGGTGGCAAAGCTTGGAGGCAAATAATTACATCAATAAATTTTTATTTAATTTTTTAGTTTTTTTTTCACAAGTAGATTATAGAATACAATGTTGCATCAATACAAAACCACATACATAATGTGTATAAATTAATTACGTTTAAATTGTTAGGATTATAATTTGTGGAATTTTTTACTCGATCCCAGGGGGGACGAGTTCCCCGTCTGCCCCCCTCTGCGGACACTCATGTCCCGAACCTTTTTTTTTCTTTTTCTTTTAACGCTCGACTAAAACAAATCGATTTATATAAATTTTTAGCATGTTCCAAGTTTTGATTTCCATTTAGGATAGGGGTGGCTCAGTCGGTAGCGCGCCAGGCTCATTATCTGTAGTTCCCAGGTTCGAGTCCCAGCTGGGTCAGCGTTGAGATTTATCTCCGCAAAATTCCCTGCCTTGCCCACGGTCAGTAGGGGACACCGATGGGCTTGGAAAGGCCGCCGTCCGTCGGATGGGACGTTAAGCCGTGGCCTGGTGTGCGGGAGAGCCATACCCAGTGCACGTTAAAGAACACGCTGGATGGCCTTGACGAGAGGCTACCATCTGTCTCCCAACAGCTGTTCCAGTGGGTCCCCTTCCCCAACCTTCTCTGAGACTTCGGGGTCCATGTGACCTGGCCATTTAGCCCATGGTGTGCAAAAAAGTGCCGCTCAGAGGTGAAACAACCCAATGTTAAAGATCACGTTGGATGGCCTTGACGGGAGGCTGCCATCTGCCTCCCAACAGCTGTTCCAGTGGGTCCCCTCCCCAACCTTCTCTGAGCCTTCGGGGTCCATGTGACCTGGCCATTTAGCCCATGATGTACAAAAAAGTGCCGCTCAGAGGTAAAACAACCCAACGTTAAAGAACACGCTGGATGGCCTTGACGGGAGGCTGCCATCTGTCTCCCAACAGCTGTTCCAGTGGGTCCCGTCCCCCAACCTTCTCTGAGCCTTCGGGGTCCATGTGACCTGACCATTTAGCCCATGATGTGCAAAAAAGTGCCGCTCAGAGGTAAAACAACCCAACGTTAAAGAACACGCTGGATGGCCTTGACGGGAGGTTACCATCTGCCTCCCAACAGCTGTTCCAGTGGGTCCCGTCCCCCAACCTTCTCTGAGCTTTCGGGGTCCATGTGACCTGGCCATTTAGCCCATGGTGTGCAAAAAAGTGCCGCTCAGAGGTAAAACAACCCAACGTTAAAGAACACGCTGGATGGTCTTGACGGGAGGCTGCCATCTGACTCCCAACAGCTGTTCCAGTGGGTCCCCTCCCCCAACCTTCTCTGAGCCTTCGGGGTCCATGTGACCTGGCCATTTAGCCCATGATGTACAAAAAAGTGCCGCTCAGAGGTAAAACAACCCAACGTTAAAGAACACGCTGGATGGCCTTGACGGGAGGTTACCATCTGCCTCCCAACAGCTGTTCCAGTGGGTCCCGTCCCCCAACATTCTCTGAGCCTTCGGGGTCCATGTGACCTGGCCATTTAGCCCATGGTGTGCAAAAAAGTGGCGCTCAGAGGTAAAACAACCCAACCCAACCCTGGCCATTTAGCCCATGGTGTGCAAAAAAGTGCCGCTCAGAGGTAAAACAACCCAACAACCCAACCCTTTTTAAAATCCTTACAACTGCTGAACATTCAGCATTGTATAGTTCATGTATGTTCACACACTTGTCAATTTGTATTTCATGTTTATGACCTATATTGAGGAGCGGTGTTAGTGTACATTTTTGTACCTTCTTCTCAACAGAACTGGGGCGGGGATGATTCAGTCGGTAGCGGGCCAATCTCGCAATCTGCAGTTAACAGGTTCGAGTCCCAGCTGGGTCAGCGTTGAAACTTATCTCCGCAAAATTCATCGCCTTGTCCACGGTCAGTAGAGGACATCGATGGGCCTGGAAATTCCGCCATCACTCTTTGGAATCCATCGAATGGAACGTTAAGCCGTGGCCCCGTGTGCGGGAGAACCATACCCTGTGTACGTTAAAGAACACGCTGGATGGCCTTGATGGGAGACTACCATCTGTCTCCCAACAGCTGTTCCAGTGGGTCCCGTCCCCCAACCTTCTCTGAGCCTTCGGGATCCATGTGACCTGGCCATTTAGCCCATGGTGTGCAAAAAAGTGCCGCTCAGTGGTAAAACAACCCAACGTTAAAGAACACGCTGGATGGCCTTGACGGGAGCCTACCATCTGTCTCCCAACAGCTGTTCCAGTGGGTTCCCTACCCCAACCTTCTCTGAGCCTTCGGGGTCCGTGTGACCTGTCCATTTAGCTCATGGTGTGCAAAATAGTGCCGCTCAGAGGTAAAACAACCCAACGTTAAAGAACACGCTGGATGGCCTCGACGGGAGCCTACCATCTGTCTCCCAACAGCTGTTCCAGTGGGTTCCCTCCCCCAACCTTCTCTGAGCCTTCGGTGTCCGTGTGACCTGTCCATTTAGCTCATGGTGTGCAAAATAGTGCCGCTCAGAGGTAAAACAACCCAACGTTAAAGAACACGCTGGATGGCCTTGACGGGAGGCTACCATCTGTCTCCCAACAGCTGTTCCAGTGGGTTCCCTACCCCAACCTTCTATGAGCCTTCGGGGTCCATGTGCCATTTTGCCCACGTCCATGTGCCATTTAGCCCATTTGCACACCATGGGCCATTTAGCCCATGGTGTACAAAAAAGTGCCGCTCTGATGTAAAACAACATAACTCAACAGAATTGACGAAATATCAACGTAAAGTTCCTTATATTTCCAATTGTATCAAAAAAAGAAACATTTTCTCTAGAGTTCATAATTTAAACTGTGGGAAGTTTGAAAAGAAAATAGCGGCAGTTTTAAGTTTCAGTCACGCTCTTAAGAGAGCATATCTGATGGGAATGCGCTGCACATAACTCTGTATGACACCCCTTCAGTTGCCTCACACATGTGTTTATTGGTCGCTGGGTCCATGACCCCCATCAGCCTTCTGGCGGATGTCCCATGTGTCTGTCTGCAAAGGTCATACACGTTTCTAGGGGTCATGTAGTGGTACACGATGCACAGCAATTTGGGGAATGGGGACTTTGCATTTAGTAACTGATAATTCTAAAACCTTTTAATGAACTGTAATGTAATTTTTGCAATCTTCAACTCTTTTGCGAAAGTGGGACTCTATAGAACAACACATAATGCCTTACATATATATACAGTCGCTCAAAAAAATATCCGAACACTATGGGCGATTACAGAATTCAGAAAAAACATCTGGCAACGATTCTTTTTAAATCAGTGATCTGGCAACCTTCGTGTCACGTGACACGAAGGTTGCCAGATCACTGATTCACTTACCTTTTTGAGCGACTGTAGGTGGTCATATTATTTTGATATTAGATCGTGTGGGCTCACTCACGGAAATATTGAGCGTGTGCAGTTACCGTTCACAGCAAACTGGAGCGTGTGCAGTTACTGCACACGCTCCAGTTTGCTGTGAACGGTAACTGGAGCGTGTACAGTTGCTGTACACGCTCCAGGTATTTTTCCTAAATTTTGTAATCACGTGACACGAAGGTTGCCAGATCACTAATTTCTAAAAAAAATCTTTGCCAGATATTTTTTCTGGATTCTGTAATCGACCATAGTGTTCGGATACTTTTTCAAGCGACTGTACACAGGTAATGTTGCAATGTAGTGTAAGTTTGGAACCGGAAAAAACACCTATTAATCGTAAAATGAGGAATATATTAATCTGTGATAAATGCACGTTATTAATATATTGAAATAAATTATCTATATTAATAAATAACTGAATATATTTAATAGATGGAATAAGACATACATTGCATTTTGCATAAGGGCATATTTGCGTTCATTGGGAGGCGGAACAGGAAACAACCAGCAAGTTTGTTGAGTTATTAACAGTAGACTGACTAATAAGGTAATTATGTATCCCAAGGGTTTGGAGATTAATATAATTTATATAAATAAATTGGGCGAGGTCTAGTTATTCCCAAACCACTACTGTTGTGTTAACGAAAAGCAAAAGTCAAAACTCGATAAATTTCAAATGAAAACTGTTTACGTTGTTAAAGTTACAGGAAAATTGTTGGAACATTTGTATTAAATCTAGCTAAATGAGGCCTTTTTAAAAATGTTCGTTTATAACATATGTTACCGCTAAAGTGCAGAAATCAGTTATTCTACAGATTATCTAGGTATTGTGCAGATTAACTAGGATGATCCGTTAACGTGCGGAAAATTGTTTCATTTCTCAAATTACCTAGGTAATCTGCAAATTACCTGGATAATCTGCACATTACCTACTAGGCACTCGTTAAAGTGAAAATAAGATCTTTGCTGGAACAACAGGAACGTTTCTGTACGCTTAAATTAACATAATGTTATTTATCTAGTGTCCGAGAGTAGAGTTGAAACCAGGGTCATCCCTCTGTCAACATGAATCAGTCGTCCGAATTATAAAAAACGCCCCCAAAATGAGCAGGCCAAGTGAGAACGAACATTTTAGTGATTCGTTATCAAGAATGAATCACTTTACCGAATCGTTCTCACTTGGCCTCCGCTCATTCGGGGCGTTTTTTATAATGCGGACGAGTGAATCACGTGACACGAAGATTCATATTCAAGAGATTCACCACTATGAGAGAAACAAACTTTTGAACTTTAACGATACGGAAGCCGTTAATGTGCACATTACCTTGGTAAAATGCGGAAAACTCTTGATTCCGCACGTTAACGGAGCAAATCAGTTAATCTGCAGATTAGCTAGGTAATGTGCACATTAACGGCTTTCGAGCTTTAGCAGTAACATATACAGTATCCTGGGTTGGATTGTTTAACCTCTAAGGGGCACTTCTTTTGAACACAATGGGCGAAATTGCCCAGTCACAAGGATCCAAAAGGGTCAGAGAAGGTTGGTGTTAGAGGACTTACTGGACAGGTTACAAGGACCCAGAAGGTTGGGGGAAGGGACACACTGGAAAGGCTGTTGGGAGACAGATGGTAGCCTCCCGTCAAGGCCATCCAGTGTGTTCTTTAACGTGCACAGGGTATGGCTCTCCCGCACATGTGGCCACGGCTTAAAGTCCCATTCAACGGACGGTGGCCTTTCCAAGCCCATCGGTATCCCTTACTGACCGAGGGTTGTTGTTTGGGTTGTTTTACCTCTGAGCGGCACTTTTTTACACATCCTTGGCTAAATGGCCAGGTGACATGGACCCCGAAGGCTCAGAGAAGGTTGGGGGAGGGGACCCACTGGAACAGCTGTTGGGAGACAGATGGTAGCCTCCCGTCAAGGCCATCCAGCGTGTTCTTTAACGTTAGGTTGTTTTACCTCTGAGCGGCACTTTTTTGCACATCATGGGCTAAATGGCCAGGTCACATGGACCCCGAAGGCTCAGAGAAGGTTGGGGGAGGGAACCCACTGGAACAGCTGTTGGGATACAGATGGTAGCCTCCCGTCAAGGCCATCCAGCGTGTTCTTTAACGTGCACAGGGTATGGCTCTCCTGCACAAGAAGCCACGACTGAACGTCCCATCCGACGGACGGCGTCCTTTCCAAACCTATCGGTGTCCCCTACTGACCGTGGGCAGGGCGGGGAATTTTGCGGAGATAAATCTCCACGCTGACCCAGCTGGGGCTCGAACCTGGGAACTACAGATTACGAGCCTGGATCGCTACCAACTGAGTTACCCCCGCCCCACTGACCGAGGGTAGAGGGAAGTTTTTAGGGAGATAAATCTCATCCCTGCATCAGCTAGGACTCGAACCTAGGAACTGCAGATTATGAGCCTGGCGCGTTACCGACTGAGCCATCCACGCCCCGCTATTTGTAAGAAATACGTAGCATTTGTTCTTAGAGTGAAGCTCTCAGCGTTTGCTATGATAAACTCTGTATTTGTAAATGCAAAGGAAAATATAGAAATGAGATTTAAATAAATATGCAGCAATTGCTACTAAATGTCACATCGTTTGGGTTACTTGAGTCGCCACGAAGTTCCACGAAAAGCATTTCCTTCGGTCGCATTGCGAAAGTTCAGCACCGAATGCAATCGATGAAACAGTCTCGATGACTCGAAATAGCCTCTTAATAAATATAGCGGTGAGCAATTGGTGTGGATCTTATTCGGCAGATGTGGGTGTTATTAATCACCTGGGTGCATCGAACGAGAGGTGGTAGTGGCGGTGGCGGTTTGCAGGTATTATTGATGCTCAAATCGATCCTTGGCAAGTGGCACGAGCAGAAGGAACGGGCAGGTGTGCCTCAGTCTGTAGCGTGCCAGGTTCATAATATGCAGTTCCCAGGTTCGAGTCCCAGCTTGGTCAGCGTTCAGATTTATCTCCGCAAAACTCCCCGCCCTACCCACGGTCAGTAGGGGACACCGATGGGCTTGGAAAGGCTGTCGTCCGTCGGATGGGATGTTAATCCGTGGCGCCGTGTGTGGGAGAGCCATACCCTGTGCACGTTAAAGAACACGCTGGATGGCATTGATAGGTGGCTACCATCTATCTCCCAACAGCTGTTCCATTGGGTCCCCTCCCCCAACCTTTTCTGCAGTTCCCAAGTTCGAGTCCCAGCGTTGAAACTTATTTCCGCAAAACTCCACGTCTTGCCAATGGTCAGTAGGGGACACCGATAAGCTTGGAATGGATGCCGTTCGTCGGATGGGACGTTAAGCCGTGGTCCCGTGTGCGGGAGAGCCATACCCTGTGCACGTTAAAGAACATGCTGGATGGCCTTGACGGGAGGTTACCATCTGTCTCCCAACAGCTGTTCCAGTGGGTTCACTCCCCCAACCTTCTCTGAGCCTTCGGGGTCCTTGTGACCTGGCCATTTTGCTCATTGTGTGCAAAAAAGTGCCGCTCAGAGGTAACACAACCCAACCCAGGTTTGAGGCGCCAGGCTCGCCCGAGCTGAATCAGCGCTGAGATTTATTTCAACGAAACTCCCCGACCTGCCAACAATAGGCTTGGATAGGCCGCAGTCGGTCGGATGAGACTCAGATTTAAGCCGTCGCCCCTTGTACGGAAGAGCCATACACTGTGCGCGTTAAAGTACACATTGGATGACATTGATGGGACGCTACCATCTGTGTCGCAACAGCTGTTCCAGTGGGTCCCCTCCCCCAACCTTCTCTGAGCCTTCGGGGTCCATGTGACCTGGCCATTTAGCCCATGGTGTGCAAAAAAGTGCCGCTCAGAGGTAAAACAACACAATGTTAAAGAACACGCTGGATGGCCTTGACGGGAGACTACCATCTGTCTCCCAACAGCTGTCCCAATGGGTCTCCTCCCCCAACCTTCGCTGACCCTTCGGGGTCCATGTGACCTGGCCATTTAGCCCATGGTGTGCAAAAAAGTGCCGCTCAGAGGAAAAACAACCCAATGTTAAAGAACACGCTGGATGGCCTTGACGGGAGACTACCATCTGTCTCCCAACAGCTGTTCCAATGGGTCCCCTCCCCAAACCTTCTCTGAGCCTCCGAGGTCCTCGTGACCTGGCCATTTAGCCTGTTCTGTGCAAAAATGTGCCGCTCAGAGGTAAAACAACCCAACAAGCAGAGGTGCGAGATTTATCTCCTCCAAACTTCCCGCCAAATCCTCGTTAATACGAGAATATCGATGGGGTTGGGAAGGCCGCTGTCCGTCGATCGGCACATTAAACCGTGCCCCTGTGTGCGGAGGGGAGCCATACCTTACGAACGTTAAAGGTCACGTTTGATGGCTTGACGGCAGTGTAGGCCATCCAGTTGAAATGAGTTCTCTTTTCCAGTCTTTACTGAGGATTGGGTTGGGTTGTTTTACCTCTGAGCGGCACTTTTTTGCACACCATGGGCTAAATGGCCAGGTCACATGGACCCCGAAGGCTCAGAGAAGGTTGGGGGAGGAGACCCACTGGAACAGCTGTTGGGAGACAGATGGTAGCCTCCCGTCAAGGCCATCCAGTGTGTTCGTTAACGTTGGGTTGTTTTACCTCTGAGCGGCACTTTTTTGCACACCATGGACTAAATGGCCAGGCCACAAGGACCCCGAAGGCTCAGAGAAGGTTGGGGGAGGGGACCCACTGGAACAGCTGTTGGGAGACAGATGGTAGCCTCCCGTCAAGGCCATCCAGCGTGTTCTTTAACGTTGGGTTGTTTTACCTCTGAGCGGCACTTTTTTGCACACCATGGACTAAATGGCCAGGCCACAAGGACCCCGAAGGCTTAGAGAAGGTAGGGGGAGGGACCCACTGGAACAGCTGTTGGGAGACAGATAGTAGCCTCCCGTCAAGGCCATCCAGCGTGTTTTTTAACGTTGGGTTGTTTTACCTCTGAGCGGCACTTTTTTGCACACCATGGACTAAATGGCCAGGCCACAAGGACCCCGAAGTCTCAGAGAAGGTTGGGGGAGGGGACCCACTGGAACAGCTGTTGGGAGACAGATGGTAGTCTCCCGTCAAGGCCATCCAGCGTGTTCTTTAACGTGTACAGGGTATAGTTCTCCCGCACACGGGGCCACGGCTTAACTTCCCATCCGACGGACGGCGGCTTTTCCAAGCCTATCGGTGTCCCCTACTGACCGTGGGCAGGGCAGGGAAATTTTGCGGAGATAAATCTCAACGCTGACACAGCTGGGACTCGAACCTGGGAACTACAGATTACGAACCTGGCGCGCTAGCGACTGAGCCACCCCCGCCCCTCTTTACTGAGGCCTTGCGGGTCTTTGTGATCTGGCCATTTAGTACATTGTGTGCAAAATAAAAGTGCACTTCAGAGGGTCACAAGTATCCCAAATGCTCAGAGAATGTTTATGGAAGAGTGGCTTCAGAGAAGGTTGGGGAGCGAGGACCTCACTGAAACAGTTGTTGGGAGGCAGATGGTAGCCTCACGTCAAGGTCATCGAGCGTGTTCTTCAGCGTGCACAGGGTATGGCTCTCCTGCACACGGCGCCGCGAGTTAACTTCTCATCCGACGGACGGCGGCCTTTCCAAACCCATCGGTGTCCCCAACTGACCGTGGGCAGGGCGGGGAGTTTGCGACGGAAATCTCAACGCTGGCCCAGCCGCGACTCGAACCTATGAACTACAGATTACAAGGGGGCGGGGGGGGCTCAGTCGGTAGCGCGCCAGGCTCGTAATCTGTAGTTCCCAGGTTCGAGTTCCAGCTGTGTCAGCGTTGAGATTTATCTGCGCATAACTCCCCTGCCCTGTCCACGGTCAGTAGGGGACACCAATGGGCTTGGAAACGCCGCCGTTCGTCGGATGAGACGTTAAGCCGTGGCGCCGTGTGCGGGAGAAACATACCCTGTGGACGTTATAGAACACACTGAATGGCTTTGACGGGAGGCTACCATCTGTCTCCCAACATCTGTTCCAGTGGGTCCCCTCCCCCAACCTTCTCTGAGCCTTCGGGGTCCTTGTGACCTAGCCATTTAGCCTATTGTGTGCAAAAAAAGTGCCGCTTAGAGGTAAAACAACCCAACCCTGTGTGGCAACCAGTTGCTTGAGTGGGTATTAATTTTTTATTATCGTTATAAGTTTATCATTTTTTTATCTGAAAAGCAGAAAAACTGATATTAAAAAAACAAAATTCGCACAGAATTACACTGCGGTACCAAAACTTAGAGAATTTCCATGTTATCTGAAAGGGAAACTAACTTTGAAACTCGATAGCTTCTAAAATATGCATTTGATGGAAAATGTGTCTGGTGATAAATTAAAGGTCATAAAAATATATTTAAATCTCGATTTTCAATGATATTCGTTCAGTATGGCATATAAACTGACAGGCTCCTGTCAGACTTCTGTGGCAAGCAGCTGCTTGAGGGGTATTTATTTTTATTTTTTTTATGTAAAAAGTTATGAAATTCGAATTCTTCAAACAATAATTCATCCCAAGAATTTACTTAAGAAAACTTAAAATAATTTAAATAAATTTAACTTCAAATTTAAGTAAATTTACTTCAAATTTAAAATGTAATTACTGTTTCAAACAGTTTAATAAAATAAATATACATTTCGGAAGTTTGCGTAATGAGCACTTTAACATGTTTGTCAAATGTTAATGGTTTATTGTTAACTAATTTTGTTAATAATTGTTAATTAATAAAATGTTCCGAGTGGTTAGCACGCTTGGCTACTGTTCTAAGGGACCTGGGTTCGAGCCCCGGGTAAGGCATGGATGTGTGTGTGTCGTTTTTCTGCTGAGGTCCTGCCATCCTCTCAGATCTCCTACTGTGGCATATAAACTGACAGGCTCCTGTCAGACCTCTGTGGCAAGCAGCTGCTGAGGGGGTATTTATTTATTTATTTATAATATTATAAATAGTTAATAAATAATAAATAATGGTAAATTAATGGTCAGTGCTTTTTTGCATACAATGGGTTAAATGGCCAGGTCACAAGGATCCCTAGGGCGCAGAGAAAGTTGGGGCGATCCACTGGCCATCTGTTAGCCTCCCGTCAAGGCCATCCAGCATATTCTTTAACGTGAACAGGGTATCGCTCTCCCGCACTCTGAGCCACGGCTTAATGTACCATTCGACGGACGGCGGCTATTTCAAGCCCGACTAGGTCCCCTATTGACCGAGGGCAAAGAAAGGAATTTTGCGAAGATAAATCTCAACGCTAGCTCAGGTGGGACCTGATGATTACGGGCCTGGCGCGCTACCGACTGAGCCACCCTCGGCCTTACTATTAAGAGACATTTTTATGCAATAAGATAAATTATTGTGTAATATTCCAACTTCTATATACTGAACGAATAGGGTTCAAATCGATAATTAAATAGTTTGATCATGATCTTTAATTTATCTTCACTAACCTTTTTTTCCCCATTAAATGCATATTTCAGAAGTTGTAGATCCTCGAAGTTAAATTCCCATTGGCATAACACTGTCCTTCAAAGTATCAAAATACAGTCGCTGAAAAAAATATCCGAACACTATGGTTGATTACAGAATTCAGGAAAAATATCCGGCAACGATTTTTTTTTTAGAAATTAGTGATCTGGTAACTTTCGTGTCACGTAAACTCTTTAATCAACCATAGTGTTCGGATACTTTTTTGAGCGACTGTACCTATGCCGACGTCATAATTTGATCCACCAGCCCTCTGTTACAATAGGTAACAATAGGTTCTGTTACTAACATTCTGAAAGGGCGGTGGTGGTGGTGGTGTGTGTGTGTGTGGGGGGGGGGGGGGCACATGCCCTCTTTGCCTCCCTAGATCCAGCCCTGCTTCCTACTGTTTTTTTTTAAGAAAAAAATAAAAAAAAATTCTCAGTTACGCTACATTTTCCGGTTGATTTCTGAAAGCAAAGCGACGAAAAATATTTAAAAAAAACACACACACACAACTGTATTTTCGAAGAAAATAAAAAACGGAAGCTCCCTTTTATTTCTTCTGAAGAGACCGAAATTCTAAGTCACGTGACCGTCAGCCATTGTTTCTACAGAAAAAGAGAAATCCCAAGGGACCAAAAGAGGGAAAAGCTCGAGCGCAACGAGCTAGAGAGAAAAAAAAAGAGAGTCGCCGCTCGTGCGATACGGGAAGGAGCGCGTTCTTCGGAGCGCGTGATGATGCGTAGGCCAACAATGACAGCCTCTCGCTCTTCCTCATCTTCATCACGTGGTGTGAGGCGGAACCTTTCCAGAGGAAAAAAGTCCATCGCTGTCAGGATCTTGACTGAGAGCTTTGGTCAATGGAGAAATGAGTTCTCCTTATCTCCCGACGGACCCCGGAGAATGTTCCCGGGACAGTACTTGACGCGGAACGACGAATGGACTCCTTTGCTTGTGCTCCCGTGCTCCTTCTTGAGCTTTCCCTTCTTCATCTGGGGGGGGGGGATAAGAAGAGGGGGAGGTGTCTAAAGATGAAAGCTGCTGCGCTTGAAGTGTCCGCAGTTGGGGGAGGCGTACTTGAGGGGGGGATGGGAGATCTTTGGCCGTCTGTAGGAAGTCCACGTGGCAATAACGGAAATAGGCCTAAAAGAGACGTTGAAGGAATGAGTAGGAGTATTATTCACGTGACTGGCTGTCTATGTGTTTTTTTTATCGTCTAAGAATGCAGGTTGTTTTATCTGTTGCTGCCGTTCCTGTTTTTTTTTTATTCGCTTAGGCTTCGGTTGGTTAAGACTGTGAGTCTGGGTTGTTGCTGTTTTACCTCTGAGCGGCACTTTTTTGCACACCATGGGCTAAATGGCCAGGTCACAAGAACCCCGAAGTCTCAGAGAAGGTTGGGGGAGGGGACCCACTGGAACAGCTTTTGGGAGACAGATGGTAGCCCCCCGTCAAGGCCATCCAGCGTGTTCTTTAACGTTGGGATGTTTTATCTCTGAGCGGCACTTTTTTGCACACCAGGTGCTAAATGGCCAGGTCACATGGACCCCGAAGTCTCAGAGAAGTTTGGGGGAGGGAACCCACTGGAACAGCTGTTGGGAGACAGATGGTAGCCTCCCGTCAAGGCCATCCAGCGTGTTCTTTAACGTTGGGTTGTTTTACCTCTGAGCGGCGCTTTTTTGCACACCATGGGCTAAATGGCCAGGTCACAAGAACCCCGAAGTCTCAGAGAAGGTTGGGGGAGGGGACCCACTGGAACAGCTGTTGGGAAACAGATGGTAGCCTCCCGTCAAGGCCATCCAGCGTGTTCTTTAACGTTGGGTTGTTTTACCTCTGAGCGGCGTTTTTTTGCACACCATGGGCTAAATGGCCAGGTCACAAGAACCCCGAAGTCTCAGAGAAGGTTGGGGGAGGGGACCCACTGGAACAGCCGTTGGGAGACAGATGGTAGCCTCTCGTCAAGGCCATCCAGCGTGTTCTTTAACGTGCACAGGATATGGCTCTCTCCCGCACACGGGTCACGGCTTAACGTCCCATCCGACGGCGGCGGTCTTTCCAAACCCATCGGTGTCCCATCGGTGCCCAAACCCATCGGCAGGGCGGGGAATATTGCCGAGCCTCAGACAGAACTGAAGCGAACAAGAGTTGAGTACCATGGTGTATAGTGACGAATCTCGTTTTTGTCTTGGTCAGCACCACGGTAGACAACATGTTTGCCGTCATTCAGGGGAAAGGAACGCCACCCAGTGCATGCGGCATCGTCGCACAGCTCCAGCACCTGGTGTCTTGATGGGGGGTGCCATTAGTCGGACATCTCTATCAGGACTGGTCATCAAAAGGTATTCTCTAATTGCCCAACGATATGTTACCAATTTTTTGCAGCCAGTGGCTGGCCCATTTGTTCATCAGCACGGAACCTTTTACAATCAAGGTAATGCCCGTCCCCACACAACCCGCATTGGTCACCTATTGAACATGTCTGGGACATGACGGGCCAACAGCTCCAACAACACCCTAGAGGTGCCCAAGCACTGTCGCTGAAATGAAACAGCGACTTCGCGCTAATTGGTGTTCTATCCCTCAGGAGGACATTATAGAGCTGTACGATAGCCTTCCCCGCCGTGTTCATAAGTACATTGCTGTGCGGGGCGGTTCATCATCATCATACTAATTATACCACTTTATCGGGTAGGTAAAGTGGTCATTTTCCATATTTTTTTGAAAATGTAATCAATCGCACATCTCAGTGTAGGCTAATAGCTCCCTACGGTTCAATAAAATGGCATTAATCCTTCCAAGTCCTTTTTTTTCGTGCACATTTGAACAGGACAAGATCAGAAAATAAAAGTAAAAAGTGGGGTGGGGGGGAGGAGGGAGCAAAAAACTGAGCAGGAAAAAAATAAAAGGGTAAAAGTAAGAAAAAAGTAAAAGACTGCAATTTTATTGAAATATAGGGGCGGGGGTGGCTCAGTCGGTAGCGCGCCAGGCTCGTAATCTGCAGTTCCCAGGTTCGAGTCCCAGCTGGGTCAGCGTTGAGGATATCCCCGCCCTGCCCACAGTCAGTAGGGGACACCGATGGGCTTGGCAAGGCCGCCGTCCGTCGGATGGGGCGTTAAGCCGTGGCCCCGTGTGCGGGTTGTTGGGTTGGGTTGTTTTACCTCTGAGCGGCACTTTTTTGCACACCATGGGCTAAATGGCCAGGTCACATGGACCCCGAAGGCTCAGAGAAGGTTGGGGGAGGGGACCCACTGGAACAGCTGTTGGGAGACAGATGGTAGCCTCCCGTCAAGGCCATCCAGCGTGTTCTTTAACGTGCACAGGGTATGGCTCTCCCACACACGGGGCCACGGCTTAACGTCCCATCCGACGGACGGCGGCCTTTCCAAGCCCATCGGTGTCCCCTACTGACCGTGGGAAGGGCGGGGAATTTTGCGGAGATAAATCTCGACGCTGACCCAGCTGTGACTCGAACCTGGGAACTACAGATTACGAGCCTGGCGCGCTACCGACTGAGCCCCCCCCCCCGTGTGCGGGAGAGCCATACCCTGTGCACGTTAAAGAACACGCTGGATGGCCTTGACGGGAGGCTACCATCTGTCTCCCAACAGCTATTCCAGTGGGTTCCCTCCCCCAACCTTCTCTGAGCCTTCGGGGTCCATGTGACCTGGCCATTTAGCACATTGTGGGCAAAAAAGTGCCGCTCAGAGGTAAAACAACCCAACTATTGAAATATAACATTTTCTCTTTCTGTTTTAGAGATCTTTGAAAATTTTCTTGAAAAAAATGCATAAAATTACATAATTTTAATATTTTGCTGCTTCTAAACCTCTTACTGGCATTCACCGATGGGCTTGGAAAGGCCGCCGTCAGCCGGATGGGACGTTAAGCCGTGGCTCCGTGTGCGGGAGAGCCATACCCTGTGCACGTTAAAGAACACGCTGGATGGCCTTGACGGGAGACTACCATCTGTCTCCTAACAGCTATTCCACTGGGTCCCCTCCCCCAACCTTCTCTGAGCCTTCGGGGTCCATGTGACCCGGCCATTTAGTCCATGGTGTACAAAAAAAGTGCCGCTCAGAGGTAAAACAACCCAACACAACTCTTACTGGCATTCTCATAGAGGGAGTTTATTTCATCCACCTCGCTACCCAAAATGGTAGCATAAAATTAAAATTCTCATCCACCTCGCTCCTCAAAAAAAAGTGCAAAATTCAAATTCTCATGCACCTCGCTACCCCAAAATGGTAGCGCAAAAATTTAAATTCTCATCCACCTCGCTACCCAAAATGGTAGCACAAAATTAAAATTCTCATCCACCTCGCTCCTCAAAAAAAAGTGCAAAATTCAAATTCTCATGCACCTCGCTACCCAAAATGGCAGCGCAAAAATTTAAATTCTCACCCAGCTCGCTACCCAAAATGGTAGCACAAAATCAAAATTCTCATCCACCTCGCTCCTCAAAAAAAATTGCAAAATTCTCATGCACCTGGATAACCAAAATGGTAGCGCAAAAATTTAAATTCTCACCCAGCTCGCTACCCAAAATGGTAGCACAAAATCAAAATTCTCATCCACCTCGCTACTCAAAAAAAAGTGCAAAATTCAAATTCTCATGCACCTGGCTGCTCAAAATGGCAGCGCAAAAATAGAAATTCTCATCCACCTCGCTACCCAAAATGGTAGCACAAAATTAAAACTCTCATCCACCTCGCTACTCAAAAATAAGTGGAAAATTCCAATTCTCATGCACCTGGCTGCTCAAAATGGCAGCGCAAAAATTGAAATTCTCATCCACCTCGCTACCCAAAATGGTAGCACAAAATTAAAATTCTCATCCACCTCGCTCCTCAAAAAAAGTGCAAAATTCTCATGCACCTCGCTACCCAAAATGGTAGCGCAAAAATTTAAATTCTCACCCACCTCGCTACCCAAAATTGTAGCACAAAATTAAAATTCTCATCCACCTCGCTCCTCAAAAAAAATTGCAAAATTCTCATGCACCTGGATAACCAAAATGGTAGCGCAAAAATTTAAATTCTCACCCACCTCGCTACCCAAAATTGTAGCACAAAATTAAAATTCTCATCCACCTCGCTCCTCAAAAAAAAGTGCAAAATTCAAATTCTCATGCACCTCGCTACCCCAAAATGGTAGCGCAAAAATTTAAATTCTCATCCACCTCGCTACCCAAAATGGTAGCACAAAATTAAAATTCTCATCCACCTCGCTCCTCAAAAAAAGTGCAAAATTCTCATGCACCTCGCTACCCAAAATGGTAGCGCAAAAATTTAAATTCTCACCCACCTCGCTACCCAAAATTGTAGCACAAAATTAAAATTCTCATCCACCTCGCTCCTCAAAAAAAATTGCAAAATTCTCATGCACCTGGATAACCAAAATGGTAGCGCAAAAATTTAAATTCTCACCCACCTCGCTACCCAAAATTGTAGCACAAAATTAAAATTCTCATCCACCTCGCTCCTCAAAAAAAAGTGCAAAATTCAAATTCTCATGCACCTCGCTACCCCAAAATGGTAGCGCAAAAATTTAAATTCTCATCCACCTCGCTACCCAAAATGGTAGCACAAAATTAAAATTCTCATCCACCTCGCTCCTCAAAAAAAGTGCAAAATTCTCATGCACCTCGCTACCCAAAATGGTAGCGCAAAAATTGAAATTCTCATTCACCTCGCTACCCAAAATGGTAGCACAAAATTAAAATTCTCATCCACCTCGCTCCTCAAAAAAAAGTGCAAAATTCTCATGCACCTCGCTACCCAAAATGGTAACGCAAAAATTTAAATTCTCACCCACCTCGCTACCCAAAATTGTAGCACAAAATTAAAATTCTCATCCACCTCGCTCCTCAAAAAAAATTGCAAAATTCTCATGCACCTGGATAACCAAAATGGTAGCGCAAAAATTTAAATTCTCACCCACCTCGCTACCCAAAATTGTAGCACAAAATTAAAATTCTCATCCACCTCGCTCCTCAAAAAAAAGTGCAAAATTCAAATTCTCATGCACCTCGCTACCCAAAATGGTAGTGCTAAATTAAAATTTCCCTCTACCTCTGGACCCAAATGCTAGCGGAACCTTCAGGCAAACTCTACCATGCTTAGAGCCAATATTTTCGGATAAAGGGCCTTTTACGACCCATCATAAACTTTCCATGACCCAAGTATGGGTCACGACACAGGATTTATAACTAAGAACTCTCTGGTGAATCGGCGAAGGAGACGAGGAGTGGAATAGGGGTAGCAACCCCCTCAAGCAGCTGCTTGCCACAGAGGTCTGACAGGAAACTATCAGTTTATATGCCATAGGTGAAGGTTTGAGAGGATGGCAGGACCTGAGCAGAAAAACGACACATACATCCATGCCTTACCCGGGGCTCGAACCCAGGTCCCTTAGATTAGTAGCCAAGCGCGCTAACCATAACGGCCATGGGACGGATTGGGGTAGCAACAATTTGCAAAAAGTAAGTAAGAACATGAATGAATCATCGCCATTGCATCCATTACTCCAAACAATAGTATAAAACCCGGACACAATTTTTTATTCTCTACACTAATCCCATTGAAATTTACAAATCCCAATAAAAATTTCAACCATTCTTTTTCTTCCCACTCTTAACCTTAACCGCGCCCCTGGCCATTCTGCACAATCACTGAGGCATCCATTAAGAACCATCGATGCTCCTGTAATAGCCACTTTTAAAAGACCACCTTTTGTAATTCCAATCGAACAATGGACTGCCCGCTGTTTATAAAAGAACAAAATAAAAAAAAATCGTGTTTTTTGTTTTTTGTTTCCGTTGTACGTCACTTTTCTTAACGCCGCAGTACAAAAGTAGACCCTGCCTGAAGTTGCTCACCGGGTATAGGCTGACAATTACTTCGAGGCTTAAAGCAATGCGTTCCATTGTCTGCGAGGACAATTAATCACGGCGACAGTTCCCGCGACGCCTCGCTCTCTGCTTCGCTGTCGGCGTCCTCGCGACGACGACGACTTGAAAAATGGCCACTCTATTGAGATGCTATTGTGTTGCATGAGGATGTTACTTGCCGCCGATAGATACAACCCTTCCTTCGCAAAAGTGGTGCTACTTTTAGAAATGCATCTTTTGTTTAGAACGGATGCATTTATGCCGGGCTTTGACAGCATCTGCATCCCTGGTTGTCCATGGCAACCGTTCGTGGATTGATGAGGACATTATTGATTCATTTAGGAGAGAAATGATTAATTTCAGTTAAAGTGTCGTGATTTGAATGATGTAGATTCAGACTGTGACAAAAGATAGTATATGAAATTAAAAAGAACCTGATCATCTATGGATTTGGAGAGGCCGCCGTCCGTCGGATGGGACGAAAAGCCGTGGCCCCGTGTGCGGAAGAGCCACACCCTACGCACGTTAAAGAACACGCTGGATGGCCTTAACGGGAGACTACCATCTGTCTCCCAACAGCTGTTCCAGTGGGTTTCCTCCCCCAACCTTCTCTGAGCCTTCGGGGTCCGTGTGACCTGGCTATTTAGCCCATGGTGTGCAAAAAAGTGCCGCTCAGAGGTAAAACAACCCAACGTTAAAGAACACGCTGGATGGCCTTGACGGGAGGTTACCATCTGTCTCCCAACAGCTGTTCCAGTGGGTTCCCTCCCTCAGGGGCGGGGGTGGCTCAGTCGGTAGCGCGCCAGGCTCGTAATCTGTAGTTCCCAGGTTCGAGTCCCAGCTGGGTCAGCGTTGAGATTTATCTCCGCAAAATTCCCCGCCCTGCCCACGATCAGTAGGGGACACCGATGGGCTTGGAAAGGCCGCCGTCCGTCGGATGGGACGAAAAGACGTGGCCCCGTGTGCGGGAGAGCCATATCCTGTGCACGTTAAAGAACACGCTGGATGGCCTTGACGGGAGGCTACCATCTGTCTCCCAACAGCTGTTCCAGTGGGTCCCCTCCTCCAACCTTCTCTGAGCCTTCGGGGTCTATGTGACCTGGCCATTTAGCCCATGGTGTGCAAAAAAGTGCCGCTCAGAGGTAAAACAACACAAATCCCTCCCTCAACCTTCTCTGATCTTCGGGGTCCGTGTGATCTGGGCATTTAACCCATGGTGTGCAAAAAAGTGCCGCTCAGAGGTAAAACAACCCAACGTTAAAGAACACGCTGGATGGCCTTGACGGGAGGCTACCATCCGTCTCCCAACAGCTGTTCCAGTGGGTTCCCTCCCCCAACCTTCTCTGAGCCTTCAGGGTCCGTGTGACCTGGCCATTTAGCCCATGGTGTGCAAAAAAGTGCCGCTCAAAAAAGTCTTGCTCAGAGGTAAAACAACCCAACGCAATCATCTAATAGATGGTCGGATCTAAGGTCCGCACCTTAGATCCGATCATCTATTAGATGATTAAGTTGGGTTGTAACATCGTCATCGACAACAGCGGGTGAGGGCTCAGGCGATGAGTTCCCAGGTATGAGTCCCAAATAAGTTAGCGTTGAAATCATTACCGCTAAAATCCCATCGTTCCATCGGTTAGAAAGGAGACCAACGGCCGGCTTGGAAAGACCGCTATCCATTATATGGACGTTAAGCAGTGACTTAATGTGCAAAGAGCTGTATGCTGTGCAGATGAAAACATGCTGGATGGTCTTACGGGACGCTATCGTCTGTGTCTGAACAACTGACCAGTGAGGCCCTTTTCCCCCTAATGACGGGGGGGGGGGGGCTGTAGCTCAGTAGGTAGCGCGCCAGGCTTGTAATCTGTTGGGTTGGGTTGTTTTACCTCTGAGCGGCACTTTTCTGCAAACAATGGGCTAAATGGCCAGGTCACAAGGATCCCGAGGACTCAGAGAAGGTTGGTAGGTGGGGGGTGACCCAATGAACAGCTATTAGGAGACAAATGGTAGCCTCCTGTATCCAGCGTGTTCTTTAACGTGCACAGGATATGGTTCTTCCGCACAAGGGGCCACGATTTAACGTACCATCAGACGGACGGCGGCCTTTCAAAGCCCATCTGTGTCCCCTACACCCTACTGATCGCGGGCAGAGCAGGGAGTTGTGCGGAGATAAATCTCGACGCTGGCCCAGGCGAAACCCGAACCAGGGAACTGTAGATTACGAGCCTAGCCAAGGCTACCTTGAAGACAGCCATGACAGCGATACTGTGACGTCACGGACGGAGGATTGGGTTGTTTTACCTCTGAGCGGCACTTTTTTGCATACCATGGGCTAAATGGCCAGGTCACATGGACCCCGAAGGCTCAGAGAAGGTTGGGGGAGGGGACCCACTGGAACAGCTGTTGGGAGACAGATGGTAGCCTCCCGTCAAGGCCATCCAGAGTGTTCTTTAACGTGCACAGGGTATGGCTCTCCCGCACACGGAGCCACGGCTTAACGTCCCATCCGACGGACGGCGGCCTTTCCAAGCCCATCGGTGTCCCCTACTGACCGTGGGCAGGGCGGGGAATTTTGCGGAGATAAATCTCAACGCTGACCCAGCTGGGTCTCGAACCTGGGAACTACAGATTACGAGCAAGGCGCGCTACCGACTGAGCTACCCCCGCCCCCGATAATTGCAGATTACGAGTCAGACATAATACCGACTGAGCCAAACTTCGGTTCGTCACTAGTGACGTCAGAAGTAGTTTTTTTTTTCTTTAGGAGGATGCGCGGTGCAATGTCAGTTATGTTGAGGCTACGACAGTGGCAAAATCCTATTTGCATTGCAATAGCTGGTACGTCGATATGCTGATGGCTTCAGGTGAATGCTGCGGCACGTGCTTCGGGCTACCGTCTGCATACCGATGATGCTTAAAACGAGCAGATTTTTTTCTTTTTTTATCTACGTTCGACTCGAGAATTAAAACTGACAGTCCATTTTTATATTTTTTATTAAGCTTAGAATTTTGCTTCAAACTTAGGGGATATTTGTAACCTGAATGTTTAGCCATTTGTGAAGCAGATTAAATTTCGATATGAGTAAAACAACTAGATGATTTCCATATGAGGTCTCCATAAAAAAAAGTAAACAAATAAATACCCCCTCAAACAGCTGCTTGCCACAGAGGTCTGACAGGAGCCTGTCAGTTTATACGCCGTAGTAGAAGGTCTGTGAGGATGGCAGGACCTCAGCAGAAAAACAACACACCCAGATTGGGGGAAGGTTTGGGGTCCCACGGGCCTTACCCGGCGCTCGAACCCAGGTCCTTTAGGTTCCTAATAATTATCCAGTGTGTTTTCTTCACCAACCCGGGCGGTGGTGGCTCAGTAGTAGCGCGCCAGACTCGTAATCTTCAGTTCACAGGTTCGAGTCCAGCTGGACCTGGGGGTGGGGGTGGCTTAGTCAATAGCGCGCCAGGCTCGTAATCTGTAGTTCCCAGGTTCGAGTTCCAGCTGGGCTAGCGTTGAGATTTATCTCAGCAAATTCCCCCCCCCCCTGCTTACAGTCAGTAGGGGACACCGATGGCTTGGAAAGGCCACTGTCCGTCGGATGGGATGTTAAACCGAGACCCCGCGTGCGGGAGAGCCATATCCTGTGCACGTTAAAGAACACGCTGGGTGGCCTTGACGGAAGGCTACCATGTGTCTTCCAACAGCTGCCCAGTGGGTCCCCCCCCCAACCATGGACTATATGTCCAAGTGACAAGGAGGGTAGCGCACCAGGCTAGTAATCTGCAGTTCCCAGGTTCGAGTCACAGATGGATCAGCGTTCATATTTATCTCCGCGAAACTCCCCGCCCTGCCCTCGGTCAATAGGGGACACCTATGGGCTCAGAAAGCCCGCAGTCCGTTTGCTTGCAGAATGCGAAACCATTCACTAAAAACATGAGAAAGTTTTAAAAATTTTCACTTTCTCTGAAACCTTGAAGAGCATCCTAGTGCCATCCCCATGGTAACAACAGCATCCTAGTGCCATCCCCATGGTAACAACAGCATCCTAGTGCCATCCCCATGGTAACAACAGCATCCTAGTGCCATCCCCATGGTAACAACAGCATCCTAGTGCCATCCCCATTGTAACAACAGCACCCTAGTGCCATCCCCATGGTAACAACAGCATCCTAGTGCCATCCCCATGGTAACAACAGCATCCTAGTGCCATCCCCATGGTAACAACAGCATCCTAGTGCCATCCCCATGGTAACAACAGCATCCTAGTGCCATCCCCATGGTAACAACAGCATCCTAGTGCCATCCCCATGGTAACAACAGCATCCTAGTGCCATCCCCATTGTAACAACAGCATCCTAGTGTCATCCCCATGGTAACAACAGCATCCTAGTGCCATCCCCATGGTAACAACAGCATCCTAGTGCCATCCCCATGGTAACAACAGCATCCTAGTGACATCCCCATGGTAACAACAGCATCCTAGTGCATTCCCCATGGTAACAATAGCATCCACCGCCAGCTGTTTACTGTGCAGGCACCAGAAGAGGCAGAGGATTTTATTTTTGCTTCCACATCTGCTGGGCACCGTTGGATTGCGCACGACCAAAGAGGAAGTAGATTAGTGATTTGAATGCCGTGAGCCTAATCTTCCCCGCGCACGTATGTGTGTCTTCCTAGATAACATCACATAAACATGCAGCATACACACTCTAATAGAATAATTAACCCGCTGCATTCTCGACAGAAACAAAAGACAAAAAAAAACTGTAGCAAATGAGTCTCTTTTTATGATGCAAAGGAAACCGCGTCACGCGCAATCTCCGGAACGCGTGACGTGCCACTCTTGTGGTGACGTCAGAGCCCCCTACCTTCTTTCGTGAATTGATGTTTCATGTCTACGTGTTTCTTTAGCAACCGTTTATTTTTCTTTTTTCCACTAGAAATAAGAGTCTGCGTGACCTAGCTTTTAAAGAAGAATTAGCTTTCTTTGACGAACTACGATGTCTCCTACACAGCCTTACAATGATCACAGCGGTTAAATAAAGCCCTCAAGTTAATCGAGTTTTTGTATTGTCTTAGCAATTCTTTCTTCCGCGCTTAAAAAATTGCCGTGGATTAGCTGTTAAAGGGTCTTGGAGCTAACTGAGCTTTTCTGTACTATATTAATAATGTTCCGTTGAAGGCCTAGCAGTTAATAAACGAATTATAGAGTGAGGGTTTGGCATTACCTCAAGAATTCTTTTTCCCAAAGTGTAGTAGATTTGGGGAGCGCGAATGGGGTAGTTCAGAGCTTTGGTTGGTTGTTTTACCTCTGGGCGAAACTTTTTTAAACTCAATGGGCTAAATGGCCAGGTCACAAGAACCACGAAGGCTCAGAGAAGGTTGGGGGAGGTTGTTATTTGGGTTATTTTACCTCTGAGCGGCACTTTTTTGCACACCATGGGCTAAATGGCCAGGTCACATGGACCCCGAAGGCTCAGAGAAGGTTGGGGGAGGGGACCCACTGGAACAGCTGTTGGGAGACAGATGGTAGCCTCCCGTCAAGGCCATCCAGCGTGTTCTTTAACGTGTACAGGGTATGGCTCTCCCACACACGGGGCCACGGCTTAACGTCCCATCCGACGAACGGCGGCCTTTCCAAGCCCATCGGTGTCCCCTACTGACCGTGAGCAGGGGGGGAATTTTGCGGACATAAATATCAACGCTGACCCAGCTGGGACTCGAACCTGGGAATTACAGATTACGAGCCTGGCGCGCTACCGACTGAGCCACCCCCGCCCCCTAGGTTGGGGGAGGACACCCATGGGAAAAGCTGTTGGGAGACATATGGTAGCCTCCCGTCAAAGCCATCAAGCATGTTCTTCAACGTGAACAGGGTATGGTCCCGTCAAGGCCATCCAACGTGTTCTTTAACGTGCAATCTACTCAGACAGCCATTGCAGATTTATATGAGAATATTGTCAATCATTTGGATGCAGGTCACATTGGATTAGCTGTATATCTTGATTTTACGAAAGCATTTGACAGTATTAACCACGAAATTTTGTTAAAGAAAATTGAATTTTATGGCCTGAGAGGTAAAATAAATAACTGGTTAAGAAGCTACTTATTTCAGAGGAAAGCTCTTGTAGAAGTAAATGGTAGTATATCAGATGAACATTTTATTTACAGAGGTGTGCCTCAAGGTTCGATTCTTGGTCCGATCCTTTTCCTACTTTACATTAACAACTTAGCAAAGTTACACATTAATTCAAAGATGTTATTATATGCTGATTATACAAGTATTATCGATTTCAACCAAGATTCTGCAAGCCTAGGTTGGGGTGGGTTGTTTTACCTCTGAGCGGCACTTTTTTGCACACCATGGGATAAATGGCCAGGTCACATGGACCCCGAAGGCTCAGAGAAGGTTGGGGGAGAGGACCCACTAGAACAGCTGTTGGGAGACAGATGGTAGCCTCCCGTCAAGGCCATCCAGCCGTGTTCTTTAGCGTGCACAGGGTATGGCTCACCCACAAACGGGGCCACGGCTTAACGTCCCATCCGACGGACGGCGGCCTTTCCAAGCCCATCGGTGTCCCCTACTGACCGTGGGCAGGGGGGGGGAATTTTGGGGAGATAAATCTCAACGCTGACCCAGCTGGGACTCGAACCTGGGAACTACAGGTTACGAGCCTGGCGCGCTACCGACTGAGCCCCCCCCACCTCTGCAAGGTGGGGGGGGGGCTCAGTCATTAGATAGTTCCCTCCCAAGGTCTGCAAGGTCTGATTAGCAGTGTTAACTACTCTCTAAATATTATATCTGAATGGTGCAGACATAATAATTTATTAATAAATGTCAAGAAATCCAAATACATGATTTATAAAAATAAAAACAAAAATATCGATGAGAAATGTTTCGATGTGAAGATTAATGAAATTAAGCTAAATAGATGCACTGAATATAAATTCTTAGGAATATGGATCGATGAAAATCTGAACTGGTCATTTCACGTAAAGCAGCTGAGAATCACTCTGTCAAGGAATATTGGTATGATTGGTAAAATACGTCATCTGGTTAACAAACAAAATTTGACAAATTTATACTACTCTTTCATTTATTCTTATATAACATATGGAATTTTAGTCTGGGGTAATACTTTTGACTATAATCTGAATGCTATATATCGTCTTCAGAAAAGAATTGTTAGATATATTGTTGGTAAAAGATATTATGATCCCGTGGCACATTTATTTTCTGATGTTAAAATTCTTAATGTCTATAATAATTACAAACTGATATCAGGAATCTTTGTGTATTCGATTACAATGAGATTGAAAATAGTCTTTAAATCTATCCAATTTAATCAGAGTCTTTCGAATTTTCATAATTATGAAACGCGTCATAGAGAGGATCTGAGTATACCTATGTGTCGATTGTCAATTGGGCAGAGATCTATCAAATACAGTGCAGTAAAAATTTGGTCTGAATTTCGTGATGATGTTAAAAATGCAAAATCTTTAAAATTATTTAAAATCAAATGTAGAACGTTTCTTCTTACAAAGCAATGAAACCTTCTTCTATGTATCAGTGTAATATGTCTCATAACCATTTGACCTTTTATACTATTGAATTATTGTACTATTTGAATTATTGTATACTTTACTGTTATCATAATTGAACTAAAGGAAATAGGGAGCATTAACTAAAAATAAGCGTCAGCTTACTATGCTCTCCTTTTTTGTTTCGCCTTTCCTATTAAACACCAATATTTAATATGATTGTTATTTACCTTTTCTGATGCAATTGATATTTCTCAGCTATTTCACTTCTCAATTTTTCTCATGTATATATTAATTGTATTAGATAATTATGCTATGTAAATGTATATTGTATTGACTGGCGGAATAAAATAAAGATTATTATTATTATTAATGCCGTCCCGTGGCCGAGTGGTTAGCGCGCTTGGCTACTGATCCAAGGGACCTGGGTTCGAGCCCCGGAATTAGGCATGGATGTGTGTGTCGTTTTTCTGCTGAGGTCCTGCCATCCTCTCAGATCTACTACTGTGGCATATAAACTGACAGGCTCCTGTCAGACCTCTGTGGCAAGCAGCTGCTTGAGGGGGTATTTTTTATTATTATATGACTCTCCCTCACACGGGACCACGGCTTAACGTCATATCAGATGGACGTCAAGTTTTTCCAATACCATTGGTGTCCCCTACTGACCGCGGGTAAGGCTGGGAGTTTTGCGGAGATAAATTTCAACGCTGACCGAGCTGGGACTCGAACCTAGAAACTGCAGATTACGAGCCTGGCACGCTACTGAGCCACCCCCACCCCAGTTCAGAGCCATCTAATATCGTAGCGGGGAACAGGAACTAGCAGAATAATTTTTAACATATAGGTTTAGGTTAATTTACCTCTGAGCGGCATTTTTTTTTGCACACAAGCGCTAAAGAACCCGGAGGCTTCAGAGAAGATTGGGGGAAGTGTTGGGGTAAACATTGGGAGACAGATGGCAGCTTCCCGTCAAGTCCATCCAGCTCAAGTCCAGCCAAGCTCAAAACCCCATCAAGTCCATCCAGCCATTTTTTTTTGAGCGACTGTATCTACGTGTCATTAGATAGTTCCCTCCCACCCCGAAAACGTTAATCAAAAAATCAATATACGTTGAATAATATCACTGCTAAAAGTTAATGTTGGCTTTAAAATAACGGGTCTGTAAATGATAGCTAGGCATATAGTGGAAGGGGAGCCTGCACCAATTCCCCGTGATGATATTGAGTTGGGTTGTTTTACCTCTGAGCGGCACTTTTTTGCACACCATGGGCTAAATGCCAGGTCACATGGACCCCGAAGGCTCAGAGAAGGTTGGGGAAGGGGACCCACTGGAACAGCTGTTGGGAGACAGATGGTAGCCTCCAGTCAAGGCCATCCAGCGTGTTCTTTAACGTTCGGTTGTTTTTCCTCTGAGTGGCACTTTTTTGCACACAATGGGCTAAATGGCCAGGTCACATGGACCCCGAAGGCTCAGAGAAGGTTGGGGAAGGGGACCCACTGGAACAGCTGTTGGGAGACAGATGGTAGCCTCCCGTCAAGGCCATCCAGCGTGTTCTTTAACGTGCACAGGGTATGGATATCCCGCACACGGGGCCACGGCTTAACGTCCCATCCGACGGACGGCGGCCTTTCCAAGCCCATCGGTGTCCTCTACTGACCGTGGGCAGGGCGGGGAATTTTGCGGAGAAAAATCTCAACGCTGACCCATCTGGGACTCGAACCTGGGAACTACAGATTACGAGCCTGGCGCGCTACCGACTGAGCCACCCCCGCCCCTATTCTCTCACAAGTCTTCCAGAACTGATGAGAAGAAACACGCGACATTATTCAAAAGATTCGTAAGGATGAAAACTGTAAAAAGTACGAGAACTAAGGTTAAGGTATGCAAATTCATTCAAAGTGACAAGCAGGGTGTGTTTCTGCATAGTTCAATGAGTTCCTTTGGTAGCCGCTAGGAAGGTGGGAAGTAGGAGATTAGCAGACTGAGAAAAATAACATATCGTTGGAATATGGGAGGTTCGTTTCTAAAGAGAATGAATGTTTTCATTTTATACCTTCAGTGCCCTCAAAAAGTTATATATCTACGGTCTATTATTATTTTGTATCACGGAAAACCAGTTGATCAGCCAAGAAATATAAAGAGTTGATGTATATATTAATGTTTCGCTGAATTATTTAGAGGCGGGGATGGCTCAGTCGCCAGGCTCGTAATCTGTAGTTCCCAGGTTCGAGTCCCAGCTGGGTCAGCGTTGAGATTTATCTCCGCAAAATTCCTCGCCCTGCTCACGGTCAGTAGGGAACACCGATGGGCTTGGAAAGGCCGCCGTCCGTCGGATGGGACGTTAAGCCGTGGCCCCGTGTGCGGGAGAGTCATACCCTGTGCACTTTAAAGAACACGCTGGATGGCCTTGACGGGAGGTTACCATCTGTCTCCCAACAGCTGTTCCAGTTGGTCCCCTCCCCCAACCTTCTCTGAGCCTTCGGGGTCCTTGTGGCCTGGCCATTTAGCCCGTGGTGTGCAAAAAAGTGCCGCTCAGAGGTAAAACAACCCAACCCTGAATAATTTATTGGAATGAATGCAGGAAATACAAAACATGAATATTGATGAAACAGTGCAAAAACAAATTTTTTCAAAGAGTTACATTTAGTACACACAATTCTTGTTATTTTTTTTTTCTCTGCTTTACACATAGGACACATGGCCGTCTTGTGTGTACTTCGACTGTCAAATGATCTCCTACCCTGAGCATACTATTAGATGCTTCTGCACCAACCGGGAAAAGCACGGGATATTTTGCTACCAATGAACTAGGAATTAACCCTTTTTCCATTACCACTGGGACTACTTTCCACATATATAAATCCTGTATTAACTGTGAATGAGCCTGTAATAAACTGAACGCCTTAACAACTATATACATTTAAAAGAAAAATATATCTAAATTCGTAAAAATGAACAACATTTCAGTCAATGTTTTTGGATACGAGAAAGAGGTGTTCCCACTCTACATCACACCATTCAGATTTAAAGCGCAGGCAAATCTCCTACTGTTATCAGATGATGAAAAGCAGCATTATTGTTCCATTAAAAATTGATTAGAATCTATGAAATTCAAAGGGGGAATGCTGTTTTCTATATTATTGGGAACACAATTAATCTTCTTATTTTTGATCATTCCTTGTATAGTAAGATGGCTGTCGCTTAGGTTATGAAATATAACTGGAACATTATTAGGGAGCTTGAAAATTGGGATGACACGTATTATGAGCGCCTCCTCGGAGAAGTGCTAAAACTATGTGTCGGATACTACGCAATTGATTCCTGTCAGGTTTACCCAGCTCCTGCCTTCATACCTGAAGATGACAAATATAGTTGATAAACTACAATGTACCTTTTTGGGAGGTATACGAGGGGGAATTTCAGTGAATCGTTTTAGCACGGCAAGCAACAAGCATTTAGAATGAAAGCCCGATTGCAAGTTTGTTTAAACTAACTCTTCAGATGCACGTTTCTCCATAGATTCGTAAAACTCTCATTATGTATTTTTTGCTTTCTCTCTCACAAGATAATTAAAGTTCAAACACTAATACATCTTCCCTATGTGTATCTTTCGAATAAACCATATGACCAAAGTAGATAAATCGCAAGCATCATCTGCGTCAGATCTGATTCCATATATCTGCTTACGACGAAAATATCACAATTGCCTGAAATGGACAGTACTTTACCTGCATAAACGAAAATTAGAAAAACAACGAAATGGTTGGTAAATTCAGTGAGAATCACTAAAATGTAAAGGGTATTGGAATATCTGTAAATACACACACATATCAGTGGATACGTAACCATGTATCACTTTAAAAAAACGATTTTCTCTGTTTTGGACGTTTAACCAGCGCCATCTAGTGAGAAATATGTTGACTATCCGATTCCAGTAAACGTAAGACAACAGTTGTCTGTTTATGAATGATTATGTATGTACGGTTTCTCTGATCTTATGCAATGTATATTCATTTTTATCTGGTGTAACAACCATCCCACTGCATTTTTATACTTTCTCTCTCGTCACAGTATGTTTTACAGTTATTGTGTCTTCCACTTCCAAGGAATTCTGAAAATATTCATCACGGGGCCTGACCGGAAGTGACGTCATAGGAGCGTGACCGGAAGAGACGTCATAGGGGGAAAGCACTAGTTGGGATCGTGGAGTGGGACTATACTACTAAGGGTGATTCATGTTTTGCTGAATTGTACTGCTTACTCGATCCAGAGAAACAACTTAATAGCCAGATTACAAACAGAAAACATCTTTGAACTAAGTCTGCACAGTTTACTTCGACAAAAGGATCTGACTAAGAGCAAAATTTGCTACAGTGAAACAATCCAATTTTTAAATGATGCGAACCTATTCCATAGGATTTAAGTATTTTTTTATCGAGGTTTTGTAACATAAATGTCATCAGCTTCTTGGCATTGAAAAAATTATTAATCCTTGCCATCTGGCAATTATCCATCCATTATAAATTATCCAACCTTGCTATCTGGAGGAGAGGGTCGAAACACTCGAACATATCCAGAGGAAACATTTTTTTTTTATAGATGATGATGATGACCACGGTTTTGGAATTGACATTTCAAAATACCCAATTATGAAATCTACCGAAATGACAGCGTTCATAACAGAGGTGGGAGAACGGCAATAATTATTAAGAAAAGTGCCTTCCCATTTCTGATTTCAAAAATACTGAAGCCACTATTGTGATCCTTCAACACTCTGACTTAGGAAATATTAAGCTTGTTTCAGCTATATAAGCCCCCTGATGATGAACTTTTATCCAAGGACTTAGATTGTATATTTAGCCATAGAAATCCGACTGCGCTTGCAGGAGACATCAACTGTAAGCATCAGTTTTGGAATTCAAGACTGGGAAATAAAAGTGGTCGTCTTTTACTGGATTATGCTACAACAAAAGAACTCGTTGTAGACGCACCAAAGGAACCAACGTTTTTTCCCAATAATATTTTACATAGGCCAGATGTCCTTGACGTTACAATTTTGGACACTTTTGTCCTGATTATGATTTACAAGTGATGGACCTCCATGGGTTCGTGATCCGAACTCAGTTCGGATCACGAACCAATTCTTATTATAATCAGGAATGAGTTAACAGAATCTCTTATACAACATAGAATCACCAAATGAGAGAGGAATAGATTCCTTGTTAATGAGAACCTGAATGGCAAAACAATTGCTAATTCCACATATCTCATTGAAAGAGTTGTTGTTGGGTTGTTTTACCTCTGAGCGGCACTTTTTTGCACACCATGGGCTAAATGGCCAGGCCACAAGGACCCCGAAGGCTCAGAGAAGGTTGGGGGAGGGGACCCACTGGAACAGCTGTTGGGAGACAGATGGTAGCCTCCCGTCAAGGCCATCCAGCGTGTTCTTTAACGTGCACAGGGTATGGCTCTCCCACACACGGGGCCACGGCTTAACGTCCCATCCGACGGACGGCGGCCTTTCCAAGCCCATCGGTGTCCCCTACTGACCGTGGGCAGGGCGGGGAATTTTGCGGAGATAAATCTCAACGCTGACCCAGCTGGGACTCGAACCTGGGAACTACAGATTACGAGCCTGGCGCGCTACCGACTGAGCCATCCCCGCCCCCATTGAAAGAGAATCTTCTTTTATTGGTCGTATTATGAGTGCTTACATCTTGGCCAACAGGAAGAGTCGAATCGATGCCAACAAGCTTTCTGATGACATTCTTGAGATGATATCTCTTAAGAATAAAGTCAGAAGAGACTGGCAAAAACATCGACTGCCACAGACGCATGAACGTCTCAGAGAGATCCAAAACTCTGTTCGAAATAGAATTCACGAGCATCGATTTGATCTCGGGATGAAAAGCTATCCTCGGTTACAACTGATGATAATTCCATCTGGCGAATAACCACTGTCCTGAAGAAATCACCTACAGATTATCCTCCCATTCATACCATGAATGGGATTGTTTACAATGATAAGGAGGACAAGGTGGAAGCTTTTGCGACTACCTTGGAAGATCAGTTTCAGGACAATGGTGATTTGTAAGACATCACAAGATGATGAAATGTATTGGACTATTTTTCCAAGTCGGTGATCTCAAGTATCATATTTACAAATCCTATGGAGGTTAATAACTCTATTAAGAGGTTAAAATCTAGAAAGGCTCCTGGCCTTGATGATATTACCAACACTATGATTAAGCAAATTCCGCCATTGTTACATCTGTTCCATCTTTAATGCCCTTCTACGGTTAAAATATTTTCCATCATTCTGAAAGAAGGCTGTTAATAAAATGATACACAAACCTGGGAAGAACCCAACATTTCCCCAGAGTTATAGACCCATCATTCTGTTTCCGTGTTTAGGTAAACATTAGTCCCAGCTGGGTCAGCGTTGAGATTTATCTACGCAAAATTCCCTGCCCTGCCCACGGTCAATAGGGGACACCGATGGGCTTGGAAAGGCCGCCATTCGTCGGATGGGACGTTAAGCCGTGGCCCCGTGTGCGGGACAGCCATACCCTATGCACGTAAAAGAATACGCTGGATGGCCTTGACGGGAGGCTACCATCTGTCTCCCAACAGCTGTTCCAGTGGGTCCCATCCCCCAACCTTCTCTGAGCCTTCGGGGTCCATGTGACCTGGCCATTTAGCCCATGGTGTGCAAAAAAGTGTCGCTCAGAGGTAAAACAACCCAACCCAACCCATTCTGCGGCCTATCCTGACATATGACTCACCAGTGTGGGGCATCACCACTAACACGAACATCAGGAGACTACTGAGTTTCCAAAACAAAGTTTTAAGATCAGTGGTCAGTGCGCCATGGTTTGTGAAGAATAAAACCATTCCCAATGACCTGAGCATTGAGCAAATATATACATATATCAGTAAACTCTCACAGACCTTTTTCGAGGCAGTGGGAGATCACCCTTACGAAATTATAAATACTTTACCCAATTATGATCCTTTGGTGGTGAACAAATTCAAACGCCAAAAGTTAATGGTTTTCGAAGACCGTGTATTTACACTATGATGTATTCTACACTTTTGCTGTTAGATTGGTTGTTTTTAACTTATATACTTTTTTGTTGAGTTTTAAGTAAACACCTTGTTTTTTTCACATTGGGCACCTTCGGTGTTGTTTTCTTTTGTTGTCATTGCCATTAGCTTGGGTTGTTGGGTTGTTTTACCTCTGAGCGGCACTTTTTTGCACACCATGGGCTAAATGGCCAGGTCACATGGACCCCGAAGGCTCAGAGAAGGTTGGGGGAGGGGACCCACTGGAACAGCTGTTGGGAGACAGATGGTAGCCTCCTGTCAAGGCCATCCAGCGTGTTCTTTAACGTGCACAGGGTATGGCTCTCCCGCACACGGAGCCACGTCTTAACGTCCCATCCGACGGACGACGGCCTTTCCAAGCCCATCGGTGTCCCCTACTGACCGTGGGCAGGGCGGGGAATTTTGCGGAGATAAATCTCAAAGCTGACCCAGCTGGGACTCGAACCTGGGAACTACAGATTACGAGCCTGGCGCGCTACCGACTGAGCCACCCCCGTCCCCATTGCCATTGGCACTATATAGAATGATTTTAAGGAGCCAGGAACTTAATAAATGTTAAAAAGATATCAGATATCATATCATCGTTTTGGATTCACATGTGAGGTTGACCACGACATTGGAGACGTCATAAGTTTAAATTTAAGATACAACTCGTAAAGTCAACCCCTGAGAAAATCCGCCCCCATATTTTATCAGGGGGATTTCAGAAAAAAAATAAGGGGCAAGCAAATTAAGCAATCGAACGGGGGAAAAGTAAAGAGGGAGGGAAAGAGAGTGAACTTCCATTAATATCGTTTCACCTTCCATTTTAGAGATATTTAAAAAATTTCACGAGAAATGCGAGAAATATGTACAGTCGCTCAAAGAAGTATCCGAACACCATGGTTGATTACAGAATTCAGAACAAATATCTGGCAACGATTTTTTTAGAAATTAGTGATCTGGCAACCTTTGTGTCACGTGATTACAGAATTCAGGAAAAATATCTGGAGCGTGTACAGCAACTGTACACGCTCCAGTTTGCTGTGAACGGTAACTGCACACGCTCAATATTTCCGTGAGTGAGCCCACACGATCTAGTATCAAAATAATATGACCACCTACAGTCGCTCAAAAAAGTATCCAAACACTATGGTCGATTACAGAATTCAGAAAAAATATCTGGCAACGATTTTTTAGAAATTACTGATCTGGCAACCTTCGTGTCACGTGAGACGAAGGTTGCCAGATCACTAATTTCTAAAAAAATCGTTGCCAGATATTTTTTCTGAATTCTGTAATCGACCATAGTGTTCGGATACTTCTCTGAGCGACTGTACATTTTAATAAATTTTATCTCCATTACTCTTAATAGCATTGTCAGAGGGAGAGGGAAAATGCTTCGCCCCCCCCCCCCCTCATCTCCTAGGTCCAACCTTGCTCTAAAATGCTGTGGTTCAATTAGAGAATTTCCTTCGTTTTCTGATTACGAAAAAGCAGCGGATTTCCTTTCTTCAATTTCATTTTGATTTCAATTTCATTTATACGATATTCAAATACAAAATTCACTGTCAACTTTCACAAGAGTCAATATTTAATTCGCAAGTGAATAATTTAGAAAACACATAAATTCTATCATCCCAAGTGCACCAATGTATAAATGCACCAATGTATAAATACGTAAACATTTCGACCAAAATTGCAAAAATAGCTGTTTCACCTGCATGTAGGAGATCCAGAATCTATGCACGTTGAGAATCTTGTGGGTGGCCCTGACAGGTGGTTTCTGTCTGTCTCTTCACAGCTGACCAGTGGGTCCCTTTGACCTAACTTTTTTGCTCCTTGGGGTCTTTGTGACTTGTCCATTTAGCCATTGATTGGTGATGTGCGGCACGAGATAAACAGATGAATAGGAATTGCTTTTTAAGAATCTATGGAGATTGTGGAGAAATAGGCGTATACACCTGAAGACTAAAATTAGACTGTATAATAGTTTGGTTCTTTCTAGGGTTAGTTATGGTAGTGAAACTTGGACACTTTGTAAGCAATAGATGCTTTTGATTCCAGATGCTTACGCAGTATCTTGGGCATTAGATGGTTAAACTTTGTAACTAATGATGAGGTTGGGCAAAGGAGTTTGAAACCTCCTTTAAGCAGCATATTGTGCAGAGAGAGACTCCGTTGGTTTGGCCATGTTGCCCGTATGAATAATTATAGATTGGCGAATGGGGTTATGAACAGTGTGCCTAAAGGCCTCAGAAAGAGGGGGGTGACCTAGGATGCGGTGGGCAGACATTGTCAAACAGGACCTTGTTAGAATTGGTGTGTAGTGGCTATATGCAGTAGATGTAGCTCAGGACAGATGTGCTTGGAGAACTAAATTGCCTAATCTGGTTGGACCTCCGTAGCCCATGGCTGTTTGAGGATGATGATGATGAGTATGGATAATTATAGATTAGCGAATAGGGTTAAGAACAGTGTGCCTAAAGGCATCAGAAAGAAGGGGAGACCTAGGATGAGGTGGGCAGACAATGTCAAGCAGGACCTTGTTAGAATTAGTGTGCAGTGGCCAGATGCAGCTCAGGACAGATATGCGTTGGAAAACTAAAACGGTCTGGTTGGACCTCCGTAGCCCATGGCTGCTTGAGGATGATGATGATGACAAAAATCGTCGTCATTGTCAATGAAATCATATTGCGATGGCTAAAAAAATAATCGCCATTTCCAGTGGAATCATGATTGCTATGATTATAAAAATAATCGCTATAGCCAATGGAATCATGATTGCGATGACTACAAAAAACATGCCATTGCCAATGTAATTATAATTTGCGATGACTACAAAAGTCGCAGTAACATTTGTTATCAAATTATAGAGAACATTAGCTACAAAAATTGCAGCAGCAACAACAAAACAATTGCAAAGACTAAAGTAGGAAAGAAAAATTCGCCATTATCAACCACCACATCAACTCGGCACCACTGTCATCACAGACAACAAACCCACACAGTAAAAAGGCTCATTACCAAATAGCAACAAAGAGCAACAATGACAAAATGAACTAATGTGCATCATCATCAACAAAGTAGCAACTTTGGGTCTAAAGAAAAAAGAAAGAAATCATAAACAAGCAGAATATCGTATTTCCGGCGGATTCACTAATTGGTGATTTGCTTATCCGTCCCCCCCCCCCACTACTTTCCCGTATCCCGTTTTTAATTAAGCGTGCTAGTAATGAAACACTCCTATCCTTTAAAAAACACAAAAGGCGTTGGGGTGCTTTCCTTCGAAGAAGCGGCGATGGTGGTAGATCGGTGCACTTTGCCTGTTGTCGCGTGCAACACGCAGCATCTGTATTCTGGAGGTGTGCCAGCTGAGGCGAAGCACGCGAGATGATGTTGTCGATTGTTGATGGCGTGGATCGAGCGAGAGGACGCAACAAGTCCTGAAAGATGACTGACCACGAGAGGCGCACGTGAAAGAGGGGGAATTTCGATTCCGTTGCACATTTTGGTAAAAAGGATTCTGGTTTGCGTCTGAGCGGCATTTTTATTTTTGGTACACCATTAGCGAAATGGCCACGTCATAAAGACCCCGAGGACCCAGAGAAGGCGGGGTTGGGTGGTTTCACCTCTGAGCGGCATTTTTATTTTTGGAACACCATGGGCTAAATGGCCACGTCATAAAGACCCCGAGGACCCAGAGAAGGCGGGGTTGGGTGGTTTCACCTCTGAGCGGCATTTTTATTTTTGGAAAACCATGATGACCTTATGATGACCCGAGAGAAGGCGGGGGAAAGGTTTGGGTGGTTTTATCTCTGAGAGGCACTTTTTTTGCACACAATGGGCTAAGTGGGCAGTTCACAAGGACCCCAAGGGCTCAAAGAAGGTTGGGAGGAGGGGACTCACTGGACAGCTGTTAGGATGGTAGTCTCCCGTCAAGGTCATCCAGCGCGTTTTTAAGGTGTACAGTCGCTCAAAAAAGTATTCGAACACTATGGTTGATTACGGAATTCAGAAAAAATATCTGGCAACGATTTTTTTAGAAATTAGTGATCAGTAATTACGTGACACGAAGGTTGCCAGATCACTAATTTCTAAAAAAAATCGTTGCCAGATTGGTTGATTACAGAATTCAGAAAAACTATCTGGCAACGTTTTTTTAGAAATTAGTGATCTGGCAACCTTCGTGTCACGTGATCACGTGACTGATCACTAATTTCTAAAGAAATCGTTGCCAGATATTTTTTCTGAATTCTGTAATCAACCATAGTGTTCAGATATTTTTTTTTGAGCGACTGTACTTCTGCCTCTCCTTCATTGGTACTATATAAGGTACCTGACATAAAAATAAGTTCTACAGTGCTGACAAGTGGTTAAAATAAGTGCGCAAACTGCCCAATGGCTGCCACCTCGTAACTGTCTTTTGGAATAAATGTTATTGTTTTAAAATATCTGACTGCTGATTATTAATCGACGGTAGCAGGAAGAGGACATCTTTTGCTGCCGAGCACACGAACCAAAAATAGAATAAATAAAGTGCGAACGCCGTAACAATTATTATAAGAACCTAACAACTCCATTTTTATCTTTTTCTTCATCGCATGACATTTTACATAATCATCTTTTTTTTTACTCATCACATTACATTTTCCGTCATCATTATCTTTTACTCATCGCATTACTTCTCCGTCATCTTTTCCTTTACTCATCGCATTCTTCTTCCATCATCATCGTTTACTCATCACATTACATTTTCCATCATCATTTTTCTTTTACTCATCACATTACATTTTCCATCATCATCTTTTTTCTTTTACTCATCACATTACATTTTCCATCATCATCTTTTTTCTTTTACTCATCGCATTACTTCTCCGTCATCTTTTCCTTTACTCATCGCATTCTTCTTCCATCATCATCGTTTAATCATCACATTACTTTTACTCATCACGTTACATTTTCCATCATCATCTTTTACTCATCACATTACATTTTCCATCATCATTTTCTTTTACTCATTGCATTTCTTCTCCGTCATCTTTTCCTTTACTCGTCGCATTCTTCTTCCATCATCATCGTTTAATCATCACATTACTTTTACTCATCACGTTACATTTTCCATCATCATCTTTTACTCATCACATTACATTTTCCGTCATCATTATCTTTTACTCATTGCATTTCTTCTCCGTCATCTTTTCCTTTACTCGTCGCATTCTTCTTCCATCATCATCGTTTAATCATCACATTACTTTTACTCATCACATTACATTTTCCATCATCATCTTTTTTCTTTTACTCATCACATTACATTTTCCGTCATCATTATCTTTTACTCATTGCATTACTTCTCCGTCATCTTTTCCTTTACTCATCGCATTCTTCTTCCATCATCATCGTTTAATCATCACATTACTTTTACTCATCACATTACATTTTCCATCATCATCTTTTACTCATCACATTACATTTTCCATCATCATTATCTTTTACTCATTGCATTTCTTCTCCGTCATCTTTTCCTTTACTCGTCGCATTCTTCTTCCATCATCATCGTTTAATCATCACATTACTTTTACTCATCACGTTACATTTTCCATCATCATCTTTTACCTTCACCTCAAATCTTCCTTATCAACCTCACAATCAAATTATTTTTTTTTCCCTTTTCATTCGCTCATCATTTTTTCAGTCAACTTCACTCATTTCTAAAAATGAACTGAAACAAGTCTTCAATCTTTTTCATCCCCAGATCTATTCTCCATCCCCATCTTCATCCCTAAAATCCATTCTTCTCATCCTTCGCTATTCCCGTCTTAAATCATTTCTATGTATGGATAGATTTGCAATGCTCACACATCGGCCAAGCCGAGAACGAAATCCCCGATGTCTTTGCCTCTAAGGCGATTCTACTGCACAAGTTCTCTCAAGTTTGGCGAGCAGTTCCAGAGTCAACATCACTCCACAGTTCAACCAAACCCTCGGATAATGAAGTTTCGGCTTCATTCACCAGCTGGCGCTAGTTAGATCCTCTCGAGATCGGGCATCTCCTCCGGGAGGCAAAGGAACCCAGTTTCATCCCCCATGAAGGAAGATGAAGAGAGGCTGTCATCACGAACCAAATCGAACAATGACAAGACATGGTGTCTCTAATAAAACGATCTCATACATAAATAAAAAAAATACATTTAATTTTTTTTACTTTCCTGCCGAAGCATTTTCAGAAAAGATTAAGTCGCTTTATTCCTTGTGTCGTATTGAGTCCCAGGAGCATGATAGCATCCCTAAGGAGAAAAATCAATAAAAGTTCCTGAGTTGCTGGATTTTCCTGACGGTTTGAAACCAAAAGGAGTTTTATATATTAACCCCAAACGTCTTTTCCGCAAATGCCTCGATCGATCTGGTTGAAAAGATGTGCCTTTAAGTAACTTTTCTTGCAACAGAAAAAATATTAAATCATGTTGTCATCAGTGAGCATGAGGAGCAACCTTCTAAACTGAAAAGGAAAAACGATCACTTTAGTTACCCCTCAAACAGTGTTAGCGGGAGTTGGCTCACTCGGTATCAACTGGACAGCTGTTACGAGACCAATGGAATCCTCCCGTCAAGGTCATCCAGCATGTTTTTAACGTCTGCAAGTCTGGGTTGGTTGTTTTACTTCTAACCGGCACTTTTTTGCACACCATGGGCTAAATGGCCAGGTCACATGGACCCCGAAGGCTCAGAGAAGATTCGGGGAGGGGACCCACTGGAAAAGCTGTTGGTAGACAGAGGGTAGCCTCCCGTCAAGGCCATTCAGCGTGTTCTTTAATGTTGGAATGTTTTACCTCTGAGTGGCACTTTTTTTGCACACCATGGGCTAAATGGCCAGGTCACATGAAGGCTCACATCACCTGAAGGCTCAGAGAAGGTTGGGAGAGGGGAAACACTGGAAAAGCTGTTGGGAGACAAATGATAGCCTCCCGTCAAGGAGGGGAGGCTACATTATCAAGGCCATCCAGCGTGTTTTTCAACACGCACAGGTATGGCTCTCCCGCACATGGCGTCACAGGTTAACGTCCCATCCGACGGACGGCAGCCTTTCCAAGACCGTTAGTGTCCACTACTAACTGAGGGCAAGGCGCGAAATTTTGGGAGGCAAATCTCAACGCTGTCACAAGTAAGCATCGAACCTGAGAAGTTCAGCTTCCAGCCGTGCGCGATGCTGACGAGGTCCCCGTCCCCTACTGGAACAGCAATTACCTGCCAGTATCGTACTTGCAGATTCCAGGTTCCAGTCCTAACTGTACCAGGGTTGAGATTTTATCCGCTAATTCCGTTCTGCGCCGATCAGAAAGTGGACATCGTTGGGTTTGGAAAGGATGTGCGTCCTTCGAATGGGGGCGGGGGTGGCTCAGTCGGTAGCGCGCCAGGCTCATAATCTGCAGTTCCCAGGTTCGAGTCTCAGCTGGGTCAGCGTTGAGATTTATCTCCGCAAAACTCCCAGCCCTACCCACGGTCAGCAGGGGAACCGACGTTGGGCTTGGAAAGACCGCCATCCATCGGATGGGATGTGGTCCCATGAAAGGGAGAGCCATATCCTGTGCATGTTAAAGAATACCAACAGCTGTTCCAGTGGATCCCCTCCCCCAACCTTCTCTGAGTCTTCGGGGTCCATGTGACCTGGCCATTTAGCCCATGGTGTGCAAAAAAGTGCCGCTCAGAGGTAAAACAACCCAACCCAGACAAGTTAGTTAACATAATGAAAGCCTTGACGGGAGACTACCATCTGTCTTCCAACAGCTGTTCCAGTGGATCCCCTCTCCTAACCTTCTCTGAGCCTTCGGGGTCCATGTGACCTGGCCACTTAGCCCATGGTGTGCAAAAAAGTGCTGCTCAGAGGTAAAACAACCCAACGTTAAAGAACACGCTGGATGGCCATGACGGGAGGCTACCATCTGTCTCCCAACAGCTGTTCCAGTGGATCCCCTCCCCCAGCCTTCTCTGAGCCTTCGGGGTCCATGTGACCTGGCCATTTAGCCCATGGTGTGCAAAAAAGTGCCACTCAGAGGTAAAACAATCCAACGTTAAAGAATACGCTGGATGGCCTTGACGGGAGACTACCATCTGTCTTCCAACAGCTGTTCCAGTGGGTCCCCTCCCCCAACCTTCTCTGCACCTTCGGGGTTCCGATGGGCTTGGAAAGACCACCGTCCGTCGGATGGGACGTTAAACCGTGGCTCCGTCTGCGGGAGAGCCATACCCTGTGCACATTAAAGAACACACTGAATGGCCTTGATGTCAGGCTACCATCTGTCTCCCAACAGTTGTTCCAGTGTGTCCCCTTCTCCAACCTTTTCTGAGCCTTCGGGGTCCATGTGACCTGGCCATTTTGCCCATGGTGTGGAAAAAACTGCCGCTCAGAGGTAAAACAACCCAACAACCCAAGCTAATAGCAATGACAACAAAAGAAAACAACACCGAAGGTGCCCAATGTGAAAAAACAAGGTGTTTACTTAAAACTCAACAAAAAAGTATATAAGTAACAACCAATCTAACAGCAAAAGTGTAGAATACATCATAGTGTAAATACACGGTCTTCGAAAACCATTAACTTTTGGCGTTTGAATTTGTTCACCACCAAAGGATCATAATTGGGTAAAGTATTTATAATTTCGTAAGGGTGGTCTCCCACTGCCTCGAAAAAGGTCTGTGAGAGTTTCGTGATATATGTATATATTTGCTCAATGCTCAGGTCATTGGGAATGGTTTTATTCTTCACAAACCATGGCGCACTGACCACTGATCTTAAAACTTTGTTTTGGAAACTCAGTAGTCTCCTGATGTTCGTGTTAGTGGTGATGCCCCACACTGGTGAGTCATATGTCAGGATAGGCCGCAGAATGTGTTGGGTTGAGTTGTTTTACCTCTGAGCGACACTTTTTTGCACACCATGGGCTAAATGGCCAGGTCACATGGACCCCGAAGTCTCAGAGAAAGTTGGGGGAGGGGACCCACTGGAACAGCTGTTGGGAGACAGATGGTAGCCTCTCGTCAAGGCCATCCAGCGTGTTCTTTAACGTGCACAGGGTATGGCTGTCCCGCACACGGGGCAACGGCTTAACGTCCCATCCGACGGACGGCGGCCTTTCCAAGCCCATCGGTGTCCCCTACTGACCGTGGACAGGGTGGGAAATTTTGCGGAGATAAATCTCAACGCTGACCCAGCTGGGACTCGAACCTAGGAACTGCAGATTATGAGCCTGGCGCGCTACCGCCTGAGCCACCCCCGCCTCTACGCCATAATAGAAGGTCTGTAAGGATCATGGGACCATATCAGGGAAACAAACATCCATGCCTTACCCGGGGATCGAACCTAGGTCCTTTTGATTTACATTTTTGTTTCCAAAGATGAATGCGATATTGCGGGTATTAATTAAATATTGCTCTCAACATTTAGCCGTCCCGTGGCCGAGTGGTTAGCACGCTTGGCTACTGATCTAAGGGACCTGGGTTCGAGGCCCTTTATTAAGTATGGATGTGTGTGTCGTTTTTCTGCTGAGGTCCTGCCATCCTCTCAGATCTCCTACTGTGGCATATAAACTGACAGGCTCCTGTCAGACCTCTGTGGCAAGCAGCTGCTTGAGGGGGTATTTATTTATTTTTTTATCTCAACATTTTCTCAAATCACACAAGGATTCTAACCACCACAAATCTTTAAAAAAATCCTTAAAAAATACAGGAAATATAAATAAGTTTAATAAATATATGCCTCTATTACTTTTACCATCATTTTGTAGGGGAGGAGGGCATGGACACTTTGCGCCCCCGAGATCTGTCCCTGCTCTGTGATAGAAATGGTTGAATGACATGTATTGTGAACTGAAGGGTAAAATCCTTTACTTCGCCAGCAAGACTTACAACCGTTTCAAACCATCTAAGGAAGGCAGAGAACGAAAGTTCTCAGAGCTACCGCTTCAAAAGAGTGTTACTAATTTGTGATGAACCTTTTCTCCTCCAGCCATCAATTGCTTAAGTGGTTTGGCTGACACCAAGGCATGCTATACTGAAAGTGCCCATCACATGTGCCAACAGCGCCGCCCATCCTCCTTGCTGACACATTCTTAAGATGGCAACACTTGGCATCGTGCCACAAGTGCCCGAGGAGTCAGCACGTGACTCGGTCTATGTAGCTGGGCGAAGGAAGAAGAAACCTCGGGTAGGGATAGGGATCTGAAAGGAAACCATCTGTCTAAACACACGAAACTTTCTCTCAAAAGAGCAAAAGTTGTGTTATTTTACTTCTGAGCGTCACTTTTGTGCACCGAATAGGTTAAATGGCCAGTTCACAAGTACTCCAAGATTTCAAAGCTCGATAAAGGAAGGAAGATCCATCTGACAGATGTTCCGAGACAGGTGGGATGGGTTGTTTTACCATTGAGGGGCATTTTTTGCGTGGTTCTCAACCTTTTTTGCTCTACGCACCCCCTGGAAATGTGTATGTAAACTGGCGTACCCCTTGTATAGATAGAAAAAACAATAGTTATAGTAAAATAATGGGAATAAAATAAAACATATATATGCGACTTTTGAACTCTCACGGCGTACCCCAAAAACGTTTACCGGGTTATTGGGTTGTTTTATCTCTGAGCGGCAATTTTTTGCACACCATGGGCTAAATGGCCAGGTCACATGGACCCCGAAGGCTCAGAGAAGGTTGGGGGAGGGGACCCACTGGAACAGCTGTTGGGAGACAGATGGTAGCCTCCCGTCAAGGCCATCCAGCGTGTTCTTTAACGTGCACAGGGTATGGCTCTCCCACACACTGAGCCACGGCTTAACGTCCCATCCGACGGACGGCGGCCTTTTCAAGCCCATCGGTGTCCCCTACTGACCGTGGGCAGGGCGGGGAATTTTGCGGAGATAAATCTCAACACTGAATTAGCTGGGACTCGAACCTGGGAACTACAGATTACGAGCCTGGCGCGCTACCGACTGAGCCACCCACGCCCCCTTCAACGAGGGCATAAGTGGTGTTAGGAGAGAATATTCTCAACACATGTGCAGTCTCAGACTCAAACCAGGGAACTGCAAATTACGAGTCTGGCAAGTCTCCTATACTATATCGGGCCTGGACAATGTACTAACAGAAGTGTTAATTTTAAAATCATTTATTTATATATAAAAAGTAATTATTTCTAAAACTCCAACTGGTAGTAATTTATTTTTTAATCATTTTGCAATTAATTTTTAGGAATGTTTCTAAATATTTTAAATGGAGCGGGGATGGCTCAGTCGGTAGCGCGCCAGGCTCGTAATCTGTAGTTTCCAGGTTCGAGTCCCAGCTGGGTCAGCGTTGAGATTTATCTCCGCAAAATTCCCCGCCTTGCCCACGGTCAGTAGGGGACACCGATGGGCTTGAAAAAGCCGCCGTCCGTCGGACGGGACGTTAAGCCGTGGCCCCGTGTGTGGAAGAGCCATACCCTGTGCACGTTAAAGAACACGCTGGATGGCCTTGACGGGAGGCTACCATCTGTCTCCCAACAGCTGTTCCAGTGGGTCCCCTCCCCCAACCTTCTCTGAGCCTTCGGGGTCCATGTGACCTGGCCATTTAGCCCATGGTGTGCAAAAAAGTGCCGCTCAGAGGTAAAACAACAACTAAATATTTTAATAAAATCTTGATGAGTAAATTTTATGTTATATGATTTAAAAATAAATAGCTTTTAGTTAGATATTAGACAATTTGAATTACTTAAAATTTTACGCATATTTAATTTTTCTCCTTGTATACAAGGCTGTCCAGGGTTGGGTTGTTTTACCTCTGAGCCAGCTGGGACTCGAACCTGGGAACTACAGATTACGAGCCTGGCGCGCTACCGACTGAGCCACCCTCGCCCCTGGCTGTCCAGGAGGGCACTTCCTATAACAGAAGTCCGTATAACAATATTATGACATCAGCATAATGATGTCATAATTTAGTTGTATTTAGCGTAAGTACGCTCAAAATCTAGACATTTCTCCATATTTAGTTTTATTATTATTGCTGGTAAGTCCGAGTGGTTAGCACGCTTGGCTATTGATCTAAGGGACCTGGGTTCGAGCCCCGGGTCAGGCATGGCTGTTTGTGTCGTTTTTCTGCTGAGGTCCTGCCATCCTCTCAGACCTTCTACTATGGCATATAAACTGACAGACTCCTGTCAGACCTCTGTGACAAGTAGCTGCTTGAGGGGGAATTTATTTTTTATTTTATTTTTATTTTTTAAGTTTTAATACTAATCTTTATACTAATGTTTATTAATAAATATAAATAAAATAAATAAATACCCCCTCAAGCAGCTGCTTGCCACAGAGGTCTGACAGGAGCCTGTCAGTTTATATGCCATAGTAGAAGGTCTGAGAGGATGGCAGGACCTCAGCAGAAAAACGACACAAACGTCCATGCCTTATCCGGGGCTCGAACCCAGGTCCCATAGATCAGTAGCCAAGCGTGCTAACCACTCGGCCACGGGACGGCAATACCCCCTCAAGCAGCTGCTTGCCACAGAGGTCTGACAGTTTATATGCCATAGTAGAAAGTCTGAGAGGATGGCAGGACCTCAGCAGAAAAACGACACGTACATCCATGCCTTACCCGGGGCTCGAACCCAGGTCCCTTAGATCAGTAGCCAAGCGCGCTACATCATTTAAATAAAATAATTTTATATATTAAGGTTATGATGATAAGGAAAAAGTTTTCTTCTAAAAAACTAATGTAAACTTTTCTACCTAAAGCTGCCTCCGTGGCTCAGTGGTAGCGCGTTGACCCGCTGTTGTGTTGTTTTACCTCTGAACGGCACTTTTTTTTGCGCACAATGGGCTAAATGGCCAGGTCACAATGACCCCGAAGGCTCAGAAAAGGTAGGGGGAGGGGTTGTTGTGTTTTACCTCTGAGATGCACTTTTTTGCCCACAATGGGCTAAATGGTCAGGTCACAAGTACCCCGAAGACTCAGAGAAGGTTGGGGGAGGGGACCCATTAGAACAGCTGTTGGGAGACAGATGGTAGTCTCCCTTCAAGGCAATCCAGTGTGTTCTTTAACATGCACAGGGTATGGCTCTCCCACACATGGAATCATGGATTATCATCCCATCCGACGGACGGCTGCTTTCCAATTCCATTGGTGTCCTCCTACTAACCGTGGGCAGGCCGGAGAGTTTTGCGGACATAAATTCCAACGTTGGCCCAGCTTAGTCAACGTTGAAATTACCTCGAACATGGGAACTGCTAATTACGAGCCTGGTGCTGCTACCGACTGAGCGACCCCTACTCCTTAGCCCGCGGCAACACTACCAGGTTCTGAGTTCGAGTCTCAAGTTTGCCATGGTCGTTTGTTCTCTGTATGTTGCGATTGCCCTCAGTAAAAAATAGAAATTTTTCTGTCCTAAATATGTCAGAAAAAATTATGTTCTCACATTGGGATAAAAAGCGATCATTGTCTATAAATCTCATCAACCAAATTGAATATGACTGCCTACGCTGACGTCATAACTTAGTGGGACGGCCTTCTGTTGTTGGGTTGGGTTGTTTTACCTCTGAGCGGCACTTTTTTTGCACACCATGGGCTAAATGGCCAGGTCACATGGATCCCGAAGGCTCAGAGAAGGTTGAGGGAGGGGACCCACTGGAACAGCTGTTGGGAGACAGATGGTAGCCTCCCGTCAAAGCCATCCAGCGTGTTCTTATACGTGCACAGGGTATGGCTTTCCCGCACACAGGGCCACGGTTTAACGTCCCATCCGACGGACGGCGGCCTTTCCAAGCCCATCGGTGTCCCCTACTGACCGTGGGTAGGGCGGGGAATTTTGCGGAGATAAATCTCAACGCTGACCCAGCTGGGACTCGAACCTGGGAACTACAGATTACGAGCCTGGCGCGCTACCGACTGAGCCACCTCCGCCTTCTGTTTGAGAAGATGTTGTGCTAATACTCTTCGATGCGCCATTATCCAGTAGATCGTATAATCATATTCGATGTACCAGGTAATAATTTTACCCCTAACCATCGCCATCATAAAGATATGCCTATTTGGCTTGAGTAAGAACAAAATATATAAGAAAACCACCCTTAGTGGGCCCCTAAGGGCAAACATAAGAAAAGCTAAAAATAGCAGTAAAATTGTATAAGAAACCTAAAACGGGAAGGTCTCCTGAGAGAACGCTACCGTTTTAGGCCTCTTGTTCAAAACAGTATGATCGTAAAGAATCAGAGAAGAAATAATCTCATTGGGATTATATTGCTTACAGCCTCAAAAAATCTCTTTGAGGTTCGTTTTATATGTGTGTATATATATGGTCGATGCCCAGGTCTTTTATGAAGTTGTCTGTTAGTGACATATCAGGGGGCATCGACCGCAGTTCTCAAAATCTTGTTCTGTATTACGAATATTGGTGGGTGTAGTATTCGCCCATATGGGTGAAGCATAGAGTAAAAGCTTGTAATCAACCGTTAAAATAGAATTTTTCCTAAGGATTGGGCCTAACTGGCCCCTCAATTTACCCAGTCAGTAGTGACTAGAAATAACAATTTAAAACTAATTATTTTATATAAATACTGGTAGCTATTTTGAAAACAAAAACGCTAACAGTCAAATTTGGATTATTCTATAATATTCCTATGTATTTAATAAATTTTTTATTTCACATTCTTGATATAAAAATTCAAATTAATAATGTGATACAGAACTGTAAACAAGAGGGTTGGGTTGTTTTACCTCTGAGCGGCACTTTTTTGCACACCATGGGCTAAATGGCCAGGTCACATGGACCCCGAAGGCTCAGAGAAGGTAGGGGACCCACTGGAACAGCTATTGGGAGACAGATGGTAGTCTCCCGTCAAGGCCACCCAGCGTGTTCTTTAACGTGCACAGGGTATGGCTCTCCCGCACACGGGGCCACGGCTTAACGTCCCATCCGACGGACGGCGGCCTTTCCAAGCCCATCGGTGTCCCCTACTGACCGTGGGCAGGGCGGGGAATTTTGCGGAGATAAATCTCAACGCTGACCCAGCTGGGACTCGAACCTGGGAAATACAGATTACGAGCCTGGCGCGCTACCGACTGAGCCACCCCCGCCCACTATAAACAAGATGTTTGCACACTGAAACTGGGGAAATTAGATTTATGGCTAGATGCTGAAGGTGGCGCTGCAAGCACTGCTATGAAGTCCTTTATCTGTGTCGCCTAGTTATTCTGTTCCACACATGCTCGATTAGATTCAGTTCCGGGGATCTAGCTGGCTATTCCATCTTATAATTATCGTTACTTTCAAAGAAATCCTGTACTGCATTAAATATATATGGAGACGGGAATCGCCGCCCATAAAAATGAACTCAAGGGAGAAACAATCCCTTAGAGTCACACACAGGGCCTCTGTATCGTGAGTAGTCTGGTTGGCTCTCTAAAATTTTCGTTTGCAGAAATAAATGAAAAATACTTTTTGTTTTAGTTTTACGAGTATTTGTTAAATATTTCTATCAACATTTTCCCCAACATCCAATAGTTCAAATTATCACTATGATAGGCTGCTAAAGTGGGAAAAATAAAGGAATTTCAATTTCTTTGGAAATGAGCATCCCATATTCACCACAGACGATCTGTTATTCCTCTAGTTCACCGTTTTTTCGCAATTAGAATAAAACTAGAAGAATGCATATCGCCTCTGGCGCATATGGGAACCTCGTTTTCAAAAAGATATCTCCGCAAAATTCCCCGCCCTGCCCACGGTCAGTAGGAGACACTGATGGGCTTGGAAAGGCCGCCGTCCGTCGGATGGGACGTTAAGCCGTGGCCCCGTGTGCGGGAGACCCATACCGTGTGTACGTTTAAGAACACGCTGATTGGCCTTGACGAGAGGCTACCATCTGTCTCCCAACAGCTGTTCCAGTGAGTCCCCTCCCCCAACCTTCTCTGAGACTTCGGGGTCCATGTGACCTGGCCATTTAGCCCATGGTGTGCAAAAAAGTGCCTCTCAGAGGTAACCCAACACAAAAAGAATGAAGTGTTTCCTCTATCTGCTGTTTCATTCCTTAAAAGTTTTAATTTGAGATAAAGGATGGCGTGAAAATGCATATAGTGTTTTATTAGTAATTATACAACATATAAAGAATTTGTATTTTATTTCTTAAATATAAAAAGTTTCATTTACCACACCTATCTGACAAAAGTGGATATATTATTATAGTCAGTGGAATATATCTTTAAAAGCTACCACCAAAATTTCAAATTATTATTATATATAAATTATTTGGAAAAGCCGTTAATAGTGTTTCCATTTTTACATTTACTAATCTGTCACGATAAAATAAATAAATACCCCCTCAAGCAGCTGCTTGCCACAGAGGTCTGACAGGAGCCTGTCAGTTTATATGCCACAGTAGGAGTTCTGAGAGGATGGCAGGACCTCAGCAGAAAAACGACACACATCCATGCCTAAATCCGGGGCTCGATATATGAATTTAAATTATATAAGATTTTAAAAAATGTGAATTATAATATTTCATTAGTTACAGATTCGAGTAAATGAGTTTTTCAGTTATCACTTTTTTTTTCATTGGGTTGGGTTGCTGTTTTACTTCTGAGCGGCACTTTTTTGCACACCATGGGCTAAATGGCCAGGCCACAAGGATCCCAAAGGCTCAGAGGGTTGAGGGAGGGGACCCACTGGAACAGCTGTTGGGTGACAGATGGTAGCCTCCCGTCAAGGCCATCCAGTGTGTTCTTTAACGTGCACTGGGTATGGCTCTCCCGCACACGGGGCCACGGCGGCCTTTTCAAGCCCATCGGTGTCTCCTACTGACCGTGGGCACCGCGGGGAAATTTTGCGGAGATAAATCTCAACGCTGACCCAGCTGGGACTCGAACCTGGGAACTACAGATTACGATCCTGATCCCGACTGAGCCACCCCCGCCCCAGTCAAGCCCAGAAAAATACACATTTCTGTGCTTTTGCTCTCTTAGAGAATTAAAGTACAAATATCATCAGTTTGATACAAAAAAAAAATCGCACATCTTCTTTAAACCAAATGAGCTACAATCTCTTTCATCTGTTAAAATCAAGTTGCCTTACTCTTTCAAAAAGTTCTTTTCAAAAAGTTTGTTAAAATCAAGTTGTCTTGCTTTTTTTCTTCAATCCTTTAACCGAAGATGTTGAAAGCAGAAAAAAAATTATGCCGAAGATTTCCGCGGAGGTGACAAAAGAGAGAAAAAAGGGAATTAATTAGCTTAATTAAAATATGTAAACCAAGGTCATTGAAGGAATTAAATGGAAGAATTATTCTAACGAGAAAATGAACGTCAAGTTGAAGAGGTAATGTTATCTGCAAAAGGGATTAAGAGGGATGTACCCTCTATCAGTGCTTTGTTTCTGTGGGAAATGGGCGGGGGTTGCTCAGTCGGTAGCGCGCCAGGCTCGTAATCTGTAGTTCCCAGGTTCGAGTCCCAGCTGGGTCAGCGTTGAGATTTATCTCCGCAAAATTCCCCGCCCTGCCCACTATCAGTAGGGGACACCGATGATCTTGGAAAGGCCGCCGTCCGTCGAATGGGACGTTAAGCCGTGGCCTCGTGTGCGGGAGAGACATATCTGTGCATGTTAAAGAACATGCTGGATGGCCTTGACGGGAGGCTACCATCTGTCTGCCAACAGCTGTTCCAGTGGGTCCCCTCCCCCAACCTTCTCTCAGCCTTCGGGGTCCATGTGACCTGGCCATTTAGCCCATGGTGTGCAAAAAAGTGCCGCTCAGAGGTAAAACAACCCAACCCAAACTGTGAGAAAAGGTAAAGACCAGTGTTTCCCAACTTTTTTTGTGCCATGCCCCACTTGAGCCTTTCCAAAATTCTTATGTCCCCCCCCCCCCTTATGTAAAATTTAACCGCCATACGGTTAAACTCGGAACGATTCCATTTTCGAATTGCCCCCCCCCCTCCCTTGACAATCAAATTGCCCCCCTGTGTGACGTGGGCCCCACGTTGGGAAACACGGGTAAAGACAGAACGAAAGCAATTTAATTAACCCAACAGAAAGCGTCCAACTCATGTCATTCAAAGTCTTCTCATCCAACGAAACGCATCCTTTATAAGTCGATCAGTGTCTCCCACTGACTAGAGCAATAAAGTATGGGGGACAGGAAGCAAGATGTAAAGGGCGTCTTCTTGAGGCAAATTTCACTTAAGAGTTCAAATAGTTATGCAGAAAAGACAATTTTCAGAGGCTCGCATATAAAAGCATTAATAAGATCAGAATAAATCACTAGATATTACATTAGGTTTTGCTGTTTCATTTAGTTGAGTGCTAGTGGGTGTGAAATCTATGACTACTCTCAGGAATATTTGGTGACTTATTTTGCTAGAGACATACAGAATTGACTATAGAAATACTATAGAATATATATCCGAAAGGAGGCATAATCAGTTCAGTATGCACGTGATGGGTGAAAAAGGTGAAGAAGCATTTTATATGGAGAGTGTGCGGATGGTAGTTTATTTTATTGGTTTGGATCACTCTATGATTTAAAAGTATCTGGACACTCGCTCATCCACATTCTCCCGATCTTATATACGAAAGGAATTAATATCACGTTGGTCCAACTTTTGCTGTTTTCACAGCCTCCACTCTGCGGGAGGAGGCTTTTCCATTAGAGTTTGGTAGGTTGCTGTTTTTTTATTAATTAAAAAAGTTTCCCTTTTCTTGATCAGCGCATGATTACGTCGATCAACATCACTCTCGTGTGCTGATCGACGTAAAAGTAAAAGTGACATTAAAGCTGAGAAAGAACATATCGAAAAGATCTGCGTTACACAATAATTGTCTAATTCCTTTCTGTTTATTCAAGAAAATGGAAACTTTTTTAATTTTGAGCTGTGCCAAGGAATTGTTACCAATAGGATTTGGTAGCGATAAATTCGGAATATATACTGTAACTCTGCAATTGAATTGTGCCCAGAGTCGATCGTTTTCAAAGAGGGAGTTTCCAGCTTTGTTTTTTATTATATTAAAAAATAAGAAAAATTATTATCGTGGGTGTAGGGATGGTTGGGATAGGGGACCCACTGGACAGCTGTTGGGAGAAGGGTTCGCCTCCCGTCAAGGCCATCCAGAGTGTTCTTAACGTACATGGAGTGTGGCTCTCCCACACACGGGGCGGCATCCTTATGACCCTGCCACATTGAAAGTCACGGAGCTCTGCAGTACGGTCCATTCTCCTGTTCATGCGTGTCTATGAGTTGGGTTGGGTTGTTTTATCTCTGAGCAGCACTTTTTTGCACACCATGGGCTAAATTGCCAGGTCACATGGACCCCGAAGGCTCAGAGAAGGTTGGGGGAGGGGACCCACTGGAACAGCTGTTGGGAGACAGATGGTAGCCTCCCGTCAAGGCCATCCAGCGTGTTCTTTAACGTGCAAAGTATATGGCTCTCCCGCACACGGGGCCACGGCTTAACGTCCCATTCGACGGACGGCGACCTTTCCAAGCCCATCGGTGTCCCCTACTGAACCGTGGGCAGGGCGGGGAAATTTTGCGGAGATAAATCTCAACGCTGACCCAGCTGGGACTCGAACCTGGGAACTACAGATTACGAGCCTAGCGCGCTACCGAGTGAGTCACCCCCGCCCCACGTGTCTATGAGGTTTGCTTGATATCTGATATCTTGAATTAATTTTTTGAGCTCCAAGCCTAGGGCTTATATCTCGAAGTCTAAACTAGCGCGTGATTAGCAATAACAAAGTAAAAACACATAAACCCAAAAGGGGCCACAAGAGCAAATTGAGGTTTGCCAGGCCACGTGCATCCTTTTATACCTGTTTGGACCATGGCTGTGCGTATATGGGCGAATCTACTACTCAGAAGGGGTGTCTGGATACTTTTGATCAGATAGTGTATGATACTAAAGAAGGGAAAGTTCCAGAATTTAGTTTGGGGGAGGGGGAGATCTAGAATTTGATTTTCGGGAAGTTCCGATAATTTAGTTTTGAGAACGTTCGAGAATTTAGTTTGGAGGTGGAAGATTCAAGAATTTAGTTTTGGGAAAGTACGAGAATTTAGTTTGGAGTGGGGGGGGGGGAGTCCTAGAATTTAGTTTTGATGAAGGTTCGAGAATTCGGTATCGAGAATAGGGTTTGCTGATTACTAATTTCCTAATAACTAAGACGTTTGCAAATAAATATAATACATTTTGCGGAAGCAGTAAAATCATTACAATCTCACCTTACAGAACAAGAAGCATTGTCAAAAGGGGATTGAGACTGTCCCTATATCATCATCATCATCAAGCAGCCATGGCTACGGAGGTCCAACTACATCGCGCAATTCAGTTCTCCAAGCAAGTCTGTCCTGAGCTACATCTACTGCATCTGGCCACTGCACACCAATTCCAACAAGGTCCTGTTTGACATTGTCTGACCACCGCATCCTAGGTCTCCCCTTCTTTCTGAGGCCTTTAGGCACACTGTTCATAACCCTATTCGCCAATCTATAATTATTCATACGGGCAACATGGTCAAACCAACGGAGTCTCTCTCTGCACAATATGCTGCTTAAAGGAGGTTGCCGACTCCTTTGCCTAACCTCATCATTAGTTACAAAGTTAAAAAGTTATATCACCAAGTTTATACCCAAGATACTGCGTAAGCATCTAGAATCAAAGGCATCAAGTTTCCTGTTATCTTACTTACAATTATTTACTTTGATATTTTTCCTGAATTCTGTAATCACGTGACACGAAGGTTGCCAGATCACTAATTTCTAAAAAAATCGTTGCCAGATGTTTTTTCTGAATTCTGTAATCAACCAAAGCGTTCGGATACTTTTTTGAGCGACTGTACACATATTACTACTAGATGGCCTTGACGGGAGGCTACCACTGTCTCCCAACAGCTGTTCCAGAGGGTCCCTATGGTTATGAAAACTACTTCTATGTTATTATTATTATACTGTAATTACAATAATTGTACTCTTGTGTAACATATACAGTCACACAAAAAAATATCCGAACACTATGGTTGATTACAGAATTCAGAAAAAATATCTGGAAACGATTTTTTTTTTAGAAATTAGTGATCTGGCAACCTTCGTGTCACGTGACACGAATGTTGCCAGATCACTAACTTCTAAAAAAATCGTTGCCAAATACTGTTTCTGAATTAGTTCGGATATTTTTTGAGCGACTGTACAGTGAAATGGTGCTGTATGTGATTGCCGTTGTTGATAAAGCAATATAAGTTACTTTCATGTTCGAATTTGGTAAACAATCAATAAATTAATAATAAATAAATGAATAAATATATTCCACCTAATAGGAAAGATTAAAATGGGAGATTTAAAGTATGGAATAAAGTTTTAGAGTTGTTTTTAAATTTATGTTTAGTGTTGGATATATACTAAGGTGCTAAAATAAAATTATACAAGACAGTTGTTTTGGGTTGGGTTGTTTTACCTCTGAGCGGCACTTTTTTGCACACCATGGGCGAAACGGCCAGGTCACAAGGACCCCGAAGGCTCAGAGAAGGTTGGGGGAGAGGATCCACTGGAACAGCTGTTGGGAGACAGATAGTAGCCTTCTGTCAAGGCCATCCAGCGTGTTCTTTAACGTTGGATTGTTTTACCTCTGAGCGGCACTTTTTTGCACACCATGGGCTAAATGGCCAAGTCACATGGGCCACGGCTTAACGACGGACGGCGGTCTTTCCAAGCTTATCGGTGTCCCCTACTGACCATGGGCAAGGCGGGGAACTTTGCGGAGATAAATCTCAACGCTGACCCAGCTGGGACTCGAACCTGGGAACTGCAGATTACGAGCCTGGCGCGCTACCGACTGAGCCACCCCGGCCCCTCACAGTTGTTTTGGATTTCAAAGCAGGTAGACAAGTTTTGAGATTTCTCTTAGGACGACCCGGGCTTTCATGTGTGGCCGGGGGTGGGGGGGACTCCCTATACACGTCCCTGAATGAATCCACAGCTCATCATTGATTTACTAAGTATTTAATCACTATTAAGCAAGAGGATGAAGATGGATGTAGAAGAAAAATTATCTTGAGCTGGGTGGAATCTGAATCCACGTCCTCCTAATGACAAGACAGGTGCATGTCATGTGTCGTGGATTCAAATCCCACCTGGCTGAAGACAAATTTTCCTCTACACCCATCTCCATCCTGTTGCTTAATAGTGATTAATAGTGAATAAATGCTTTTCATCCTGTTACTTAAAAGCAGATTAACAGTGATTAAATACTTGATAGCTTTTATTTCTTCCTTAAATAACAAGATGGTGGAAATCGTTGACTGAAACAAAGTACAGTCGTTCAAAAAAATATCCGAACACTATGGTTGATTACAGAATTCAGAAAAAATATCTGGCAACGATTTTTTTTAGAAATTAGTGATCTGGCAACCTTCGTGTCACGTGACACGAAGGTTGCCAGATCACTAATTTACAAACTGTAACTGGAGCGTGTACAACTGATACTGACTAATTTACAAACGGTAACTGGAGCGTGTACAGTTTGTACACGCTCCAGCTATTTTTCCTGAATTCTGTAATCACGTGACAAGAAGGTTGCCAGATCACTGATTTTTAAAAAAATCGCTGCCAGATATTTTTTCTGAATTCTGTAATCAACCATAGTGTTCGCATATTTTTTTGAACGACTGTACACTTATTTCGACACATCTTTCATCCTTCTCAAAAATTTGTTGCCTTTCGTCCAAGAGGCTGGGATGGCTCAGTCGGTAACGCGTCAGGTTTGTAATATGCACTTCCCAAGTTCGAGTCCCGCGTGGACCTGCGTTGAGATTTATCTCCGCAAAACTCCTTGTCCTCGGTCAGCTGGGAAGGAAAGTTCGTCGGATTGGACGTAAGGTCATGACCCCGGGAGCGGGTTGGGTTGTTTTACCTCTGAGCGGCACTTTTTTGCACACCATGGGCTGAATGGCCAGGTCACAGGGACTCCGAAGGCTCAGAGAAGGTTGGGGGAGGGGACCCACTGGAACAGCTGTTGGGAGACAGATGGTAGCCTCCCGTCAAGGCCATCCAGCGTGTTCTTTAACGTGCACAGGGTATGGTTCTCCCGCACACGGGGCCACGGCTTAACGTCCCATCCGACGGACGGCGGCCTTTCCAAGCCCATCGCTGTCCCCTACTGACCGTGGGCAGGGCGGGGAATTTTGCGGAGATAAATCTCAACGCTGACCCAGCTGGGACTCGAACCTGGGAACTACAGATTACGAGCCTGGCGCGCTACCGACTGAGTCCCCCCCCCCCCCGGGAGCGGGAGAGATATACTCTGTGCACGTTAAAGAACACATTGGATGGTCTTGACGCATGGGCGTCAGCAGAGGGGGGCAGACGAGCCACTTGACCCCCCCTGGGATCGAGTAAAAAATTCCACAGATTATAATCGTAGCAATTTAAACCTAATTAATTTATATTCATTATGTATGTGTTTTTGTATTGATCCAATACTGTATTCTATAATCTACTTGTGAAAAAAAAACTCTAAAAAATTAAATAATTAAATAAAAATTTATTGATATAGTTATTTGTCTCCAACCTTTGCCCCCTCCCCCCTGGAAAATTTTCTGCGGACGCCCATGCCTTGACGGGAGGATGCCATCCGTCTCCCAATAGCTGTTCCCTCCCCTTGCCCTTCTCTAAGCCCTCGGGGGTCCTTGTGACCTGGTCATTTAGCCCATTGTTTGCAAAAAAGTGTCTTTCGGAGGTAAAACTACCAAACCCTTTCGTCAAGGGTTATGTTTTTTCTATCTTTTTGGGAATTGTCTTTAGGGACTATTGCGATATAAATATTAATTTGTTTTTAAATGAAAATATTTAATATAAACTCAAAAGTCTTCAAGGGAGCACTCCCCCCCCCCCAACCAAATACGCAGCAAACGAAGGCAATCGAGCTCCAAAAGCTCACAAATGGGTGTCGTTAATTGGCTGAGGCCCGCTGCGTCTACTTCGAAGCGTTGTGATTGGTCAAAATCGGCGACCACGTAACTTCGTAAGCAATTCGTTAAGTGAAACCTCGTTTTCCGATTACTTCGTTATGCGGGGTCCAGTGTATATGTTACCGCTAAAGCTCGAAAGCCGTTAATGTGCACATTACCTAGCTAATCTGCAGATTAACTGATTTGCTCCGTTAACGTGCGGAATCAAGAGTTTTCCGCATTTTACCTAGGTAATGTGCACATTAACGGCTTCCGTATCGTTAAAGTTCAAAAGTTTGTTTCTCTCATAGTGGTGAATCTCTTGAATATGAATCTTCGTGTCACGTGATTCACTCGTCCGCATTATAAAAAACGCCCCGGATGAGCGGAGGCCAAGTGAGAACGAATCGGTAAAGTGATTCATTCTTGATAACGAATCACTAAAATGATTCGTTCTCACTTGGCCTGCTCATTTTGGGGGCGTTTTTTATAATTCGGACGACTGATTCATGTTGACAGAGGGATGACCCTGGTTTCAACTCTACTCTCGGACACTAGATAAATAACATTATGTTAATTTAAGCGTACAGAAACGTTCCTGTTGTTCCAGCAAAGATCTTATTTTCACTTTAACGAGTGCCTAGTAGGTAATGTGCAGATTATCCAGGTAATTTGCAGATTACCTAGGTAATTTGAGAAATGAAATAATTTTCCGCACGTTAACGGATCACCCTAGTTAATCTGCACAATACCTAGATAATCTGTAGAATAACTGGTTTCTGCACTTTAGCGGTACATATATACATATTTTTGGCTCCTTTTCTCTTGTTAAAAAATGCCTCAAGAGAGGAATGATTCCATATTTAAAGCCTCCCCTATCATAACAAGCCTAGACAGTCAGTAACAAAAAGATTAAAATAAATATAAAATTTCCTATTAAAATTTGTTCTTTAAAATTCAACTGGTAGTTATTAGATTTCTTAAAACAATGTAATAAATTTGGATTCAGTAGTATATTAATAAATAATACTTTAAGCGGCATAATAATAAATGATTTCGATTAAATTTTATAACAATTAAATCGCTTAAACTTTATGCATATTAATTTCCCTCCTTTCTTTTTTTCAACGGCTTTATAACTTCTTTTCCGTTTTTTTTCACCTAGTTCGCATCAACACAAAGTTGTTTAAAGTAACTACCGGTAGTTTAATAATTAAACATGTAAGACCATTTTTATTTCCTCTTTTTGACTGAGAAATTACCAACTCGGCCAAAAAAATGAGAAGTGCCAGATCCACCTAAAAAAGCGGCAGCCGTCGAAAAAAACCAGAGTATAAAAATGAAATGTAAAAAAAAAAAGTGTTAAGTGATTTAATTTATTTAAAGTTTAACTATAATCTCTTTGGAATGGAATAAAATGAAATAATTTAGATATTACCACTGAATTTTTTTTATATTTTATAATATATTAAAACGATTAGCTGACTTTTAGAAACAAATAACAACCATTTGAATTTTAAAAAATAAAATTTTAATTATGAATTTTAATTTGCCTGACCTTATTTGTTCAAAATAGCTGTGGAAGTATACAATAAACGCTTTCTGTAATTTGATGCTGGGAGACATATTTGCTCTCACATTGTGACTTGGTATGCAACTTGGCCATCCATTTGTAAGAACAAAAAGTGTGTGGGCGTAGAAGAGAAACGAAGGATTAGATTAGACTGAGAAGAATAAAGGTCAGGTAATTCTGTCCTTGCTCTTTGTTCTGCACCGACAAAGAGACATTGAAGGAATGGAGAGGGAATCCCTAATGAGCTCTTGGATCCTGAGATTACCTCTGTTGTTTGTTGGGATGCGTTCCAGAAGCATCCTTATGAGTTTCGTTCAGCTCGGAAGGGATGAAAAGTCGTCGCAGAGCAACGGAACTTGCATCGCGTCTCTCCTTCGCTGGATTAATGGAGTCAGAGGAGAAAGTCTCAAAGGAAGGGAGACATTCTCTATTGACACCTTAAGATCTTTTCAATGTAATACATAAAGGCTGGCGTGATTTTGAGAAAATATGGATGATGATCCCCGAGAAAGGATGATGGGAGAGATTACGAGAAATGATGAGGGGAATGATGATCATGTGGAATGATGACTGCATAGATGATCATGAGGAATAATTATGCGCGACAAGAATGATGATATATCATGCAGAGAGAAGAAGTGAAAGACGATCGCACGGAAAGATGATAGGAGAGATGATTATGAGGAAAGATGCGTAAAGACTTGCTTGATCATAAGAAAAGATGATGTTAGAGATGATCATGAAGAAATATTATGGGAATTATGAGGAAAAAACGTAAAGGCGTGATCATGAGAAAAGATGTGAGATGATCATGAGGAAAGATGATGGGAGATATGATGAAAAGGAATAATGATCGGAGAAATGATCATGAGGAAAGATGATGGGAGATATGTTCATCGGGTAATATGATGGGAGAGATCATTATGAGGAAAGATTTTGTTAAAAATGATCAAGATGAAAGATGATGCGAGAGATGATTATGAAAAGAGTTATTTGATCAGTAGAAATCAGTGTTATTCATGAACATAGGAAATTTAGACAAAACTCTTCACCTATGGTGGTGATGAGGATGTAGTTTACACGCTTTGATAAGGGTGACGACGAAGATTAAATGATTCAGTCGAAGGAGTATTTATCATGCTTCCATGGGTTGTTGTGTTGGGTTCTTTTACCTCTGAGCGGCATTTTTTTGCACACCATGGGCTAAATGGCCAGGTCACAAGGACCCCGAAGACTCAGAGAAGGTTGGGGGAGGGGACCCATTGGAACAGCTGTTGGAAGACAGATGGTAGCCTCCCGTCAAGGCCATCCAGCGTGTTCTTTAACGTGCACAGGGTATGGCTCTCCCGCACAAGGCTTTCTTCCGCACACGGGGCCACGGTTTAACGTCCCATCCGACGGACGGCGGCCTTTCCAAGCTCATCGGTGTCCCCTACTGACCGTGGGCAGGGCGGGGAATTTTGCGGAGATAAATCTCAACGCTGACCCAACTGAGACTCGAACCTGGGAACTACAGATTACGAGCCTGGCGCGCTACCGACTGAGCCACCCCCCGCCCCAGTGCTCTGGAGACAAGACTTTCTGTACGTCAGGCACATTGTTGGAAGCTTTGATTTGACCATTTTCTCGAATCTGGGACTGCTGAGGCTCCTTGCAGTCTGCTGTTAACGAAGCGAGTGACCAGGGATATATCCAGAGGGCGGGACCAAGGGAGGACAATCATTAGGAAAATAGCGTATTACCGGTAGTCGATGGTCAACATTATAACTCTTTCGATGCTGTCTTTCAATGCAGCAGTTCCCGAAGTTTTTTTAAATGCTCGGATTTAGACAATCGTTGATTGTGAAAATATCTATAAAAATTAAGTTTTAGATTGCATTTGCATTAAGGGCATTATACTTCAGTTTTATTATCATTATTTTTAACTGCATTTTATCATCTAAATGGCAAATCCCATTCCGCACAAATACCGAATAACCGGGAGTTCACTGTACATGTATTTAGATCACTGGTTCTCAACCTTTTATGCTTCACGTGCCCCCTGGAAATGTGTATGTAACTGGCTTACTCCTTGTATAGAAAGATAAATCTATAGTTACAATATAACAATGGTTATTTTTACTTTGTTACTAGATCTAGCGACTTTTGAACTCTCATGGCGTGGGGTAGTGGTGGGGCGTGGCGTCTCATGGCGTGGGAATGATTCAGTCGGTAGCACGCCAGACTTGTAATCTGTAGTTCCTAGGTTCGAGTCCCAGCTGGCTCAGCGTTGAGATTCATCTCAGCAAAACTCCCCATCCTGCCCACGGTCAGTAGGAGACATCGATGGGCTTGGAATGGCCGCCGTCCGTCGGATGGGACGTTAAGCCGCGGCCTCGTGTGCGGGAGAGCCATACCCTGTGCACGTTAAAGAACACGCTGGATGGCCTTGACGGGAGACTACCATCTGTCTCCCAACAGCTGTTCCAGTGGGTCCCCTCCTCCAACCTTCTCTGAGCCTTCGGGGTCCATGTGACCTGGCCATTAAGCCCATGGTATGCAAAAAAGTGCCGCTCAGAGGTGAAACAACCCAAACAACCCCGTCTTCCCCGGACTGAACATTTCAATGCACTAGATTTATAGTAATCCTATTTATAGTAATCCTACTTGGCATCCTTGACGAAATGGCAGCCAGAGGATAGAATATAGAATATGAGGATAGAATAGAATAGAAAATTCCAGCTTAGATGACTTTCATAAAATCTTTAATCCTGACGGAGTGCCTAACCGTTGGAGCGACATAGTGAATGCGCACTTCCTCACTTTTTTGTTTCCTTTCACAGAAGCATCGAGCCCAGAGGCGACAACATCAGCTCCAACCAGGAAGTGAGGAGAGAGGGAGACCGCATCACTTCAGTAGGAGGAGGAGTTGCGGCCAAGGTCGAAGAGTCCACCGAGAGGGATCGATAGATGCTGATTCTTCGATACCAATCCCAGATTCAATCTAACGTGTTGTACTAGGTCACTGAATCAAGTGCATCGATTTCAGGGGTCTGTCATGGCTGTCATGGGGATCTAAAGGTGAGGAGGGCGGGGGGGGGGGTCAGTCGGTCAACATCGAAACTTGAAGTTTGAGTTGGGTTGTTTTACCTCTGAGCAGCATTTTTTTTGCACACAATAGACTAAAAGACCAGGTCGCAAGGACCCCGTGGGCTCAAAGAAGGTTCAAATTTAAAGTTAAATTTCTTTTTTCGAAAGTATCACTTATACAGTTATTTTATGTATAAAATAAATCCCACTAAGTCGTAGCTTATCAGCTGGAATAGGGGAGGTCCTACTGGAAAGATATTATGAGACAAATGGTAACCTCCCTTCAAGGCCATTTAGCGTGTTACATTCATTTTCGCCAAGGTCATCGAGCATGTTCTTTAACGTGCACAGGATATGGCCCTCCCGCACACGATCATCCGACTGTCGGCGGCCTTTCCAAATCCATCAGTGCTCACTATTAACTGACGGCCAGAGGTAGTTTTGCGGAGATAAATCTCAACGCTGGCTCAGGCGGGACTGGAACCTGGGAATTGTGGGTTACAAGCGTGGCGCGCTATTGATTGAACTATCCACGCCCCTCCCAAGTTCCAAAGTTCGATTCTAAAACTTTCTGTCTTAATAGGTGCCTATAAACTCAGAAAAGCCATTGACCGCTCCATTGAAAGTGCACAGGAATTGAACTCAGCGCATGGAAATTACGACGGAAAGTGTAGAAATTTCGAGGCACATGAACGTTTATGACGAAAAGTGTAGAAAATTTCGAGGCACATGAACGTTTATGACGAAAAGTGTAGAAAATTTCGAGGCACATGAATGTTTATGACGAAAAGTGTAGAAAATTTCGAGGCACATGAACGTTTATGACGAAAAGTGTAGAAAATTTCGAGGCACATGAACTTTTATGACGAAAAGTGTAGAAAATTTCGAGGCACATGAATGTTTATGACGAAAAGTGTTGAAAATTTCGAGGCACATGAACGTTTATGACGAAAATTGTAGAAAATTTCGAGGCACATGAACGTTTATGACGAAAAGTGTAGAAAATTTCGAGGCACATGAACTTTTATGACGAAAAGTGTAGAAAATTTCGAGGCACATGAATGTTTATGACGAAAAGTGTAGAAAATTTCGAGGCACATGAATGTTTATGACGAAAAGTGTAGAAAATTTCGAGGCACATGAACTTTTATGACGAAAAGTGTAGAAAATTTCGAGGCACATGAACTTTTATGACGAAAAGTGTAGAAAATTTCGAGGCACATGAACTTTTATGACGAAAAGTGTAGAAAATTTCGAGGCACATGAACGTTTATGACGAAAAGTGTAGAAAATTTCGAAATGCTTGGGAATTATTAGGGAAATAAACACTAGAAATATTTCGAAGGATATACATATTGAACGGTATATATATACTAAGCAGTCACGTTATTAGGTCAGTTAATTATAATATACTGTACTTTTATAATTTTATTAGAATATTTGTGAATATTTTAAAATTAATTATTAAACTTTTAAAACTTTTAGTTACCAGTTTGGTTATTATTATTATTCTACGTGACTGGGTGATGAGAGTTCCTTATTCAGGCTTTCTCAAGTAATTTTTTAGATAGCAAAGCACGAGATTAGAAAATGTTGAAGAATTGAAAATTATTTTATAGATATATTTTCCTCATTTTTTTTTAAACTAAGTTCTTATATTTTTTTTCGTTTCTTTTTTTTTAATTTTAAGACTAATTAATTTCAGGAACTTTTTACCTCTTTTTTTACTTTCCTTTTTAAATTTCTCTCTTTTTTTAGATTTTTTTTAATTTTCTTTTTTTGTAATTTTTAATTTTTTTTAGTTATTATTATTTTAAATTCTTTAAATATCATTTTCACATATTTTCTTTCCCTCTCTCTTTTTTTTAATTTTTTTTAATTTTAGACTTTATTCCAAAGGGGAGTTTGTAAAAAGAACTTCAGCAATAATTTTATGACTTCAAGTTTTTTAATCAATTTAGAAAATTGATTTAAAATAAAGTCAGTTTCGAAGTCTATGATGCCTAGTTTTTCTAATAGCAGTAAAGAATTCTTTCCCTTTGTTGTTGATACTGTGTATAGTTTCAAGAGAACAGGATGAATTGTTTCTGGTGTGTTGCAGCTGGTGCAATTTGGTGAATTTACAAGTTTGAATTTATATTTGAGATCATTAAGTAAAGCTGAATTGGTTCTAAGAATAATTTTGCTTTCTTTTCGAAAAAAATTTAAGTTTTCAATTTTTGAAATATTTTTTTGAAATATGATTACCTGAAGTTGTTTGTGACAGATGCATGTATATTAAAATACTTTTCAGTATTTTAATATACATTCAGTATTGTTAATATACATTCTAGGTTTTTTAATTCTGCTTTGATATTTATGTAACAGAAATGATTTTTCATAAATTTGATTAAGATTATGAGCATTTTTGGCCAAAAGATCTACGTGTTCATTTTCCTGGATTCCAACATGACTTGGAATCCATTGTAATTTTATGTAATTATTTTTTTGTAGATTAATTGAATATAAATCTAAAATTGTTTTGATATAACAGTTGTAGTCCGAGTATAAAAATTCTTGTGCTAATATTTGTAAAGCCCCTTTAGAGTCAGAAAAAATAACTATATTTTGGTAATTGGCATAAAATGTTTAAGTTTGAAAGAGTTTGAAAAAATTTTATTGGGTACAAAAAAGGGTGCTGTTAGTGAGTTGGGTTCTTGTAAAAGAGGTCCGTCTGTAAAAATTAAAAAAAAAATCATATTTTTCATGATGGAAGCTTGGAACAATGTGGCGGCTGCCTCTTGAGAGATTTTTTGTTTTGAAAATAAATTTAGAATTGCTACCAGTTAGGTTTTAAGAACTTTTTCTTTTATAAATATGGAATCAGGAAGAATTTTGGCAATTTAATCTAGTTTGATTTGCAATAGTATTCGTCCGGTATTTCGAGAGTTGTGGCAAATGGAATATGTAGTAGCAGCAATTCCAGTTTAAGTAGTAATTGCTCTTAAAAATTAATAAAAACCAGTTATAACGAGAGCAATAACTGTTACATTAAACTTTACTAATATAATTATTATATTTTATTATATTATATAAGTGTATATTTTAGCATTTAGCGTAAAATTTATGTTAATTTTTTGACAATTTTGATTTTTTTTTTGCAAAACATTGCTTTAAATTTCAGCTTTCATAACACTTTAAATAATAAATGCGTTTAGTTTGAAATTGAGATTCAAGTAATTTTGATCGAGATCTTTGTAATTCAGTCACATGTTTTCATGAAAAACCTTATAAACAAATTACCGAATTCTGTATCTCAGTTACTTTTAGCATAACATGGAACTGTACATAATAAAGTGATAGACTGAGTGGGACACTTTTTTTTATTTTACCTCTGAATGACCATTTTTTTTTCACACAATGGACTAAATGGCCTGTCCACAAGTACCCTAAAGGCTAATAGATGGTTGGGGAAGAGGATCCACTAGACAGCTGTTAGGAGACAGATGGTAGCTTTGCGTGAAGGCCATCTAATGTGTTCTTTAATGTGCACAGGGTATGAGCTCTCTTGCACACGGTCCACGGCTTTAATGTCGCATCTAACGGACGGCGGCCTTTCTGATCGAGGGCAGGATGGGGGTTTTGCGGAGATAAGTTTCGACGCTGGCCAAAGTGGGACTCGAACCTGGGAACTGTAGATTACGAACCCGATGCGCTACCCCCCCCCCCGACTTTGACTGGAGTCTACCGTCTGTCTTCTAGCAGCTGTTCAATGGGTCTAATGATTTCTCTTCCTTAATCTTCTCTGAGCCCTTGGGGTCCTTGTGACCTGGCCATTTAGCCCATTGTGTGCAAAAAAGTTTCTCTGAGAAGCAAAATAACCCAAATTCCACGCTTAGAATTACGGATTTACCTCTCATCCAAAGTTGGGTTGGGTTGTTTTACCTCTGAGCGGCACTTTTTTGCACACCATGGGCTAAATGGCCAGGTCACATAGACCCCGACGGCTCATAGAAGGTTGGGGGAGGGGACCCACTGGAACAGCTGTTGGGAGACAGATGGTAGCCTCCCGTCAAGGCCATCCAGCGTGTTCTTTAACGTGCACAGGGTATGGCTCTCCCGCACACGGGGAAAAGGCTTAACGTCCCATCCGACGGACGGCGGTCTTTTCAACCCCATCGGTGTCCCCTACTGACCGTGGGCAGGGTGGGCAATTTTGCGGAGATCTGACCCAGCTGGGACTCAAACCTGGGAACTACAGATTACGAGCCTGGCGCGCTACCGACTGACCACCCCCGCCCCTCTCATCCAAAGTAAGACGTTGTTTATATGTCAGTTGGGTTGTTGTTTTACCTCTGAGCGGCACTTTTTTTGCACACCATGGGCTAAATGGCCAGGTCACATGGACCCCGAAGACTCAGAGAAGGTTGGGGGAGGAGACCCACTGGAACAGCTGTTGGGAGACAGATGGTAGCCTCCCGTCAAGGCCATCCAGCGTGTTCATTAACGTGCACAGGGTATGACTCTCCTGCACACGGGGCCACGGCTTAACATCCCATCCGACGGACGGCGGCCTTTCCAAGCCCATCGGTGTCCCCTACTGACCGTGGGCAGGGCGGGGAATTTTGCGGAGATAAATCTCAACGCTGACCCAGCTGGGACTCGAACCTAGGAACTACAGATTACGAGCCTGGCGCGCTACCGACTGAGCCACCCCAGCCCTGTTTATATGTCAGAAAAACCGTTCCAGCTTCTTCATCAAGGCCAAGTTGATGCAATAAGTCCATAGCAAATAGACTAACAATTCTGGTTGTATAACTGAGAGAGTGCTTTATATTTTTATCATGACTCGAGAAGAGAAAGAGAGAGAGAAAAAAAGATGTCTGATGGATCGAGCTTTTCCATCCACAAGTGCCAGAAGTGTACGACCAGTTATTAGTTAAGTATTTGCCTGAAATAGCAACGATGGCTGCTAAAGAGTGTTTTCAGCCTTCCGTCTCTTTACATGTGTTCATCGGAGCATTTATATATATAGGAGAGAAGATAGTTCGCTTGAAGATAGCTGACGGAGCATTTAAGAAGAGGGGAATCACTGGAAGATGTTGGGTGGGAACTCTTCTAAGAATAAACCAGTCAACCTTGGCTCAATTTAACCGTTCACACACTACAAAACAAGAGCATTTATGGGGAAATTTCATTTCTGAATGTCAAGGTTTGCTTCTGAGCGACACTTTTTTGTACACAATGGGCTAAATGGCCAGGTCACAAGGGTTGGATTAGGTTGTTTTACCTCTGAGCGGCACTTTTTTGCGCACCATGGACTAAATGGCCAGGTCACATGGACCCTGAAGGGCTCAGAGAAGGTTGGGGGAGGGAACCCACTGGAACAGCTGTTGGGAGACAGATGGTAGCCTACCGTCAAGGACATCCAGCGTGTTATTTAACGTGCACAGGGTATGGCTCTCCCGCACACGGGGCCACGGCTTAACGTCCCATCCGACGTACGGCGGCCTTTCCAAGCCCATCGGTGTCCCCTACTGACCGTGGACAGGGCGGGGAATTTTGCGGAGATAAATCTCAACGCTGACCCAGCTGGGACTCGAACCTGGGAACTACAGATTACGAGCCTGGCGCGCTATCGACTGAGCCACCCCCGCCCCCCAGGTCACAAGGATCCGATGGCTTAGAGGAGGCTGGGGGAAGGGGACCCACTCGACAGCTCTTAGGAGACAGATGGTGGCCTTTCGTCAAGGCCATCCAGTGTGTTATTTAACACGTACAGGGTACGGCTCTCCTAAACACGGAGCAGGGCTTAACGTTAACGTAATACGACGAACATTGACGTCATTAAACAGTATACAGTTTCACATACGACGACCATTAACGTCATTGTACAATATATAGTTTCACATACGACGATCATTAACGTCATTGTACAGTATACAGTTTCACATACGACAGATGGCGGCCTTTCCAAGTCCATTGGTGTCCACTTCCTGACCGAAGATAGGTGGTTTAACGGGAATGCCGAGGTTGATGTTAAATAATTGTCTTCAGTAACTGGGCTTGTTTTGTCACATGATATTGGTCAGTAGAGTAGCCAGGTTCGTAATTCGCAGTTCCAAGAAACGAGTCCCACCACTCTCAGCGTTGAGGTTATTCTTCTCTAAACCCTCAACCTGTCCTCGGTATCAAAGGGGAAAGAGTTGACCTTGGAAAGACAGCTTTCGTCAGATAGGACGTTAAGTCCCGCATTCAGGGACTTAACGTTTATTCGAGATCTTTATAATTCAGTCACAATTGAGATTCAAGAGGAGACCCACTGGAACAGCTGTTGGGAGACAGATGGTAGCCTCCCGTCAAGGCCATCCAGCGTGTTCTTTAACATTGGATTGTTTTACCTCTGAGCGGCACTTTTTTGCACACCATGGGCTAAATGGCCAGGCCACAAGGACCCCGAAGGCTCAGAGAAAGTTGGGGGAGGGGACCCACTGAATCTCAATTGTGACTGAATCTCAAAAAATATCTGGGCAGGACCAAAAAAGCGTCCTGCCCAGGTTAAAGAACACACTGGATGGCTTTGATGGGATGGGGTTCATCTGCCTCGTAATAGCTATCCTTTGGACCACCTTCCCTCAACCTTCTCTGAACTCTCGGATACATTGTAATCCTGTCACTAATCCGTTTGTGCGCAAAAAATGCAACTCAGAAATAAAGAAACTCAAGTCTTAGCGAAAAACGATGCAAATATGAATAAATGGAGGAAAGATTTAACTAGATTCACGAATACACATATCAAGCAGCTGCTTGCTACATAGACATGATTACAATCTATCAGTGTACCAAGCCAAAGTGGCGGTGTGGGTGGGACTCAATCGGTAGCTCACCAGGCTCATAATGTACAGTTTCCAGGTTCAAGTCCCATCTGGGCCAGCATTGAGATTTACCTCCGCAAAACTCCCTGCCTTCGGTCAGTAGAGCACGCCGATGGGTTTGGTATGGGATCAGGGAGGATGTTAAGTCATTGTGATCTGGCCATTTAGCTCTTTGTATGCAAAAGTTGTCGCTCAGGGATGAAACATCCTAAAGCACACACTACCAGACTCTCCTCAGTGTAAAGTAACATGGTTTGACCCAAACAACTGAGACAATATAGAGATGTCAAATGTTAAAGAGATGGCTGTGGCTTTTTTTCTTTTTTACCCTACTTGTAAACAGGCCATTTACTACAAAGGACGTTTCTCACGGTGAAATGTGTGTTGATCTTCTCTCCTTAGAACCTGCTTTAAACATCATCAGGGAAAACGACCCGACTCACCGCCTTCAGTTAAATAGGTCAAGCGCTCTAACATTCACTTGCCCTCAAGGACTTTTAAAATCCACCTCAAGGCCTGAAGCGTTGATTCTTTCTAAAATGGACTCGCCATGACCGATGCGATTATGCAAACAGACGTTCTTTCAAAAAAATAAAGTCCCAGATGGGCCAGCGTTGAGATTTATCGCAAAATTCCCCCGCCCTACTCACTGTCAGTAGAGGATACCGATGGGCTTGGAAAGGCAGCCATCCATCAAATGAAACGTTACGCCATGGGTCCGTGTGCAGGAGATGTCCTTGATGGTAGGCTACCAGCCGTCCAGTGTGTCTCCTAACCTTGTCTGATCTCTTGGGGCCCTTGTGACCTGGTCATTTGGCCCATTGTGTGTAAAAAAAAATGCTTCTCACTGGTAAAACAACCCAACGACTTATCGGCACTTTTTTGCATACTATGGGTACCAGGTCACAAGGACCCCTAGGCCTCAGAAAAGGTTGTAGGAAGGGAACTCACTGGATAGCTGTTACGAGACAGATGATAGCCCTTGCCCTCATGGGCATATGACTCTCCTGCACACGAGGAGACGGATTGACGTCTCATTCGACTGACGGCAGATTGGATTGGATTGTTTTACCTCTGAGCGGCACTTTTTTGCACACCATGGGCTAAATGGCCAGGCCTCAAGGACCCCGAAGGCTCAGAGAAGGTTGGGGGAGGGGACCCACTGGAACAGCTGTTGGGAGACAGATGGTAGCCTCCCGTCAAGGCCATACAGCGTGTTCTTTAACGTGCACAGGGTATGGCCTCCCGCACACGGGGCCACGGCTTAACGTCCCATCCAACGGACGGCGGCCTTTTCAAGCCCATCGGTGTCCCGTACTGACCGTGGGCAGGGCGGGGCGGGGAAACTTTGCGGAGATAAATCTCAACGCTGACCCAGCTGGGACTCGAACCTGGGAACTACAGATTACGAGCCTGGCGCGCTACCGACTGAGCCACCCCCACCCCCACCCCACTGACGGCAGAATTTTCAAGCCTATCGATGTTCTCTAGTCACCAAGAGCAGAGTATGGAGTTTTGGGGGAATAAATCTCAAACCTGGGCAGGTGGGACTCGAACCTTGGAAGTGCAGATTAGAAGCCTGGCTCGCTTTCTTTCTAGCCATCTGTCCCCCAAAATGACACTGTTAAAGAGGAAATGACAAAGTGGCTTTGTGAGCAGGACGCGTCTTTCTATCTCCTATCGACCGTTACGACAAATGTCTCAACAAGTCTGGTTAATACGGGAGAAAAAATAATACACCTGCGTGGAAACGTTTCATGTATTTCGTCTTCGATGAAATTACCTGTCCTTCGCGAAAATTTAATAGGGAATTTTTGCCCTCACATATGCTTACATATAAACAATTTTAGGTATTTCAGTTTATAGTGCATGAAAATTTGGCTCATGTTTCAATTTATTTCTGCCATTTTAACGCTAACGTAAATAACGGGACTAAAGTAGAATTTGCTTCACGGTTAGATCGTATAATCATATTCGATGTACCAGGTAATAATTTTACCCCTAACCATCTCCATCATAAAGATATGCCTATTTGGCTTGAGTAAGAACAAAATATATAAGTAAACCACCCCTAAGGGCAAACATAAGAAAAGCTAAAAATAGCAGTAAAACTGTATAACAAACCCTAAAACGGGAAGGTCTCCTCAGAGAACGCTACCGTTTTAGGCCTCTTGTTCAAAACAGTATGATCGTAAAGAATCAGAGAAGAAATAATCTCATTGGGATTATTGCTTACAGCCTCAAAAAATCTCTTTGAGGTGCGTTTTATATGTGTGTATATATATGGTCGATGCCCAGGTCTTTATGGAGTTGTCTGTTAGTGACATATCAGGGGGCATCGACAGCAGTTCTCAAAATCTTGTTCTGTAATCTTACGAATATTGGTGGGTGTAGTATTCGACCATATGGGTGAAGCATAGAGTAAAAGCTTGTAATCAACCGTTAAAGTAGAATTTTTCCTAAAGAGTGGGCCTAACTGGCCCCTCAATTTACCCAGTAGAGAGTAGAAATAACAATTTTAAACTTATTATTTTATATAAATACTGGTAACTATTTTGAAAACAAAAACGCTAACAGAAATTTGGATTATTCTGTAATATTCCTATGTATTTAATAAATTTTTTATTTCACATTCTTGATATAAAAATTCAAATTAATAATGTGATACAGAACTGTAAACAAGAGGGTTGGGTTGTTTTACCTCTGAGCGGCACTTTTTTGCACACCGTGGGCTAAATGGCCAGGCCACAAGGACCCCGAAGGCTCAGAGAAGGTTGGTGGAGGGGACCCACTGGAACAGCTGTTGGGAGACAGATGGTAGCCTCCCGTCAAGGCCATACAGCGTGTTCTTTAACGTGCACAGGGTATGGCCTCCCGCACACGGGGCCACGGCTTAACGTCCCATCCAACGGACGGCGGCCTTTTCAAGCCCATCGGTGTCCCGTACTGACCGTGGGCAGGGCGGGGCGGGGAAACTTTGCGGAGATAAATCTCAACGCTGACCCAGCTGGGACTCGAACCTGGGAACTACAGATTACGAGCCTGGCGCGCTACCGACTGAGCCACCCCCACCCCCACCCCACTGACGGCAGAATTTTCAAGCCTATCGATGTTCTCTAGTCACCAAGAGCAGAGTATGGAGTTTTGGGGGAATAAATCTCAAACCTGGGCAGGTGGGACTCGAACCTTGGAAGTGCAGATTAGAAGCCTGGCTCGCTTTCTTTCTAGCCATCTGTCCCCCAAAATGACACTGTTAAAGAGGAAATGACAAAGTGGCTTTGTGAGCAGGACGCGTCTTTCTATCTCCTATCGACCGTTACGACAAATGTCTCAACAAGTCTGGTTAATACGGGAGAAAAAATAATACACCTGCGTGGAAACGTTTCATGTATTTCGTCTTCGATGAAATTACCTGTCCTTCGCGAAAATTTAATAGGGAATTTTTGCCCTCACATATGCTTACATATAAACAATTTTAGGTATTTCAGTTTATAGTGCATGAAAATTTGGCTCATGTTTCAATTTATTTCTGCCATTTTAACGCTAACGTAAATAACGGGACTAAAGTAGAATTTGCTTCACGGTTAGATCATATAATCATATTCGATGTACCAGTTAATAATTTTACCTCTAACCATCTCCATCATAAAGATATGCCTATTTGGCTTGAGTAAGAACAAAATATATAAGTAAACCACCCCTAAGGGCAAACATTAGAAAAGCTAAAAATAGCAGTAAAATTGTATAACAAACCCTAAAACGGGAAGGTCTCCTCAGAGAACGCTACCGTTTTAGGCCTCTTGTTCAAAACAGTATGATCGTAAAGAATCAGAGAAGAAATAATCTCATTAGGATTATTGCTTACAGCCTCAAATAATCTTTTTGAAGTGCGTTTTATATGTGTATATATATATATGGTCGATGCCCAGGTCTTTTATGACATTTATTATGTTAGTGACATATCAGGGGGCATCGACCGCAGTTCTCAAAATCTTGTTCTGTAACACCTGAATCTTAAGAATATTGGTGGGTGTAGTATTCGCCCATATGGGGTGAAGCGTAGAGTAAAAGCTTTATGATCAATCATTAAAATGGATTTTCTCCTAAGGAGTGAGCCTTGCTGTCCTCTCAATGAATTGACTTTAGAAATATGCTGACTAAGGTGAATGAAATCAAATTAATTTAACAAACTTTATTTAACAACTAGTAGTTTTCAAAAAAAAAAATCCACATTATTGTAAAATAAGTATCAATATACTATGAACGATATATATGGTTTCGGGTTCGGCTGGCTCAGTAATATTTTCAATTTCCAAAATTACTTAAAGTTATGGAAAAAAAATTAAAAACAATATTTTGTTTATGATTTCAACTTTTTAATTAACGTTAATAATAGAAAAATTCACTTTATATTTTTTTTCATGTAATCTCTCTCATTAACCCTTAGTTTTTTAAATTCAACAATAATCATTTTCTACAAATTTCTACTGGTAGTTTCAGTTCATGAGCTTTTTGTCTTCAAATAAAAAAAATTACAGGCTATAATAAAAAAAGAAACTGGGGAAAATTTTTTGATTATTCGCTTAAATTTATGTATGCAAATTTTCTGCTCTAACCGGTTTCGTGATCAATAGGAGTAAAAGAAAGGAGAGATAATTAAATATGCATAAAAATTAAAGCTATTGAATTTTTCTAAAATGTAACCAAAATCTATTTATTTTCGAACCGCATGAAATAAAATATTTTTTCATTAGATTACATCAAATCATTTATGCTTCGTTATAGTGCTGTTCATCTAAGAAATATCTTTGTATTTAAATATATGTATAAATCCATTACAGTATTGAGGACTACAGATAATAAATATTTTTATCAAGGCGGTCAGCCAGTACAATAGAGTGTTATTTATAGTACGATATCAGCCAATGAGTGCTAGCGCGGCACTGAACACACTGTACGATCTCGCCAAGCAAGCACACCATAATGTGCTTTCCTTAGTCTGAGTGCCGCTTAGTTTGTGCTCAACGGTGTGCACTGTTTGCTGGTCTTTCTGCCATTATTTCGTGTTCTGATGGGACGGGGGTGGCTCAGTCGGTAGCGCGCCTGGCTCGTAATCTGTAGTTCCCAGGTTCGAGTCCCAACTGGGTCAGCGTTAAGATTTATAAAATAAATAATAAATACCCCCTCAATTTATCTATGCAAAATTCCCCGCCCTGCCCACGGTCAGTAGGGGACACCGATGGACTTGGAAAGGCCGCCGTCCGTCGGATGGGACGTTAAGCCGTGCCTCCGTGTGCGGGAGAGCCATACCCTGTGCACGTTAAAGAACACGCTGGATGGCCTTGACGGGAGGCTACCATCTGTCTCCTAACAGCTGTTCCAGTGGGTCCCCTCCCCCAACCTTCTCTGAACCTTCGGGGTCCATGTGACCTGGCCATTTAGCCCATGGTGTGCAAAAAAGTGCCGCTCAGAGGTAAAAAATCCCAACCCAACTCATGTTCTGATTCATGCATCTGGATCTCTTTTCTGAAAATGGTGTGCTGAATCACTGGTGTGCAAGTGCTCGTTTATGTGTAAGTGGTCACCCTGGTGCGTAAGTGGCTCCTGATGCATAGTGGTCACTGATGTGTGCCGCGGTCGCTGGTGTTTTAAGTAGTCATTGTTGTGAGTGGTCGCTGGTGTTTTAAGTAGTCATTGTTGTGAGTGGTCGCTGGTGTGCAATTGTACATTTATGCGTAAATGGTCACTGATATATAGTGGTCTCTGGTGTGTAGTTGCTGATGCATAATGCTCACTGGTGTGCAAGTGCTCGTTAACGTATAAGTGGTTACTAATGTATAATGGTCGTTGGTGTGTAAGTTGTTGCTGATGCATAGTGGTCACTGGTGTGCAAGTGCTCGTTTATGTGTAAGTGGTCACCGTGGTGCGTAAGTGGCTCCTGATGCATAGTGGTCACTGATGTGTGCCGCGGTCGCTGGTGTGCAATTGTACATTTATGCGTAAATGGTCACTGATATATAGTGGTCTCTGGTGTGTAGTTGCTGATGCATAGTGCTCACTGGTGTGCAAATAAAAAAATAAATACCTCCTCAAGCAGCTGCTTGCCACAGAGGACTGACAGGAGCCTGTCAGTTATATGCCATAGTAGAAGGTCTGAGAGGATGGCAGGCCCTCAGCAGAAAAACGACAAAGACAGCCATGTCTTAACCCGGGGCTCGAACCCAGGTCCCGTAGGTCAGTAGCCAAGCGCGCTAACCACTCGGCCACAGGACACTTTTATTAAAATCAATTTGCAAAGTTTTAAAAATAGCTACCGGTTTTAATTTAAAAATTTATTTTTAAATTGAAACTAAGTAAATTAAATTTGCTGTGAACGGTAACTGGAGCGTTTCAGTTGCTGTACACGCTACAGATATTTTTTCTGAATTCTGTAATCACGTGACACGAAGGTTGCCAGATCACTAATTTCTAAAAAAAATCTTGCCAGATATTTTTTCTGAATTATATAATCAACTATAGTGTTCGGATATTTGAGCGACACCTATATCTAGACGATGCCGACCACGAATTCCTGCCGATTGCTGATGACATCAGATGCAGGATACGCGCTTCCCGTCTGACTGTGCGGGTCGGCCGTGGGAATGGGATTTCTCTAAGCGTTCGGGGGTCTTGACGGCTTCATTAAAAGTGCCTCGAGGACCTCTTCTAAGTAAACATTTTAATCCATTCCGGAATCGTTGTTTTCCACTGCACTGCTTCTTTCTTCAATTTGAAATCATCTATTATATAATTTAGGGATTGTCATTATGTCTGACAAAATCCTGGATATGTGCCTGCTGGTATGAGATTATAGTTTCGCGGTCGAGGGGGGTGGGGGGGTGGGGAGATGTCCGAGAATTTTGTTTTGGGGGTTTCCGGGAATTTAGTTTCGGGGAGTCTCCGAAAATTTAGCTTTGCGGTGGGATTATCTCTATAGGATAAAATATAAATGACTTCTGGCCATTAGAGAAGCAAAATAAACCTAAGATAAATCGAAAATTCCCCCAACATTCCCCAAAAAGCCCCAAACTGTCCCAAAGAGTAAAACAGACCGGAAATGACTCCAAAATAAACCGGAGTAACCAAACCTAGAACGGAACAGACTCCAAAAATGCCCCAAAGACAGGGGTCAAAATACCACTAAAAGTGACTTGGAGTGACCGACGTAAACCGGAAGTGACAAGCACTATAGAGTTCAACAAAACCCACAACCCCATACCAACCAAACCGGAAGTGACCCACCCCTGACCCGGAAACGGCCCTACTAAATATTCCACTGAACAGGAAAGGTCAAAATGATATTCTTTATGGAATGACATTTTATAATTTATTTTTTTAATCCATTTTTAGTGTGGGACATAAAATATGGGGCTAAAAAAAATAAAAAAAAAATAACTGTTTGGATTTTGAAGCAGCTAGTCAAGATTGAGATTTAGTATAAGACGACAGGATTATCTGGGGGGGTGGAATTCGCCCACCCCTGAGTACTTCCCTGCCTTCTAGATGATCAGAGCTGGGACCACCAATGTGCGTCTATAGCTTCATCTCATCGTAACTTAGTGCACTGTAAGAGTTTCGACGACCGCATAAATTTGCAGGTTCGAGTCCCAGCTGGGTCAGCGTTGAGATTTATCTCCGCAAAAATTCCCCGCCCTGCCCACGGTCAGTAGGGGACACCGATGGGCTTGGAAAGGCCGCCGTCCGTCGGACGGGACGTTAAGCCGTGGCCCCGTGTATGGGAGAGCCATACCCTGTGCACGTTAAAGAACACGCTGGATGACCTTGACGGGAGGCTACCATCTGTCTCCCAATAGCTGTTCCAGTGGGTTCCCTGCCCCAACCTTCTCTGAGCCTTTGGGGTCCATGTGACCTGGCCATTTAGCCCATGGTGTGCAAAAAAGTGCCGCTCAGAGGTAAAACAACCCAACCCGCATAAATTTGAGACCACCTCCAATAGTTGGACCCGAAATGTCTATTCATTCATAACTTTTCCCACTAATAACGTACCACTCCATTCTTACTTTCAGCTCTACATTTGTAAGGTAGGTAGTCGACGGCAATGCCCCCAGAGATATAAGACACTTGTGGAGAGTTTAATCCCCACCCACTGTATCTAGGAACCAGATCTATTAACTCTACACAGGGAGACACAAATGGGACCACCACACCAAATTTGGGACCGATCAGTCAAGTACCTGAGGAATTATGGGGTGCCGAAAATTCTTCCACCAGTGACGTCACTCCGCACGTAAACGAATGTCCGCGCATACATTCCAATTACACCTGGAAACATGCTACGCTGATCATTTTATTACGGTCGAGTAAGAGAAATGTTATTTGGAACTATCCTTTGGTCTATTATGGGTTGTGTTGTTGTACCTCTGAGTGGCACTTTTTTGCACACAATGGATTAAGTGGCCAGGTCACAAGACCCCACGGGAGCTCAGAGAAGGTTGGGGGAGGAGACCCACTGGAATAGTTATTAGGAGACAGATGGTAGCCTCCCGTCAAGGCCATCCAGCGTGTTCTTTAACGTGCACAGGTATGGCTCTCCCACACATGGGGCCACGGCTTAACGTCCCATCCGACGGACGGCGGCCTTTCCAAGCCCATCGGTGTCCCCTACTAACCGTGGTCAGGGCGGGGAATTTTGCGGAGATAAATCTCAACGCTGACTCAGCAGGGACTCGAACCTGGGAACTACAGATTACGAGCTTGGCACCCTCTGACTGAGCCCCCCCCCCCCCCCCCGTCTATTATAGTAAATTCATGGTTGATAACATTCTTATGATGGTAATAATGAAACTAATTTAGATCTACACTTTAACCCTGTAATAAAAATAAATAGATTTGTAATTAAAGGAGTCTTATAATTAATAAAAATTATACTACAACACTGACGGAATTTATTTGAAGACGGAATTTTGAGTTAGTTATACGGAAAACTTCGTACTGAATGAAATTATCCGGAACAAAGAGACCAATAAGAAGGGTGAAAAATAGTGGGGCACTAATGGCCCGAAATCCTCCATGGACCCGAGTGCGTTCAATACCTCCTATAACAGAATGTTAGGAGACCAAATTTATGACATCAGCTAAACGGAGTAGATCGTATAATCGATAATATTCGATGTACCGGGTAACAATTTTACCCCTAACCATCTCCACCATAAAGATATGACTATTTAGCATGAGTAAGAACAAAATATATAAGTAAAGCACCCTTAGGTGGGCCCCTAAGGGCAAACATAAGAAAAGCTAAAAATAGCAGTAAAATTTAAGAAACCTAAAAGGGGTAGGTCTCGACAGTATGATCGTAAAGAATCAGATAAGAAATAATCTCATTGGGATTATTGCTTAGAGCCTCAAAAAATCTTTTTGAGGTGCGTTTTATATGTGTATATATATATATGGTCGATGTCCAGGTCTTTATGGAGTTGTCTGTTAGTGACAAACCAGGGAGCATCGACCGCAGTTCTCAAAATCTTGTTCTGTAAGACCTGAATCTTACGAATATTGGTGGGTGTAGTATTCGCCCATATGGGTGAAGCATAGAGAATCACCGGTCTGATGATCAGATCATAGAGTAAAAGCTTATGGTCAATCGTCAACTCTAAGTCGGCTATTGGCTTGTACTTATACTAATTGAAGGATGCATTGAATATCCAAAGGTGTCTAAGCATTATTAGAACTGAATTGTGAAATTTAATCAGAAAAACCCTAACTAAAAACCTATCAGTTCAAGGTATAAAATTAGCTAGATCTAACTAACCTTCCCGCCAAAGGGTATATATATATTTATAGTAATATTTATTATAAATATATTTTATTTAGGAGCAAAATTATTTGTATTAACATTATTATATTTAATAATAAATAAGAATAATTTTGTTTCGAAATAAAATATATTTATAGATAAACATTATTAATAGAATAACACAAGAATCCACCGGTAGCAATATTAGAATCAAAAATGTAAGAAATATCAATATTGTAGGACTGAAAACAAACCGGGGAAAAATTCAACCTTTCCTCAGAGTTATCGACCGATCAGTTTGCTCTCATGTTTAGGTAAAGTTTTTGAGAGAATTATCTTAAATCGCCGAATGGAGCATACTGATCAGAATGGCCTAATTCCAGAACAACAGTTTGGCTTTAGGCGGAAGCGATCTACAGTTCACCAACTGCTACGAGTAGTGGAAAGGGTTGCCGAATCCTTAAATAAGAAAGAGACCGTCGCATCCACCTTTCTGTAAAGCTTGTTATAAGATCTGGATCGACGGCCTCATCTTTAAAATAATTCAAGCCAACTTCCCTTCAGGTATGACCCACATTTTACAGTCATACCTGAATCAAAGAACATTTTGTGTTAGGATTGGCAACTGCCTTTCCACTGAAAGAAACAGAGATGCAGGTGTCCCACAAGGCTCCTTGTTGGGCCCTGCTCCATTCAACTTCTATATGCACCATCTCCATCTTGTCATGACGGCACTTTACACTGATGACATTGCTCTACTCTCTTCATCCCTGAGCTCCAGCCTGGCTATCAAAAGGTTGCAGCTTGGGATGGACAAAGTAGAATGCTGGTACTCCAAACGCAAAATCAAGATTAAACCAGATAAAAGCCAGTCAGTTCTCTTCTCTAGAAAGAAGATTGTTAATCCTGATTCTCCTAAAATGTATGCAGTTGAAACATCCAGGATACCAACGGTCAAAATACCTTGGTGTCATTCTACGTTAAAAAACTTTGTTGGAATGTACATATTGGTCATGTGCTCTCAAATGCTCAAATCATCAGATGTAAACTTTCACCCCTGATTGAATGGAGCTCGAAACTGCCTCCAAAAAAGAAATTATTTCTTTATAAGACTCTTCTGCGGCCAGTCCTGACATACGCCTCACCAATGTCAAGAGGTTTCAGAGCTTCCAAAATAAAATCCTCAGATGTGTGGTCAGTGCTCCCTAGTTTGTGAAAAACAAGACCATTCACACTGATTAGAGCACTGACCACATATACACCCACATTCGGAAGCTCGCGCGGACCTTTTTCGAGGCAGTGGCAGATCATCCTTATGATATAATAAGATCTTTGAATGATTATGATCCATTGGCTTTAAACCAATTCAAGCGTCCTAAGATTGTGGTGTTTGACACCCGCATATTTAACTTTTAGTTATGCTTCTTTAAACAAGTTTGTTTGCTCGTGTGTCCCTTTTGGGGTTTATGTGTTTTACTTTTATTGCCAATCGGGACTATTTTAGACTTCGAGATATAAGACATAGGCTTGGAGCTCTAATATTAATTTAAGATATCAGATATCAGCTCAGACGTGGAACGAAATGGACATGTTTTTGCCTAGATCCAAGAAATGAACTTTAGTTATCTAAATTTTTACTTAGATTGCTTAATAGCCTTGGGCGAGATCGGGTATCTGACCCTGGTGGTACCCTTGGTCGGCTGGATAGGTTAGAAACAGCTTAATATTATATTTAAATTTTTAGTATATGTTTAGGATTTTAGAGATTTCAAGTTGAAATCTCTACTTATTATAAGAATTGCACTGTTTTGACTGCAAATATATTGATCGTTATTTAATCTCTCTTTGAGACGAAATTGTTATTCTTCTTCCATTGTAACTGACATATATTTGTCAGTTTCGTACCTTCGTTAAACTTCCGTTGAAGTTTTTGCTTCTTATAATTCCTACCGCTGCAATACTTGTTTGATTTCAACTGTCATTATTTAACTAACAGCTTTCTCTTTCGCTAAACTTCCGTTGAAGTTTTCGTTAATATAATTTTATTCGTTTGATCGGTTTAAACCACTTCAACCAACGTGAGTTCCAGTTGCTTTGAAATTGTTGTATATTTCATATAACGTATATTGTGTATTTTAACCTTTATAAATTGTATTCTAAAATTTGATTATTCCATTTTTTGAAAATCACAGAGTTTCACAATGTCAACTACCAGTAAAATTTTAAAAAATACGTCTGGCCGCTCGGAGGTACCGAAATTCGAACGAAGTAACTGCTCCGGTGTACGCATAGCATACAACTCTACAAATGAATATTCCCATGTAGAAAGGTGTCTACACAGACTCATTCAGACAAATTTTTGAGAGGTTCCGGTGTACGTCGTTCCGGTCCGCAGAGAGGCATTCAAGGCTATAATTAGCAATCCGGACCACCCAGAGAGCTGTGATTCTGGGAAAACTATGCAAGGCTTGATCATGAAAGAAAATTTTTAAAAGCACTCAATAACAAAAATGAGTTGCGTCCTCCACTTCATATTATTTATGATATGAGTTTAGAGAAAGTTTAAGGATTCAACCAGGCCACTCTTCAGAGTTTTTATTTAGAAAAAGCAGTTAAAGAACACAATTGCTCTGAAGTTGGTAGCAGTAATGCTACTATGAAGCTTATTGCTATCACCAATGTTGATATTACGGATCCTTCACTTTATTGAAGATAACGACAAAAGTAATTTAGATGAGTGTGATCAAGGTTTCATACCTGTTAAATGGGGATACAAAAGGCCCTTAAATGCAGATGAACCTTTCATCACTAATAAAAACAAGTATTCTTTACTCTCTAGCCAGTGGGATTCAGACGAAGAATATGACATAAGTGAAGATATAGGAACATCCTTACAAACACAGAAAGTTTCCTCTTTTCCGAATAAAGTTAAGAGGGACAAAATGGGGCGGGGGTGGCTCAGTCGGTAGCGCGTTAGTCTCGTAATCTGTAGTTCCCAGGTTCGAGTCGCAGCTGGGTCAGCGTTGAGATTGATCTTCGCAAAATTCCCCGCCCTGCCCACGGTCAGTAGGGGACACCGATGGGCTTGGAAAGGCCGCTGTCCGTCGGATGGGACGTTAAGCCGTGGCCCCGTGTGTGGGAGAGTCATACCCTGTGCACGTTAAAGAACACGCTGGATGACCTTGACGGGAGGCTACCATCTGTCTCCCAACAGCTGTTCCAGTGGGTAACTTCCCCAACCTTCTCTGAGCCTTCGGGGTCCATGTGACCTGGCCATTTAGCCCATGGTGTGCAAAAAAGTGCCGCTCAGAGGTAAAACAACCCAACCCTAAGAGGGACAGAATATCACCAAAAGTTTTGAGGCAACCTAAAAGTTGGGTGAACAATAATAAAAAGCTGGTTACACTGGCTGTGGGAGCATTTACAGCAAAAAAATCTGATGAGACCATTAGAGTCCAAACGAAATGTAGTCAACCTATAGAATTTTCATAAACTTCTTTGAGAAAGAAAAGTTTACTTTTCATACATACCAGCTGAAACCAGAAAATAACACAAAGGTGATCATCAAGAACATTCCTGATGGCATCACCTGTGAAGAATTGGCTCAGCAATTGTCCGGAATTGGCTTCATGATCCTTAAGATTTCTCAAGAGATACAGGGACAAGACTCCCTTATCTATATTTCTGTTTGAGTTTGCAAAAACAGATGCCAACAAACAGATCTTCAACCTGACTGATATTTTCCATCTAAAGATCACTGTTGAGTCCTTTCAAAGGAGGAAAGGATCAACACAATGTCGCAAATGCCAGCGTTATGGGCACACTCAAGGTAACTGCTTCAACACCCCTAGATGTTTCAAATGCGCTGGAAACCATCTTACTACTACGTGTGCCAGAACGCACAAGGATGGTCCACAGACCTGTGCTAACTTCAGGAAAGAGCACACGGCCAATTACAGAGGCTGTGAGCTCTTTCCCAAACTTCCAAATAGAGGAGTACCTTTGGAAAAACCTAAGAAGTGCAATAATAAGGTACCCCAATATGTACAGTCGGTCACAAAAGTATCCGAACGCTATGGTTGTATACAAAGTTCAGAAAAAACAACTGGCAACGATTTTTTTAGAAATTAATGATCTGGCAACCTTCTTGTACCGTACACGAAGGTTGCCAGATCATTAATTTCTAAAAAAAATCGTTGCCAGATTTTTTTCTGAATTTTGTATGCAACCATAGCGTTTGGATACTTTTTGGAGCGAATGTACAACCCAATAAGACCTACGCACAAGTAAAAAGTGTCTACCAGACTTCCTGAAGAGATTCCAGGAAAATCTAACATTGCTCCACCAATTACTAAGCCTTCAGAAAAAGGGAAGGCCACAGTTAATGTACCAACTAAAAAGAGCAAAGCAAATGAGGAGGAAACGTTTGACTCTGCTGAGGAAGTTCAAGATATTCTGGAATTCTTCAGGAAATTGAATTTGGGTAATATATTGCTCAAGGTTATAGCATTTTATCTTAAATTCAAGATGGCTAAGGATTGGACTGAAAGAATCTCAGTAGGCATCCAAGCCTTTGATTTTGTTGCATCTATCTTGGACGGATAAGTGACCGGAATAAAGATCCTTATTGAATTACGATCCCTTGGTTTTTTATCAACTCAAGCGTCCAAAGACTCGCTTGTTTTACTTTTAGTTGTGCTTTTTACTTCGGTCTTGTGGCTCCTAGGGGGTTTATGTGTCTTAACCTCTGTTATTGCCAATCTGTCACTATTTTAGTCTTCGCAATATAAGCCCTAGGTTGGGTTGGGTTGTTTTACCTCTGAGCGGCACTTTTTTGCACACCATGGGCTAAATGGCCAGGTCACATGGACCCCGAAGGCTCAGAGAAGGTTGGGGGAGGGGACCCACTGGAACAGCTGTTGGGAGACAGATGGTAGCCTCCCGTCAAGGCCATCCAGCGTGTTCTTTAACGTGCACAGGGTATGGCTCTCCCGCACACGGGGCCACGGCTTAACGTCCCATCCGACGGACGGCGGCCTTTCCAAGCCCAGCGGTGTCCCCTACTGACCGTGGGCAGGGCGGGGAAATTTTGCGGAGATAAATCTCAACGCTGACCCAGCTGGGACTCGAACCTGGGAACTACAGATTACGAGCCTGGCGCGCTACCGACTGAGCCACCCCCGCCCCATAAGCCCTAGACTTGGAGTCATAAAAGTAATTAAAGATATCAGATATCAGGACTACTTAAGCTGAAGTCATAAATTTGGTCCATTGGACTTCTGTTATAGGAGGTGTTGTGCAGTCGCACCCTCGTGTATCATTGTATAGTTACGTCACTGAGCTGCATGCATTTCTGCATTCCTAAATTATAATGCATTCTTGATTGTTTTCAACAATTGTCATTTTGTTATGCATTTCTATAAAGGAATTATTAAATATTGTATGCAATAGAGAGATATTGTGTCTGTTTGTTCATCTTTTTTGATCACGAACTGTCTTACGATGCGAAAGAAATGTTATTTCGAAATCGGGCGGACTCGTGCTCTCAATATTTCGGTCTTGAGCGAACTCTGGCTCAAAAATTCAGTCTCGAGCAGACTCGTGCTCGATAACTTCGGAACTCAGGTTGGATAACTCTAGATTCGGGTTCATTAACTTCGGAATTAGGCGTATTTGTGCTGGATAATTTCGGACTCGAGCGTACTCGTGCTCAATGATTTCGGTCTCGAGCGTACTCTGGCTCAAAAATTTCGGTCTCGAGCAGACTTGGATTTAATAACTTCGGGCTCGAGAGGCCTCCGGTTCAAATATCTTCTGACTCGAGCTCACTCGATAACTTTGGGCTCGAGGAAATCGGAGTCAATAAACTTCGATCTCGAGTGGACTCGACTCAAAAACTTCGGACTCGAGCAGACTCGTGCTCGATAACTTTGGACTCAAACGGACTTGTGCTCAATAACTTCGGAATCAGGATGCGTAACTCCGGATTCGGGATCAGTAACTTCGGAATAAGAGTATTTGTGCTCAATCACTTCAGTCTCGAGCGTACTCGTGCTCAATCACTTCGGTGTCGAGCGTACTCGTGCTCAATCACTTCGGTGTCGAGCGTACTCGTGCTCAATCACTTCGGTGTCGAGCGTACTTGGATTTAATAACTTCGGGCTCGAGAGGCCTCCGGTTCAAATATCTTCGGACTCGAGCTCACTCAATAACTTTGGGCTCGAGGAAATCAGAGTCAGTAACTTCGATCTCGAGCAGACTCGACTCAAAAACTTCGGACTGGAGCAGACTCGTGCTCGATAACTTCGGACTCAAGCGGACTCGTGCTCGATAACTTCGGACTCAAGCGGACTCGTGCTCGATAACTTTGGACTCAAGCGGACTCGTGCTCGATAACTTTGGACTCAAGCGGACTCGTGCTCGATAACTTTGGACTCAAGCGGACTCGTGCTCGATAACTTCGGACTCAAGCGGACTCGTGCTCGATAACTTCGGACTCAAGCGGACTCGTGCTCGATAACTTCGGACTCAAGCGGACTCGTGCTCGATAACTTTGGACTCAAGCGGACTCGTGCTCGATAACTTTGGACTCAAGCGGACTCGTGCTCGATAACTTTGGACTCAAGCGGACTCGTGCTCGATAACTTCGGACTCAAGCGGACTCGTGCTCGATAACTTCGGACTCAAGCGGACTCGTGCTCGATAACTTCGGACTCAAGCGGACTCGTGCTCGATAACTTCAGACTCAGGTTGGATAACTCCGGATTCGGGATCATTAACTTCGGAATGAGAGTATTTGTGCTCAATGACTTTGGTCTCGAGCGCACTTGGAATTAATAATTTCGTGCTCGAGCTGTCTCGAAACACTGAATCCGATTTCTAATACGTATTCAACCTGAAAAGAATTTTTTTTCCTTTATATACAATAAACAAAAGAATTTGGTGAATATCTACACAATGACTAAAAGACTGAAAACAGCGAAAACAATAGCTTATTTTCTGAGACACTAAAATTTTCCATCCCTTTAACGAAAAAAAAACCTCTCAGACATCAGAAGCATTCACCTTTAATGAACGGTAGCAAAAGATAGCATCGGAAACCCAATAAAGCATTCGTGGTTTCCGCTTCCCTCACTTAAGAGAAGATTTTCCTTTTCTCCATCCGATCAGCAGATGCAAGGTCCACGTGATCGTCTGCGATCGACAGAGCGTGTCTGCCAATGTCCGAGCTTCACGGCGTGTGACCCAGAGGAAAGACGAACGCTTAACCTGCCTCCATCATCTGATCGCTTGTTGGTGGTAAAGGAGTTGTTTCCCATTGTTGATTGCTCTCTCTTAGGGATCAATGACAGACTCCTGGATTCTTCACGTTAGATTCGCTGTTGCTGTAGCCGCCAATCCAAGGACATTTTTGGGGCGGGGGTGGCTCAGTCGGTAGCGCGCCAAGCTCGTAATCTGTAGTTCCCAGGTTCGAGTCCCTGCTGGGTCAGCGTTGAGATTTTTCTCCGCAAAATTCCCCGCCCTGCCCACGGTCAGTAGGGGGCACCGATGGGCTTGGAAAGGCCGCCGTCCGTCGGATGGGACGTTAAGCCGTGGCCCCGTATGCGGGAGAGCCATACTCTGTGCACGTTAAAGAACACGCTGGATGGCTTTGACGGGAGGCTACCATCTGTCTCCCAACAGCTGTTCCAGTGGGTCTCCTTCCCCAACCTTCTCTGAGCCCTCGGGGTCCTTGTGATCTGGCCGTTTAGCCCATGGTGTGCAAAAAAGTGCCGCTCAGAGGTAAAACAGTCCAACCCAACGCGACGGTTCACGAGTGGAAATAACGAATTTTAAACAAAATGTGGAAAAGAAACGATGAAGTGTTTTTCTTGGGGGGAGTTTTCTTGGGGGGAGGTCAAGTTTTTTAGCACGAACTATTGATGTAAAGAGAAAAAATATCTGGCAACGACTTTTTTTTAGAAATTAGTGATCTGGCAACCTTCGTGTTACGTAACACGAAGTCGTGTCACGTGACAAAAAATTGTTGCCAGATTGCCAAATTGTTTGTTTTCTAAAAAAATCTTTGCCAGATATTTTTCTGAATCTGTAATCAGCCATAGTGTTCGGATATTTTCTTGAGCGACTGTACGTTAAAGAACACGCTGAGAGTCTACCATATGTCCCTAAACAGCTGTTCCATTGGGTCCCCTCCCCCAACCTTCCCTGAGTCTTAGTGGCCTTTGCGACCTGTCTATTTAGCCCTTTATGTGCAGGAAAGTGCCGCTCAGAGGTAAAACAACAACCTTATTTGACCTGGAATGCGCCACCGAAACTGAAAATTCCTCTCGTTTCTGACAACTGGCAACCTTCGTGTCACGTGACACGAAGGTTGCCAGATCACTAATTTCTAAAAAATTCGTTGCCATATATTTTTTCTGAATTCTGCAATCAACCATAGTGTTCGGATACTTTTTTGAGCGACTGTAGGTGGTCATATTATTTTGATACTAGATCGTGTGGGCTCACTCACGGAAATATTGAGCGTGTGCAGTTACCGTTCACAGCAAACTGGAGCGTGTTCAGTAACTGCACACGCTCCAGTTTGTTGTGAACTGGAGCGTGTACAGTTGCTGTACACGCTCCAGATATTTTTCCTCAATTCTGTAATCACGTGACACGAAGGTTGCCAGATCACTGATTTCTAAAAAAATCGTTGCCATATATTTTTTCTGTATTCTGCAATCAACCATGGTGTTCGGATACTTTTTTGAGCGACTGTAGGTGGTCATATTATTTTGATACTAGATCGTGTGGGCTCACTCACGGAAATATTGAGCGTGTGCAGTTACCGTTCACAGCAAACTGGAGCGTGTTCAGTAACTGCACACGCTCCAGTTTGTTGTGAACTGGAGCGTTTACAGTTGCTGTACACGCTCCAGATATTTTTCCTCAATTCTGTAATCACGTGACACGAAGGTTGCCAGATCACTGATTTCTAAAAAAATCGTTGCCATATATTTTTTCTGAATTCTGCAATCAACTATGGTGTTCGGATACTTTTTTGAGCGACTGTAGGTGGTCATATTATTTTGATACTAGATCGTGTGGGCTCACTCACGGAAATATTGAGCGTGTGCAGTTACCGTTCACAGCAAACTGGAGCGTGTTCAGTAACAGCACACGCTCCAGTTTGTTGTGAACTGGAGCGTGTACAGTTGCTGTACACGCTCCAGATATTTTTCCTCAATTCTGTAATCACGTGACACGAAGGTTGCCAGATCACTAATTTCTAAAAAAATCGTTGCCATATATTTTTTCTGAATTCTGCAATCAACCATGGTGTTCGGATACTTTTTTGAGCGACTGTACTACCCAGAAAAGCCCTCTTCACCAATTTTTAGCTCTCCAGCGCCGATATATCGAATTTGACCTGGAAGGACCAATTGCATCTAAAATATGGCATAATTTCTGAGATCTATCCCGTAACCGAGTGGTTAACACGCTTGGCTACTGATCTACGGGACCTGGGTTCGAGCCCTGGGTAAGGCATGGATGTTTGTGCCGTTTTTCTGCTGAGGTCCCTCCATCCCCACAGACCTTCTACTATGGCGTATTAAACTGACAGGCTCCTGTCAGACCTCTGTGGCAAGCAGCTGCTTGAGGAGTTATTTTTTTTTATATCTTAAAATATTCCCATGAACCAATTTTTAGCTCTCTAACACGGATATATCTCAATTTGACCTTTGACCTCAAAGAACCCTCTGGATCCAAAATTTCGTTACGCTTTTAAGATCTACAATCCGAAACACCCCGAGACGCCAATTTTCACTTTTCTGGTACTTGTAGATAGGTTTGGCCTCTACGTGACTTCTACTTGACCACAAAGGACACATCGGAGGTCAAATTTCGGATTTCGGACCCCGATTACCCCTAGGTGCAATTTTTCAGAGCTTTACCATTTCTACTTCAGAGTTAGAATTACCGTGATTCCCTATCAATCACCGCCGTCAGTCAGAAGGGACGTTTAGCCGTGGGTCCGTGTGCGCGAGAGAGCCATATCCTGTGCACTTTAAAGAACACGCTGGATGGCCTTGGCGGGAGGCTACCTTCTGTCTCCCAACAGCTGTTCCAGTGGGTCCCCTCTCTCAACCTTCTCTGAGCCTTCGGGATCCTTGCGACCTTGCGGCTTGGTGTACCCCGTCCCTGGGGCTCTTGGAGTGACTTGCGGACTGAGATGTGTGTGTCTCCAGCACACTCGTTCGTGAGCTCTCTGAGGCGGTCCCGATGATAAGTAGGTGGACGGAAGCTCTTGGGGTGCTTCGGCCCGTTCACAATGGAGAGGACGAAGTTGGAGGCTCGCGGCCCTTGCTCTCCACCTGTGGCCAGCGAGTTTATCGATGGAACAGCCAAACTAAGAGTCCCACATGAATGAGATTTGGACTATTGGCTTTTGCAGTGGAGGAACTAGGTTCCTCTGTGAAGTGGGGTCCGGGTGCTGTGGTGTTGCAATACCCGGTGGTGTGTCGGCTGTTGGGGTTGTGGGAGGGTTGCCGGCCGGTTTTTTGTTGTATTTTAGCTGGCCTGGTGTCCCCGAAGCAGTCCCGACTTAAAAGTGCCGTGACGGTGAGCGGGCCATGGTGCCCGGCTGTATGGAGAGGACGAAGTTGGGAGTCGTGCCAAGAGGATTGGAGCCCCTCGAGGTGTGGCCTCTGATGGAAGTACCTTGGGCCTCTGCTGCAGAGGATCCTAAAAGTTAGGACTTCCTTTTTTTTTTTCTGGCTCAAAATTCAAAAGACTAAGATCTTTTTATTTATTAATTGGCAAGTTTCTTGGCAAAATTCAGTGAGTGATGGGCATATTCCTAGGCATCGCTCAAAATTTCAAAAGATCCCACTCTCACTGCACCTCAATGATTAAATCTTCGAGCAGGCAATATTAACAAGCAGTGCTTCTCTCTTCACACACAGGTCTTCTCTCGCTGTAGGCAGGAATTTTGTAAGGCAAGTTTAAAATGACAGGAGCTTTCTAGTTCATAGTGGTTTCTGTGACATCTCCCTTATGGTGATATACAGCCTTGTGTTGTGGTGCACCGGGAATGTCACGTATTCATTAAGTTGTCCATTTAGTCCCAAGGATCCCGAAGGCTCAGAGAAGGTTGAGAGAGGGGACCCACTGGAACAGCTGTTGGGAGACAGAAGGTAGCCTCCCGCCAAGGCCATCCAGCGTGTTCTTTAAAGTGCGTCCCCCCCCCGGAGTGGGACCTCCTTGACGAGGGGGGGGGGGGGGGTTACGGTGCCTCCGAGAAGTTGGGCTCGGATCGCTGGTGCTCTGGTGTTGAAGTCCTGTGGCCCCCGGTGGAGGGGGGCTTGTTGAGGGCTGGCGGACTTTTTTCTCTTTTGGGGTCCTGCTGGCTTGTTCACCTGTCCCCCTGAGAAGCTGGGGGGTCACAGCCGAGATTGAGGGGCCGTTGAAGGGCTCTGGACGGGGCTTGGGCAACCCCGCTCTGGGGTCTCTCGGAGTGATTTGCAGACTGAGATGTGTGTGTCTCCAGCACACTCGTTTGTGAGCTCTCTGAGGCGGTCCCGATGATAAATAGGTGGACGGATGCTCTTGGGGTGCTTCGGCCCGTTCACAATGGAGAGGCCGAAGTTGGAGGCTCGCGGCCCTGTTATTCAGACGGTGGCCAGCGGGCTTGTCGATGGACCAGCCAAACTAAGAGTCCCACATGAATGAGATTTGGACTCATGGCTTTTGCAGTGGAGGAACTTGGTTCCTCTGTGAAGTGGGGTCCGGGTGCTGTGGTGTTGCAATACCCGGTAGTTTTTCGGCTGTTGGAGTTGTGGGAGGGTCGCCGGCCGGTTTCTAGTAGCTGTGGTTGGCTGGCCAGGTGTCCCCGAAGCAGTTCTGACTTAAAAGTGCCGTGACGGTGAGCAGGCCATTGTGCCCGGCTCTATGGAGAGGACGAAGTTGGGGGTCGTGCCGAGAGGATTGGAGCCCCTCGAGGTGTGGCTTCTGATGGAAGTACCTTGGGCCTCTGTTGCAGAGGACCCTAAAAGTTAGGACTTCCACTTTATTTTTCTGGCTCAAAATTCAAATGACTAAGATCTTTTTATTTATATATTGGCAAGTTTCTTGGCAAAATTCAGTGAGTGATGGGCATATTCCTAGGCATCGCTCAAAATTCAAAAGATCCCACTCTCACTGCACCTCAATGATTAAATCTTCGAGCAGGCAATATTAACAAGCAGTGCTTCTCTCTTCACACACAGGTCTTCTCTCGCTGTAGGCAGGACAATTGTAAGGCAAGTTTAACTGACAGGAGCTTTCTAGTTCATAGTGGTTTCAGTGACATCTCCCTTATGGTGATATACAGCCTTGAGTTGTGGTGCACCGGGAATGTCGCGTATTTATTACGTTGTCCATTTAGTCCCCCCCCCCGGAGTGGGACTTCCTTGACGAGGGGGGGGGCTTACGGTGCCTCTGAGAAGTTGGGCTCGGGCCGCTGGCTCTCTGGGGTTCGGAAGTCTGGTGGCCCCCGGTGGAGGGGCTTGTTGAGGGCTGGCAGACAGTTTCTGGTTCCTGGCTCGTCTCGTCGGCTTATTGACTTGTCCGCTGAGAAGCTGGGGGTTGCAGCCCCGATTGATGGACCGGAATGAGAGCCATAATAGGGCGTGGTGAACCCTGTTAGCTGTGGACATGCATTGGGGGGTTCCCGGGCTGAGCTGTGCACCTACCCGCACACTCGTCGGGGGGCTCTTCAGTGGTGGTCTGTGTGATATTGGGGTGGACCTATGTTCACTGGAGAGTTTCGACCGTTCACAGAGGACGAAGTTGGAGGCTCGCGGCCCTTGTTGGCCACCTGTGGCCAGCGGGCTTATCGATGGAACAGCCAAACTAAGAGTCCCACATGAATGAGATTTGGACTTACTGGCTTTTGCAGTGGAGGAACTTGGTTCCTCTGTGAAGTGGGGTCCGGGTGCTGCAGTGTTGTGAGCCCCGGTAGGCAGAAGGCTTTGTCGTGGTCGTGGGAGGGGTGCGGACCGGTTTGGTGGTGCTGGTCCAGTATCCCCCGAAGCGGCCGGGCACGGTGTGGAAGCCGAGACGGCGAGCGGGCTGTGGTGCCCGGCTTGATGGAGAGGACGAAGTTGGGGATCATTCTGAGAGGATTGGAGTCCCTCGAGGTGTGGCTCTTCGACGGAAGTACCTTGGGCCTCTGCTGCGGAGGACCCTAAAAGTTAGGACTTCCTTTATTTTTCTGGCTCAAAATTCAAAAGACTAAGATCTTTTTATTTATGTATTATGGCTCGTTCTGGTCTAAATTCAGTGAGTGTTGGGCATTTTCCTTGGCACCACTCAAAATTTCAAAAGATCCCACTCTCACTGCACCTCAATGATTATTACTTCAAGCAGACTATTAAATCCCAAGTAGTGCTTCTCTCTTCACATAAGGTCTTCTCCCGCTGTAGGAAGGCAAATGTTAAGGCATGCTAAATTGATAGGAGCCTTTTTAGTTTATAGTGGTTTCAGTGGCAATCCCTTAAGGTGATATGCAGTCACAGTACTGCGGTGCACCGGGGTTGTCGCGAATCTTATTCGTTGTCCATTTAGTCCCCCCCCGGAGTGGGACCTCCTTGACGGGGGGGGGGGGGGGGCTTACGGTGCCTCTGAGAAGTTGGGCTCGGGCCGCTGGCTCTCTGGGGTTCGGAAGACTGGTGGCCCCGGTTGAGGGGCTTGTTGAGGGCTGGCAGACGGGTTCTGGTTCCTGGCTTGTCTCGTCGGCTTATCGACTTGTCCGCTGAGAAGCTGGGGGTTGCAGCCCCGATTGATGGGCCGGAATGAGAGCCACAATAGGGCGTGGTGAACCCTGTTAGCTGTGGACATGCATTGGGGGATTCCCGGGCTGAGTTGTGCACCTCATCGCACACTCGTCGGGGGGCTCTTCGGTGCGGTCTGTGTGATATTGGGGTGGACCTATGTTCACTGGGGAGTTTCGACCCGTTCACAATGGAGAGGACGAAGTTGGAGGCTCGCGGCCCTTGTTGGCCACCTGTGGCCGGCGGGCTTATCGATGGAACAGCCAAACTAAGAGTCCCACATGAATGAGATTTGGACCTTTTGGCTTTTGCAGTGGAGGAACTTGGTTCCTCTGTGAAGTGGGGTCCGGGTGCTGCAGTGTTGTGAGCCCCGGTAGGCGGAAGGCTTTGTCGCGGTCGGGGGAGGGGTGCGGACCGGTTTGGTGGTACTGGTCCAGTATCCCCCGAAGCGGCCAGGCACGGTGTGGAAGCCGAGACGGCGAGGGGGCTGTGGTGCCCGGCTCGATGGAGAGGACGAAGTTGGGGATCATGCCGAGAGGATTGGAGTCCCTCGAGGTGTGGCTTTTCGACGGAAGTACCTTGGGCCTCTGCTGCGGAGGACCCTAAAAGTTAGGACTTTTGTTTTCTGGCTCAAAATTCAAATGACTAAGATCTTTTTATTTATGTATTATGGCTCGTTCTGGTCTAAATTCAGTGAGTGTTGGGCATATTCCTTGACACCACTCAAAATTTCAAAAGATCCCACTCTCACTGCACCTCAATGATTATTACTTCAAGCAGACTAATAAATCCCAAGTAGTGCTTCTCTCTTCACATAAGGTCTTCTCCCCCTGTATGTAGGCAAATGTTAAGGCAAGCTAAATTGATAGGAGCCTTTTTAGTTTACAGTGGTTTCAGTGGCAATCCCTTAAGGTGATATGCAGTCACAGTACTGCGGTGCACCGGGGTTGTCGCGAATCTTATTCGTTGTCCATTTAGTCCGGGGGGCGGGGGGGAGGCTACGGTGCCTCTGAGAAGTTGGGCTCGGATCGCTGGCACTCTTGGGTTCAGATGTCTGGTGGCCCCCGGTGGAGGGTTGGTGGACCGTGCTAGGGGGACCGGTCCAGTCAGCTTGTTGACTTGTCCTCCAGCGAAGCTGGGGGTTGCAGCCTTGGTTGAGGGGCCGTTCTAAGGGCCCCGGACGGGGAGTAATGGCCCCTGTCTTCTGGGGCCGATCGGGGAGTACTGCGGATTGAGTTGTGCACCTCTTCGTACACTCGTTCGTGGGCTCCCTGATGCGGTCTCTGTGATACCGAGGTGGACGGACGTTCAGCGGGTGCTTCGGCCCGTTCACAATGGAGAGGTAGAAGTTGGAGGCTCGCGGCCTAGGTTGGCCACCAATGGCAAACGGGCTTATCGATGGAACAGCCAAACTAAGAGTCCCACATGAATGAGATTTGGACTTATGGCTTTTGCAGTGGAGGAACTTGGGTTCCTCTGCGAAGTGGGGTCCGTGTGGCTGCGGTCTTGTAAGCCCTGGTAGGCGGAAAGCTTTGTCAGGGTTGTGGAAGAGCCGCCGGCTGGGTTTTTAATGGTTTACTAGCCTGGTGGTTCCGAAGCGGCCTCGGCACGGTGCAGAAGCTGAGACGGCGAGCGGGGCTGTGGTTGCCCGGCTCGATGGAGAGGACGAAGTTGGAGGTCATGCCGAAAGAGTGTGGGGGCACCTGATTAAGTGTGGCTTATCGACGGAAGTACCTAGGAGCCTCTGCTGCAGAGGACTCTAAAAGTTAGGACTTCTGTTTTATTTTTCTGGCTCAAAATTCAAAAGACAAGATCTTTTTATTTATATATTGGCAAGTTTGTGGACTAAATTCAGTGAGTGTTGGGCATTTCCTAGGCATCACTCAAAATTTCAAAAGATCCCACTCTCACTGCACCTCAATGCTTTTCTCTTCACATAAGGTCTTCTCGCGCTGTAGGCAGGTACAATGCAAGGCAAGCTTAAAGGACAGGGTTGGGTTGTTTTACCTCTGAACGGCACTTTTTTGCACACCATGGGCTAAATGGCCAGGTCACATGGACCCCGAAGGCTCAGAGAAGGTTGGGGGAGGGGACTCACTGGAACAGCTGTTGGGAGACAGATGGTAGCCTCCCGTCAAGGCCATCCAGCGTGTTCTTTAACGTTGGGTTGTTTTACCTCTGAACGGCACTTTTTTGCACACCATGGGCTAAATGGCCAGGTCACATGGACCCCGAAGGCTCAGAGAAGGTTGGGGGAGGGGACCCACTGGAACAGCTGTTGGGAGACAGATGGTAGCCTCCCGTCAAGGCCATCCAGCGTGTTCTTTAACGTTGGGTTGTTTTACCTCTGAACGGCACTTTTTTGCACACCATGGGCTAAATGGCCAGGTCACATGGACCCCGAAGGCTCAGAGAAGGTTGGGGGAGGGGACCCACTGGAACAGCTGTTGGGAGACAGATGGTAGCCTCCCGTCAAGGCCATCCAGCGTGTTCTTTAACGTTGGGTTGTTTTACCTCTGAGCGGCACTTTTTTGCACACCATGGGCTAAATGGCCAGGTCACATGGACCCCGAAGGCTCAGAGAAGGTTGGGGGAGGGGACCCACTGGAACAGCTGTTGGGAGACAGATGGTAGCCTCCCGTCAAGGCCATCCAGTGTGTTCTTTAACGTGCACAGGGTATGGCTCTCCCGCACACGGGGCCACGGCTTAACGTCCCATCTGACGGACGGCGGCCTTTCCAAGCCCATCGGTGTCCCCTACTGACCGTGGGCAGGGCGGAGAATTTTGCGGAGATAAATCTCAACGCTGACCCAGCTGGGACTCGAACCTGGGAACTACAGATTACGAGCCTGGCGCGCTACCGTCTGAGCCACCCCCGCCCCACTTAAAGGACAGGAGCCTTTTTAGTACATAGTGATTTCTGTGACTTCTCCAATATGGTGATATGCAGCCAATGTACTGCGGTGTACTGGGGCTGTCACGATATACTTCGTTGTCCATTTAGTCCATTGTGTGCAAAAAAGTGCCGCTCAGAGAGAAAACAATCCAACCCTATCAATCAGTCAGTCACTAAATCGTCTATATATTATAGGTTTTTAAAAGTTAATTCTTTTCTTAGTGTACTTTCCAGGCCTGGTATGTTATAGTAGGCTTTGGCTAGTCTCGTAAGTTGGAGCTGGAATTGGCTCTGTTGGCAGCGCACCAAGCTTGGAGTCTCATGTTACCAGATTCGAATCCATGCTGCGCTACTTTTCATATTTTTTCCCACTAACCTTTATTCTTCTGTCGGGGAGAAAGGGGAAACATTCTTGTGCTTCGAAAGGCCGCCGTCCATAGAATGGTGCATTAAGTTGTGGCCCTTGTGCTAGAGTCACTTTGAGCTTTAAGGAGAATGCTGGATGGACTTGATGGACGGCATCCATCTGTTTCCATCTTACGGGCTGTCCAGTCGATTCTCTTTGCCAGCCGTACTCGAGGTTTCGAAGCTTTCATACCAGTGACCACTACACACCGTTGACCACTTAAAAAACACCAGAAACCACTTTACGCATCAGAAACCACTTTACGCATCAGAAACCACTTTACGCATCAGAAACCACTTTACGCATCAGAAACCACTTTTCACACCAGGAGCCACTTTTCACACTACTAAAGGCCACTTATACATCAATGAGTACTTACAAATAAACTAGCACTTTCACACCAGCGTCCACTTACACACCACCAGCCACTATAGATAAGCGACCACTTTACCCACCAATGACATAAACAATCACATAAACAAGCACTTGTATACCAACGACCTCTTACACACCAATGAGCACTATTCATAAGTAACCACTTTCACACCGGCTTCCACTTATCCATCACCAACCACTATAGACAAACCGCTACTTACACACCAATGACATAAACAATCACATAAACAAGCACTTGTATACCAATGACCTCTTACATACCAGTGAGCACTATACATAAGTAACCACTTACACACCAATGGCCACTATCAACCAGTAACTACTTACACATAATGAGCACTTGCACAGAAGCGGTCATTTACTCATCAGTGACCACTATGCATCAGCAACCACTTACACACCAACGACCACTATACATCAGTAACCACTTATACATTAACGATCACTTGCACACCAGTGAGCACTATGCATCAGCAACTACACACCAGAGACCAGTATAGATCAGTGACCATTTACGCATAAATGAACAATTGCACACCAGCGACCACTCACATCAATGACTACTTAAAACACCAGCGACCACGGCACACATCAGTGACCACTATGCATCAGGAGCCATTTACGCACCAGGGTGACCACTTACACATAAGCGAGCACTTGCACACCAGTGACCACTATGCATCAGCAACAACTTACACACCAACGACCACTATACATCAGTAACCACTTATACATTAACGAGCACTTGCACACCAGTGAGCACTATGCATCAGCAACTACACACCAGAGACCACTATATATCAATGACCATTTACGCATAAATGTACAATTGCACACCAGCGACCATTCACACCAATGACTACTTAAAACACCAGCGACCGCGGCACACATCAGTGACCACTATGCATCAGGAGCCACTTACGCACCAGGGTGACCACTTACACATAAACGAGCACTTGCACACCAGTGACCACTATGCATCAGCAACAACTTACACACCAACGACCACTATACATCAGTAACCACTTATACATTAACGAGCACTTGCACACCAATGGGCAAATACTCACCAGTGACCACTATGCATCAGTAACTACACACCATCGACCACTATACATCGGTGACCATTTACGCATAAAAGACCAATTGCACACTAGCGACCACTTACACACCAATGAATACTTAAAACACCAGCGACCGCGGCACACCAGGACCACTTATACACCAGTGCCAAAATAAAAACACTGTCACTCTACATTTCTGTTGTATAAGTAACTTCTTCTTCTCCAACTCTTCATCATCTTAATTCATCAGACATCCATTTTTCATCCCCATCGCAAACATCTCTTCATCCGCATTAACAGTCTCCAAATGGCTTAAGAGCGCAAGATCCTTTTCTAAGTGTATCAACATCACCTGCTTCCTTTCCCAAGCCGTATCGCCCGTTTCATCTCTCACGACGCCAGTGATAGAAACAGAGGTCCCTGGAAGATCTCACACAAAATAACTGCCGTAAGCCGTTTCGTGTCAAGAGCTGTGCCTCAATTTGTTTTGGAAGAAAACTCATCAACAGGGGCAAGAGAGAAATGAAGTTGATAGCAATTTTTCGAGACGGGAGTCTGTAATCTCTCTTTTCTTAACTCTTCCGATATGGAAGCGTCCTTAGACAAGCTGCTTGCGTCACGGCAACTACGTCATTTCAGGAAGTTTTCTTTACCTTGCTTGTGCTGCTGCTTGGTAGAGGAGGAGATGGAGCATGTTTTTTTCTCGTGTTACTTGTTCAAGTTTTGTTGCGTGTATAGTAAATGCAAACATCCATGGTGATGAGAAAGTAAAATTGTTTCGGCTTCAAAATGAAAGAAGAAGAAATGGATAGATGAAATGGTACCTGCGTATAGAGTGGGCGGGGGGGAGGGGCATGAAGATAAAATGAATTAAGGTGCATTGTAGGTATTACTTTAGAAAGTAATAGATGGGAATTTTGGATTTAAGTGTGCGGGGGATAAAAATTACGTGTTTCATGGAGGAAAACATTTTGATTTAAGTTGCATTGAAAAGAATGACATGTAGAGGCAGCTAGATTGATTGTATTGTTCTACCATTGAGCGGCGTGTTTTTTTTTGTACACAATGGGCTAAATGTCCAAATCACAAATACAGTCGCTCAAAAAAATATCCGAACACTATGGTTGATTACAGAATTGAGAAAAAATATCTGGCAACGATTTTTTTTTTAGAAATTAGCGATCTGGCAACCTTCGTGTCACGTGATTACAGAATTCAGGAAAAATATCTGGAGCGTGTACAGCAACTGTACATGCTCCAGTTACCGTTCACAGCAAACTGGAGCGTGTGCAGTTATTGCGCACGCTCCAATTTGCTGTGAACGGTAACTGCACACGCTCAATATTTCCGTGAGTGAACCCACACGATCTAGTATCAAAATAATATGACCACCTACACCTGAGTGAGCCCACACGATCTAGTATCACCTACAGTCGCCCAAAAAAGTATCCGAACACCACGGTTGATTACAGAATTCAGAAAAAATATCTGGCAACGATTTTTTTTAGAAATTAGTGATCTGGCAACCTTCGTGTCACGTAATTACAGAATTCAGGAAAAATATCTGGAGCGTGTACAGCAACTGTACACGCTCCAGTTACCGTTCACAGCAAACTGGAGCGTATGCAGTTACTGCACACGCTCCAGTTTGCTGTGAACGGTAACTGCACACGCTCAATATTTCCGTGAGTGAGCCCACACGATCTAGTATCAAAATAATATGACCACCTACAGTCGCTGAAAAACGTATCCGAACACCACGGTTGATTACAGAATTCAGAAAAGATATCTGGCAACGATTTTTTTTAGAAATTAGTGATCTGGCAACCTTCGTGTCACGTGATTGCAGAATTCAGGAAAAATATCTGGAGCGTGTACAGCAACTGTACACGCTCCAGTTACCGTTCACAGCAAACTGGAGCGTATGCAGTAACTGCACACGCTCCAGTTTGCTGTGAACGGTGCACGCTCAATATTTCCGTGAGTGAGCCCACACGATCCAGGTCTTTGTGAGCTCACACGATCCAATGTGCTGTGAACATTAACCGCAACCGCTCCAGTTTGCTGTGAACGGTAACTGCACACGCTCCATATTCATTGCATTATATATTCATACGCATTATATATATTAAAAAGTATCCGAACACTATGGTTGAGTACAGAATTCAGAAAAAATATCTGCCAACGATTTTTTTTAGAAATTAGTGATCTGGCAACCTTCGTGTCACGTGACACACCTCAAGCACATAAAAGACAAAGATGAACTTCTTGTAAGTGTAAAAGATCCTTATCCATGTTTTCTTAAGTTTCAATATTATTTAATTTATTACTTTATATTCAGTGGTCTATAACTATGATGTTCTATCTTTTTTAATTTTAATCATACAATTAATTAATGAGTTTTGAGTTGCAATTTAATAAAATAGTCACATTTATTTTCATTTCCCAGATATTCGTATTCATTGAAATTTGAAATACATCAATCCGTAATTTAAAATAAAACCTGTACGTGCTGCAGATTTTTCACAGCCATATTTGAATTCAGCACCCCAAAATTAGTTAAAAACATCCTATTTGATCAATGTTATAAAAAAAATTTCAATTTGTATTCTAGTGTGATTATAAATTTGCGAATAAGGTTATGAACAGTGTGCCTAAAGGCCTCAGAACGAGGGGGATGCGGTGGGCAGACAATGTCAAACAGGACCTTGTTGGAATTGGTGTGCAGTGGTCAGATGCAACAGGTGTAGCTCAGGACAGACTTGCTTCGAGAACTAAATTGCATGGTCTGGTTGGACCTCTGTAACCCATGGTTGCTTGATGATGACGACGACGACGATGATGATGATGATGACGACGACGACGATGGTGATGTGATGGTGACGATGATGTGCATGATTCAGGTTGATGATGGTGATGTGATGGTGACGATGATGTGCATGATTCAGGTTGGTGATGGTGATGTGATGGTGACGATGATGTGCATGATTCAGGTTGATGATGATGATGATCATCATCATCCATGAACATCCTAGAACATTTATTATGTTTTTTTAAAATAACGTTTATACCAATGTTTATTTATAAATAAAAATTAGTATCAAAATCCATCAGTAATAATAATAGAAACAATTATATAAGAAATGCTTCATTCGTAGGACTAACTGTGCTGATGTCGTAACTTAGCTGTACGGGCTTCTGTTAAAGAAGGTGTTGGATCTGCCTTAATGTCTACATTGTCTAACAATTGGATTCGAAACGCTGTCCAAAATCGTTTCAGTTTTTTTTAAAGGGTTGGGTTGTTTTACCTCTGAGCGGCACTTTTTTGCACACCATGGGCTAAATGGCCAGGTCACATGGACCCCGAAGGCTCAGAGAAGGTTGGGGGAGGGGACCCACTGGAACAGCTGTTGGGAGACAGATGGTAGCCTCCCGTCAAGGCCATCCAGCGTGTTCTTTAACGTGCACAGGGTATGTCTCTCCCGCACACGGGGACACGGCTTAACGTCCCATCCGACGGACGGCGGCCTTTCCAAGCCCATCGGTGTCCCCTACTGACCGTGGGCAGGGCGGGGAATTTTGCGGAGATATATCTCAACCCTGACCCAGCTGGGACTCGAACCTGGGAACTACAGATTATGAGCCTGGCGCGCTACCGACTGAGCTACCCCCGCCCCTTTTTTTTTAAAGAAAAGACGCTTTATCAGTTAACGCTGCTTGGTGGTGAAATACGATCAATGTTGGCACGACAGGGGAACAGCTGACTGGACGATTCGTAGGAACCTGACACTCCTCGGAAGTGGGGAAAGACGCAATGGGAACCGGAAACACGTTCATGGGAAGAGAGTGAAATTCAGATTCATTATTCTCACAGTTTCGTGCGCATTAAGATGGGGAATTCTTTTCTGTCAGAAGGGTGTTATAAATTTTATTTCCTTGATGTGCACTTGGGGCAATTGACTGGACACTTAAAAAAAAAAGACTTTAAATCGGATTTAATTTCATTAATTACCACATGTGGTTAGCGTGCTTGGCTAGTGATCTAAGGGACCTGGGTTCGAGCCCCGGGTAAGGCATGGATGTGTGTCGTTTTTCTGCTGAGGTCCTGCCATCCTCACAGACCTTCTACTATGGCATATAAACTGACAGGCTCCTGTCAGACCTCTGTGGCAAGCAGCTGCTTGAGGGGGTATTTATTTTTATTTATTTATATATATAAATTGTTACCACAGATGAACGAGCAACAATGACACCGTGATGTGCTGCATCATTTTGATACTCGAGTATGAATTACGTCACGAGTGAATTAGTAGAGTCGAACTCAAAATTTACGTTGTTCGGAGCAATTGAGAAAAAGTTGGCTTGTATTAGTTGAACGAGTTAGATTCTCGGAAGAAATAACATCAGTTAGAAAGTTAATTATATCTGGCTTTGGGTTGTTTTGCCTCTGAGCGGCACTTTTTTGCACACCATGGGGTAAATGGCCAGGTCACAAGGACCCCGAAGGCTCAGAGAAGGTTGGGGGAGGGGACCCACTGGAACAGCTGTTGGGAGACAGATGGTAGCCTCCCGTCAAAGCCATCCAGCGTGCTCTTTAACGTGTACATGGTGTGGCTCTCCCGCACATGGGGCCACGGCTTAACGTCCCATCCGACGGACGGCTTACTTTCCAAGCCCATCGGTGTCCCCTACTGACCGTGGGCAGGGCGGGGAGTTTTGAGGAGATAAATCTCAGCGCTGACCCCAATGGTTCGAGTCCCAGCTGGACCTCAGCGCTGACCCCAATGGTTCGAGTCTTCAGCGCTGACCAAAGGTTCGAGTTCCAGCTAGGACTCGAACCTGGGAACTGCAGATTACGAGCCTGGTGCGCTACCGACTGAGACCCCCCCCCCCGCCCAGTGGGGCAATGAATTTTTCACAAAATAAGCATCTGACTGAATGCCGTTTTACTCATTTCGGATACAAATGTACAATTCCATGCCTTTCCTTTCGTAGCACACCAAAACATGGGAGTTCACCTTAATCTCTCTATTACTCTGTGTCTTGGATGATAGCACACATGTTCAGAGGAGCCATTTATGTCACGCGGGGGCCCTGGCAGTGCAATTAAATTTTTAAATATTCTGATTTGTTTGTTCTTAACATTTTATTGGCAGCTGTGTGCCGCTCAAAGGTAAAATCGGAACACCGAGAAGGAAGTGATGCATACGCCCGAAAATGACAAGACGGAACCTATGAAGGTAGACGAGCAAATGATCAAACAACGGAACGCGAGAACGCAAGATACGTGCTTTTCTTGCAGATTTATGAGGGGCGGGGTTGGTTCAGTCGGTAGCGCGCCAGGCTTGTAATCTGTAGTTCCCAGGTTCGAGTCCCAGCTGGGTAAGCGTTGAGATTTAACTCCGCAAAAATTCCCCGCCTTGCCCACGGTCAGTAGGGGACACCGATGGCCTTGGAAAGGCCGCCGTCCGTCGGATGGGACGTTAAGCCGTGGCCCCGTGTGCGGAGAGACACACCCTATGCACGTTAAAGAACACGCTGGATGGCCTTGATGGGAGGCTACCATCTGTCTCCCAACAGCTGTTCCTGTGGGTCCCCTTCCCCAATCTTCTCAGAGCCTTCGGGGTCCATGTGACCTGGCCATTTAGCCCATGGTGTGCAAGGTGCCGCTCAGAGGTAAAACAACCCAACCCAACGCATACGCCCGAAAATGACAAGACGGAACCCATGAGGATAGATGTGCAAATGATTAAACAACGGAACGTGAGAACGCAAGATATGTGCTTTTCTTGCACATTCATCAGTACCTAGTAGGCCCACTTCGGCGGTTATGGAAGCCTGTAGACGTTTCGACATTTCATTAATCGGATGATTAATGGTGTCGTGAGTTGGGGTTCCAAACAGTATCCCATTGGGCATCCAACTGTACCAGATTCGCCGCTGGAAGGAACTGGTGAAGGAGGCGACCCATAAGGTCCATACGTGCTCAATAGGTGACAAGTCCAATGAGTATGGTGGCCATGGAAGGATGTCCACACCTTGGAGACTGTCCATCGTTTTTGTGTAGTGTCGAGCAGACGGAGCATGAGATTTTCCCCAGGGTGGGAGGGGGTTGGGTTGTTGGGTTGTTTTACCTCTGAGAGGCACTTTTTTTGCACACCATGGGCTAAATGGCTAGGTCACAGGGACCCCAAAGGCTCAGAGAATGTTGGGGGAGGGGACCCACTGAAACAGCTGTTAGGAGACAGATGGTAGCCTCCCGTCAAGGCCATCCAGCGTGTTCTTTAACGTGCACAGGGTATGGCTCTCCCACACACGGGCCATGGCTTAACGTCCCATCCGACGGACGGCGGCCTTTCCAAGCCCAACGGTGTCCCCTACTGACCGTGGACAGGGCGGGGAATTTTGCGGAGATAAATCTCAACGCTGACCAAGCTGGAACTCGAACCTGGGAACTACAGATTACGAGCCTGGCGCGCTACCGACTGAGGTAATAGAGGGAAAAAATATTAAATTTTTACATATTTCATAAATTTTTCAAGGACTTCTAAAACGGAGGGGTTAAGATTAAATAGAAATCGAGTTCCTTATTTTTTCCCTGCCTCAATCGCATACCCCCCCCCCCCCCGACTTTCATCATTTTCTAGATATGGGCCTGTTTTCCATCCCTGTAGTGGATTTTTAGGAACTGTATTTTGGATGATGCGTATTTTTTAGGGTAACTCAGTTACCGTAATTTTACATGTAAAGATCAAGAAATTTCTGGAACAAAAAAAAAATTAGCCCCCCCCCCCCGCTTTTTAGAGGTAATACTAACATCCATTTACGGCCTTCAACTTTTCGTTACTCAAGTTCTATTACATACTTTATGGGTACCAGGAATAATACGAAAAATAAGCAGAAAAACGTTCTGCAAATTCATTTTGTTTCATTGCATTAATTATGCACATACACATAAAATGAATTGAAACGCAATACCTGTAATGGCTGCAGGATTTTTCACTGGAAACATTGAGAACTTTCAGAAATATGAAAACTGATTTCCGTTTCGAAATATCACTCACCTGTGGGAGAAAAAAAATCACTGATTTATAATTTAACAATTAACAAAAATAAACTTTACAAATTCTCATTATTTAGTATTAAACTAAAAGGACGTATATATGACGTATATCTCGTTTTCAAAGTTTAAGAAGTTTTTCCTTTACTTACTGTTTCATTCCTTAAAAGTTTTAATTTGAGCAAGCGGATTATGGAAAAAATACAAATAGTATTTCATTAGTAATTATACAACATAAAAATATTCGACTTTTAGTTCTAAAATCATATAAGTTATATTTCTCACACCTCTCTCAGAAAAATGGGTAGATTATTTCTGTCACTGGAATATCTCTTAAAACTACCACTAATTTTTCAAATTTCAATTCTATAAATATTATTTTTAAAAGTGGGATTAACTCTATTGTTTCATCATTTCACTTACCTGTGAAAGATATATATGAAAACTATTAAGTATTTGAAAAATGCGAATTATAATATTTCATTAGTACCAATCGAACTAAAAGAATAGTTTTTTAATTATCATTTTCTTTGCCGCAAAATTCCCCGCCCTGCCCACGGTCAGTAGGGGACACCGATGGGCTTGGAAAGGCCGCCGTCCGTCGGATGGGACGTTAAGCCGTGGCCCCGTGTGCGGGAGAGCCATACCCTGTGCACGTTAAAGAACACGCTGGATGGCCTTGACGGGAGGCTACCATCTGTCTCCCAACAGCTGTTCCAGTGGGTCCCCTCCCCCAACCTTCTCTGAGTCTTCGGGGTCTATGTCACCTGGCCATTTAGCCCATGGTGTGCAAAAAAGTGCCGCTCAGAGGTAAAAGAACCCAACGTTAAAGAACACCCAACGTTAAAGAACTCGCTGGATGGCCTTGACGGGAGGCTACCATCTGTCTCCCAACAGCTGTTCCAGTGGGTCCCCTCCCCCAACCTTCTCTGAGCCTTCGGGGTCCATGTGACCTGGCCATTTAGCCCATGGTGTGCAAAAAAGTGCCGCTCAGAGGTAAAACAACCCAACGTTAAAGAACACCCAACGTTAAAGAACTCGCTGGATGGCCTTGACGGGAGGCTACCATCTGTCTCCCAACAGTTGTTCCAGTGGGTCCCTTCCCCAACCTTCTCTGAGCCTTCGGGGTCCATGTGACCTGGCCATTTAGCCCATGGTGTGCAAAAAAGTGCCGCTCAGAGGTAAAACAACCCAACGTTAAAGAACACCCAACGTTAAAGAACTCGCTGGATGGCCTTGACGGGAGGCTACCATCTGTCTCCCAACAGTTGTTCCAGTGGGTCCCTTCCCCAACCTTCTCTGAGCCTTCGGGGTCCATGTGACCTGGCCATTTAGCCCATGGTGTGCAAAAAAGTGCCGCTCAGAGGTAAAACAACCCAACGTTAAAGAACACCCAACGTTAAAGAACTCGCTGAATGGCCTTGACGGGAGGCTACCATCTGTCTCCCAACAGCTGTTCCAGTGGGTCCCCTCCCCCAACCTTCTCTGAGCCTTCGGGGTCCATGTGACCTGGCCATTTAGCCCATGGTGTGCAAAAAAGTGCCGCTCAGAGGTAAAACAACCCAACGTTAAAGAACACCCAACGTTAAAGAACTCGCTGGATGGCCTTGACGGGAGGCTACCATCTGTCTCCCAACAGTTGTTCCAGTGGGTCCCTTCCCCAACCTTCTCTGAGCCTTCGGGGTCCATGTGACCTGGCCATTTAGCCCATGGTGTGCAAAAAAGTGCCGCTCAGAGGTAAAACAACCCAACGTTAAAGAACACCCAACGTTAAAGAACTCGCTGGATGGCCTTGACGGGAGGCTACCATCTGTCTCCCAACAGCTGTTCCAGTGGGTCCCCTCCCCCAACCTTCTCTGAGTCTTCGGGGTCTATGTCACCTGGCCATTTAGCCCATGGTGTGCAAAAAAGTGCCGCTCAGAGGTAAAACAACCCAACGTTAAAGAACACCCAACGTTAAAGAACTCGCTGGATGGCCTTGACGGGAGGCTACCATCTGTCTCCCAACAGTTGTTCCAGTGGGTCCCTTCCCCAACCTTCTCTGAGCCTTCGGGGTCCATGTGACCTGGCCATTTAGCCCATGGTGTGCAAAAAAGTGCCGCTCAGAGGTAAAACAACCCAAAAATCATTTTCTTTGTTTCCAATGGAAACTTCACGACGTTCACATTCAATCACCAAAATTTCGTATTTCTATCATTAATACCTCGTTGCAATATTCGTCTGAAATTTCGGAATTTTCAAACTTTTTCACTGTTAGAGGGCGAAATTATAGTGTTCGAAAGATTTCGAAAGTGCGAATCATAATATTTTATCAATTCTTATCCAATCCTAAAAGACTTTTTAATTTGTCTCTAAATACACACAATTATCTGCTAAAACAAAAAATTGTCTTTTCCCACCCACCCTGGGTCTAAGAGGTCAATTCATTGTTGCCAATGGAAACACCACGGCATTCACATCAAACCACCAAAATTTAAAATTTCTTGCTTAAATACGTCGTTTACAATGTTTGTTTGAATTTTGGAATTTGTAAATTTTTCCACTGTTAGAGGGCGCAATTATAGTTTTCAGAAGATTCTAAAAGAGCGAATCATAATATTTCATCAATTCATATCTAATCCAAAAAATATTTTTTTCATTTAACTCTAAAAACAAACAATTATCTGCTAAATAGAAAAATTGTGTCGTCCCCCCCCTTTTGGGGCGGGTGTGGCTCAGTCGGTAGCGTGCCAGGCTCGTAATCTGTAGTTCCCAGGTTCGAGTTCCAGCTGGGTCAACGTTGAGATTTATCTCCGCAAAACTCCCCGCCATACCCACGGTCAGTTGGCGACACCGATGGGCTTGAAAAGGCCGCCGTCCATCGGATGGGACGCTAAGCCGTGGCCCCCTGTGCGGGAGAGCCATACCCTGTGCACGTTAAAGAACACACTGGATGGCCTTGACGGGAGGCTACCATCTGTCTCCCAACAGCTGTTCCAGTGGGTCCCCTCCCCCAACCTTCTCTGAGCCTTCGGGGTCCATGTGACCTGGCCATTTAGCCCATGGTGTGCAAAAAAGTGCCGCTCAGTGGTAAAACAACCCAACGTTAAAGAACACGCTGGATGGCCTTGACGGGAGGCTACCATCTGTCTCCCAACAGCTGTTCTAGTGGGTCCCCTCACCCAACCTTCTCTGAGCCTTCGGGGTCCATGTGACCTGGTCATTTAGCCCATTGTGTGCAAAAACGTGCCGCTCAGAGGTAAAACAACCCAACGTTAAAGAACACGCTGGATGGCCTTGACGGGAGGCTACCATCTGTCTCCCAACAGCTGTTCTAGTGGGTCAGCTCCCCCAACCTTCTCTGAGCCTTCGGGGTCCATGTGACCTGGCCATTTAGCCCATGGTGTGCAAAAAAGTGCCGCTCAGAGGTAAAACAACCCAACGTTAAAGAACACGCTGGATGGCTTTGACGAGAGGCTACCACCTGTCTCCCAACAGCTGTTCCAGTGGGTCCCCTCACCCAACCTTCTCTGAGCCTTCGGGGTCCATGTGACCTGGTCATTTAGCCCATGGTGTGCAAAAATGTGCCGCTCAGTAGTAAAACAACCCAAACCAACCCCCCCCCCCCCCTGGGTCTAAGAGGCCAATTCACTGTTGCCAATGGAAACTTTGTGACGTTCACACATTTCAAAACCAAAATTTAAAATTTCAAGCATAAATACATCGTTTGCAATATTCGTTTGAAATTTTGGAATTTTAAAAATTTTCCATCGCTAGAGGGCGTAATTATAGCTTTAGAGAGATTCGGAAAGTGCATATCGTAATTTTTCATCATTACCTATCCAACAAAAAAAAATAATTTTTAATATATCTCTGCAAACAAAAATTTTTGATGTCTACAGACGGATGGACGGACAGACAGACGACAAAACGAAACTATTAGAAAAAATAAACGATGCTTCGGTTGTTCCAAACCACAGGAAATAAAAATACAATTACTACATATAACTAAGACCCGATTTCTTTTAACGTTTTAAATCGAATTTTCTTGAAAGAGAACTAATACTGCCAGGCAAAAAATAAAATCAATTTCTTAGTCTTAGTAAATGAATGTAGCCACTCAAAATAAATGTCGAAAATGAGTTACTGGGTTTGGGTTGTTTTACCTCTGAGCGGCACTTTTTTGAACACCATGGGCTAAATGGCCGGGCCACATGGACACCGAAGGCTCAGAGAAGGTTGGGGGAGGGGACCCACTGGAACAGCTGTTGGGAGACAGATGGTAGTCTCCCGTCAAGGCCATCCAGTGTGTTCTTTAACGTGCACAGGGTATGTCTCTCCCAAACACTGGACCACGGCTTAACGTCCCATCCGACCGACGGCGGCCTTTCCAAGCCTATCGGTGTCCCCTACTGACCGTGGGCAGGGTGGGAAATTTTGCGGAGATAAATCTCAACGCTGACCCAGCTGGGTTGGGTTGGGTTGGGTTGTTTTACCTCTGAGCGGCACTTTTTTGCACACCATGGGCTAAATGGCCAGGTCACATGGACCCCGAAGGCTCAGAGAAGGTTGGGGGAGGGGACCCCCTGGAACAGCTGTTGGGAGACAGATGGTAGCCTCCCGTCAAGGCCATCCAGCGTGTTCTTTAACGTGCACAGGGTATGGCTCTCCCGCACACGGGGCTACGGCTTAACGTCCCATCCGACGGACGGCGGCCTTTCGAAGCCCATCGGTGTCCCCTACTGACCGTGGGCAGGGCGGGGAATTTTGCAGAGATAAATCTCAACGCTGACCCAGCTGGGACTCGAACCTAAGAACTACAGATTACGAGCCTGGCGCGCTACCGACTGAGCCACCCCCGCCCCACCCAGCTTGGACTCGAACCTGGGAACCACACAGATTACGAGCCTGGCGCGCTACCGACTGAGCCACCCCCGCCCCACCCAGCTTGGACTCGAACCTGGGAACCACACAGATTACGAGTCTGGCGCGCTACCGACTGAGCCACCCCCGCCCCGTAGAATTCAAAGGCCGCACTGTTATGCCAATTATTGTCCCAATGCTTATATTACATAATAACTCTCCACTAAAATATTCCTTCATACTAAGGCAAAAAAAAAAATCATTTAGTAAAAGCGCTATTTTTTCTTTTTTCGGAAAAAAAAAATTAATTTCGGCGCCTTTCACGAACATTAAAGTCAAAGGGAGTGAACAGCATTAACCGGAAAAAGGTGCGGAAGGAGACAGAAAGAGAGTCTCACCTCAGAGGTCAAAAGCCATAGTAGATACTTTAGCAGTCACTCCCCCCCCCCCTTTCCGTTTTGAAATAGGATAAACCGGATTCTAAACGACGGCTGAATATTAATTTCCTCAGAGAAAGGGAAAGGTTTACTAGGAGTCATTGCGGAGGATGTCTTCAAATACAAACCATATTAGGGGCGGGGGTGGCTCAGTCGGTAGCGAGCCAGGCTCGTAATCTGTAGTTCCCAGGTTCGAGTCCCAGCTGAGTCAGCGTTGAAATTCATCTCCGCAAAATTCCCCGCCCTGCCCACGGTCAGTAGGGGACACCGATGGGCTTGGAAAGGCCGCCGTCCGTCGGATGGGACGTTAAGCCATGGCCCCGTGTGCGGGAGAGTCATACCCTGTGCACGTTAAAGAACATGCTGGATGGCCTTGACGGGAGGCTACCATCTGTCTCCCAACAGCTGTTCCAGTAGGTCCCCTTCCCCAACCTTCTCTGAGCCTTCGGGGTCCTTGTGACCTGGCCATTTAGCCCATGGTGTGCAAAAAAGTGCCGCTCAGAGGTCAAACAACCCAACGTTAAAGAACACGCTGGATGGCCTTGACGGGAGGCTACCATCTGTCTCCCAACAGCTGTTCCAGTGGGTCCCCTTCCCCAACCTTCTCTGAGCCTTCGGGATCCTTGTGACCTGGCCATTTAGCCCATGGTGTGCAAAAAAGTGCCGCTCAGAGGTCAAACAACCCAACGTTAAAGAACACGCTGGATGGCCTTGACGGGAGGCTACCATCTGTCTCCCAACAGCTGTTCCAGTGGGTCCCCTTCCCCAACCTTCTCTGAGCCTTCGGGATCCTTGTGACCTGGCCATTTAACCCATGGTGTGCAAAAAAAGTGCCGCTCAGAGGTAAAACAACCCAACCCAACAACCCACCATATTACGAGCATGGCCGTTGACAAGGGACCTCCTTCCTGGATATTTGCAGTAAAAACAAAAAATACTTCCATTTATTTCCTTTTCATTAAACGCTGAATTCAGGCTCGTTCTCACGATTTAGTTTCACGGGAGAAGGTTAGTGAATATACCTCTAGTAATGTTTATCAGTTGCTAAAATATTCCACTTAACAGCAAAGATTAAAATGATATTCGATATGGAATATAATGTATAGTATTTTATAGTTGTTCCTCAAATCTATTTTTACAGTTGGACATATATTATGGGACTAAAATAATATTATAGAAACACAACTGTTTTGAATTGGGGGCAATTTTTGGGCAATTTTATAATAGTATACGACTCTCCCGGTTGGGTTGGGTTGTTTTACCTCTGAGCGGCACTTTTTTGCACACCATGGGCTAAATGGCCAGGTCACATGGACCCCGAAGGCTCATAGAGGTTGGGGGAGGGGACCCACTGGAACAGCTGTTGGGAGACAGATGGTAACCTCCCGTCAAGACCATCCAGCGTGTTCTTTAACGTGCACAGGGTATGGCTCTCCTGCACACGGCGCCACGGCTTAACGTCCCATCCGACGGACGGCGGCCTTTCCAAGCCCATCGGTGTCCCCTACTGACCGTAGGCAGGGCGGGGAATTTTTGCGGAGATAAATCTCAACGCTGAGCCAGCTGGGACTCGAACCTGGGAACTACAGATTACGAGCCTGGCGCGCTACCGACTGAGCCACCCCCGCCCCTCCGAGATTAGGAAACCACTGCATCAGATCATCAATCATTTCGTCACTAGTCTTCTTCATTAATTGCTCCTTTCACTACCGTTTTAATCATTGGTTATTTTTAATTAAGTACGCTGCCAAATAACTCATCAATTATCGTTCCTTCAAATTGATTTGATTACACGCTTCTTAGACAATGTTAATTTTTTCAGTCTACACTTATTCATTAACCTTTTCATCAATGACATTTTTCACTAATCCATCCATCATTGGCAGCTTCCTAATTACCTTTGATCCGAATCCGTTTCTATTTATTCGCGTTAGTGGTTTCGTTGAGAACCGGTTCACGAGCAAATTTCATCGTTTACACACTTTTTTTTTTGCAAGATTTTTCACACATTTTGTTTAACGAAAAATGCAGAATAGCATTTTTCGATCTCTTATATCATGGTTGAGCCTGTAGCGCGCCAGGCTCGTAATCTGCAGTCCCATTTTTTGACGGGAGGCTACCATCAGTCTCCCAACAGCTGTTCCAGTGGGTTCCCTCCCCCAACCTTATCTGAGCCTCCGCCAAACTCCAGTAGGGGCACCGATGGGCTTGGAAAAGCTGCCGTCCGTAGAATGGAACGTTAAGCCGTGGCCACGTTTGCGGGTTAGCTATACCCCGTGCACGTTATAGAACACGCTGGACTGCATTGACGAGAGTCTATGATATGTCTCCTAACAGCTGTCCAGTGGATTCCCTTACCCGACCTTCTCTGAACCTTCAGGGTCCTTGTGACCTGGGCGGGGGTGGCTTAGTCGGTAGCGTGCCAGGATCGTAATCTGTAGTTCCCAGGTTCGAGTCCCAGCTGGGTCAGCGTTGAGATTTATCTCCGCAAAATTCCCCGCCCTGCCCACGGTCAGTAGGGGACACCGATGGGCTTGGAAAGGCCGCCGTCCGTCGGATGGGACGTTAAGCCGTGGCCCCGTGTATGGGAGAGCCATACCTGTGCACGTTAAAGAACACGCTTGATGGCCTTGACGGGAGGCTACCATCTGTCTCCCAACAGCTGTTCCAGTGGGTCCCCTCCCCCAACCTTCTCTGAGCCTTCAGGTCCATGTGACCTGGCCATTTAGCCTATGGTGTGCAAAAAAAGTGCCGCTCAGAGGTAAAACAACCCAACCCTTGTGACCTGGCCATTCAGCCCATTGTGTGCAAAAAAGTGCCGCTCAGAGGTAAAAACAAACCAACTCGAATTTCATGTAAGCTGCATTGAGATTTATCTCCGTTATTGGGTGGAGAGGACTTAGAGAGGTAGTCGTCCGTCGGATAGAACGTTAACCCGCGTCTCCGTGTGCAGGAGAGACATTCAGTACACGCTAAACAACGTGCTGAATGACATTTACGTGAGATTTTCCATTTATCTCCTAAAAGCTTTGCACTGGGCTCCCTTCCCTTAACTTTCCCTGAGCCCTTGAGGTCCTTGTGACCTGGCCATTTATTTAGACCATTGTGTGCAAAAAGTGCAGCTCAGAGGTAACAAACTTTAAATACTGAAAAAAAATCCAGAATAGAAAAGCAAATGTATTAAATATGAAGCAAAATGTTAGTATTCACATATTTCATTCAGTGCATTTGTTACTCAATATAATTAGAATTGATTTCAACGAGGTACAGTCGCTCAAAAAAGTATCCGAACACTATGGTTCATTACAGAATTCAGAAAAATATCTGGCAACGATTTTTTTAGAAATCAGTGAATATGGCAACCTTCGTGTCACATGATTACAGAATTCAGGAAAAATATCTGGAGCGTGTACAGCAACTGTACACGTTCCAGTTACCGTTCACAGCAAACTGGAGTCTGTGCAGTTACTACACACGCTCCAGTTTGCTGTGAACGGTAACTGCACACGTTCAATATTTCCGTGAGTGAGCCCACACGATCTAGTATCAAAATAATATGACCACTTACAGTCACTCAAAAAAGTATCCGAACACTATGGTTGATTACAGAATTCAGAAAAAAATATCTGCCAACGATTTTTTTTAGAAATTAGTGATCTGGCAACCTTCGTGTCACGTGATTACAGAATTCAGGAAAAATATCTGGAGCGTGTACACTTGCTGTACACGCTCCAGATAAACTGATGTGCGTGTACACTACTGCACACGCTCCAGTTTGCTGTGAACGGTAACTGCACACGCTCAATATTTCCGTGAGTGAGCCCGCACGATCTAGTATCAAAATAATATGACCACCTACAGTCGCTCAAAAAAGTATCCGAACACTATGGTTGATTACAGAATTCAGAAAAAATATCTGCCAACGATTTTTTTTAGAAATTAGTGATCTGGCAACCTTCGTGTCACGTGATTACAGAATTCAGGAAAAATATCTGGAGCGTGTACACTTGCTGTACACGCTCCAGATAAACTGATGTGCGTGTACAATACTGCACACGCTCCAGTTTGCTGTGAACGGTAACTGCACACGCTCAATATTTCCGTGAGTGAGCCCGCACGATCTAGTATCAAAATAATATGACCACCTACAGTCGCTCAAAAAAGTATCCGAACACTATGGTTGATTGCAGAATTCAAAAAAAATATCTGCCAACGATTTTTTTTAGAAATTAGTGATCTGGCAACCTTCGTGTCACGTGACACGAAGGTTGAGAGACTACTCAAAATGATGAATTAATAGGACAATAAAGTAAAATGACGAGGACTTCAACATTAGTAAAAGCAAATTTTGATTCCTTTCAACTTTCATTAAATCGAGTTCTTTAATTATTGATTTATTATAATTCGCATCTAACAGGAACGAGTTTCAAAATACAATTTTTTATTCTGTTATAAAATATTTAATCACTATTAAGTTGGGGCGGGGGTGACTCAGTCGGTAGCGCACCAGGCTCGTAATCTGTAGTTCCCAGGTTCGAGTCCCAGCTGGGAACGCGTTGAGATTTATCTCCGCAAAATTCCCCTCCCTGCTCACGGTCAGTAGGGGACACCGATGGGCTTGGAAAGGTCCGTCGGATGGGACGTTAAGCCGTGGCCCCGTGTGCGGGAGAGCCATACCCTGTGCACGTTAAAGAACACGCTGGATGGCCTTGACGTGAGGCTACCATCTGTCTCCCAACAGCTGTTCCAGTGGGTCCCCTCCTCCAACCTTTTCTGAGCCTTCTGGGTCCATGTAACCTGGCCATTTAGCCCATGGTGTGGAAAAAAGTGCCACTCAGAGGTAAAACAACCCAACCCAACACTATTAAGTTGGTTAAAGAACAGATGAAGATAGGTTACAGAGGAAAAATCGTCTTGAGGTGGGTGGGATCTGAACCCACTATCTCCTGATAACATGTCAGGTGCTCAAAATTCCGTCACTGAAACATCATAAAAGACCACTTCATCATCACACCTCATTATCTAATTTGATTAATGAACATTATCAAATTACCATTATCACGCCAATATCCAATTTGGTCAATGAACATATTCCTAAGCTTCACAAAATGAGGTCAACAAACTTCGCTATCAAAACTCATCAATGACTGCATTCAAAACATCAACAATGACCATTTCGTTGTCGAACCTTATATAAGACTATGTGAAAACTTCATGAATGAACATTTCAATAGCAAGTCTTTTGTAGGACTAATTTATCAAAAACTTCATCAGTAATTCTCACATCAAAATGAACTTCACTTACCAGGAAATTTCATCAATGACCAGTTCATCATCAAAGCTTACCAATAATAATTTCATCAATGACCACTTCATCATCAAAGCTTACCAATAATAATTTCATCAATGACCACTTCATCATCAAAGCTTACCAATAATAATTTCATCAATGATCACTTCATCATCAAAGCTTACCAATAATAATTTCATCAATGATCACTTCGTCATTAAAGCTTACCAATAATAATTTCATCAATGATCACTTCATCATCAAAGCTTACCAATAATAATTTCATCAATGATCACTTCATCAAAGCTTGCCAATAATAATTTCATCATCAAATGTCATAAATGGACATTTTATTATCGAATATCATAAAACCACTTCTTCATCAAGCCTCATAAAAGGATATTTCTTCATGAAACGTCGTAAAAGACCATTTCATAATCAAACCTCATGAAAGACTGTCTCTTATCAAATTTCATAATGGAACACTTCATTATTAATCCTCATAAAAGACAACTTCATTATCAAACCTCATAAAATGCATTTTATCAACAAATATAAAATAACCCTTCATCGTCAAAGCTCATAAGACTACTTCTTCATAAAACCTAAGAAAAACCACCTCATCTTCAAACCTGATAAAAGACCACTTCATCATCAAACCTAATAAAAGACCACTTATTATAACCTCATAAACGCCACTTCATCATCAAACCATTTTGTTAAGTTTGACGATGATCTTTCATGAAGCTTTAATGATGAAATGGTCTTCTCATAAGACTTACTTCATAATTAAATCTCATAAAAGACCACCTCATCATCAAATCTAATAAAAGACCACCTCATCATCAAACCTAATAAAAGACCACCTCATCATCAAACCTAATAAAAGACCACTCATCATCAAACCTAATAAAAGACCACCTCATCATCAAACCTAATAAAAGACCACCTCATCATCAAACCTAATAAAAGACCACCTCATCATCAAACCTAATAAAAGACCACCTCATCATCAAACCTAATAAAAGACCACCTCATCATCAAACCTAATAAAAGACCACTTCATCATCAAACCTAATAAAAGACCACTTCATAATTAAACCTCATAAAAAACAACATCATCAAACCACATAAAAAGCCCATTTCATCCACCAAACCTCACCAATGACCACACTTCATCAACAACCTAGACCCTAGTTTTCACCACCATTCATTCCCAAAACATGACTTCACCAAAGCAAAGATATCTCTCTTTCACTCTCGATTCAGGCCCGCACCCAAGCAATAAAACTAATGAAGCAAATAAAGCCACTGGGGCACACAAGTGGTCTTGGAAACGAACACCCAAATAAAACGAACAAAAGCAAACCGCATTATGGCAAAGTTCCCAACTCTGTAATTGGACTTTTTTTTTGTTCCTTTCAGTGAAGCTCCAAACGGAGAAAAAAAAAGATTAACGCGGAAAATATTACGTCTTCTCTATATTCGCCGTCACTCGACACCACAGATAAGAAATAAAAAAAGAAAGCAGTCCAGACTTCCTTCGGTTTTATTTACTTCTATGCTAGCAAGCTTTGCTCTGCTATTTCTTCCCCCTCCCCCCCTTCTCATATGTGGGCTAACATCTGCTGATTCCCGGAAACTAGCTCACAACGTGAGGACGAGATAGATGGTGCGATAATGTGGATGTTGCTAGTATGCGTGTGAGTATGAGTCACTCGCTTCAGCCTCACCTTGCTGTACGAGGATGACACAAGTTGAGCCATCACCCACTCTGATGACGTCTACATGTTGCTTGGAGAAAGACGCACAAAAGGTGCCAAAGGCAGGTGAGGAAAGGGAAACAGGGAACAGCTGGAGAAGCGATTTGTTCGCTCAAGTAATCGACTCTCCGCATGTAGAAGAATAGAATTTTGTAGATGTAGATATATCTCGAAATAATAAAATTTTTGTAGCGGAAGATAATTCCCTTAAGTGGAAGGGTGCAATTTCGCAGCGGTAGATGATTTTTTTTATGCTTACCTACATTTACATTTTTTTCCCTTTTAATTTTTACAATTTCTTGTTCAGAATTAAAAATGATTTTTCTCTTAGTATGTAATCTGAACTCTTTCAATCATTAACTTTCATAATGAGACTTAAAAGTTAAATTGCCATTTTAGATAAAGAAAAAAGCAACACAATTAAAAAAAAAGACCTTCAGAAATTAATTACAATAACAAGATTTTCAGCAGTTGAGGAATAAAAAAAAAATTAGGTTTATGGCCGAGTGGTTAGCGCGCTTGGCTACTGATCTAAGGGACCTGAGTTCGAGCCCCGGGTTAAGACATGGCCGTTTGTGTCGTTTTTCTGCTGAGGGCCTGCCATCCTCTCAGACCTTCTACTATGGCATATGAACTGACAGGCTCCTGTCAGACCTCTGTGGCAAGCAGCTGCTTGAGGGGGTATTTTTTTATTTATTTATCCTTCAAACTATTTGGATGTTAAAACCAAAGCAAGCTTGATGCTCTACGAATCTCTCCTGTAGCGAAAGTATGGTTTTTCCGAAAAAAAGTTTTTAGGAGGAAACAAACTTTTAGGAGCACGGACAGGCGGCTCCGTCTTCAGTGAAGTGACACTATAGGTGACGTTAGGGCTATTGAGATCTTCTTTCCACATGTCCTGAAGGGCGATTCCAGTATATCTATTGTAGGTGAGGACGGACGAGGTCATTATTTCAATAGTTGGGTTGGGTTGTTTTACCTCTGAGCGGCACTTTTTTGCACACCATGGGCTAAATGGCCAGGTCACATGGACCCCGAAGGCTCAGAGAAGATTGGTGGAGGGGACCCACTGGAACAGCTGTTGGGAGACAGATGGTAGTAGCCTCCCGTCAAGGCCATCCAGCGTGTTCTTTAACGTGCACAGGGTATGTCTCTCCCGCACACGGGGCCACGGCTTAACGTCCCATCCGACGGACGGCGGCCTTTCCAAGCCCATCGGTGTCCCCTACTGACCGTGGGCAGGGCGGGGAACTTTGCGGAGATAAATCTCAACGCTGACCCAGCTGGGACTCGAACCTGGGGACTACAGATTACGAGCCTGGCGCGCTACCGACTGAGCCACCCCCGCCCCTAATAGACGACGGAATTATCCAGCAAATGTAGGGGAAATCTGTATAAGCCCGATTTTTGAAGAAGGCTAAATTTATAATTTTCTTTAGATATGGAGCTGGGCTGAAAACAATTGATTTTTTCAGCTCTGAGTAATTTGCGGACAGATTCGCATAGGACAGAATAATCAAACGGGCATTTGCTTAAAAAAGAAATTCAAAACATTGAATCGATTACTGCGTTCCATGTCTCCCACCCAACAACAATAGAAAAACTAACCACTAGTAGAAACGACAATAGGATCCTACCGATGATAGGGGCGGGGGTGGCTCAGTCGGTAGCGCACCAGGCTCGTAATCTGTAGTTTCCACGTTCGAGTCCCAGCTGGATCAGCGTTGAGATCTATCTCCGCAAAATTTCCCCGCCCTGCCCACGGTCAGTAGAGGATACCGATAGGCTTGGAAAGGCCGGCGTCCGTCGCATGGGACGTTAAGCCGTGGCCCCGTGTGCGGGAGAGCCATACCCTGTGCACATTAAAGAACACGCTGGATGGCCTCGACGGGAGGCTACCATCTGTCTCCCAACAGCTGTTCCAGTGGGTCCCCTACCCCAACCTTCTCTGAGCCTTCAGGGTCCATATGACCTGGCCATTTAGCCCATGGTGCGCAAAAAAGTGCCGCTCAGAGGTAAAACAACCCAACCCACCCTCGCCCCTCACAAATATAAGCCAAAACAAGCTAACGACTGCTGCTACAGAGCCGGCAAATACAACATGCAGCAACCATAGACTAGAAGCAATTCACATTCCTTGCACGTGCATTCACTTACTGCGGAACCATCGTCTATGAGGCTATTGAAATAACGACCTCGACCGTCCCAACCTGCAACCGAGATACTGGAAATACCCTTCACGGCTTGTGGAACGAAGCTCTCAACGGCACTGCCCTTGCTCCCACAAGCGTCCGAGTTTTCTCCTAAAAACTTTTAACATGCAAAGAGTTTGAAGGATGAAACTATTTTATTGCTCAACGACAGAGAATTTTAAGTTATTTAAAAAAAAAAACCTTGCACTGTATGAGGTTAAGTGACATCTTATATTTATCTTCAGTCATATATTTCCATAAAAATTTATTTAACCAGTTACGGAGCATCGAATTTGTTTCTCCGTTACTATAAGACGAGGATTTTGTATTTTTCTGTCCATTGCTTATATGATTCCCATAGACACAGAGCCATGATTTAATGTTCCCTATGTAGGACGGTGGCACTTCCAAGCCCATTGGCATGTCCTTTCTCACCGACAGTTAGATTGTTTTACTTCTCAGCGGCACTTTTTTACATACAATGGGCTAAATGGCCAGGTCACAAGAACCACGAAGGCTCAGAGAAGGTTGAGGGAGAGGACCCACTGGAGCAGCTGTTGGGAGACAGAAGGTAGCCTCCCATCAAGGCCATCCAGCATGTTCTTTAACGTGCGCAGGGTATGGCTCTCCCGCACAAGGAGCCACGGCTTAACGTACCAACCGACGGACGGCGGCATTTCCAAACCCATCGGTGTCCCCTACTGACCGTGGGCAGGGCGGTGAATTTTGCGGAGATAAATCTCAACGCTGACCCAGCTGGGACTCGAACCTGGGAACTACAGATTACGAGCCTGGCGCGCTACCGACTGAGCCACCCCCGCCCCAAAGCATTAAGAGACAACTGGATGAGGGTTGAGTAAATAACCGTAATCTGTATTTCTCTGGTTCGAGTCCCACCAATGCCAGTATTGAGATTTATCTCCTGTGTCCTTTGACCGAATGATTAGCGCGCTTGGCTACTGGTCTAAAGGATCAGGGTTCAAGCCCCGGGTAAGGCATGGATGTTTGTGTTGTCTTTCCGCTGAGGTTTCACCTACCCCATAGATCTTCTACGATGGTGTATTAAACTGACAGGCTCTTGTCAGACCTCTGTGGTAAGCAGCTGCTTGAGGCAATATTTATTTACTATTAAACCCCATGCTGCCCTCTCTCCGAAAAGGGACACCGAAGAGCTTGCAAAAGCCGCCGTCCGTCGGATGGGACGTAAAGCCGTGGCGCCGTGCACGGGATCGCCATACCCACAGGTTTAACAGTGCGTGTTACAGGACACCTGGATGACCATGACGGGAGGCTGGGTTGTGTTGGTTTGTTTCACCTCTGAGCGGCACTTTTTTGCACACCACGGGCTAAATGGCCAGGTCGCATGGACCCCGAAGGCTCAGAGAAGGTTGGGGGAGGGGACCCACTGGAACAGCTGTTGGGAGACAGATGGTAGCCTCCCGTCAAGGCCATCCAGCGTGTTCTTTAACGTGCACAGGGTATGGCTCTCCCGCACACGGCGCCACGGCTTAACGTCCCATCAGACGGACGGCAACCTTTCCAAGCCCATCGGTGTCCCCTACTGACCGTGGGCAGGGAATTTTTGCGGAGATAAATCTCAACGCTGACCCAGCTGAGACTCGAACCTAGGAACTGCAGATTACGAGCCTGGCGCGGTACCGACTGAGCCACCCCCGCCCCTTTGACGGGAGGCTACCATCTGCCTCAGAACAACTGTGCAATGGGTCCCCTTGCCAAACCTTCTCTGAGCCCTTGGGGTCCTTATGACTTGCCTGTTAGTCCATTGTGTTCAAAAACAAAATGCCTCTAAGAGATAAAACAATAAACGAAACACGCTGGATGACCTGGACGAGAAATTTCCTGCTGTCTCTTAATAGCACTTCATCGGATTCCCTTCCTCTGCCCATCTCTGATATGATCCCTTGGGGTCCTTGTGACCTGCCCATGCAACCCACATGGGCAAAAAGTATCGTTTAGAGATAAAACAACCCGACGCTCCCAATCTTTCCTTTCTTCTGACTTTCTTTTTAAATGTGCAGAAAAACCACCCTTAGAAAAATACTTTTCAATAATTCATTAATTTCGCTAAAACTCTGAGGAGCAGTTAACACCAAAATCTAGTTTAAAATTTCCTAAACATTCAAAGAAAAAACTCTACTTAACAAAATGACATCATTCTTCTGAAACTTCCTCCACAATTGCGGACACAACAACGCGTAACGAATTTAATGCTCACCCTATCTCTGCTCTCAGAGCTCCAAAGAATGCTGACGGAGCATCATTTTTTTTCCGCATCATGCTCTCTCTCTCCGCAATTTCCCTCCTCGACCAAATTTCTGCCCACTAGAAAACGTCCAAAAAGAATCAACGCTTCGTTTACGTCTAACGATATTAATATTGGCTCGCTGTTTGTAAGTCTTGACAAGTTGAAAATTATAGACCCGAAAGAATTTATGAGCTAACTCTTAAGCGACGGAGTGAATCATAAACTAAAAACCGGCGGTCGCGCATCAAATTTATGAGTCTATCCAGCCACAAACTCCACCCCTTTAGTGACGATGGACAGTTACAACAACGGCATTCCAAAGGTTGCAGGAAATGACTTCTCTCTCTGCTTTCCGATACAAACGCCCCGAGGCATTTTCTAACAGTAAACATGGCCATAGAGAAAGCGGTTACGACGAGTTAACGTTTAAAACTATTCTGACGTCTAAGCAAAATCAATGATAAAAAATTATCTTGCTTAGACGTCAGAAAAGTTTTAAACGTTACATCGCCGTAACCGGTTTCTATGTGGAAATGATAATTGTCAGAGAAGCACGAGCAACGGAGGTAATCTGACAGCAAATTGGAGTGAATGCAGTGTCTTTTCTTACATTAAATTGAGCGTGTGTAGTCTTTCCTCACAATAAATTGAGAGTGTGTAGTCTTTCCTCACATTAAATTGAGCGTGTGTAGTCTTTCCTCACAATAAATTGAGCTTGTGTAGTCTTTCCTCACATTAAAATGAGGTGGGTAGTCTTTACTCACATTAAATTGAGAGTGTGTAGTCTTTCCTCACAATAAATTGAGCTTGTGTAGTCTTTCCTCACATTAAAATGAGGTGGGTAGTCTTTACTCACATTAAATTGAGAGTGTGTAGTCTTTCCTCACATTAATTGAGTGTGTAGTCTTTCCTCTCATTAAATTGAGCGTGTGTAGTCTTTCCTCACATTAAATTGAGCGTATGTAGTCTTTCCTCACATTAAATTGAGCGTGTGTAGTCTTTCCTCATATTAAATTGAGCGTGTGTAGTCTTTCCTCATATTAAATTGAGCGTGTGTGGTCTTTCCTCGTATGCGGAGCGTGGGTAGTATCTTTTCTCACACCACAGCTCTCCACTTTGGTGTTAGAGACACCACACCAAATAAAGCGTGTGCAATCTTTCCTCACACCAAACTGGAGCGTGGGCAGTGTCTTTCCTAACATTAAATTGAGCGTGGGCAGTGTCTTTCCTCACATTAAATTGAGCGTGGGAAGTGTCTTTCCTCACATTAAATTGAGCGTGGGCAGTGTCTTTCCTACCATTAAATTGAGCGTGTGTGGTGTCTTTTCTCATACCAAAGTGGAGAGTGTGCAATCTTTCCCCACACGAAACTGGTGCGTGGGCAGTCTTTCCTAATATTAAATTGAGCGTGTGTGGTGTCTTTTCTCACACCAAAGTGGAGAGTGTGCAGTGTCTTTCACCACACCAAATAGAGCGTGTGCAATCTTTCCTGACACCAAACTGCAGCGTGGGCAGCGTCTTTCCTCACATTAAATTGAGCGTGTGTAGTGTCTTTTCTCATACCAAAGTGCAGAGTGTGCAATCTTTTCTCACATCAAACTGGAGCATGGGCAGTGTCTTACCTAATATTAAATTGAGCGTGTGTAGTGTCTTTTCTCACATCAAAGTGGAGAGTGTGCAGTGTCTTTCACCACACCATATAGAGCGTGTGCAATCTTTCCTCGCACCAAACTGCAGCGTCTTTCCTCACATTAAATTGAGCGTGTGTAGTGTCTTTTCTCATACCAAAGTGCCGAGTGTGCAATCTTTTCTCACACCAAACTGGAGCGTGGGCAGTGTCTTTCCTAATATTAAATTGAGCGTATGCAGTGTCTTTCCTCACACCAAAGTGAAGAGTGTGCAGTGTCTTTCACCACACCAAATAGAGCGTGTGCAATCTTTCCTCACACCAAACTGCAGCGTGGGCAGCGTCTTTCCTCCCATCAGCTGGAGGATAGGCAGATTTTTTTCTCACCCTGAAGTGGAGCGAGTGCAGTGTGTTTCCTAACGCAACCAGAGCTTGTGCAATCATTGCTCACATCACAGTGATGTGCAGATTCTTTCTTCACACCAAACTGAAGCTTATGCAGATTCTTTTTTCACATGAAAAAAACGACGATTCTGAAACGAAGCAATCATGGGTCATCCTCCCATTTTGTTTTTGTCTTGGATTATTCTGCAAATTTTATTTCATTTATTATCCCATTACTCATAGTTAACAAGATAATTGTGCGAATATTCTGAGATTTATTTTCTAGGAACTATATTTTGCTTATCTGGATCTTGATATCAAGCTAGACTTGGCAAACTTTTAATATGGATTCCATTTGTATTAAAACTGTGGAATCTGTTAAGCGTGTTTGGGATGTTTTACCTCTGAGCGGCACTTTTTTGCACACCATGGACTAAATGGCCAGGTCACATGGACCTCGAAGGCTCAGAGAATGTTGGGGGAGGGGACCCACTGGAACAGCTGTTGGGAGACAGATGGTAGCCTCCCATCAAGGCCATCCAGCATGTTCTTTAACGTGCACAGGGTAGTCTCTCCCACACACGGGGCCACGGCTTAACGTTCCATTCGACGGACGGCGGCCTTTCCAAGCCCATCGGTGTTCCCTACTGACCGTGGGCAGGGCGGGGAATTTTGCGAAGATTAATCTCAACGCTGACCCAGCTGGGACTCGAACCTGGGAACTACAGATTACGAGCCTGGCGCGCTACCGACTGAGCCACCCCCGCCCCAAATCTGTTAGGCAATCATTTATTAAGCAGTGATTAATATGTGACAGAATTACATTAGAATACTAACGGATAAAAATACTATGACGTGTACTTTTCCTCAGTTTATATAAGCTATTACTACTATGCAGTTAAATAATTTGAAATTTGCAATAATAGCATCAAGCCATAGCATAGGCGTTTAGTAATGCTAATATGGCTAGTACACAAGCTGTCTAATACGGTATATATTATATACATACTCGTACAATATTAATAAAACTCTTGTGATTATTAAACAGTATTGTGTTTAGTTGGTCTGTAAATGGTAGCTAGGTAGTCACTGGAAGGAGACCTATGCACCAATCCCCTGTGATGATGCATAGAACCGGCCAGGCCTAGCACCTAATGTCCGACCCCGCCTTCTCGTGGTGCAGACCGTTAGTAACTTTCAAAAGAGATACTCTCTTGTGGAAGTGAAGGGGAGGGCTGCCAGATTAGTGTGGCCTACTGATCTGGACAACTATGGCTACTTTTCCTTTTTTTCTACCCTGCTGAGGAGTGGTCAACCACACAGGGTCTTGGTGCTGACCATATAAACCCACTGGACTGGACAGATATATGGCTCTGAGCTTGATTATGGATCCTGATTTTGCTGCACTGGTGGGCTTCTGTGGAGGGAAAATCTTCCGCTGTGTTTTCTGTTTGTTTGTGGGTTGACAGCTCTGATATTTTAACGTTCGGAAGATTAAGTTTCAACATTTCAGGTAACAGTTACTAATAAAACTATCAGAGCAGCTATTGTTTTGTGGTGTGAGAAGAATATGGCGCCAGTATCACTTTCGTTTTGACTGTAAAGTTTACTTTCAGTAGGGCATACAACAACTCTTCACACCAAGCTGAAGCCTATGCAGATCCTTTCCTCACTCCAAACTGGAGATTGCGCAGATTCTTTTCTCGCATCAAACTGGAGAGTGAATAGTGTATTTCCTGACACAAAAATAGAGGGTGGGGAGTTTCTTTCCTTATATTAAACTGGAACGTTTATAGTAATTACTCATGTTCCAGTTTGCTGTGAACAAAGAATCTTCACATGCTCCAGCAAAAGTGGATATTGTCCAGTTCGTTGTGAGAAAAGACACTGTACGTTCTCCAGTTTGGTGTGGAAAGAAACTGCACACACTACAGTTTGGTGCGAAGAAAGAAACCGCACACACTCTAGTTTGGTGCGAAGAAAGAAACTGCACACACTCTAGTTTGGCGCGAAGAAAGAAACTGCACACACTCCAGTTTGGGGCGAAGAAAGAAACTGCACATACTCCAGTTTTGTGGGAAGAAAGAAATTGCACACATTCCCGTTTGGTGCGAAGAAAGAAACTGCACACACACTTCAGTTTGGCGCGAAGCAAGAAACTGCACACACTCCAGTTTGGCGCGAAGAAAGAAATTGCACACATTCCCATTTGGTGCGAAGAAAGAAACTGCACACACACTCCAGTTTGGCGCGAAGAAAGAAACTGCACACACTCCAGTTTGGCGCGAAGAAAGAAATTGCACACATTCCCATTTGGTGCGAAGAGAGAAACTGCACACACACACTCCAGTTTGGCGCGAAGAAAGAAACTGCACACACTCCAGTTTGGCGCGAAGAAAGAAATTGCACACATTCCCGTTTGGTGCGAAGAAAGAAACTGCACACATTCCCGTTTGGTGCGAAGAAATAAACTGCACACACTCCAGTTTGCTGCGAGACAACCTGCATTGTTCGTTAATGGCTTAGTTTAAAACGCCGGAAAATTTGATATGTAAATACCACTAAATCGCTAAGAAGCCAGAAATTTTAGAAACGTTCATAACGTTAAATCACTTTCAGGATAGTCACACCCATTGCGTTATGATATTTGCTCTTAACCAACAGTTCAGTCAAATGTTTCATTCGCAAAGAATTTTATCTTCACGTTTCTGTTTACTGATGTTGTTTCGTTTGCGGTCAAAGAAAGAATTTCCGTCGTTCTATAACGGGGATATCTCTTAGCCCAATCACTAATGGGTTAGGTGCATCAGCTGTTTCATTTATTTATGCAAACATCCTAATTCTGAGGCTCTGCGAGTATTTTACTGCTTCAACAAACGGTTTATTACAATACAAAGCAATACTGCAAAATATGCACTGTTGTTAACCTAGTTTTATTAGTTCTTGACTGATTGTTGCGTATTTCTCTGTCGATTGTTGTAGCGTGATTTTTTCCTGAGACACCGAATTAGTTAATTTAGAACATAATATATAAAAAGTTGGGTTGGGTTGTTTTACCTCTGAGCGGCACTTTTTTACACACCATGGGCTAAATGGCCAGGTCACATGGACCCCGAAGGCTCAGAGAAGGTTGGGGGAGGGGACCCACTGGAATAGCTGTTGGGAGACAGATGGTAGCCTCCCGTCAAGGCCATCCAGCGTGTTCTTTAACGTACACAGGGTATGGCTCTCCCGCATACGGGGCCATGGCTTAACGTCCCATCCGACGGACGGCGGCCTTTCCAAGCCCATCGGTGTCCCCTACTGACCGTGGGTAGGGCGGGGAATTTTGCGGAGATAAATCTCAACGCTGACACAGCTGGGACTCGAACCTGGGAACTGCAGATTACGAGTCTGGCGCGCTACCGACTGAGCCACCCCCGCCCCGTTTATAAAAAGAATTTTTATAAACGGGGCGGGGGTGGCTCAGTCTCAATCTCAAAATTTCTTCGAACATTTTCTGCAACAGCAAGAGAATATATAATTTTGTAGTCATTAAACAAGTTTTTGGCATTACTAAAATATTTGTAAACCTTTTTTGGGGGCGGGGGCAATAATGAAAACGTTCCGAAATATTTTTGTAAAACAAAGAAATAATACAGACATTTTTAGACAATATCAAAGAAACAGTCAAATATTTTTGTAGTATATTAAAAAAAATGTGCAGATATATTTACAGAAAACCAGAGAAGCAGGCCAAATATTTTTCTGTGATATCGCAAAACAATAGAAATCTTTTTACCAAGGACCAAAGAAACAACTCAGATACTATTTTAGGATACCACAAAACAATGCAAATACTTTTAGGAAGATCAAAGAAACAAGTCAAATACTTTTAGGAAGATCAAAGAAACAAGTCAAATACTTTTAGGAAGATCAAAGAAACAAGTCAAATACTTTTGTGGGCTACCAAATATTTTTAAAGAAGAAAAGTCAACTTTTTTTACTACCACAAAAATAAAAATATTCCTAGAGAAGGTCAAAGAAGCAGGTCAAGTATTTCTGTCGGATACTACAAAATGATAAAAATATTTTTACAGAAGATCAAAGAAACATGTCAAATATTTTTGTGGGCCACAAAATATTGATTAAAGAAGACAAAAAAAGTCACCTTTTTTACTACCACAAAAAATAAAAATATTCTTAGAGAAGGTCAAAGAAGCAAGTCAAGTATTTCTGTCGGATACTACAAAATGATAAAAATATTTTTACAGAAGATCAAAGAAACATGTCAAATATTTTTGTGGGCCACTAAATATTGATTAAAGAAGACAAAAAAAGTAAACTTTTTTTACTACCACAAAAAATAAAAATATTCTTAGAGAAGGTCAAAGAAGCAAGTCAAGTATTTCTGTCGGATACTAAAAAATGATAAAAATATTTTTGCAGAAGATCAAAGAAACATGTCAAATATTTTTGTGGGCCACTAAATATTGATTAAAGAAGACAAAAAAAGTCAAATTTTTTACTACCACAAAAAATAAAAATATTCTTAGAGAAGGTCAAAGCAGCAAGTCAAGTATTTCTGTCGGATATTACAAAATGATAAAAATATTTTTGCAGAAGATCAAAGAAATATGCCAAATATTTTTGTAGGCCACCAAATATTGTTTAAAGACAAAAAAAAGTCAACTTTTTTTACTACCACAAAAAATAAAAATATTCTTAGAGAAGGTCAAAGAAGCAAGTCAAGTATTTCTGTCGGATACTACAAAATGATAAAAATATTTTTACAGAAGATCAAAGAAACATGTCAAATATTTTTGTGGGCCACCAAATATTGTTTAAAGAAGACAAAAAAGTCAACTCTTTTTACTACCACAAAAAATAAAAATATTCTTAGAGAGGGTCAAAGAAGCAAGTCAAGTATTTCTGTCGGATACTACAAAATGATAAAAATATTTTTACAGAAGATCAAAGAAACATGTGAAATATTTTTGTCGGCCACAAAATATTGAAACATGTCAAATATTTTTGTGGGCCACAAAATATTGATTAAAGAAGACAAAAAAGTCAACTAACTTTTTTTACTACCACAAAAAATAAAAATATTCTTAGAGAAGGTCAAAGAAGCAAGTCAAGTATTTCTGTCGGCTACCACAAAAGAATAAAAATATTTTAGATAAGATCAAAGAAACGTCAAATATTTTTGTGGGCCACCAAATATTGTTTAAAGACAAAAAAAAAAGTCAAATGTTTTTTGACTACCACAAAACAACATCAATATTTTTTGCAGGAAACCAAAAAACGAGTCAATTATTTTTTACTGCCACAAACCAATAAAAATAGTTTTACAGAAGATTATACAACATATCAAATTTCCTTGTAGGATACCGAAAGGAACTGTATAGATATGTTTCAGAAGAGCAATGGAAGAGGCAAAAAAAAAATCAATTATAACAAGAACCAGTGCTAACAATTTTTTAGGACAGCAAAGAAACGAAAACAGACTCAGTTACAAATTACATTCTTATTAGGCATTCACAGTATTGAAGAGATTCCACAATATCACAGCGATTCCACAATATCACAGCATTACAGCGATTCTACAATATCACAGCATTGCAGCGATTCCGAATAGTTTTATAGAAGTTTAAACAACATATCAAATTTCTGGGGAAACCGTCGGCTGTTGCCAGCAGCGACAGGCGAAATCTTGGTCAGAGGCCGGTAACATCGCAGTCAGAGCACCTGAAAGGTTATCAGGTGGGGTTGTTTTACCTCTGAGCGGCACTTTTTTGCACACCGTGGGCTAAATGGCCAGGTCACATGGACCCCGAAGGCTCAGAGAAGGTTGGGGGAGGGGACCCACTGGAACAGCTGTTGGGAGACAGATGGTAGCCTCCCGTCAAGGCCATCCAGCGTGTTCTTTCACGTGCACAGGGTATGGGCTCTCCCACACACGGGGTCACGGCTTAACGTTCCATCCGATGGACGGCGTCGTTTCCAAGCTAATCGGTGTCCCCTACTGACCGTGGGCAGGTCGGGGAATTTTGCGGAGATAAATCTCAACGCTGACCAAGCGGGGACTCGAACCTGGGAACTACAGATTACGAGCCTGGCGCGCTACCGACTGAGCCACCCCCGCCCCAAGGTTATCAGGAGGTTATGATTTAGGATCTCACCAAGCTCAAGACAGTTTTTCCCTGTAACTAGTATTAACAGAATACAGCGATGAGAGTTGCTTAAAATATAAACAATCGCAAATTGTGCATTAAAATGCACAGATTAATATAACTCCGTACAAATAGGGCGCTAATGTACGGATCGATGTAATCGATCTTTTGCCCGATTTCAGCGCCTCTATCGTCATGCGTATGTACTATTTGATTTTAAATACTAATTAAAATTTATATTTTAAAATTCTACCGGTGGTTACTTTTGAAAAAAAAAAAGGGAATTAACTTTTAAAAAGTTAGCAATTACATTAAATATTCAATAAATGTTAATAAATGGTAATAAGCATATTATTTCACTTACATAAAATTATATTTGAAGCTCAGTTTCCGAAAAATTGAAACGCCTAAACTTTACTCCTATTTCGTTTCTCATGATGCCGCTAGTGTCGCCAATGTCGAAACCCATTGTAATAACCGAAATGATGATTACCTTAACTCTGACCGAAAACGACAATTCAGATAAAAAATCCTAAAAAAACAAAAAGTCGAAATAGTCATGTTCCACAAAGAAAACAATCCTAAAAGAGCAAAATATTTGTAGGATACCAAAAAAAAAAAGGAATATTTTTATGTGACGAAAGAAACAATTCAAATATTTTTAAAATAAATACCCCCTCAAGCAGCTGCTTGCCACAGAGGTCTGACACGAGCCTGTCAGTTTATATGCCACAGTAGAAGATCTGAGAGGATGGCAGGACCTCAGCAGAAAAACGACACATACATCCATGCCTTACCCGGGACTCGAACCCAGGTCCCGTAGATCATTAGCCAAGCGCGCTAACCACTCGGCCACGGGACGGCACAGATATAATACATATCACTGTAATATTATTTCAAACAGCTTTATACAGGGAAAATATATTTTTTTAAATAAATATCCCCTCAAGCAGCTGCTGGCCACAGAGGTCTGACAGGAGCCTGTCAGTTTATAGGCCATAGTAGAAGGTCTGTGAGGATGGCAGGACCTCAGCAGAAAAAAAATACAAACATCCAAGCGTTCCATACCCAGGGCTCGAAGCCAGGTCCTTTTGATCAATAGCCAAGTGCGCTAATCACTCTGATTTTGAAAACCATAATAAGTAGAAAGAATAAAGGGATTTTGAGTACTGGGCTCGAAAAGATTTGGGACTGCTAGTTTATATCAACGTTTATGTGAAATTAAACCCAAAACAAGACCCACTTAGGATTTCCGTAAGCCTAGGCACAGCGTGCTTCAGGGCCCCGAAGTTCTTTAAAATTATTCTGTCAATCTGACTTCCAAATGTAGTTGTTTCTCTTTTTCCTGTGATATTAGGGGCGGGGGTGGCTCAGTCGGCAGCGCGCCAGGCTCGCAATCCGCAGCTCCCAGGCTCGAGCACCAGCCGGGTCAGCGCCGAGACCCACCTCCGCAAAACTCCCCGCCCCGCCCACGGTCAGCAGGGGACACCGATGGGCCCGGAAAGGCCGCCGTCCGTCGGATGGGACGCCAAGCCGCGGCCCCGTGCGCAGGAGAGCCAGACCCCGTGCACGTTACGGGATGCCAAAGAATCCGTTCAACCAACAAGGAAACAATCCAAAAGGAATTGATTTTCCATTGAAGAAACTTGACTTCAGGGCGAAAAGTCAAAATAATTGTATATCACACTAAACCAGAGGTTACCATATTTATTTGTCCAACCGTTCTCTTTTCGGAAAAAAAAATTACTCAGCGCCCCCCTGGAAATCTTCCTTCTTTAAGCAAACAAACAGAAAGATGCAGTGACAAATTTGCGTTCTTTTATGTATCTATATTTCTACCTACGTCGTACAACATAGGGGCGGGGGTGGCTCAGTCGGTAGCCCGCCAGGCTCGTAATCTGTAGTTCCCAGGTTCGAATCCCAGCTGGAAATATTACCGTCCAATACCGGAAATATTGAGCTGGGTCAGCGTTGAGATTTATCTCCGCAAAATTTCCCTGCCCTGCCCACGGTCAGTAGGGGACACCGATGGAGTTGGTAAAGGCCGCCGTCCGTCGGATGGGACGTTAAGCCGTGCCCCGTGTGAGGGAGAGCCATACCCTGTGCACGTTAAAGAACACGCTGGATGGCCTTGACGGGAGGCTACCATCTGTCTCCCAACAGCTGTTCCAGTGGGTCCCCTACCCCAACATTCTCTGAGCCTTCGGGGTCCATGTGACCTGGCCATTTAGCCCATTGTGCAAAAAAGTGCCGCTCAGAGCTAAAACAATCCAATTAAATCCTACAACATAGTAAAGAAAGATGTTGTTGTAAATAAGACACCTTGAAGCTTGAAATTGTAAAATTATTCATTAAAATCAACATTAGTAACATTCGCATTACAAACAGAAAATGAAGATAACGAAGGATAATTTTATGTGTTTATTTGGAAAATAAAATAATCACTACGACTTTAACTCTATGTTACACAACAGATGAAACAATGTACAGTCGCTCAAAAAAATATCCGAACACTATGATTTATTACAGAATTCAGAGAAAATATCTGGCAACGATTGTTTTAGAAATGAGTGATCTGGCAACCATCGTGTCACGTGACACGAAGGTTGCCAGATCACTCATTTCTAAAACAATCGTTGCAAGATATTTTTTCTGAATTTTGTAATCAACCGTAGTGTTCGGATATTTTTTTCAGCGACTGTAGGTGGTCATATTATTTTAATACTAGATCGTGTGGGCTCACTCACGGATATATTGAGCGTGTGCAGTTACCGTTTACAGCAAACTGGAACGTGTGCAGTTACTGTACACGCTCCAGTTTGCTGTGAATTACAGAACAGATATTTTTCCTGAATTCTGTAATCACGTGACACGAAGGTTGCCAGATCACTAATATCTAAAAAAAATTATTGCCAGATATTTTTTCTGAATTCTCTAATGAACCATAGTGTTCGGATATTTTTTTGAGCGATTGTAAGAAAGGTTTTTCAAAATTTTCTTATCTTCCCTTCTTTGTTTATGCTTCCACCGCCCCCCCCCCACCTCCAATTGCACCTGAGGCTACTACCGACTCCCTGAATCGTTCCAGCGCCCCCCAGGGGGCGTTATCGCCCACTTTGGGAAACATCGCACTAAACAATCCAAAAATTAGTTGGGTGAGAAAAGATCAAGTAAATCACACATCACACCCATCCTCTAGTCTGCAAATCAGAGAAAGAGGAAATAACGATAGTCAAGTGGAAAGACCTTGCCACTGCTGGATCTTGAAAAGGCCGCCGTCCGTCGGATGGGACGTTAAGCCGTGGCCCAGTGTTCGGGAGAGCCATACCCTGTGCACGTTAAAGAACACGCTGGATGGCCTTGAAGGGAGGCTACCATCTGTCTCCCAACAGCTTGTTCCAGTGGGTCCCCTCCCCCAACCTTCTCTGAGCCTTCGGGGTCCATGTGACCTGGCCATTTAGCCCGTGGTGTGCAAAAAAAAAGTATGCAAAAATAAATAAAATAAATGCAATGAATATGGAGCGTGTGCAGTTACCATTCACAGCAAACTGGAGCAGTTGCGGTTAATGTTCACAGCACATTGGATCGTGTGAGCTCACAAAAATCTGGATCGTGTGTGCCCACTCATAGAAATATTGAGCGTGTGCAGTTACCGTTCACAGCAAACTGGAGCGTGTGCAGTAACTGCACACGCTCCAGTTTGCTGGGAACGGTAACTGGAGCGTGTACAGTCGCTGTACACGCTCCATATATTTTTCCTGAATTCTGTAATCATGTGACACGAAGGTTGCCAGATCACTAATTTCTAAAAAAATCGTTGCCAGATATTTTTTCTGAATTCTGTAATCAACCATAGTGTTCGGATACTTTTTTAAGCGACTGTACCTCACGGCAAACTCAGATTGATCAATGTTCGCAGTCTCGCACCGTTTGAGGAGCGGCGGCCGACGGATCTGTTTAAAGAGCGACAGGTAGCAGCTCAGGGACTGTCGGTGACAAATATAACTATTCTGGCAATAAAATTTTTCGTTATTAAAAAAAATCCCATGTCTTTTTGTGCATTTCTGTGAAAACCGCATCGTGCTACTGTCTATAGTTTTCGAATTATTGCATTTTTACTTTTTCTGTTGCTTTTGGATCACCTGGTATTTATATCGTCGTATAATGCCAAAACCACATAACATCACCCCAAAAAAGAGGAAATATTATCGAAAAAAAACATGTAAAGTTTTTTTTCTTTTCAATATTAGCAAAGAGAAATTAATCATATGCTTAAGAAAACCCCCCAAAAAACGCAGAAATAAAACCAAGATCACATTTCTTTAAGGGTTGCGTTATTTCACCTCTGAGCGGCACTTTTTTTTGCACACAGTGGGCTAAATGGCCAGGTCACAAGGACTCCTAGGGCTTGGGTTGGGTTGTTTTACCTCTGAGCGCTACTTTTTTGCACACCATGGGCTAAATGGCCAGGTCAAATGGCCAGCTATGGGCTAAAGGCTCAGAGAAGGTTGGGGGAGGGGACCTACTGGAATAGCTGTTGGGAGACAGATGGTCGCCTCCCGTCAAGTCCATATAGTGTGTTCTTTAACGTGCACACGGGGCCACGGCTTAACGTCCCACCCGACGGACGGCGGCCTTTCCAAGTCCATCGGTGCCCCTTACTGAGCGTGGGCAGGGCTGGGAATTTTGCGGAGATAAATCTTAACGCTGACCCAGCTGGGACTCGAACCTGGGAACTACAGATTACGAGCCTGGCGCGCTACCGACTGAGCCACCCCCGCCCCCTAGGGCGTGGAGAAAGTTGGGGAAGAGGAGAGCCATTTGTCAGCTGTTAGGATACAAATGGTATCCTCCCGTCAAAGCCATACAGCATGTTCTTTAACGTGTACAGGGTAAATGGCCAGGTCACAAGGACCCCGAGGGCTTGGAGAAAGTTGGGGAAGAGGAGAGCCATTTGTCAGCTGTTAGGATACAGATGGTATCCTCCCGTCAAAGCCATACAGCATGTTCTTTAACGTGTACAGGGTATGGCTCTCCCGCACATGGGAGGAACGGGGGTCGCTCAGTTCGTAGCTCAGCAGACTCGTACTCTGCAGTTCCCAGGGTCGAGTCGCATCTGGGCCAACATTCAGATTTATCTCCGAAAAACTCCCCGCCCTGCCTCGGTCAGTGAGGACACCGATGGGCTTGGCAAGGTCGCCGTCCATCGGATGGGGCGTAAAGCCGCGGACCTGTTGCAGGAGAGCCATACCCTGTGAACGTTAAAAAACACGCTGGATGGCCGTGACAGGAAGCTACCATCTGTATCACAATAGTTGTCCAGTGAGTCCCCTCCCCCAACATTCTCTGAGCCATCGGGGTCCTTGTGACCTTGGCATTTATCCCATTATGTGCAAAAGAGTGCCCTTCAGAGGTACACTCTGCACACGGACGGTACCACGCTTTACGTCTCATCCGACGGACGCCGGCCTTTTCAAGCCCATCGACGTCCCCTACTGACCGAGGGCAGGGTGCAGGTTTGGCGGAGATAAATCTCAGCGTTCGCCCAGCTGGGACTCGAACCTGGGAATTGCAGATTATGAGCCTGGCTGGCTACAGACTGAGCCAGCCCAACCCCAAATTTTCTTTAGCCGGGTGGGATCCGAACCCACGACTTCCTATAACATGTCAGGTGCTCTGACGCTGAACTACCGGTCGTTTCGTTAAAGAAAAAACTACATTAAATTTTTGATACAGCCGCTCAAAAAAATTTTACGTAACACGAAGGTTGCCAGATCACTAATTTCTAAAAAAAATCGTTGCCAGATATTTTTTACACGAAGGTTGCCAGATCACTAATTTCTAAAAAAAGTCGTTGCCAGATATGTTTCCTGAATTCTGTAACAACCATACAACAAGGAAAGTACAAAAATATTTAATTATTTATTTTTAATTTTCCAAACGTAAGTCGGGCATCAAGCCACTTGTAATCCAATGTATCAAGCCACTAATTATTAATTATAATAATTGTAACTCCATGACATGAATAAATTATAATAATAAATCTATTTTCTTGCTTTAGACAAATAAGTTCCTTAATTTTAAGTCGCTAAATTTGGAAAAATGAGTACACTATATTCTACAGTTACGATTAGACTTTGTAAACAAAATTTATTTCATAATATTATAACGAAAAACGCTTATTGAAATCTAAATAAGGGAAGTGCAGAAATAAAAGAAAATTGCTACCGACTAAATTATTTTTTCGGTTCAAAGTTACTTTCGAATTGTTTCCACATAGATACATTTATGCTTAATACACTAAGACCTTCTATTACTGATACTTAGGGGCCGGGGTGACTCAGTCGGTAGCGCGCCAAGCTCGTAATCCGTAGTTCCCAGGTTCGAGTCCCAGCTGGGTCAGCGTTGAGATTTATCTCCGCAAAATTCCCCACCCTGCCCACGATCAGTAGGGGACACCGATGGGCTTGGATAAGGCCGCCGTCCGTCGGATAGGACGTTAAGCCGTGGCCCCGTGTGCGGGAGAGCCATACCCTGTGCACGTTAAAGAACACGCTGGATGGCCTTGACGGGAGGCTACCATCTGTCTCCCAACAGCTGTTCCAGTGGGTCCCCTCCCCCAACCTTCTCTGAGCCTTCGGGGTCCATGTGACCTGGCCACCCTGTGCACGTTAAAGAACACGCTGGATGGCCTTGACGGGAGGCTACCATCTGTCTCCCAACAGCTGTTCCAGTGGGTCCCCTCCTCCAACCTTCTCTGAGCCTTCGGGGTCCATGTGACCTGGCCACCCTGTGCACGTTAAAGAACACGCTGGATGGCCTTGACGGGAGGCTACCATCTGTCTCCCAACAGCTGTTCCAGTGGGTCCCCTCCCCCAACCTTCTCTGAGCCTTCGGGATCCATGTGACCTGGCCATTTCGCCCATGGTGTGCAAAAAAGTGCCGCTCAGAGATAAAACAACCCAACCCAATTCTATACCATTTGAGTATCCATTACTATGTGCTATTTAACGATCCATCACTACGTGCTATTCCAGTATTCTTCACCTGTTTTTAACTGTAATATCTGCCCCAGACGTTATTTAACTGTCCATCATCAGCAATACATTTAACTCTACTCGCATGTCACTTACTCGTTTGCTATCTAACGCCACCTAACTAAATCGGTATTGAACAAACAATTCCCTCATTATTATCGCACAGGCGTCACCTCCCCTTTATTTTTGCATCTCATTGGCAACTTCTTCTTCTTTTGCCAACACTCAGTTCACTGTCAACAGGGGCGGGGGTGGCTCAGTCGGTAGCGCGCCAGGCTCGTAATCTGTAGTTCTCTGGTTCGAGTCTCAGCTGGGTCAGCGTTGAGATTTATCTCCGCAAAATTCCCCGCCCTGCTCACGGTCAGTAGAGGACACCGATGGGCTTGGAAAGGTCGCCGTCCGTCGGATGGGACGTTAAGCCGTGGCCCCGTGTGTGGGAGAGCCATACCCTGTGCACGTTAAAGAACACGCTGGATAGCCTTGACGGGAGGCTACCATCTGTCTCCCAACAGCTGTTCCAGTGGGTCCCCCCCCCCCCAACCTTCTCTGAGGCTTCGGGGTCCATGTGACTGGGCCATTTAGCCCGTGGTGTGCAAAAAAGTGCCACTCAGAGGTAAAACAACCCAACCCACTGTCAACAAGAGAGGTCTGGTTTCTTAATCTTGACCGTGTTTGCTCAAACCTTTTTTCTTCAAAACATCCACCATTGTTATCGGCTATAATCGACCTCGAATACAGGCCAACAACTTCAGTTAACTACAGGTTTTAGTTCAACCTATGTCTGTCGCAAGTTGGTTTTTTTTTTCTCTGCACGAAAACTCTTTGAAGGATGAACCCTTTTCTTTTAATCTTTTCCCACACAACGGGTCAATCGACCCTGACTCGCTTAACCGCGAGATAAAATAACAAAACCGAACATTGTATTTTTGTGGCAGCCGTTCTCTCTTCCCATCGATATTGCACCTCGTGTGAGGGTGGTGCAGGTCACGAGTGTTTGGCGTTACACCTGAGTTGGGTACGCACAGGTCACGCGAAGTCGTGCCTCACCCACCTGTTTTTGAAGAACGGCAGGAGGAAAAGGAGGCAAGAGAAAAACAGCAGGGATTACAAAAAGAGTCTCAGTTCGGTGTTCATGGGAGCTGCTAGAGTTGAACAGAACGGTGGACACAAAGTGAAGGAAATGGATAATTATAGAAGTGGAATTTCAAAAGAAAATGATGCTTGTATGAAAAAAACCTAGAATAGGTTAGGTAACAAAAGACACAACAGAAGTTGGGTTGGGTTGTTTTACCTCTGAGAGGCACTTTTTTGCACACCATGGGCTAAATGGTCAGTTCACATGGACCCCGAAGGCTCAGAGATGGTGGGGGAAGGGACTCACTGGAACAGCTGTTGGGAGACAGATGGTAGCCTCCCGTCAAGGCCATCCAGCGTGTTCTTTAACGTTGGGTTGTTTCACCTCTGAGCGGCACTTTTTTGCACACCATGGGCTAAATGGCCAGGTCACATGGACCCCGAAGGCTCAGAGAAGGTTGGAGGAAAGGACCAACTGGAAGAGCTGTTGGGAGACAGATGGTAGCCTCCCGTCAAGGCCATCCAGCGTGTTCTTTAACGTGCAAAGGGTATGGCTCTCCCGCACACGGGGCCACGGCTTAACGTCCCATCCGACGGACGGCGGCCTTTCCAAGCCCATCGGTGTCCCCTACTGACCGTGGGCAGGGCGAGGAATTTTGCGGAGATAAATCTCAACGCTGACCCAGCTGGGACTCGAACCTGGGAACTACAGATTACGAGCCTGGCGCGCTACCGACTGAGCCACCCCCGCCCCACACACCCACACACAACAGAAGTACTCGAAAAAAGAAAAATTGTAGAGAGAGTTCGGTTGTTTAATCTCTGAGCGGCGCTTTTTTTTTCACACAATGAGCTAAATGGCCAAGTCACATTGACCCCAAGAAGAAAGGGGTTGGCTCACTCAGTAGCAGGGCAGGCTCGTAATCTGAAGTTCCCAGGTTTGAGTCCCAGTTGGGACAACGTAGAGATTTATCTCTGCAAAACTACCGTCTGTCCACGATCAGTAAGTGACACCGATGAGCTTGGAAAGACGCCGTCATCCCGATGGGATGTTAAGCCGTGGCCCCTTGTGCACGTTAAAGACATGATGGATAGCCGTGATGAGAGGCTACCATCTGTTTCTCAACAGCTTTCCAGCGGGTAACCTCCCCACAACCTTCTCTGAGCCTTCGGGATCCTTGTGACCTGTCCATTTAGTCCATTGTGTAAAGAAAAGGGCTGCTCTGAGGTAAACAACCCAAGAAGGAAATTGGTTGGGTTGTTTTACCTCTGAGCGGCACTTTTTTGCACACCATGGGCTAAATGGCCAGGTCACATGGACCCCGAAGGCTCAGAGAAGGTTGGAGGAGGGGACCCGCTAGAACAGCTGTTGGGAGACAGATGGTATCCTCCCGTCAAGGCCATCCAGCGTGTTCTTTAACGTGCACAGGGTATGGCTCTCCCGCACACCGGGCCACGGCTTAACGTCCCATCCGACGGACGGCGGCCTTTCCAAGCCCATCGGTGTCCCCTACTGACCGTGGGCAGGGCGGGGAATTGTGCGGAGATAAATCTCAACGCTGACCCAGCTGGGACTTGAACCTGGGAACTATAGATTACGAGCCTGGCGCGCTACCGACTGAGCCACCCCCGCCCCAGAAGAAAATAGGGTAAGGGGGCTCACTGGACACTGTCCTTTATTGAAAGCCTCCCGTAATGGTCACCCAGCGTGTTCTTTAACATGCATAAGGTGTGGTTATCCTGATACTGGGCCACGGCTTAACGTCCAATCCGACGGACGGGGGGGGGGGGGCACTTCCAAACCTATCAGCGTCCCCTAGTGACCGAGGTGAGGGCGGGGAGTTTTGCGGAGATAAATCTCAACTCTGACACAGGTGGGACTCGAACCTGGGAACTGCAGATAAGAAGCCTGGTACGCTACCAACTGAGCCAACAACCTTTCATTTGTGGAGAAAATCGGAGGTATATTCAAGCTACTGCTCCCAAATTATTTTCTAGGTTTTTTTTATATCTAGCCCGATTTTTGGTTTGTGTCGGGGGTTGGCTCAGTAGAAAAGGGGGCACTCTAGTAATTTTGTGAATCCCCAATGTGCTTGCACTGAGATTTTCTCCGCTAACCTATACTTGACCCTTGGTCAGAAAGGGGACACCGTCCATCGGATTGAAGACTAAGCTATGGCCTCGTAAGAGCCGTACTTGAGCCATCTAGATTCGAGTCCCAGCTGGGTCAGCGTTGAGATTTATCTCCGCAAAATTCCCCGCCCTGCCCTGGGTCAGCAGGGGACACCGAAGGGCTTGAAAAGGCCGCCGTCCGTCGGATGGGACGTTAAGCCGTGGCCCCGTGTGCGGGAGAGCCCTACCCTGTGCACGTTAAAGAACATTCTGGATGGCCTTGACGGGAGGCTACCATCTGTCTCCCAACAGCTGTTCCAGTGGGTCCCCTCCCTCAACCTTCTCTGAGCCTTCGGGGTCCATGTGACCTGACCATTTAGCCCATGGTGTGCAAAAAAGTGCCGCTCAGAGGTAAAACAACCCAACGTTAAAGAACTTGCTGAATGGCCTTGACGGGAGGCTACCATCTGTCTCTCAACAGCTGTTCCAGCGTGTCCCCTCCCCAACCTTCTCTGAGACTTCGGGGTCCATGTGACTTGGCCATTTAGCCCATGGTGTGCAAAAAAGTGCCGCTCAGAGGTAAAACAACCCAACGTTAAAGAACACGCTGGATGGCCTTGACGGGAGGCTACCATCTGTCTCACAACAGCTGTTCCAGTGGGTCCCCTCCCCAACCTTCTCTGAGACTTCGGGGTCCATGTGACTTGGCCATTTAGCCCATGGTGTGCAAAAAAGTGCCGCTCAGAGGTAAAACAACCCAACGTTAAAGAACACGCTGGATGGCCTTGACGGGAGGCTACCATCTGTCTCACAACAGCTGTTCCAGTGGGTCCCCTCCCCAACCTTCTCTGAGACTTCGGGGTCCATGTGACTTGGCCATTTAGCCCATGGTGTGCAAAAAAGTGCCGCTCAGAGGTAAAACAACCCAACGTTAAAGAACACGCTGGATGGCCTTGACGGGAGGCTACCATCTGTCTCACAACAGCTGTTCCAGTGGGTCCCCTCCCCAACCTTCTCTGAGACTTCGGGGTCCATGTGACTTGGCCATTTAGCCCATGGTGTGCAAAAAAGTGCCGCTCAGAGGTAAAACAACCCAACGTTAAAGAACACGCTGGATGGCCTTGACGGGAGGCTACCATCTGTCTCACAACAGCTGTTCCAGTGGGTCCCCTCCCCAACCTTCTCTGAGACTTCGGGGTCCATGTGACCTGTCCATTTAGCCCATGGTGTGCAAAAAAGTGCCGCTCAGAGGTAAAACAACCCAACCCAAGCCATCTAGATACGATGTGCCTGGATAACCATTGGACAAAAGGAGGAAACAAAGGAGGGAAATTAAACATGCAAAAAGATTTGTCTAGAGTTTAATTATGAGTTATTTATTTTTAAACAGCGTCAAGTTTAAAAATTTATAGATTATGACTTTATCAAAATATTCATGAATATTTTTCAGTTAATTCGCTTTCCACGCTCGGTATAATAAAAGGGCTTTTTGCAACACTTCCTAGAAGGCCGTACAACTAAGTTATGACGTTATCGTAGGTATTTCTAAAATATAGACAATTCTTATATATTTATATTATTACTAGAAAATTTTAATACTAATATTTTTGCTAATATTTGTTTATAAATATACATTATTTGGAAAAAACATCCGTATATATTAGCGTTGTGATAATGATAATAATTTTACTTTTAAAAACGGTATATTTGTAAAAACCATTAAGAATAATATAAAAATTCATGATAATATTAATAGAAATAAATATGCAAGAAATGTCTAAATTTTTGGACAAATATGTTGACGTCATGATTTAGTTGTACGGCCTTCTATTTATAGGAGGGGTTATCTCTGGCCATACTTTGTACACGTTAAAGAACACAGGAGATGACCTTGACGAAATACTTCGATAGGTCATCTAACAGATGTCCAGTGTATCCGCTCCCAATAATCTTCTCTGAGATCTTGGGGTGTTTGTGACCTGGCCATTTTTGTGCACAAATTTGCCACTAACAGCTTAAAAGAACCCACCTCTTTTTCTTTGTTGCATACCTGAACATTTTGTTCCAGTTCAAAGTTACAAATTAGTTCAGCGCCAGTTGAAGTTCAACGGGAAATTATTATGGCTTGAGTGTTACCATAGCAACCGAGTCATCATTTGTCGAAAGTGAAAGAGAAAATAAAAGCCTGACGGTTTTTACGATCGAATCAATATTTTCCTTTGCTCCAGAAGAACCAACGGTAAGTCGTAAGCAGGAAAATAAAAATCCATATCCTCGAGACTTTCAAGGAAAAACATCTTTCTAGTGATTCATTGGCGAGTGACATGCAGGACGTTTGCACGAAGATATGTATCAGTTGGGTTGTTTTACCTCTGAGCGGCACTTTTTTGCACACCATGGGCTAAATGGCCAGGTCACATGGACCCCAAAGGCTCAGAGAAGGTTGGGGGAGAGGACCCACTGAAACAGCTGTTGGGAGACAGATGGTAGCCTCCCGTCAAGGCCATCCAGCGTGTTCTTTAACGTTGGGTTGTTTTACCTCTGAGCGGCACTTTTTTGCACACCATGGGCTAAATGGCCAGGCCACAAGGACCCCGAAGGCTCAGAGAAGGTTGTGGAGGGGACCCACTGGAAGAGCTGTTGGGAGACAGATGGTAGCCTCCCGTCAAGGCCATCCAGCGTGTTCTTTAACGTGCAGAGGGTATGGCTCTCTCCCGCACACGGGGCCCCGGCTTAACGTCCCATCCAACGGACGGCGGCCTTTCCAAGCCCATCGGTGTCCCCTACTCACCGTGGGCAGGGCGGGGAATTTTGCGGAGATAAATCTCAACGCTGACCCTGCTGGGACTCGAACCTGGGAAGTACAGATTACGAGCCTGGCGCGCTACCGACTGAGCCACCCCCGCCCCGAAAGTAATGGATACTCAAATGGTATAGAGTAATGGATACTCAAATGACATAGAGTAATGGATTCTCAAATAGCATATACGCTGTGTATATTTAAAAAGCAGTTAGTTGGGTTGGATTGTTTTACCCTTGAGCGGCACATTTTTGCCCACAATGGGCTAAATGGCCAGGTCACAAAGACCCCGAAAACTCAGAGAAGGTTTGGGGAAGGGCACCCACTGGACAGCTGTTGGGAGACAGATGGTAGCCTCCCGTAAAGGCCATCAAGCGTGTTCTTTAACGTGCGCAGGATATGGCTGTCCGGCACACGGGGCCACGGCTTAACATCCCATCCGACTGGGGACGTTTCCAATCCCATCGGTGTAGTATAAAGTAATGGATACTTAAATAGCATTCACGTGATGGAAATTTAAATAGCATATGGCGAAGAATATTAAAATACCTAGTTCCCAAAAATTAAGGAAATTTTCAAGGGTTGGGTTGTTTTACCTCTGAGCGGCACTTTTTTGCACACCATGGGCTAAATGGCCAGGCCACAAGGACCCCGAAGGCTCAGAGAAGGTTGGGGGAGGGGACCCACTGGAACAGCTGTTGGGAGACAGATGGTAGCCTCCCGTCAAGGCCATCCAGCGTGTTCTTTAACGTGCACAGGGTATGGCTCTCCCACACACGGGGCCACGGCTTAACGTCCCATCCGACGGACGGCGACCTTTTCAAGCCCATCGGTGTCCCCTACTGACCGTGGGCAGGGCGGGGAAATTTTGCGGAGATAAATCTCAACGCTGACCCAGCTGGGACTCGAACCTGGGAACTACAGATTACGAGCCTGGCGCGCTACCGACTGAGCCACCCCCGCCCCAATTTTTCAAGGGAAAACTAACGCCAAAGCTCTATAATTTCTAAAATATTTTTTTTTAACTTGATAGCAGATAAAGATCTCAAACAAATAAATCAATATCGATTTTCAACAATATTCGTTCAGTATTTAATGAGTTATGGAAGTTTGAATATATAGCGATAGCAATGCCAGTCACAAAAATTGACTTCAGAAGTCAATTTGAGCTTAGTAATAAATATTGTATCTAAATGTTTAATAAAATAAGTTTATATTTTAGAACTTTGTGTAAAGAATTATTTCACTATTCTTCAGTTTTGTATAAGTTTCTTAAGATTTCTAAGCATTGCTGTTGTTAAATATTCAAACTTCCATAACTCAATAAATACTGAACAAATATTGTTGAAAATCAAGAAATTGATTTAATCGATTTTTTTTTTAGAATATAATTTTTATTCATAACAGTAAAGAATACAAATACATTTACACTTTGACCCGCAAAGCTAAATAGCTTATCTGCAGGAAAATGAATAAATTATATTATTATATAGAATATATATAGAATATAATTATATATTTATGTGCAATCACATTTTTCAAAAGAAAAAAACTTATTTTAGAAGTATAGGGCTTTGAAGTTAGCATTCCATTGAAATAACATAGGGTTTTCCTTAATTTATGGGAGCGGGGGTGGCTCAGTCAGTAGCGCGCCAGGCTCGTAATCTGTAGTTCCCAGGTTCGAGTCCCAGCTGGGTCAGCGTTGAGATTTATCTCCGCAAAATTGCCCTGCTCACGGTCAGTAGGGGACACTGATGGGCTAAGAAAGGCCGCCGTCCGTCGGATGGGACGTTAAGCCGTGGCCCCCGTGTGAGGGAGAGAGCCATATCCTGTGCACGTTAAAGAACACCCTGGATGGCCTTGACGGGAGGCTACCATCTGTCTCCCAACAGCTGTTCCAGTGGGTCCCCTCCCCCAACCTTCTCTGAGCCTTCGGGGTCCACGTGACCTGGCCATTTAGCCCATGGTGTGCAAAAAAGTGCCACTCAGAGGTAAAACAACCCAAAATTTATCAGTTCATCACAATCGTGAGCACTGAAATTATCGAAAATTACCTACCCTTTTCCGAAATCCAAAAGTATTCGTGCAATACCATTCAACTTTGCACGGTAAACAATTCGAGAGACGACAAAACATGGCGTCCAATTTTGAGATGGCCAACCTCTACCTATATAGGGTCTCTAATTTAACTGATATTCCTTTTTACAAAATTATTGGTGGCAACAGTTATTTTGAAAAATTTCATGCTTTAATGTTAAGTCTATGGGGATTTTGAGAAATTGAAACCCGCCCACCCCAATTTTGGTTGACCCCAGAGGGTTAAGATATAGGTCTATATTCTTTCTCTGGATAAAGGGAACATTCATGCAAAGTTTGATGTCTCTAACTCTTCTGAATAATACGGACAGACGTACAAATAAACTTTCTTCTTTATATATTAAATTTACTGAGATAGCTTTTAATTTAATTTTTTTTTTATTTAGCTACATATCGTTCCATAATTTTTTTCAATAACCGGCAAAATAGAAATAGGTCTATAAACAACCCAACACATTGCTTGAAAAAAAAAAGTGCCGCTCAGAGGTAAAACAAATAGATTTATTCTCCGAACCTGTAGTAACATTATATTTTCGTTTATGTGTTTTTACCTTACACTTAGAATTACAACGAAATATATACAATTTTGCATATCCTATATGCAGAATATTAAAACATCATATATATATTTAAAAAAAGATGTATTCTTCTTTATATCGTTTCTTTAATAAAAAAAACATATTTTCATTCGTACATATATAAATATCTAATAATATATTTTATTAATAGCTTATAGCTTTTACTTACATTTTATGGTAGAAATATGAGAAAAAATATTGAATCTTCCCACGAGAGTAAGAACTCGCTTATGGGAGAAAATTAATAGTTATATTTTAATGAAAAGACAACAAGCTTCGGTTTTTGCATAATTTTCTAGCTTCAGCATAATAATCATAAAGTAAATATTCACCAATTTACAAGTTAAAAAACTACCGTTAAGAACTGTCAAAATAAAGCTATTAGATGTTGCTTCGGATTACTTCCTGGATCCCCAACCCTTCCCTCCCTTGCTGAAGCTGCCACACCTCCACTCAGCGTTAGAAGAAATTCCATTGTTTTTAAAAGTATAGCAAGAATGAAAACCAAGACCAATAAAAATCTAATCTTAGATAAAATTTTGAACTGCAAAAGATCGAACATTTTTAGAAGTATCAAAAGTAATATTTTCCTTTTAAATTTGATATTCATAAATATTGCAGGAGACAGCATACCCGATTTTCCCATTTGGAATATCTCTAGGCCAGATATTTTTCCTTACATCCCTGACGTGATTTCAAAACATCACTACCCTTCTGAAGAACTATGGGCTCTTACCATGCAGTATATTGGTGGGAAATTTGCTGGTTTTTGCCACATCTTTACTGATGGTTCTAGAAGTGATGAAACTGGAATAGTATCCTGTGCTTTCTGCATTCCTGGTCTCGTATTAAAGAAGGATTTTCGTTGTCTAATCCAACATCTATTATGAATGGCGAACTTTGGGCTATCCTCAAGGCACTTGAATGAGCATTCATTTTTCATTCAGAAAAAATTCTGATTCTTTCAGACAGCAGGTCTTTACTCCAAGCTCTTCTAGATGATCCACTTTCTACCTCTAACTCTTCATTAATTTCAGAAATATTTTGGCAATGCAATAAACATGTTGAAGAAAATAAAAATCAAATTGTGATCTAGTGGATTCCTAGCCATATAGGAATCCATGGGAACGAAGAGGCTGACAAAACTGCTAGAGAGAGCTTTCAGAAAACCGCAAACATATTTAACATCATTACATACAAAGATTTCTGCATTAGAGAAAATAAAATAACTCACTCTGAATGGATTAAACTTTTTCAAAATAGTCGGAAAAATGTTGGCCTATTCTATCGCAGTATCTTTAATAGCCCCCCACCCCAACTTCAAACATCTCATCTGAGCAGAAGACAAGAAACAGCTCTTTTCAGGATTAACCTTGATCACTGTGCTTTAAATGAAAAGCTCTTCAAAATTAACAAAAAACCTTCTCCACTTTGTGCCATCTGTAAAACTCCAGAAAATGTTTCTCATGTCTTTTTACATTGTCCTCTCTATCAATTTCAACGACAAATTCTGCAGGAAAAGATGAAGAAGATTATTGATGAAGAATTGTCAATGAAATCTCTTCTCTGCAGAAGCTACAGTAAAAGCAATAGATTTAAAATTCAGACCCTGATTCTCAGTTTCTTGGAGGAAAGTTCTTTAATAAACAGAATCTGAATTCGTCCTTTGCTGCGATGTCGCATTTCGAAAAAAAAAGAAGAGGAATTTAATAATATACAAATATGAAATATTGACTGTTCAAGAAAAATGTGTTTTTGCTTACAAACTTTCTCTAGTGGCCAGTATCTCAAGTGATAACCTCATGGTTATTTTTGTGGTGGAACTGAAGAAAGAACTGTGACTGTTATTTTTTATACCTTGTTTGAAGTGTTAATTTTGTTTTTGAAATCTCTTTTGTCTCAAAAAAGAAAAGAAATTAAGATCCAAGAGTATTGGATTACAGAAAGTCTACTCTGCATAAGTAGGAACTTTTAAAAAATTCAGAAAAACTATTATTTTTATTTTCTACATTGTGATTTACACATCCGATTCTTTGTTTGGGATAGCAGGAAGCCCATTGTTGAAGGGTTCCTAACCTTATCACATTTTATCGCATCACATCATCACTGATATTTGTAAGTCCATAAATAGTTAAGATCCATTATTGAGCACTTTAATAACAACTTTGCGTCTAACGAATTTATATTACATTTTATTCCCTTTTTTTTCTAATCAGAGTCTCAACATTTTCTATTCTCCAAACCCACTGCGCGTAAAATAAGTGCCAATCCAACCCACGGAAATTAAAAAAAGTGCCGCTCAGAGGTAAAAACAACCCAACCCAGTGCGCGAAAACAATGTGCCGATCAGAAATAATATAACCCAATACTGCGCGAAAAAAAGTGCCTCTCAGAGGCAAAAACAACCCGACTCATTCCATACAAAGAAGTACCGCTCAGAGATAAAACCACCCAACCCACTGTGCGTAAAATAAATGCCGCTCAGAGGTAAAACAACTCGACTCATTCCGGGCAAAAAAAAAAAGTTCCGCTTAGTGGTAAAGCAACCAGACTCATTTCGTACAAAAAAGTGCCGCTCAGAGGTAAAACAACTCGACTCATTCCGTGCAAAAAAAAAGTTCTGCTCAGAGATAAAACAACCCAACCCACTGTGCGTAAAATAAATGCCGCTCAGAGGTAAAACAACCCCACTCATTCTGGGCAAAAAAAAAAGTTCCGCTTAGTGGTAAAGCAACCCGACTCATTTCGGACAAAAAAAAATGCCGCTCAGAGGTAAAACAACTCGACTCATTCCGTGCAAAAAAAAGTTCCGCTCAGAGGTAAAAAAAACCCAACCCACTGAGGGTAAAATAAATTCCGCTCAGAGGTAAAAAAAAACCAACCCACTGAGGGTAAAATAAATTCCGCTCAGAGGTAAAACAACCTGACTCACTGCACGAAAAAAGTGCCGCTCAGAGGTAAACAACCCGACTCATTCCATGTAAAAAAAAGTGCTGCTCAGAGGCAAAACAGCTCGACCACTTCGCCTGAAAAAAATGCCGCTCAGGAATAAAACAACCCGACTCATTCTGTACAAAATAGTGCCGCTCAGAAGTGAAACAACCCAACCCACTGCGCATAAAATAAGTGCCGCTCAGAGGTAAAACAACCTCACTCATTCAGGGAAAAAAGTTCCGTTTAGACCCAACTCATTTCGTACAAAAAAAAAGTGCCGCTCAGAGATAAAACAACCAACTCATTCCGTGCAAAATAATGCCGCTCAGAGGAAAAACAACCCGACTCACTGCACGAAAATTAAGTACCGCTCAGAAGTAAAACAGTTAAAGATCTGCGATGTGAATAAAAAAGGAACATGGACATCATCACTTCTCTCTTTGCACCGAAGAAATCCTTTGGACGAAGACCGAATGTTTGTCGTCTCGAGCGAGGCACACTCTCGGCGCATGCGAATCCAGTGTATAGAAGGTGTGACCCACTTACTCGATAAGGGAATCGAGCAAATACCGACTGATGCGGCGGAGAAGTCGGCTTGCGCACACACAACTCCGATGGAACTAGTCTTTCCAGTTGCACGTGCTTGTCATTCGCCAAATGCGGATGTGTCTGTTGTGTTCGCGAGTTGTGTGTGTGTGTGAAAGTCGACTGGTTCAGGAGGTCACGGCACGGGACCGTAGACAACTCCAACTGAACACTACGCACATATTAAACAGGTGCGGCCATGGAATGGGAAACTGGGAGTGTTGGAAAGGAAATCAGGACTTCCCAGCAGATTATCGTTGCAGTGCTATGTGCGTATTAGAGTACATTCTCGTTTTAGTGCTATATAGCTAAAATATAAATAAGTAATATATTGTCGTTGGAGTTCTATGTAGGTGTAAAGGAGCACATTCTCCTTTGTGCTACATATATTTGTGTTAAAGAGCATATTCTCGTTGGAAAGATATATCGGCGTTAAAGAACAGATTCTAATTGGAAAGATATATCGGCGTAAAAGAACAGATTCTAATTGGAAAGATATATTGGCGTTAAAGAACAGATTCTAATTGGAAAGATATATTGGCATTAAAGAACAGATTTTAGTTGGATAGCTATATTGGGTTGGGTTGTTTTACCTCTGAGCGGCACTTTTTTGCACACCATGGGCTAAATGGCCAGGTCACATGGACCCCGAAGGCTCAGAGAAGGTTGGGGGAGGGGACCCACCTGAACAGCTGTTGGGAGACAGAAGGTAACCTCCCGTCAAGGCCATCCAGCGTGTTCTTTAACGTGCATAGGGTATGGCTCTCCCGCACACGGAGCCACGGCTTAACGTCCCATCCGACGGACGGCGGCCTTTCAAAGCCCATCGGCGTCCCCTACTGATTGTGGGCAGGGCGGGGAATTTTGCGAAGATAAATCTCAACGCTGACCCAGCTGGGACTCGAACCTGGGAACTACAGATTACGAGCCTGGCGCGCTACCGACTGAGCCACCCCCGCCCCAGATATATTGGCGTTAAAGAACAGATTATAGTTGGAATACTACCATATATAAATGTTAGGGAGCAGATTCTCATTGAAAGGAGCAAGGGAGCATTGAAGGGAGCAGATTCTCATTGAAATGCTATATTGGTGTTACAGAATAGATTCTCATTGGAGTGCTACATAGGTGTTAAATGGCAGACACTATAAACATTTAGGATAGCCACTATTGGTGTTTGGGATTTTTTTTTAAACGTCCCAACAGAGGCTACAGATTTCTAAAATTATTGATGATACTAATATTTAAAAGTGCCCTGCAATCATTTACTAGTTTTTTGAAGTCACTGCTAGTGCTATAGATTTCTTTAAAATATTACAACTTTTATCAGAGATTTTTAAACCTACTGTTGGTACTGGGGCGGGGGTGGCTCAGTCGGTAGCGCGCCAGGCTCGTAATCTGTAGTTCCCAGGTTCGAGTCCCAGCTGGGTCAGCGCTGAGATTTATCTCCGCAAAATTCCCCGCCCTGCCCACGGTCAGTAGGGGACACCGATGGGCTTGGAAAGGCCACCGTCCATCGGATGGGACGTTAAGCCGTGGTCCCGTGTGCGGGAGAGACATACCCTGTGCACGTTAAAGAACACGCTTAGATGGCCTTGACGGGAGGCTACCATCTGTCTCCCAACAGCTGTTCCAGTGGGTCCCCTCCCCCAACCTTCTCTGAACCTTCGGGGTCCATGTGACCTGGCCATTTAGCCCATGGTGTGCAAAAAAGTGCTGCTCAGAGGTAAAACAACCCAACCCAACTGTTGGTACTACAAAAGTGACCGCTGGTGGGCTAGATTTCTTCTCACATTTCTGCTGCTACTACAATTTTTCTAAAACCATTGCTGTCACTACAGTTTTAATTTTTTCTGCGGATACTCCAAGTTTTTAACTCACTGAATGTATTAGAGTTTTTTTGTACGTTAGTGATGCTGTTAGAGGGAATACAATAATAGTTTGTGGTCTTTTTTCCCATAAGCAGTTGCTGATTCTATTTTATTTTAATCTCAACTGCTATTACTCTTTTAAAATAACTACAGACAGTCTAATTTTTGAACTTCCTACTGGTAGTATAATATTTTAAATGATAATAGATAATACTAGTTTCTTATAATCCCTGCAGTATGTAGTACAGAGCTTTTATATGTTGTAATTGTTAAAGGAGTTAAAAAACCACCAATGGCACCACAGCATTGTTAAACTTCACCCTGTTTTGCTACAGACATTTCAAATTTTACTGTTATCAAGATTTTTTAAAGTTGGGTTGTTTTACCTCTGAGCGGCACTTTTTTGCACACCATGGGCTAAATTTCCAGGTCACATGGATCCCGAAGGCTCAGAGAAGCACAATTAATTTTTTAATTAATTGTGGCTAGAAATTTTGTTCAAAACAGAACACTTGTGGTCAGTGAAAGAACTCGTAGCCTACAAGAAGAGCTCTTTTGACTAACCAGGAGTGTTTTAAAAAATCTAGGGGCGGGGGTGGCTCAGTCGGTAGCGCGCCAGACTCGTAATCTGTAGTTCCCAGGTTCGAGTCCCAGCTGGGTCAGCGTTGAGATTTATCTCCGCAAAATTCCCCGCCCTGCCCACGGTCAGTAGGGGACACCGATGGGCTTGGAAAGGCCGCCGTCCGTCGGATGGGACGTTAAGTCGTGGCTCCGTGTGCGGGAGAGCCATACCCTATGCACTTTAAAGAACACGCTGGATGGCCTTGACGGGAGGCTACCATCTGTCTCCCAACAGCTGTTCCAGTGGGTCCCCTCCCCCAACCTTCTCTGAGCCTTCGGGGTCCATGTGACCTGGCCATTTAGCCCATGGTGTGCAAAAAAGTGCCGCTCAGAGGTAAAACAACCCAACGTTAAAGAACACGCTGGATGGCCTTGACGGGAGGCTACCATCTGTCTCCCAACAGCCGTTCCAGTGGGTTCCCTCCCCCAACCTTCTCTGAGCCTTCGGGGTCCATGTGACCTGGCCATTTAGCCCATGGTGTGCAAAAAAGTGCCGCTCAGAGGTAAAACAACCCAACGTTAAAGAACACGCTGGATGGCCTTGACGGGAGGCTACCATCTGTCTCCCAACAGCTGTTCCAGTGGGTCCCCTCCCCCAACCTTCTCTGAGCCTTCGGGGTCCATGTGACCTGGCCATTTAGCCCATGGTGTGCAAAAAAGTGCCGCTCAGAGGTAAAACAACCCAACGTTAAAGAACACGCTGGATGGCCTTGACGGGAGGCTACCATCTGTCTCCCAACAGCTGTTCCAGTGGGTCCCCTCCCCCAACCTTCTCTGAGCCTTCGGGGTCCATGTGACCTGGCCATTTAGCCCATGGTGTGCAAAAAAGTGCCGCTCAGAGGTAAAACAACCCAACCCAACCAACCTCAGCAGAAAGACAACCATACCTTACACGGGATTGGATCGCATAAGAGAGAGAAAAAACAAATGTTGGGGGTCGGGAGTGGGGGGAACTCGTGAGAGGATCAAGACTCTGAAATGGGAAGATATGATAAACTTACTCCAAAAGGAAAAGAGAAAAAAAAATTAATAGAACTTCTAGCTCGTGAGGACATTACTACAATTTGAAATGGCTGGAACGTAATCTTCTGCTAGACACAACAACAGTCCTGCTGTCATGCCGACCGTCGTGCACCGCCCTTACCATGCAGCAGCAATAAAGATTTGATGTCCATCTCACTCGCAGGGATAGAAAGCAGAAACGTGCTGAGAACACAAAGAGCATCCTTGAGAGGAAACATCCCGAAAAAATGTCTGGAAGGGAAGAAAAAAAAATTAAAAACAATTCAGCTAAGCTCCCCACGCACTAAGGGAATGAATGCGGATGTAGCTGCATCGACGACCAAGGATGTTATTTTGTTCGAGGAGGGAAAAAGATGTTGGAGAAGATGGGGAGCATTTTGAAGATGAAAAGCATAGAGAGTTTCATCTGAAGCAGTAAGAGGAGACGACATCGGGCTCAAATCAGAGCATCCAAATCGAAAGCGTTAAAAGGGCATCGAGAGGGATTTGCTTGCTAATCACACTTCGAATGGGTCGACGAGAGAGGATAATGGAGAGCGCGCGTGTGTCTGGTTCTCATCTTAAATAAGAAATAGAGAGAGAGTTGGCGTGTCCGATGCTCATCATAAGTAAGAAATGGAGAGCGTTGGTATGTATGATTCTCATCTAAGTAAGAATGGAGAGCGCTGCTGTGTCTGATGCTCATCTTAAGTAAGAAATGGGGAGAGTGTGTGCATGTGTTTGGCACTGATTTTGAGCGAGAAATGGAGAGTGTGTGTGTGTCTGGCGTTCACCTTTAAGTGAGAAATGGAGATCGTTGGTGTATGGCGCTCATCTTAAGTGAGAAACATGAGATGAACGAATCTTATGCGCAACTCTAAGCGATGGACGGAATATGGACTTCTTCTTTTTCAACTTTTTTTTTTAATACGGAAAAGGAGGAAGAGAGAATAAATTAATGGAAGCGTGTTGAATGTCGTCCCTAAAGACAATCCGGTAAGATGTTGAAGCGGGGGGGGGGGGGGAGAAGAGAAACCATAGAGAGGAGGATTTTTTTTTATTTCCTTTTTTACTTTGCTCTTTCAGACAGCTTAATCTGCTTAATGAGAAATGGCAAAATAATCAATGGAACCGAAAGGCTCCAGTTACTAATGGAGTCATCACCATCATCAGTCATCGGAAGAGGAAGAGAAGCAATGAGGAGGGAGAAGATGAGATTGCGTGTCGTCGTCAACTCCGGGTTTTTTTTTTTTTTCTTTTAATTAATCCTCGAGATCATTTAGAAGAAGATTGATGAGAGAGATAATTTTTTTACCCCTTCTGGAGAATGCGATGATCAGGGAGGAATAAGAGGAGGAGAATATCTCTTTTATCTGTGATTTCGTGCGTGATGATCGGAATTTGTTTGGTGATCCTCGCCAAACACACATTACTGCTTTTTTAGTAAATAAAGTTTTCAGTTTGTTTTGTAACTGCTTGTGGGTGCCTACAAGAGATGAAAAGAGATGAGATGGGTTATTTTAGCTCTGAGCGGCACTTTTTTGCACACAATGCGCTAAATGTCCAGGTGACTTGACCAATTCAGTCTATAAAAGTGAGTACTGGCCCCCGATTCAAAACAGACTTCATTCCACTGAGATGCCGCTAGACAGATTGTATTTCGAGAATCTTTTATCCAAAGAATATTAATATACTGTAAAAATCTCAAAATTCGGGTTACCTGAGGAGAATTCGGACTTCTTAAAATAGTGTAAATTTTTGTGAATCTGTTGGTCTGTTATTTTCCCGCGTATTAGAGAATTCTGGTTGAAGCGCCAATGGCACTTTGTCCAACTAAACTTTTCATCTGCTATGATTCACGATTTTGAAACATATAACTCAGTCGATCTCTGACAATACTAAATATCTAGACCAGTAGTTCTTAACCTTTTGTGCTTCACGTACCCCCTGGAAATGTGTTTGTAACTGGCGTACCCCTTGTACAGATAGATAAATCTATAGTTATAGAATAACAATGGGAATAAAATAAAACATATATATCAGTGGTTCTCAACCTTTAATGCTTCTCGTACCCCCTGGAAATGTGTATGTAACTGGCGTACCCCTTGTATAGATAGATAAAACTATAGTTATAGAATAACAATGGGAATAAAATAAAACATATATATCAGTGGTTCTCAACCTTTAATGCTTCTCGTACCCCCTGGAAATGTGTATGTAACTGGCGTACCCCTTGTATAGATAGATAAAACTATAGTTATAGTATAACAATGGGAATAAAATAAAACATATCAGTGGTTCTCAACCTTTTATGCTTCACATACCCCCTGGAAATGTGTATGTAATTGGCGTACCCCTTGTATAGATAGATAAAACTATAGTTATAGTATAACAATGGGAATAAAATAAAACATATATATATCAGTGGTTCTGAACCTTTTGTGCTTCAGTACCCCCTGGAAATGTGTATGTAACTGGCGTACCCCTTGTATAGATAGGTAAATAAAACTATAATTATAGTATAATAATGCCAATTTAGCGACTTTGTTACTAGATCTAACGACTTTTGAGCTCTCACGGCTTACAGTCACTGAAAAAAATATCCGAATACTATGGTTGATTACAGAATTCAGAAAAAATATCTGGCAACGTTTTTTTTTAGAAATTAGTGATCTGGCAACCTTCGTGTCACGTGATTACAGAATTCAGAAACAATATCTGGAGCGTGTACAGCAACTGCACACGCTCCAGATCCCACTAATTTCTAAAAAAATCGTTGTCAGATATTTTTTCTGAATTCCGTAATCAACCACAGTGTTCGGATATTTATTTGAGCGACTGTACGAAAGAGCTTTCAAAGCAGAGCGCCTTGTTAAGGAAAACAAGCATGAAACACCACTTAAGATGAAAAGTGACGAAGGAGCGCTTTCATAACACGATAACAAATTGAGAATAGGAAACATCGTCAGTAAGGATGAAGGAGAAAGAGAGAGACAGCAACTGAAAACTGATGATTGGGAGAGGCTGTCCATTGCGTTTTCAATTCGTCCTTCCGTGACGTCACGAGAACCTGGATAACGATAATCGATACGCGAGATTAAGGCGCGAAGCACCTCAAATAGATAATCGATATGGGCGAAGTGTGGAGGGCAGAAAACCGAACATCGAGGATGTGTGTATGTAGAAACGAGTGTTACAAGCACATCAGAAAGCAGCTATTAAGGCTGGAAAAGCACACACAACTTTTTTTTTTTTCCTTTACGGATTTGCAAAGTAAGGAGAGGCTTTATAGAGAGATTTTTCACTATACGTTTCTATCTATGTGTTTTTTTTTTTTCTTTTCTTTGTTGTTATTTTTTAATGAAAATGTAATAAGCTAAAATGAATTCGTAATTGGGATAATTGAAGCGAAGAGTTTTTTTTTTTTTGGAGGCGGGTGTTGGCGAGCAGATATTTTTTTAAGATAAAAATTATCGAGATTGACTTTTTTTTGTTTAACTCTTGTTAAAAGAGAAATTGGAGATCTGACAGAAAAAAAAAATGGAATTTTGCAAAAAAAAGAATGCAGTGATTTTGAAGAAAGGAACGAAGAGATTTCGGAAATTCTTCTGTGATATTTGTTTCTATTCTTATTCTGTACAGCTTGTAATGTTTCCAGTGTTTTTTATTTCATATTTTCCTTAAATGTATTAATTGGATAACGATATCATAATTTGAATAATTGGATTTAGAATGCGCATTTGTTTTTAAAACAAAATTCTTTTTTTGGTGATGTGGTGAAAAAAAATTAATAGAAGGTCCGAGATAATTGGATCAAATATAATTTGATTATTACGAAAAACAAGGTGATATAATGTTTTATTTCTCAAAATAAAGCAAGAGATTGCTTATAATTCAATCTAGGTTCTTCTACAAATCGTTCTCATGAAATTTCTCTATGTGAAGACTAATTATTAGGACTTAACAGCTAAGCCCCTCTTTCTTTCGGTCCGGGCTTAGGTACAGATTAAGTAATATAATTGTTTTGGTACAGAAGAGATGGAATAGTTTCATAGAAACCCATTCTAGCACAAAAAGTATTGTAAATGCTGTTATAGAACAGCGGCTTAACTAATTACACGCTAGGCTTAAATATTGAATGGGAAGAAGCCGAGCTTTTTAGTAGCCCAAAGTTTGATTAATTTGTTTCAAACAATAAAATAAAAATAATATAAATACCCTCTCAAGCAGCTACTTACCACAGAGGTCTGACAGGAGCGTGTCAGTTTATATGCCACAGTAGAAGATCTGAGAGGATGGCAGGACCTCAGCAGAAAACAACACGAACATCCATGCCTTACCCGGGGCTTGAACCCAGGTCCTTTAGATCAGTAGCCAAGCGCGCTAACCACTCGGCCAAAGAATGCAGAGGGAAAAGAAGTTAAGCTTCCATAGAGATTAATGTAAAATCGAGTATCGTGCATTTGGCGTAGAGGTGAAACGAACATTACAGGGGACGAACGCTTTTGTAATTACATGTTACTGTCAACTTCCATTCTCTTCGCTTTTCCTATGTAATAATTTCCCATTGATATCCTTGCAGAGTATATTAATATCAATTCTGTTCCCTGTTTCTATGCAACCAAGAAAGCTTCTAATTGTAATAATTTATTCTATAAATTAACTTCAGGCTAATTTCAAATCTTCTCTATCCGTTCAATTTATAATTGTTGGTTCAACGAAACATAATTCCAATGGAGAAAATAAACCTTTATTAAAATCATGATATTATTTTTTTTAATACAAAGTGCAGTTACTTTTTTTCCTTTTTTGAAATATAAATTTTTTGATGCATAATTCCTTTGCCCCTTATTGTTTGCTTCCCAGCTTAATCCAATGCACGATACGAATCGAAACACCACTTGAGGTCGCCACTTACGCTTTGTCAAAGCTAAACTTCTCTTCCTTATACGTTCTTTGACTAAGCCATAAAACGGCTTTCAAAACATAATATAAACTAAAGTTTTAAAAATTTACAGGTAGCACTTGTTTGAAAAAATTAGCAATTAATTTTACATTATTCAATAATTATTTATTAGGTCTGAACCCCGGGTAAGGCATGGATGTGTGTGTCGTTTTTCTGCTGAGGTCCTGCCATCCTCAGAGACCTACTATGGCATATAAACTGACAGGCTACTGTCAGACCTCTGTGGAAAGCAGTTGCTTCAGGGGGTATTTATTTTATTTATTTTTTATATAAAACTAATTCTCATATTTCATATTTTTTGTAAAAGGTAATGAAAAGCAACAAAAAATTGTCAGATACAAACTGAAAAGCAAGATATCCACGCATTTTGAAAGTTAGTTGGAAAATGAGAATAACGGAATGATGCTAAAGGTGCCACTGCAAACAAGGGTTGTTTTACCTCTGAGCGGCACATTTTTGCACACAATGGGCTAAATGGCAGGTCATAAGAAAGCCAAAGGATCAGAGAAGGTTGGGGGAGGGAACCCACTGGAACAGCTGTTGGGAGACAGATGGTAACCTCCCGTCAAGGCCATCCAGGGTCTTCTTAATGTGCACATGGTATGGCTCTCCCGCACACGTGGTCATGGCTTAACGTCCCATCCGATAGACGGCGGCCTTTCGAAGCTCACTGGTGTCCCTACTGACCGTGGGCAGGGCGGGGAGTTTTGCGGAGATAAATCTCGATGCTTGCCCAGGTAGGACTCGAACCTTGGAATTGCAGATTACGAGCCTAGTGCGCTATCGATTGAGCCACCCTCACCCTGCGATTGGTACGGAGTCATCCATCTGCGCTAGCTAGTCATTCGGTGACCTAAGCCTCCCTAGCCCCTACTTTAATCGGCCCAGGAATCAACCAATGACTTCTGACCTACGACATCATTGGTTGATTTACAGGTAATCAATAGCTCAATCAACCAATCAGCTAAGAGAAGTGAAGAAAGAGTGCAGCCTCTGACAAGTAATATAATGGAGGGCTGAGTCGCTTCCCCCCCCAAAAAAAAATCAATAATTAGATAAATAAATTATACATTAGGCATCATGTTTCGACAGAGATCTGACAGTATGACAGCAGCCTGGCAATATAATATGCCATAGAACCTGAACCTTTTTTCAGAGTTGAGTAGTTTTAATCTCTGGGTGGGGGTGTGGGGGGGAGATGCGACTGACAGAGTTGATCTATGGGGGGGGGGGGGTCAGTCCCAGCTGGGTAAGCGTTGAGATTTATCTCCGCAAAACTCCTTGTCCCTCGTCAGTAGGGCCGCCGTCCTTCGGATGGGACGTTAAGCCGTGGCATCGTGTGCGGGAGAGCCATACCCTGTGCACGTTAAAGAACACGCTGGACGGCCTTGACTGGAGTCTACCATCTGTCTACCAACAGCTGTTCCAGTGGGTCCCCTCCCCCAACCTTCTCTGAGCGTTCGGGGTCCTTGTGACCTGGCCATTTAGCCCATGGTGTGCAAAAAAGTGCCGCTCAGAGGTAAAACAACCCAACCCTCGTCAGTAGGGAACACTGATTGGCTTGGAAAGCAACGGTCCATCTGATGGGACGTTAAGCCGTGGCCCCGTGTGCGGGAGAGCCATACCCTGTGCACGTTAAAGAACACTTTGGATGACCTTCATGGGAGGCTGCCATCTGTCTCCTAACAGCTGTCCAGCGGGTTAACTTCCCCAATCTTCTCTGTCCTCGGGGTCCTTGTAACCTGGCCATTTAGCCCATTGTGGGCAAAAAGAGTTCCGCTCAGAGGTAAAACAACCCAACCCAGGAGGATACAGATGGAAGTCTATCATATCCACCCAGCCACCGAGTATGTCTGTCTCGCACACAGGAAAACGTCTTAATATAAACTGATTTTGACCTCCAATCGGTGTCCTCCTTTCTCACAGAAGATTAGCGGAGAAAATCTCGATTCGGGTGCAAGTCAAGACTCGAACCTGGGAGGAATATAAGATTTCGCGTCTCGACAGACCAACCTAGATACAACGGACTCGGATTTGCCGTTGAACGATGGGAGGAAAAAGGGAGGAAAATTAAATTTGCGTGAAGATTTAAATGATCTAATTTTTTTACATTTTAACTATAAGCTATTTATGTTTAAACTACGCAAAATAAAAAAACTTATTGTAATTTTATTAAAATATTGGAAATTAATTACATTTTTTCGCAAATTTTTTAAATTAAATAGCTACCAGTTGAATTTTAAAATATATGTATAGGTTGTAATTAAAAATAATATATACACACATGTGTATATATAAGTTTTTGTTAAAAATTAATCTCTTAAAATTCAATTAGTTAATTTTTAAATATTCACAAATATTTTAATGAAATCGTAAGTAATAAATTATTTTAAAAAATTTAAAGATAAATAGATTTGAATTAAAACTTCTGTTTCTATATATATGTTGTCTCTGTTGTCAAGTGCTTAGCACGCTTGGCTGATATTGGAAGGGGCCTGGGTTCGAGCCCCGGGTTAAAGCATGGATGTTTATTTTCTCATTCCGCTGAAGTCAAGCCTTCCTCACAGATATTCTCTATGGTGCACTTAATTGATAGCCTATGTGGCAAGCAGCTGCTTGAGGCAATATTTATTATATCTAATATACAGGGTGAATCTGAAAAAGTGGGCAAAACTTTACGGGGTGGTAGAACGCAGCTAAACGAGCAATAATCGTCATAGAATGTATGGTCGGAACGCAAACGGCGAGCCGCTAGGTGGCGTTGGAAATGGTATAAAAGGGTCGGTCCTCGCACCCAACGGCATTTCTACCGTGGATTGCCGAGAGGGTGGCTGGTTATACTAACCACGAAATGGCGGATATGCACTTTGTGTACGTTATTTTTATGCCGTTGGGTGCGAGGACCGACCCCTTTATACCATTTCCAACGCCTCCTAGCGGCTCGTCGATTGCGTTCCGACCATACATTCTATGACGATTATTGCTCGTATAGCGGCGTTCTACCACCCCGTAAAGTTTTGCCCACTTTTTCAGATTCACCCTGTATATAGGAGAAGGTTTGTTTCTGTGTTTGTGTGTCTGTCTGCTTAAGCACTCGGTCCCCAGAAGAACTAGAGGCTCCAAACTTTTCATGAACGTTCCCTTTCATCCAGGGGAAGAATATAGATTATGTGCGAACCCACGGGGTCAACCAAAATTGAGGTAGACGGTTTGAATTTATCAAAATACCCGTAGATTTGACATTAACGGTTGAAACAAAGAATGTAGAGGGCGAAGAAGTTAAGCTTCCATAGAGATTAATGTAAAATCGAGTATCGTGCATTTGGCGTAGAGGTGAAACGAACATTACAGGGGACGAACGCTTTTGTAATTCCATGTTACTGTCAACTTCCATTCTCTTCGCTTTTCCTATGTAATAATTTCCCATTGATATCCTTGCAGAGTATATTAATACCAATTCTGTTCCCTGTTTCTATGCAACCAAGAAAGCTTCTAATTGTAATAATTTATTCTATAAATTAACTTCAGGCTAATTTCAAATCTTCTCTATCCGTTCAATTTATAATTGTTGGTTCAACGAAAAATAATTCCAATGGAGAAAATAAATCTTTATTAAAATCATGATATTATTTTTTTCAAATACAAAGTGCAGTTACTTTTTTTCTTTTTTTAAAATATAAATTTTTTGATGCATAATTCTTTTGCCCCTTATTGTTTGCTTCCCAGCTTAAACGATGCACGATACGAATCGAAACACCACTTGAGGTCGCCACTTACGCTTTATCAAAGCTGAACTTCTTTTCCTTATACGTTCTTTGGTTGAAAGTTATTCAAAATAACTGTTGCCACCTATTCAAAATAACTGTTGCTACCAATAAATTTCATAGAAGGACTGCATCAAACTAATTTCTTTCTGATATCGCGTGATAAATTCATTGTTCAGTTTGTTGGGTCAAGAGCGCGAGGGTCCGTGGATATTGAAATCTAATTAAGCACGAGATTCTTTGTTGAAATGAAAGCTTCATAATCCGAGAATTCGTATCGGAAATTAACTTAATTCGAAATCATTAACTGAATTCGAAAAATATGTAAAAGGCTAATAAACTTAATATGTTAATTAATAAAAGTTTTAATACGTTAAGTAATAAATAATATTATTCAATAATAATAATAATTTTTTCGTTGTACCTATATATATTTTTGGGCAACTCAGACCATATTTGATTCTATTTCTATAAAGTTCCATATGCCTGGATTGGGTTGTTTTACCTCTGAGCAGCATTTTTTTGCACACCATGGGCTAGATGGCCAGGTCACATGGACCCCGAAGGCTCAGAGAAGGTTGGGGGAGGGGACCCACTGGAACAGCTGTTGGGAGACAGATGGTAGCCTCCCGTCAAGGCCATCCAGCGTGTTCTTTAACGTTGGGTTGTTTTACCTCTGAGAGGCACTTTTTTGCACACCATGGGCTAAATGGCCAGGTCACATGGACCCCGAAGGCTCAGAGAAAGTTGGGGGAGTTGACCCACTGGAACAGCTGTTGGGAGACAGATAGTAGCCTCCCGTCAAGGCCATCCAGCGTGTTCTTTAACGTGCACAGGGTATGGCTCTCCCGCACACGGGACCACGGCTTAACGTCCCATCCGACGGACGGCGGCCTTTCCAAGCCCATCGGTGTCCCCTACTGACCGTGGGCAAGGCGGGGAATTTTTGCGGAGATAAATCTCAACGCTGACCCAGCTGGGACTCGAACCTGGGAACTACAGATTACGAGCCTGGCGCGCTACCGACTGAGCCACCCCCGCCCCATATAGATTGTAGATTTGCTCAAATATGTGATAAGCACTGGTTGAATTTAGTTTGTATAAATGATTTCATCCATACTTTTGTAATAAATTACATTGTTTTATGATTACCATTGTTATATACTATTTAATTGAACTCAGTTTCATCTATTTAATTTGTAAAGAATATCTTTCCTGAGTAAAAATAGTTGAAATAATATTTACCAAGCATAAAAATTTAAGTGTATTTAAATATCGTATACATCATTTCTAAAAATTTTCTCTCGAAACTAAACACGCATAACTATGCTAACCTAGAAGTATTCAATAGTACATTTAATTTATTTCTATAGAAAAACTTAATCCCCCCCCCCAAAAAAAATATTTAAATCTCTCTCGTGAATCACTGCAGCCTTGACCCATAAGCACGTGCCCAGAATTTAGTTTCCTGGGGGGGAGGGGGTTTTACCTCTGAGCGACACTTTTTTGCACACCATGGGCTAAATGGCCAGGTCACATGGACCCCGAAGGCTCAGAGAAGGTTGAGGGAGGGGACCCACTGGAACAGCTGTTGGGAAACAGATGGTAGCCTCCCGTCAAGGCCATCCAGCGTGTTCTTTGACGTGCACAGGGTATGGCTCTCCCACACACGGGCCACGGCTTAACGTCCCATCCGACGCACTTGCCCATCGGTGTTCGTTACTGACCGTGGTCAAGGCGGGGAATTTTGCGGAGATAAATCTCAACGCTGACCCAGCTGGGACTCGAACCTGGGAACTACAGATTACGAGCCTGGCGCGCTACCGACTGAGCCACCCCGCCTCGGGGGGAGGGGGGGGGTCTGAGAATAAAATTTAAGTAGGTTTTTTCCAATTATTAATATATTCCACTGCACATCAAGAGTTAATATGATATTTTATATGTAATAAGAGTTTATAATTGTGTTGTTTTTTTTCAATCCATTTTTAGTGCTATTTTACATTTTATCTGTTTTTGATTCAAAGCATGTAGACAGTTTCAGATTTTGTATGAGACGACCGGATTTCTCGGGGAGTCAGGACCCCTGGTTCCCCCCTCCGCCGGGTACTTACAGTCGCTCAAAAAAGTATCAGAACACTAAGGTTGATTACAGAATTCAGAAAAAATATTTGGCAAAGATTTTTTTAGAAATCAGTGATCTGGCAACCTTCGTGTCACGTAACACGATGGTTGCCAGATCACTAATTTCTAAATAAATCGTTGCCGGATATTTTTTCTGAATTCTGCAATCAACCGTAGTGTTCGGATACTTTTTTCAGCGACTGTAGGTGGTCATATTATTTTGATACTAGATCGTGTGGGGGCGGGGGTGGCTCAGTCGGTAGCGCGCCAGGCTCGTAATCTGTAGTTCCCAGGTTCGAGTCCCAGCTGGGTCAGCGTTGAGATTTATCTCCGCAAAAATTCCCCGCCCTGCCCACGGTCAGTAGGGGACACCGATGGGCTTGGAAAAGCAGCCGTCCGTCGGATGGGACGTTAAGCCGTGGCCCCGTGTGCGGGAGAGACATACCCTGTGCACGTTAAAGAACACGCTGGATGGCCTTGACGGGAGACTACCATCTGTCTCCCAACAGCTGTTCCAGTGGGTCCCCTCTTCCAACCTTCTCTGAGCCTTCGGGGTCCATGTGACCTGGCCATTTAGCCCATTGTGCGCAAAAAAAGTGCCGCTCAGAGGTAAAACAACCCAACCCAACCCTAGATCGTGTGGGCTCACTCACGGAAATATTGAGCGTGTGCAATTACCGTTCACAGCAAACCAGAGCGTGTGCAGTAACTGCACACGCTCCAGTTTGCTGTGAACGGTAACTGGAGCGTGTACAGTTGCTGTACACGTTCCAGATATTTTTCCTGAATTCTGTAATCACGTGACACGAAGGTTGCCAGATCACTAATTTCTAAAAAAATCGTTGCCAGATATTTTTTCTGAATTCTGCAATCAACCATAGTGTTCGGATATTTTTTTGAGCGATTGTACTTCCTTGCCCGGACTAAGCCAACTCTACCTTTTTAACACTAGTTAATGATTTAAGCTTCATAAACAACCCATTATCGAATTGCATGCTCTTATTCGGGCATCATTAACTAACACGTACTCAAACTTGACCCAAACAAGTCTCTTTTAATCTGTATAAGACATTCCACTGCTATACAAAACACAACAGTTTATATTATTCACAGCATCCTGATCGTCATTCATATACACAAAGAGTTCAAAGGTTATTTTTCATCCACAAGGTTCCACCCAACACACCAAGGTCCACTACAACATCGAGATATAGTCTTCCTCTTCAGATTCCTCACTTCCTCATCAATTCTTCATCTCTTCCTTTGTGAAAAGGGGCGGGGGTGGCTCAGTCGATAGCGCGCCAGGCTCGTAATCTGTAGTTCCCAGGTTCGAATCCCAGATGGATCAGCGTTGAGATTTATCTCCGCGAAATTCCCCGCCCTGCCCACGGTTAGTAGGGGACACCGATGGGTTTGCTAATAAACCGTCGTCCATTGGATGGGACGTTAAGCCGTGACCCCGTGTGTGGGAGAACCTTACGCTGTGCACGTTAAAGAACACGTTGGATGGCCTTGATGGGAGGCTACCATCTGTCTCACAACAGCTATTGCAGTGGGTCCCCAACCTTCTCTGAACCTTTGGGGGAGCGGGGGGGGGGGGGCTCAGTCGGTAGCGCGCCAGGCTCGTAATCTGTAGTTCCCAGGTTCAAGTCCCAGCTGGGTCAGCGTTGAGATTTATCTTCGCAAAATTCCCCTCCCTGCCCACGGTCAGTAGGGGACACCGATGGGCTTGGAAAGGCCGCCGTCCGTCGGATGGGACGTTAAGCCGTGGCCCCGTGTACATGAGAGCCATACCCTGTGCACGTTAAAGAACACGCTGGATGGCCTTGACGGGAGGCTACCATCTGTCTCCCAACAGCTGTTCCAGTGGGTCTCCTCCCCCAACCTTCTCTGAGCCTTCGGTGTCCATGTAACCTGGCCATTTAGCCCATTGTGTGCAAAAAAAGTGCCGCTCAGAGGTAAAACAACCCACCCAACCCTGAACCTTTGGGGTCCTTGTGACCTGGCTATTTAGACCATTGTGTGCAAAAAAGTGCCGCTCAGAGGTAAAATAACCCAACCCAACCCTGAACCTTTGGGGTCCTTGTGATCTGGCTATTTAGCCCATGGTATACAAAAAAGTACCGCTCAGAGGTAAAACAACCCAACCTTTGTGAGAAAATGTATCCATGGAGTTGCAATTCATCTCATGATGACCGATGAATGCCCTTCGTGTAATTACAAGCTTGAAAATCAAGGCAATGTTAGCACAGATATGAAAAGTTCTGAAGGCTCGCCTTTAATCAGATTACACGGGCCTTAAGGATTTAAATGATTTTATGAAATGAGATTAATATATTTGTTTATAGACAAGGAAAAGAAGCATTTTAGTTTCTTCTGCTCTTTCTTTATGTGCCATTAAGTAGGATTAGTATTTATGTTTGTTGTTTTTGTCGTTTTTCTTGTTCTTTAAGATAACGTTAATGTTGCAAAGGTCACGAGAACTTATTGGTATTCTGGCGTTATTTTGTGTTGTTGGAATACAGGTGAATGCCTTGTAAACAAAACCATTAACCACGTAACCGGTTGTGGATGGAGGTGGCGAAAACTGTCACTTATATGGGTGTATCTGGCATTCAGACTCTGACGTAAGGTGGAGGGGGGGGGAGGTCAGACTCCGGTTTTTAAGCTTTTTTAGTAGGATAAACTTTGGTATTAAAACTCTGTGGAGATGACAGACTTTAGTTTTGATAGCCGGAAAGCTTCTGACTTTCAAGTTTTGCGGAGTGGTGAGTTGTTGTTGTTTAGATTGTTTTACTCTGAGCGGCACTTTTTCTGGTTGGGTTGTTTTACCTCTGAGCGGCACTTTTTTGCACACCATGGGCTAAATGGCCAGGTCACATGGACCCCGAAGGCTCAGAGAAGGTTGGGGGAGAGGACGCACTGGAATAGCTGTTGGGAGACAGATGGTAAGCCTCCCGTCAAGGCCATCCAGCGTGCAAAGGGTATGGCTCTCCCGTATACGGGGCCACGGCTTAATGTCCTATCCGACGGACGGCGGCCTTTCCAAGCCCGTCGGTGTCCTATACTGACCGTGGGCAGGGCGGGAAATTTTGCGGAGATAAATCTCAACGCTTCCCCAGCTGGGACTCGAACCTGGGAACTACAGATTACGAGCCTGGCGCGCTACCGACTGAGCCACCCCCTCCTCAGGGTAGTGTGTGAGACTCTGGTTTCAAGAGGAAAGGAGAGAACAGCCTCTGGCTTTCAAGCTTCATGAGTGGGATTAGGTTCTAGTTTTAAAGCTTTTCGGGTATGGCAGAATATGGCTTTCAACTTGAAGGGATGAAGTATGAAAAATATAGCAAATTTTGAAAAGGGACAAATTATGGGAAGTATGTCAAATTTTGAGAAGGGACAAATTATGGGAAGTATGTCAAATTTTGAGAAGGGACAAATTATGGGAAGTATGTCAAATTTTGAGAAGGGACAAATTATGGGAAGTATGTCAAATTTTGAGAAGGGACAAATTATGGGAAGTATGTCAAATTTTGAAAAGGGACAAATTATGGGAAGTATGTCAAATTTTGAGAAGGGACAAATTATGGGAAGTATGTCAAATTTTGAAAAGGGACAAATTATGGGAAGTATGTCAAATTTTGAGAAGGGACAAATTATGGGAAGTATGTCAAATTTTGAGAAGGGACAAACTATGAAGGTTTTTTTTTTTTATACTTTGGAGAAGGAATAGAAACCGTGACTTTCCAATGTTGGGAAAGGCTGAGAACTCATATCAGCTGTCGGGGAGTCTTTCTTTCAAATTTTGGGAGGACGGACAGGTTTTATAAAGATTTTCTCTTTCAAGAGAATTTTTACAAAGGGTTGGGTTGTTTTACCTCTGAGCGGCACTTTTTGCACACCATGTGCTAAATGGCCAGGTCACATGGACCCCGAAGGCTCAGAGAAGGTTGGGGGAGGGGACCCAGTGGAACAAGCTGTTGGGAGACAGATGATAGCCTCCCGTCAAGGTCATCCAGTGTGTTCTTTAACGTGCACAGGGTATGGCTCTCCCACACACGGAGCCACGGCTTAACGTCCCATCCGACGGACTTTCCAAGCCCATCGGCGTCCCCTACTGACCGTGGGGAGGGCGGGGAATTTTGCGGAGATAAATCTCAACGCTGACCCAGCTGGGATTCGAACCTGGGAACTACAGATTACGAGCCTGGCGCGCTACCGACTGAGCCACCCCCGCCCCAACTTAGAGGAAGAGGACCACGATATTAGAACGTGAAGTGAAAGGCGGAGATTCTCGTTTGAAGCTTTAGGATGAGCCCAATGAGAGGATGATAGATTTGGACATTCAGTGAGAGGGTATCAGACTTTGGTTTGGAACTTTGAGAGGAAAAACTGATACTTTTTCTTAAGTTTTTCAGGGAAAGCAGATTCTGGCTTTATGCTTTTGTGTGGCCTGGACAGATTATGGCTTTCAAGCTTTGCAGAATGGTGAAGTTCTGGGTGTTCAAGCTTTGGGGGCTGAACAGGCTTTCAAGTTTTGCAGAGTAGTATAATGCTCTGGGTTTAAGCTTTTGAAACTGAACAGTCTTTACTGCTTTCAAGCTTTGTGGAGTGGTGATGCTCTGGATTCAAGCTTTGGGGGGTGGAAAAGCCTTTCTGGCTCTCAAGTTTTGCAGTGTGATGATGCTCCGGGTTCGAGCTTTGGGGACTGAACAGTCTTTACTGCTTTCAAGCTTTGTGGAGTGGTGATGCTCTGGATTCAAGCTTTGGGGGGGCGAAAAAGACTTTCTGGCTCTCAAGTTTTGCAGAGTGGTGATGCTCTGGGTTCGAGCTTTGGGGACTGAACAGTCTTTACTGCTTTCAAGCTTTTGCGGAGTGGTGATGCTCTGGATTCAAGCTTTGGGGGGCGGAAAAGCCTTTCTGGCTCTCAAGTTTTGCAGTGTGATGATGCTCCTGGTTCGAGCTTTGGGGACTGAACAGTCTTTACTGCTTTCAAGCTTTGTGGAGTGGTGATGCTCTGGATTCAAGCTTTGGGGGGCGGAAAAGCCTTTCTGGCTCTCAAGTTTTGCAGTGTGATGATGCTCCGGGTTCGAGCTTTGGGGACTGAACAGTCCTTACTGCTTTCAAGCTTTGTGGAGTGATGATGCTCTGGATTCAAGCTTTGTGGGGCAGAAAAGCCTTTCCAGCTTTCATGTTTTGCAGTGTGGTGATGCTTCGGGTTCGAGCTTTGGGGACTGAACAGTCTTTACTGCTTTCAAGCTATGTGGAGTGATGATGCTCTGGATTCAAGGTTTGTGGGGCAGAAAAGCCTTTCTGGCTCTCAAGTTTTACAGAGTGGTGATGCCCCGGGTTCGAGCTTTGGGGACTGAACAGTCGTTACTGCTCTCAAGCTTTTGTGGAGTGGTGATGCTCTGGATTCAAGCTTTGGGGGGCGGAAAAGCCTTTCTGGCTCTCAAGTTTTGCAGAGTGGTGATGCTCCGGGTTCGAGCTTTGGAGACTGAACAGTCGTTACTGCTTTCAAGCTTTTGTGGAGTGGTGATGCTCTGGATTCAAGCTTTGGGGGGCGGAAAAGCCTTTCTGGCTCTCAAGTTTTGCAGAGTGGTGATGCTCCGGGTTCGAGCTTTGGGGACTGAACAGTCTTTAATGCTTTCAAGCTTTGTGGAGTGGCGATGCTCTGGATTCAAACTTTGGGGGGCGGAAAAGCCTTTCTGGCTCTCAAGTTTTGCAGTGTGATGATGCTCCGGGTTCGAGCTTTGGGGACTGAACAGTCCTTACTGCTTTCAAGCTTTGTGGAGTGATGATGCTCTGGATTCAAGCTTTGTGGGGCAGAAAAGCCTTTCCAGCTTTCATGTTTTGCAGTGTGGTGATGCTTCGGGTTCGAGCTTTGGGGACTGAACAGTCTTTACTGCTTTCAAGCTATGTGGAGTGATGATGCTCTGGATTCAAGGTTTGTGGGGCAGAAAAGCCTTTCTGGCTCTCAAGTTTTACAGAGTGGTGATGCCCCGGGTTCGAGCTTTGGGGACTGAACAGTCGTTACTGCTCTCAAGCTTTTGTGGAGTGGTGATGCTCTGGATTCAAGCTTTGGGGGGCGGAAAAGCCTTTCTGGCTCTCAAGTTTTGCAGAGTGGTGATGCTCCGGGTTCGAGCTTTGGGGACTGAACAGTCTTTACTGCTTTCAAGCTTTGTGGAGTGGCGATGCTCTGGATTCAAACTTTGGGGGGCGGAAAAGCCTTTCTGGCTCTCAAGTTTTGCAGTGTGATGATGCTCCGGGTTCGAGCTTTGGGGACTGAACAGTCCTTACTGCTTTCAAGCTTTGTGGAGTGATGATGCTCTGGATTCAAGCTTTGTGGGGCAGAAAAGCCTTTCCAGCTTTCATGTTTTGCAGTGTGGTGATGCTTCGGGTTCGAGCTTTGGGGACTGAACAGTCTTTACTGCTTTCAAGCTATGTGGAGTGATGATGCTCTGGATTCAAGGTTTGTGGGGCAGAAAAGCCTTTCTGGCTCTCAAGTTTTACAGAGTGGTAATGCCCCGGGTTCGAGCTTTGGGGACTGAACAGTCGTTACTGCTCTCAAGCTTTTGTGGAGTGGTGATGCTCTGGATTCAAGCTTTGGGGGGCGGAAAAGCCTTTCTGGCTCTCAAGTTTTGCAGAGTGGTGATGCTCCGGGTTCGAGCTTTGGAGACTGAACAGTCGTTACTGCTTTCAAGCTTTTGTGGAGTGGTGATGCTCTGGATTCAAGCTTTGGGGGGCGGAAAAGCCTTTCTGGCTCTCAAGTTTTGCAGAGTGGTGATGCTCCGGGTTCGAGCTTTGGGGACTGAACAGTCTTTACTGCTTTCAAGCTTTGTGGAGTGATGATGCTCTGGATTCAAGCTTTGTGGGGCAAAAAAGCCTTTCCAGCTTTCATGTTTTGCAGTGTGGTGATGCTCCGGGTTCGAGCTTTGGGGACTGAACAGTCGTTACTGCTTTCAAGCTTTTGTGGAGTGGTGATGCTCTGGATTCAAGCTTTGGGGGGCGGAAAAGCCTTTCTGGCTCTCAAGTTTTGCAGAGTGGTGATGCTCCGGGTTCGAGCTTTGGGGACTGAACAGTCTTTACTGCTTTCAAGCTTTGTGGAGTGGTGATGCTCTGGATTCAAGCTTTGGGGGGCGAAAAAGCCTTTCTGGCTCTCAAGTTTTGCAGAGTGGTGATGCTCCGGGTTCGAGCTTTGGGGACTGAACAGTCTTTACTGCTTTCAAGCTTTTGTGGAGTGATGATGCTCTGGATTCAAGCTTTGTGGGGCAGAAAAGCCTTTCCAACTTTCATGTTTTGCAGTGTGGTGATGCTTCGGGTTCGAGCATTGGGGACTGAACAGTCTTTACTGCTTTCAAGCTTTGTGGAGTGGTGATGCTCTGGATTCAAGCTTTGGGGGGTGGAAAAGCCTTTCTGGCTCTCAAGTTTTGCAGTGTGATGATGCTCCGGGTTCGAGCTTTGGGGACTGAACAGTCTTTACTGCTTTCAAGCTTTCTGGAGTGGTGATGCTCTGGATTCAAGCTTTGGGGGGCGGAAAAGCCTTTCTGGCTCTCAAGTTTTGCAGAGTGGTGATGCTCCGGGTTCGAGCTTTGGGGACTGAACAGTCTTTACTGCTTTCAAGCTTTTGCGGAGTGGTGATGCTTTGGATTCAAGCTTTGGGGGGCGGAAAAGCCTTTCTGGCTCTCAAATTTCTCAGTGTGATGATGCTCCGGGTTCGAGCTTTGGGGACTGAACAGTCCTTACTGCTTTCAAGTTTTGTGGAGTGATGATGCTCTGGATTCAAGATTTGTGGGGCAGAAAAGCCTTTCCAGCTTTCATGTTTTGCAGTGTGGTGATGCTTCGGGTTCGAGCTTTGGGGACTGAACAGTCTTTACAGCTTTCAAGCTATGTGGAGTGATGATGCTCTGGATTCAAGGTTTGTGGGGCAGAAAAGCCTTTCTGGCTCTCAAGTTTTACAGAGTGGTGATGCTCCGGGTTCGAGCTTTGGGAACTGAACAGTCGTTACTGCTCTCAAGCTTTTGTGGAGTGGTGATGCTCTGGATTCAAGCTTTGGGGGGCGGAAAAGCCTTTCTGGCTCTCAAGTTTTGCAGAGTGGTGATTCTCCGGGTTCGAGCTTTGGAGACTGAACAGTCGTTACTGCTTTCAAGCTTTTGTGGAGTGGTGATGCTCTGGATTCAAGCTTTGTGGGGCTGAAAAGCCTTTCTGGCTCTCAAGTTTTGCAGAGTGGTGATGCTCCGGGTTCGAGCTTTGGGGACTGAACAGTCTTTACTGCTTTCAAGCTTTGTGGAGTGATGATGCTCTGGATTCAAGCTTTGTGGGGCAAAAAAGCCTTTCCAGCTTTCATGTTTTCCAGTGTGGTGATGCTCCGGGTTCGAGCTTTGGGGACTGAACAGTCGTTACTGCTTTCAAGCTTTTGTGGAGTGGTGATGCTCTGGATTCAAGCTTTGGGGGGCGGAAAAGCCTTTCTGGCTCTCAAGTTTTGCAGAGTGGTGATGCTCCGGGTTCGAGCTTTGGGGACTGAACAGTCTTTACTGCTTTCAAGCTTTGTGGAGTGGTGATGCTCTGGATTCAAGCTTTGGGGGGCGGAAAAGCCTTTCTGGCTCTCAAGTTTTGCAGAGTGGTGATGCTCCGGGTTCGAGCTTTGGGGACTGAACAGTCTTTACTGCTTTCAAGCTTTGTGGAGTGGTGATGCTCTGGATTCAAGCTTTGGGGGGCGGAAAAGCCTTTCTGGCTCTCAAGTTTTGCAGAGTGGTGATGCTCATGGTTCGAGCTTTGGGGACTGAACAGTCTTTACTGCTTTCAAGCTTTGTGGAGTGATGATGCTCTGGATTCAGGCTTTGTGGGGCAGAAAAGCCTTTCCAGCTTTCATGTTTTGCAGTGTGGTGATGCTTCGGGTTCGATCTTTCGGGACTGAACAGTCTTTACTGCTTTCAAGCTTTGTGGAGTGATGATGCTCTGGATTCAAGGCTTGTGGGGCAGAAAATCCTTTCCAGCTTTCAAGTTTTGCAGAGTGGTGATGCTCCGGGTCCGAGCTTTGGGGACTGAACCGTCGTTAGTGCTCTCAAGCTTTTGTGGAGTGGTGATGCTCTGGATTCAAGCTTTGGGGGGCGGAAAAGCCTTTCTGGCTCTCAAGTTTTGCAGAGTGGTGATGTCCTGGGTTCGAGCTTTGGAGACTGAACAGTCGTTACTGCTTTCAAGCTTTTGTGGAGTGGTGATGCTCTGGATTCAAGCTTTGGGGGGCTGAAAAGCCTTTCTGGCTCTCAAGTTTTGCAGAGTGGTGATGCTCCGGGTTCGAGCTTTGGGGACTGAACAGTCTTTACTGCTTTCAAGCTTTGTGGAGTGATGATGCTCTGGATTCAAGCTTTGTGGGGCGGAAAAGCCTTTCTGGCTCTCAAGTTTTGCAGAGTGGTGATGCTCATGGTTCGAGCTTTGGGGACTGCACAGTCTTTACTGCTTTCAAGCTTTGTGGAGTGGTGATGCTCTGGATTCAAGCTTTGGGGGGCGGAAAAGCCTTTCTGGCTCTCAAGTTTTGCAGAGTGGTGATGCTCCGGGTTCGAGCTTTGGGGACTGAACAGTCTTTACTGCTTTCAAGCTTTGTGGAGTGGTGATGCTCTGGATTCAAGCTTTGGGGGGCGGAAAAGCCTTTCTGGCTCTCAAGTTTTGCAGAGTGGTGATGCTCCGGGTTCGAGCTTTGGGGACTGAACAGTCTTTACTGCTTTCAAGCTTTGTGGAGTGGCGATGCTCTGGATTCAAGCTTTGGGGGGCGGAAAAGCCTTTCTGGCTCTCAAGTTTTGCAGTGTGATGATGCTCCGGGTTCGAGCTTTGGGGACTGAACAGTCTTTACTGCTTTCAAGCTTTGTGGAGTGGCGATGCTCTGGATTCAAGCTCTGGGGGGCGGAAAAGCCTTTCTGGCTCTCAAGTTTTGCAGTGTGATGATGCTCCGGGTTCGAGCTTTGGGGACTGAACAGTCCTTACTGCTTTCAAGCTTTGTGGAGTGATGATGCTCTGGATTCAAGCTTTGTGGGGCAAAAAAGCCTTTCCAGCTTTCATGTTTTGCAGTGTGGTGGTGCTCTGGGTTCGAGCTTTGGGGACTGAACAGTCGTTACTGCTTTCAAGCTTTTGTGGAGTGGTGATGCTCTGGATTCAAGCTTTGGGGGGCGGAAAAGCCTTTCTGGCTCTCAAGTTTTGCAGAGTGGTGATGCTCCGGGTTCGAGCTTTGGGGACTGAACAGTCTTTACTGCTTTCAAGCTTTGTGGAGTGGTGATGCTCTGGATTCAAGCTTTGGGGGGCGGAAAAGCCTTTCTGGCTCTCAAGTTTTGCAGAGTGGTGATGCTCCGGGTTCGAGCTTTGGGGACTGAACAGTCTTTACTGCTTTCAAGCTTTGTGGAGTGGTGATGCTCTGGATTCAAGCTTTGGGGGGCGGAAAAGTCTTTCTGGCTCTCAAGTTTTGCAGAGTGGTGATGCTCATGGTTCGAGCTTTGGGGCTGAACAGTCTTTACTGCTTTCAAGCTTTGTGGAGTGATGATGCTCTGGATTCAGGCTTTGTGGGGCAGAAAAGCCTTTCCAGCTTTCATGTTTTGCAGTGTGGTGATGCTTCGGGTTCGAGCTTTGGGGACTGAACAGTCTTTACTGCTTTCAAGCTTTGTGGAGTGATGATGCTCTGGATTCAAGGCTTGTGGGGCAGAAAAGCCTTTCCAGCTTTCAAGTTTTGTAGAGTGGTGATGCTCCGGGTCGAGCTTTGGGGACTGAACCGTCGTTACTGCTCTCAAGCTTTTGTGGAGTGGTGATGCTCTGGATTCAAGCTTTGGGGGGCGGAAAAGCCTTTCCAGCTTTCAAGTTTTGCAGAGTGGTGATGCTCCGGGTTCGAGCTTTGGGGGCTGAACAGCCTTTGCTGCTTTCAAACTTTGGGGATGGAAGAGACCTTGGCTTTCAAAGTTTGAGAGGAGGGTACATACTGTCTTTCAAATTTTGTAAAGGGAACCCACTTTGGCTTATAAACTTTGGGAAGGAACAGCTCTTGTTCCAACCTTTCTGACACAGAAAATTTTTTATAAGTGGAACGAATATTTTTTATAAGTGGAATTTCTACGCTACATTTTGAAAATCTCCTGAGTCATCCAAGTAGATTAATGGTTAAAATACACCGAAGAGCCAAAACGTTATGTCCACGGTGTCTTTATGTAAATCGAAACAACTGCAGGTAAACGACGGTACGTGTGATGGTCATGGTACACTATATATATGGTATGGTATAAATAACACCAGATACTGAGCTCTCTTAATCAGGGGCGGGGGTGGCTCAGACGGTAGCGCGCCAGGCTCGTAATCTGTAGTTCCCAGGTTCGAGTCCCAGCTGGGTCAGCGTTGAGATTTATCTCCGCAAAATTCCCCGCCCCGCCTACAGTCAATAGTCAGTAGGGGACACCGATGGGCTTAGAAAGGCCGCCGTCCGTCGGATGGGACGTTAAGCCGTGACCCCGTGTGCGGGAGAGCCATACCCTTTGCACGTTAAAGAACACGTTGGATGGCCTTGACGGGAGGCTGCCATCTGTCTGCTACCGATTGAGCCACCCTCACCCTGCGATTGGTACGGAGTCATCCATCTGCGCTAGCTAGTCATTCGGTGACCTAAGCCTCTCTAGCCCCTACTTTAATCGGCCCAGGAATCAACCAATGACTTCTGATCTACGACATCATTGGTTGATTTACAGGTAATCAATAGCTCAATCAACCAATCAGCTAAGAGAAGTGAAGAAAGAGTGCAGCCTCTGACAAGTAATATAATGGAGGGCTGAGTCGCTTCCCCCCCAAAAAAAATCAATAATTAGATAAATAAATTATACATTAGGCATCATGTTTCGACAGAGATCTGACAGTATGACAGCAGCCTGGCAATATAATACGCCATAGAACCTGAACCTTTTTTCAGAGTTGAGTAGTTTTAATCTCTGGGTGGGGGGGAGATGCGACTGACAGAGTTGATCTCTGGGGGGGGGGGGGGGGGGGGGGGTCAGTCCCAGCTGGGTAAGCGGCGTTGAGATTTATCTCCGCAAAACTCCTTGTCCCTCGTCAGTAGGGCCGCCGTCCGTCTGATGGGACGTTAAGCCGTGGCACCGTGTGCGGGAGAGCCATACCGTTTGCACGTTAAAGAACACGTTGGATGGCCTTGACGGGAGGCTGCCATCTGTCTCCCAACAGCTGTTCCAGTGGGTCCCCTCCCCCAACCTTCTCTGAGCCTTCGGGGTCCATGTGACCTGGCCATTTAGCCCATGGTGTGCAATAAAGTGCCGTTCAGTGGTAAAACAACCCAACGTTAAAGAACACTCTTGATGGCCTTGACGGGTGGCTACCATCTGTCTCCCAACAGCTGTTCCAGTGGGTCCCCTCCCCCAACCTTCTCTGAGCCTTCGGGGTCCATGTGACCTGGCCATTTAGCCCATGGTGTGCAAAAAAGTGCCGCTCAGAGGTAAAACAACCGAACCCAACCTGCTGTCCAGTGGTTCTCGTAACCAACTCTGAAACCTTGAGATTCTTGTAGCCTGGTCATTTAGTCCATTATGCGAACAAAAGTGCTTTTCAAAAGTAAATAATTCAAACCCCAACACGAATTCCGAATGTGCTTGTGTCTGGACTTTTCCCTTTTTCTTTCTCGTGTTTCGAGAGTCGGTTGGCATCGTTCCACGAGACTGCAGTGGCCACATCAAGAAACTTTTTTTCCTTTCGCCCAATTGGCTATTATCCGCGTCTTGAGCTGTTCGGCTGATGCACACCTTTTGCCAACAAATGGCAATCTGCACCCGCTAACAAAGCTCGTGATCCCAATGCAGCAGTTGATGCTGGTTCTTCGTTACTTGACGCAGGAGGACGCACAGACACGTTCATTCTTTCGCTTCCGCTCAGAGAAACAACAAAACTGAGGCAGACGTCCTCTGTGGTCAATTAAAGAATTTCTCCGGATTCGTGGAATATTTCCCAGTTGGTTCGGAGAGTTGGGTCGGGTTATTTTACCTCTGAGCGGCACTTTTTTCCACACATGGATCCCGAAGGCTCAGAGAAGGTTGGGGGAGGGGACCCACTGGAACAGCTGTTGGGAGACAGATGGTAGCCTCCCGTCAAGGCCATCCAGTGTGTTCTTTAACGTTGGGTTGTTTTACCTCTGAGCGGCACTTTTTTGCACACCATGGGCTAAATGGCCAGGTCACAAGGACCCCGAAGGCTCAGAGAAGGTTGGGGGAGGGGACCCACTGGAAGAGCTGTTGGGAGACAGATGGTAGCCTCCCTTCAAGACAATCCAGCGTGTTCTTTAACGTGCACAGGGTATGGCTCTCCCGCACACGGCGTCACGGCTTAACGTCTCATCCGAAGGACGGCGGCCTTTCCAAACCCATCGGTGTCCGCTACTGACCGTGGGCAGGGCGGGGAATTTTGCGGAGATAAATCTAAACGCTGACCCAGCTGGGACTCGAACCTGGGAACTACAGATTACGAGCCTGGCGCGCTACCGACTGAGCCACTCCCGCCCCCAGGTTCGGAGAGTTGGTGTTTAGGTAGGTAAGTAAGGTATAATGATACAGTCACTCAAAAAAATATCCGAACATTATGGTTGACTACAGAATTCAGAAAAAATATCTGGCAACGATTTTTTTTAGAAATTAGTGATCTGGCAACCTTCGTGTCACGTGATTACAGAATTCAGGAAAAATATCTGGAGCGTGTATAGCAACTGTACACGCTCCAGTTACCGTTCACAGCAACTGGTTAGTTACCGTTCACAGCACTGGTCCAGTTACCGTTCACAGCACGGCAAACTGGAGCGTGTGCAGTAACTGCACACGCTCCACTGTGAACGGTAACTGCACACGCTCAATATTTCCGTGAGTGAGCCCACACGATCCAGGACTTTGCGAACTCACACGATCCAATGTGCTGTGAAAATTAATCGCAACCGCTCCAGTTTGCTGTGAACGGTAACTGCACACGCTCCATATTCATTGCAGTATATATTCATACGCATTATATATATTAAAAAATATCCGAACACTAGGGTTGATTACAGAATTCAGAAAAAAAATATCCGGCAACGATATTTTTTTTTTTGAAATTAGTGATCTCACAACCTTTGTGTCACGTGACACGAAGGTTGCCAGATCACTAATTTCTAAAAAAATCGTTGCGGGATATTTTTTCTGAATTCTGTAATCAACCATAATGTTCGGATATTTTTTTGAGCGACTTTACAGTGATGTTTGTTTTTTTTTCTTCACAAATGAGTTGATGTTTTGAGAGTAAATGGTTTGAGAGATGTTTTAAAAACGTTTTAAAGGGTAAAGACCGGAATAAAAAGTTTGAAGATAAAAAAAGAGGATTTAATTATATCAGCTGCTTTTAGAATTTTCTATTTTTATTGGTTGGTTTAAGATAATCAAGTCTAGTTGTTGCTACTTTCAGGAAATCATATTTTGTATGGAATGCTTTCAAAAATCCACACTTTTTTGAGAAAACGTCTAGAAAATACATTTTTGGAAGGATTGATTTTAGAAATTCCAGTCTTGTAATGAGTTGCTTTCAGAAATATCTAGTCTTTCAACGAGTTGCTTTCAGAAATTCCAGTCTTGAAATGAGTTGCTTTCAGAAAAAGTCTTATTGAGATGAACTTTTAGAAATTCTAGATTTCTAGTGAATTGTTTTCAGAAAAATTCAGTCTCGAATGAGTTCCATTCAGAAAAACCCAGTCTTATCGAGACTACTTTTAGAAAACCTTATTTATATTAATATTAAACGATACATTCTTAATATGTAGAATATGTAATTATGTTAGCACTAGTCATGGATTTGATCCATCGAAATCATTTGTATGTTATGTTATGTGTACAGTCGCTCAAAAAAGTATCCAAACACTATGGTTGATTACAGAATTCAGAAAAAATATCTGGCAACGATTTTTTTTTAGAAATTAGTGATCTGGCAACCTTTGTGCCTATAAACTCAAAAAAGCCGGGGCGGGAGTGGCTCGGTCGGCGGGAGTGGCCGCAAAATTCCCCGCCCTGCCCACGGTCAGTAGGGGACACCGATGGGCTTGGAAAGGCCGCCGTCCATCGGATGGGACGTTAAGCCGTGGCCCCGTGTGTGCGAGAGCCATACCTGTGCACGTTAAAGAACACGCTGGATGGCCTTGACGGGAGGCTACCATCTGTCTCTCAACAGCTGTCCCAGTGGGTCCCCTCTCCCAACCTTCTCTGAACCTTCGGTGTCCATTGTGACCTGACCATTTAGCCCATGGTGTGCAAAAAAGTGCCGCTCAGAGGTAAAACAACCCAAACACACCTTCGCTTATTCTGCACTTTCTTTAGCACACTTGTTCTAACGACACACTTCCAGATCTCTCATCACAAATCACAACTTCGTCATTCCAAATCACCTCATTATTAATCACGCTTTTGTCATTACAAATCAATTCATTATTTAATAATTCTTTTTCATTACAAACCACTCCTTTGTCATTGCAAATCACATCTTTATCACTTTAAATCATTTAATTACTGATCACCTCTTTTTCATTACAAATCACTTCATTTCTATTCTTTTAATGCAAATCACTCTTTTGTCATTACAAATCACTTCTTTGTCGTTGCATGCCGCGTATTACAAATCACTTCATTTCTAATCTTTTTTAAATACAAATCACTCCTTTCTGCCGCTGCAAGAGTGGGGTGGCTCAGTTGGTAGCGCGCCAGGCTCGTAATCTGTAGTTCCCAGGTTCGAGTCCCAGCTTAGTCAGCGTCGAGATTTAATCTCCCCAAAATTCCCCGCCCTGCCCACGGTCACTAGGGGACACCGATGGGCTTGGAAAGGCCGCCGTCCGTCGGATGGGACGTTTAGCCGTGGCCCAGTGTGCGGGAGAGCCATACCCTGTGCACGTTAAAGAACAGGCTGGAAGGCCTTGACGGGAGGCTACCATTTGTCTCCCAACAGCTGTTCCAGTGGGTCCCCTCCCTCAACCTTCACTGAGCCTTCGGGGTCCATGTGACCTGGCCATTTAGTCCATGGTGTGCAAAAAAAGTGCCGCTCAGAGGTAAAACAATCCAATCCAAGACATTGCAAGACACCCCTTTGTTGCTACGTATCACTTTTTATTAATCACCACTTTGTCATTGCAAATCACTTCATTTCTGATATTTTATTAATGCAAATCACTCCTTTGTCATTACAAATCACTTCATTTCTGACATTTTATTAATGCAAATCACTCCTTTGTCATTACAAATCACTTCATTTCTGACATTTTATTAATGCAAATCACTGCTTTGTCATTACAAATCACTTCATTTCTGACATTTTATTAATGCAAATCACTCCTTTGTCATTACAAATCACTTCATTTCTGACATTTTATTCATGCTAATCACTCCTTTGTCATTACAAATCACTTCATTTCTGACATTTTATTAATGCTAATCACTCCTTTGTCATTACAAATCACTTCATTTCTGACATTTTATTAATGCTAATCACTCCTTTGTCATTACAAATCACTTCATTTCTGACATTTTATTAATGCAAATCACTCCTTTGTCATTACAAATCACTTCATTTCTGACATTTTATTCATGCTAATCACTCCTTTGTCATTACAAATCACTTCATTTCTGACATTTTATTCATGCTAATCACTCCTTTGTCATTACAAATCACTTCATTTCTGACATTTTATTAATGGAAATCACTCCTTTGTCATTACAAATCACTTCATTTCTGACATTTTATTAATGCAAATCACTGCTTTTTCATTACAAATCACTTCATTTCTGACATTTTATTAATGCAAATCACTGCTTTGTCATTACAAATCACTTCATTTCTGACATTTTATTAATGCAAATCACTCCTTTGTCATTACAAATCACTTCATTTCTGACATTTTATTAATGCAAATCACTGCTTTGTCATTACAAATCACTTCATTTCTGACATTTTATTAATGCAAATCACTCCTTTGTCATTACAAATCACTTCATTTCTGACATTTTATTAATGCAAATCACTCCTTTGTCATTACAAATCACTTCATTTCTGACATTTTATTAATGCAAATCACTGCTTTGTCATTACAAATCACTTCATTTCTGACATTTTATTAATGCAAATCACTGCTTTGTCATTACAAATCACTTCATTTCTGACATTTTATTAATGCAAATCACTCCTTTGTCATTGCAAATCACTTCATTTCTGACATTTTATTAATGCAAATCACTCCTTTGTCATTACAAATCACTTCATTTCTGACATTTTATTAATGCAAATCACTCCTTTGTCATTGCAAATCACTTCATTTCTGACATTTTATTAATGCAAATCACTCCTTTGTCATTGCAAATCACTTCATTCTGACATTTTATTAATGCAAATCACTCCTTTGTCATTGCAAATCACTTCATTTCTGACATTTTATTAATGCAAATCACTCCTTTGTCATTGCAAATCACTTCATTTCTGACATTTTATTAATGCAAATCACTCCTTTGTCATTGCAAATCACTTCATTTCTGATATTTTATTAATGCAAATCACTCCTTTGTCATTACAAATCACTTCATTTCTGATATTTTATTAATGCAAATCACTCCTTTGTCATTACAAATCACTTCATTTCTGATATTTTATTAATGCAAATCACTCCTTTGTCATTACAAATCACTTCATTTCTGATATTTTATTAATACAAATCACTTCATTTGTGATCTTTCATTAATACAAATTACACCTTTGTCATTACAAATCACCCCTTTGTCGCTACGTGTCACAAATCACCTCTTTGTCATAACAAATCACTTCATTACTAATATTTTTGCTTTTCATTACAAACCACGCCACTGCCATTACAAAACGTCCCTTTTCATTACAAACCACCTCATTACGAAACACTCATTCTCGGCATCAAACTGCATCTTCGACAGCAGCAAACTCTCTAAACTTTACTGCTTAAAGTGTTGAATAAATAGTTACAGTAAATAGTGTAATTTTACAAAATGTAAAAGCAAATTTAGGAGTGCCCAAGTTGTTACAAGTGCCGTACAATTTAAGTTAACAGTACAATAGAGTAGCAACTTACGCGAGCTTAAGTTCTGAAGTCAGCACGCAAAACGAAAGTCCCGTGTAGTCAAAATTATCCTTGAAAATCTCTTAAATCGATCGTAAATTACAGTATGGTTTTTTGTATACAACCCTATACAGTAAAATGTATACATTGATGTACAGTACATAATAAAGATTGGGGCCGTAGTTGGTAGCGCGCCAGGCTAGTAATCTGTAGTTCCCAGGTTCGAGTCCCAGCTGGACCAGCGTTGAGATTTATCTCCACAGAATTCCCCGCCCTGCCCACGGTCAGTAGGGGTCACCGACAGGCTTGGAAAGGCCGCCGTCCGTCGGATGGGACGTTAAGCCGTGGCCCCGTGTGCGGAAGAGCCATACCCTGTGCACGTTAAAGAACACGCTGGATGGCCTTGACGGGAGGCTACCATCTGTCTTCCAACAGCTGTTCCAGTGGGTCCCCTCCCCCAACCTTCTCTGAGCCTTCGGGGTCCATGTGACCTGGCCATTTAGCCCACGGTGTGCAAAAAAGTGCAGCTCAGAGGTAAAACAACCCAACCCCCAACCTTCTATGAGCTTTTGGGGTCCTTGTGACCTAGCCATTTACCCCATGGTGTGAAAAAAAATGTCCCTCAGAGGTAAAACAACTCAACCCCCAACCTTCTATGAGCTTTTGGGGTCCTTGTGACCTGACCATTTACCCCATGGTGTGCAAAAAAATGTCGCTCAGAGGTAAAACAACCCAATCCCCAACCTTCTATGAGCTTTTGGGGTCCTTGTGACATGGCCATTTACCCCATGGTGGGCAAAAAAAGTGTTGCTCAGAGGTAAAACAACCCAACCCCCAACCTTCTATGAGCTTTTGGGGTCCTTGTGACCTGGCCATTTACCCAATGGTGTGCAAAAAAAGTCGTTCAGAGGTAAAACAACCCAATCCCCAACCTTCTATGAGATTTTGGGGTCCTTGTGACCTGACCATTTACCCCATGGTGTGCAAAAAAAGTCGTTCAGAGGTAAAACAACCCAATCCCCAACCTTCTATGAGCTTTTGGGGTCCTTGTGACCTGGCCATTTACCCCATGGTGTGCAATAAAAGTGTTGCTCAGAGGTAAAACAACCCAACTCCCAACCTTCTATGAGCTTTTGGGTTCCTTGTGACCTGGCCCATGGTGTGCAAAAAAAGTGCTGTGCAGAGGTAAAATAACCAACCAACCCAAACTCCAGGTCTGTATTTCCCCCCCCCCCCCCTTTATGCCAAAATTTGCCTGTTTTACTATATTTAGATTCTTTTTTTTTACTGTCAGACTGTTTAAAAGTCTATTATCCCACTCCCAGAAAGTCTAGTTTTAAATAACCTCATATGTAGCTTTTGCGATTGGTTTGGGGGAAAATCACTTCAAGAACTTGGACAAGAGTTACTTTAGAAAATTCTTCCAAGAGACTTCTTTTCAGAAAATTCGATATTTTCTCGGACTGCTTTTAGAAGATTAGATCATGAACTCGGCATTTTTCCAGAAAATTCAATTTCATAAGTTGAAGCTTTTCGTATCTTGCTGATGGCAACAAGTTCGTCGGAAAATTAAATGATTAAATGGCGAACTGAAAAATAATGTGATGCCTCGCTATCGGGAAGTTTGTCTTTTGTTTAACTCTGAAATATATCTATCTCTTTCCTTCCACTATCTACGAGTATTTTCGTTGTCTGACTATCTGAAAGTTTACTGTTTTTCTGACCGTCTAAAATACATCTATCTCTTTTCCTCACCATCTGAAAATCTGTCTATTTCTTGAATCGCTTTCTGCTCTACGATTCTGAACTCTATATCTCAGAGTGGTTGGGTTGTTTTACCTCTGAGGGACACTTTTTTGCACACCGTGGGCTAAATGGCCAGGTTACAAGGACCCCGAAGGCTCAGAGAAGGTTGGGGGAGGGGACCCACTGGAACAGCTGTTGGGAGACAGATGGTAGACTCCCATCAAGGCCATTCAGTGTGTTTTTTAATGTCAACAGGGTATGGCTATCCCGCACACGGAGCCACGGCTTAACGTCCCATCCGACGGACGGTGGTTTTTCCAAGCCCATCGGTGTCCCCTACTGACCGTGGGAAGGGCAGGAAGTTTTGCGGAGATAAATCTCAACGCTGACCCAGCTGGGACTCGAACCTGGAAACTACAGATTACGAGCCTGGCGCGCTACCGACTGAGCCACCCCCGCCCACTTCTGCTCTACGATTCTGAACTCTATATCTCAGAGTGGTTGGGTTGTTTTACCTCTGAGGGACACTTTTTTGCACACCGTGGGCTAAATGGCCAGGTTACAAGGACCCCAAAGGCTCAGAGAAAGCTGGGTGAAAGGACCCACTGGAACAGCTGTTGGGAGACAGATGATAGCCTCCCCTCAAGGCCATCCAGCGTGTTCTTTAACGTGCACAAGGTATGTCTCTCCCGCACACGGAGCCACGGCTTAACGTCCCATCCGACGGACGGCAGCCTTTCCAAGCCTATCGGTGTCCCCTACTGACCGTGGGCAGGGCGGGGAATTTTGCGGAGATAAATCTCAACGCTGACCCAGCTGGGACTCGAACCTGGGAACTACAGATTACGAACCTGGCGCTCTACCGACTGAGATCTTTATGATTACCACTCTGAGAGTGGTAATATAAAGAAGGAGCAATGACCTCTTACAAGGGACTTGCAGATTTTGCTTTTTATTGTATCATCCTGCCATTTTTTTCATTCTACTATCCAGCCATTTTTTCTCATTTTACCATCAGCCATTTCTTCTGCCATCAACTCCTAACGCCCTAGATACCCCACAGGCCAAATGACGAGCATTATTTAGTAATCGAAATCCTTCTTAACAAAGAAGGATTTCGATTACTAAATAATCCGTTGTAAATTTAAAAGTGTCATTTTTGAACTACAAGAACACCTTCATACAATCATAAATAGTCCCCTAAAGACCTGAGACTTACGACTTCCCCTGAATTATCACATGGTGTAAAAGCCTGTTCATTTTACCTACGAATCTGAAATTTTTCTGTTGTTGCACAGGGTATGTTCTTTTTATCAGATTCACGAAAGTCTGTTTATCATTTGACTCTCTGTTTATTCTTCGACTCTCTGAAAGTCTTTTTTTTGTTTGGCTCTTTGAAAGTCTATTCTTTTACTCTCTGAACGTCTGCTTTTTCTTTGACTCTCTGAACGTCTGCTTTTTCTTTGACTCTCTGAACGTCTGCTTTTTCTTTGACTCTTGAACGTCTGCTTGTTCTTTTGCTCTCTGAACGTCTGCTTGTTCTTTGACTCTCTGAACGTCTGCTTGTTCTTTCACTCTCTGAATGTCTGCTTGTTCTTTTGCTCTGTGAATGTCTTCTTGTTCTTTGACTCTCTGAAAGTCTATTCTTTGACACTCTGAACTTCTGCTTATTCTTTGACTCTCTGGACGTCTGATTGTTCTTTTGCTCTCTGAATGTCTGATTGTTCTTTTGCTCTCTGAAAGTCTACCTGTTCTTTTGCTCTCTGAAAGTCTACCTGTTCTTTTGCTCTCTGAATGTCTGCTTGTTCTTTTGCTCTCTGAATGTCTGCTTGTTCTTTTGCTCTCTGAATGTCTGATTGTTCTTTTGCTCTCTGAAAGTCTACTTGTTCTTTTTGTTCTCTGAACGTCTGCTTATTCTTTGACTCTCTGAACGTCTGCTTATTCTTTGATTGTCTGAAGGTCTGGTTTTCTTTGACTCTCTGAAAATCTTTCTTTGATTCACTGAAAGTCTGCAAGTTGTCTTGCTATCTTAAAGTCTGCTATTATTCTTGACTGTCTGCTAACACATCTAAGTGTATATCTACAAATTTCAAATGATAAACCAACACACGATCCAAAAAAAAGTTCAGAAATGCATCCAGTCTTCTAATACAATAGCCAACAACATATCAAACTAATAGACTCCTAGTTAGCATAAGAAAAGTTACCACCTGAATTTCAACGCTAGGAATGTAACGCACCCAACCCCTTTCTATATGGGTCAACTGAAACAACCAATCGCCAATGGACCCTCCTCCGATGCAAGACGAACACATTTCAGCTAACTTTTCACCTTGACCTGTTGAGAGCAGCTGTGGAGGGTGTTGACGTCACAGCCATGTTCTAGCACATCCCAACAACCTGCTCCCATTGCAGCAGCATCAGCCACAAGTGATACGGCAGGTGGTGCTCGCCTAACGTTACCTTCAGGAAACCACGTGCCGAGTTTGTTTTTTTTCTCTTTCATTTTTATTGTTGTGTTCTCCTGTTTAAAAACGGAGGAAGAGAAAACAGAAGCCAGAGGTCAAAATACGAAAAGGGAATTAAAACTTCTTTCCCAACACGAGATTTTTTTTTGTACTTACGAGAAGAGTGGATAGCGTACTCTGATGGGGAGTAAAAGGGCAGGGTTCGAATCGCAGGTATCGAATATTACTTTTGAGATATATATGATTTCCTATATAGCTCAGAAGTTGTGGCTCTTATAATTTTTTTTTCTCAGAAAATGTAGGTTTTTCTCCCTGATTCATGTTGATAACTCTTTCTACATCGTTCTTTTCTTGCATTGTGAGTGTAGCATTGCTTGTTGTTACTATGGTGGACTTGCTTGTTGTTACTATGGTGGACTTCCTTGTTACTATGATGGACTTGCTTGTTGTTACTATGGTGCACTTGCTTCTTGTTACTATGGTGAACTTGCTTGTTTTTACTATGGTGGACTTGCTTGTTGTTACTATGGTGGACTTGCTTGTTGTTACTATGGTGGACTTGCTTGTTGTTACTATGGTGGACTTGCTTGTTGTTACTATGGTAGACTTGCTTCTTGTTACTATGGTAGACTTGCTTCTTGTTACTGTGGTGGACTTGCTTGTTGTTACTGTGGTGGACTTGCTTGTTGTTACTATGGTGGATTTGCTTGTTGTTACTGTGGTGGACTTGCTTGTTGTTACTGTGGTGGACTTGCTTGTTGTTACTGTGGTGGACTTGCTTGTTGTTACTGTGGTGGACTTGCTTGTTGTTACTATGGTAGACTTGCTTGTTTTTATTATGGTGGATTTGCTTGTTGTTACTATGGTGGATTTGCTTCTTGTTACTCTGGTGGACTTGCTTCTTGTTACTATGGTGGACTTGCTTCTTGTTACTATGGTGGACTTGCTTCTTGTTACTATGGTGGACTTGCTTCTTGTTACTATGGTGGACTTGCTTCTTGTTACTATGGTGGACTTGCTTCTTGTTACTATGGTGGACTTGCTTCTTGTTACTATGGTGGACTTGCTTCTTGTTACTATGGTTGACTTGCTTCTTGTTACTATGGTGGACTTGCTTCTTGTTACTATGGTGGACTTGCTTCTTGTTACTATGGTGGACTTGCTTCTTGTTACTATGGTGGACTTGCTTCTTGTTACTATGGTGGACTTGCTTGTTGTTACTATGGTGGACTTGCTTGTTGTTACTATGGTGGACTTGCTTGTTGTTACTATGGTGGACTTGCTTCTTGTTACTATGGTGGACTTGCTTCTTGTTACTATGGTGGACTTGCTTCTTGTTACTATGGTGGACTTGCTTCTTGTTACTATGGTGAACTTGCTTGTTTTTACTATGGTGGACTTGCTTGTTGTTACTATGGTGGACTTGCTTGTTGTTACTATGGTAGACTTGCTTCTTGTTACTATGGTAGACTTGCTTCTTGTTACTATGGTGGACTTGCTTGTTGTTACTGTGGTGGACTTGCTTGTTGTTACTATGGTGGATTTGCTTCTTGTTACTATGGTGGACTTGCTTGTTGTTACTGTGGTGGACTTGCTTCTTGTTACTATGGTGGACTTGCTTCTTGTTACTATGGTGGACTTGCTTCTTGTTACTATGGTGGACTTGCTTGTTGTTACTATGGTGCACTTGCTTCTTGTTACTATGGTGAACTTGCTTGTTTTTACTATGGTGGACTTGCTTGTTGTTACTGTGGTGGACTTGCTTGTTGTTACTGTGGTGGACTTGCTTGTTGTTACTGTGGTGGACTTGCTTGTTGTTACTATGGTGGACTTGCTTGTTGTTACTGTGGTGGACTTGCTTGTTGTTACTGTGGTGGACTTGCTTGTTGTTACTGTGGTGGACTTGCTTGTTGTTACTGTGGTGGACTTGCTTGTTGTTACTGTGGTGGACTTGCTTGTTGTTACTGTGGTAGACTTGCTTGTTTTTATTATGGTGGATTTGCTTGTTGTTACTATGGTGGATTTGCTTCTTGTTACTCTGGTGGACTTGCTTCTTGTTACTCTGGTGGACTTGCTTCTTGTTACTCTGGTGGACTTGCTTCTTGTTACTATGGTGGACTTGCTTCTTGTTACTATGGTGGACTTGCTTCTTGTTACTATGGTGGACTTGCTTCTTGTTACTATGGTGGACTTGCTTCTTGTTACTATGGTGGACTTGCTTCTTGTTACTATGGTGGACTTGCTTCTTGTTACTATGGTGGACTTGCTTCTTGTTACTATGGTGGACTTGCTTCTTGTTACTATGGTGGACTTGCTTCTTGTTACTATGGTGGACTTGCTTCTTGTTACTATGGTGGACTTGCTTCTTGTTACTATGGTGGACTTGCTTCTTGTTACTATGGTGGACTTGCTTCTTGTTACTATGGTGGACTTGCTTCTTGTTACTATGGTGGACTTGCTTCTTGTTACTATGGTGGACTTGCTTGTTGTTACTATGGTGGACTTGCTTGTTGTTACTATGGTGGACTTGCTTGTTGTTACTATGGTGGACTTGCTTGTTGTTACTATGGTGGACTTGCTTGTTGTTACTATGGTGGATTTGCTCCTTGTTACTATGGTGGCCATGGGAGAGCTAAGGTAATGCAGGTAGGGTATACATGACCCCCTCCCTTTAGAAAAATGAGAACTCCTAGGAATAGGGCGAGTGGTGGCTCAATAGTTAATGCACCAGCAGCTCGTAATCTGGTCTCAAGTTCGATTCATCATTATGCACCAGCAGCTCGTAATCTGGTCTCAAGTTCGATTCATCATTATGCCTATTTTGATATTTTCTCCTCTTAATAATTTCCTCAAAACTCCTCGCCCTGCCATCGATCAGTAGGGGACACCAATGGACTTGGAAGTACTGTCGTCCATTGGATGGGACTTTAAGCCGTGGTCCCGTGTTTGGGAGAGCCAAACCCTGTGCGCGTTAAACAACACGCTGGATGACCTTGACGGGAAGCTACCATCTGTTGCAGTGGGTCCTCCCCCAACCTACTCTGAGCCTTCGGGGATTTTGTGACCTGGCCATTTAGCCCATTGTGTGCAAAAGAGTGCCGCTGAGAGGTAAAACAACCCAACCCTCCTCTTATTCACTATTAATGATCCAACAAAACCTTTTCAAGACACTAGCCAATTCAGCTTTGATTAGAACGAGGAAATGATTCGACAATCCGTCTTGAAAACAAAGGAAACGATCAGCATGGATCACAACGAGGGAATGATCCTTCGAAACATTTGAAAGACAATTTGTATGCTCAGCTTTCACCACAAAGAGGACGAGATTCATCGAATCGTCTTAAAAACAAAGGAAACGATCAGCATGGATCATAACGAGGGAATGATCCTTCGAAACATTTGAAAGACAATTTGTATGCTCACCTTTCACCACAAAGAGGACGAGATTCATCGAATCGTCTTAAAAACAAAGGAAACGATCAGCATGGATCACAACGAGGGAATGATCCTTCGAAACATTTGAAAGACAATTTGTATGCTCAGCTTTCACCACAAAGAGGACGAGATTCATCGAATCGTCTTAAAAACAAAGGAAACGATCAGCATGGATCACAACGAGGGAATGATCCTTCGAAACATTTGAAAGACAATTTGTATGCTCAGCTTTCACCACAAAGAGGACGAGATTCATCGAATCGTCTTAAAAACAAAGGAAACGATCAGCATGGATCACAACGAGGGAATGATCCTTCGAAACATTTGAAAGACAATTTGTATGCTCAGCTTTCACCACAAACAGGACGAGATTCATCGAATCGTCTTAAAAACAAAGGAAACGATCAGCATGGATCACAACGAGGGAATGATCCTTCGAAACATTTGAAAGACAATTTGTATGCTCACCTTTCACCACAAACAGGACGAGATTCATCGAATCGTCTTAAAAACAAAGGAAACGATCAGCATGGATCACAACGAGGGAATGATCCTTCGAAACATTTGAAAGACAATTTGTATGCTCACCTTTCACCACAAACAGGACGAGATTCATCGAATCGTCTTAAAAACAAAGGAAACGATCAGCATGGATCACAACGAGGGAATGATCCTTCGAAACATTTGAAAGACAATTTGTATGCTCAGCTTTCACCACAAAGAGGACGAGATTTATCGAATCGTCTAAAAAACACGGGGGGAGAGAACATGGATCGCAACGAACTCACGATCCAACAAAAAACTTAAAGACACCGTTGAACACGAATTACGACCGGAACACGATCCAACAAAATCATTTGTAAATCACTAGCACTTTAAACATAAATTACTACGAAAACATAAGTTGGGTTGTTTTACCCCTGAGCGCACTTTTTTGCACACCATGGGCTAAATGGCCAGGTGACATAGACCCCGAAGACTCAGAGAAGGTTGGGGGAGGGGACCCACTGGAACAGCTGTTGGGAGACAGATGGTAGCCTCCAGTCAAGGCCATCCAGCGTGTTCTTTAACGTGCACAGGGTATAGCTCTCCCGCACACGGGCCACGGCCTAACGTCCCATCCGACGGACGGCAGTCTTTCGAAGCCCATCTGTGTCCCCTACTGACCGTGGGCAGGGCGGAGAATTTTGCGGAGATGAATTTCAACGCTGACTCAGCTGGGACTCGAACCTGGGAACTACAGGTTACGAGCCTGGCGCGCTACCGACTGAGCCACCCCCGCCCCAACGAAAACATGACCCAGCTAAACACTCCGAGTGAATTACAACCCAGTATACGACAGAACAAGACATTTCAAAGTCACCTGACAATCGTAACCATATAGAATGTCTCGAGCAAAATTACTAATTAGAATAAATGATTTAAGTTTTCTTAATAAAATAAAGATATAAATGTGATGTCGTTTAGATAGTTCTGTAAACTTAAAATGCAAGGAATCTTTTCTGGATCTTACACTAATTACAAATTATCTTAAAATTTGGTTCAGGTAAGCATTATTCCTCCCCAAACCATTACCATTGTTTCTCTGGGACCATGGGGCGGGGGTGGCTCAGTCGGTAGCGCGCCAGGCTCGTAATCTTTAGTTCCCAGGTTCGAATCCCAGCTGGGTCAGCGTTCAGACTTATCTCCGCAAAACTCCACGCCCTGCCCACGGTCAGTATGGGACACCGATATGCTTTGAAAGGCCGCCGTCCGTCGGATGGGACGTTAAGCCGTGGCCCCGTGTGCGGGTAAAAGAACACGCTGGATGGCCTTGACGGGAGACTACCATCTGTCTCCCAACAGCTGTTCCAGTGGGTCCCCTCCCCCAACCTTCTCTGAGCCTTCGGGATCCTTGTGACCTGGCCATTTAGCCCATGGTGTGCAAAAAAGTGCCGCTCAGAGATAAAACAACCCAACCTTAACCTTTCTGAGTACACGAAAAGTTCACCGAAAGCACGATAAAATGCCCCAGCCATGTGAATGATGCAATCTGAACTTTGCTGCCCTTTTCATCATCAAACACTCCGGAAGCCGTCCTCTGACAATCCTTACAGCTCACCTCATCCCATTAACTCGGCATCCTTGGCGCCTTCAACCAATGTCTTGCTCGCGAGCCGGACGGACCGCAGTTTGTCGACGAAGACGAGGTCCGCCCACGTCCTCGGTTCGTCGCAGGGCCTGCAGGCATCGATTTCTTCCCGGGACTCCGCCAAGGGTTGGCCCTTCTCCCGCGCATTGTCGGATGCAGCAGCAGCATCTCGATGTTCCAGTAGCGGCGAATGAGACGATGCTGTCTCCGTTGCTCCTGAGCTTCTTTTACTTGTCTCTGCAAACAAAGGAGCGGATGCGACGCGACTGACGGTGAACTGATTGGGCAAAAATCACTGAGAGGGAAAAACTGAAACCACTTCTAGTTTGGGGAAGATCTCCTAGTCACTGTTTGCTAATACAGTCGCTCAAAAAAATATCCGAACACTACGGTTAATTACAGAATTCAGAAAAAATATCTGGCAACGTTTTTTTTTAAATTAATGATCTGGCAACCTTCGCGTCACGTGACACGAAGGTTGCCAGATCATTAATTTCTAAAAAAATCGTTGCCAGATGTTTTTTCTGAATAATTGATGATGAATGAATAATTGATAATAGTTTGATATTTTTCCTGAATTCTGTAATCACGTGACACGAAGGTTGTCAGATCACTAATTTCTAAAAAAAAATCGTTGCCAGATATTTTTTCTGAATTCATTTTTCTGAACCGTTCACAGCAAACTGGAGCGTGTGCAGTAACTGCACACGCTCCAGTTTGCTGTGAACGGTAACTGGAGCGTGTATAGTTGCTGTACACGCTCCAGATATTTTTCCTGAATTCTGTAATCATGTGACACGAAGGTTGCCAGATCAATAATTTCAAAAAAAAATCGTTGCCATATTTTTTCTGAATTCTGTAATCAACCATGGTGTTCGGATACTTTTTTGAGCGACTGTAGGTGGTCATATTATTTTGATACTAGATCGTGTGGACTCACGGAAATATTGAGCGTGTGCAGTTACCGTTCACAGCAAACTGGAGCGTGTGCAGTAACTGCACACGCTTCAGTTTGCTGTGAACGGTAACTGGAGCGTGTACAGTTGCTGTACACGCTCGATATTTTTTCTGAATTCTGTAATCACGTGCAAAAAGTCGATTTTTTAACCTTAGTGTCCTGTCTGTACGGAGTTACATTAATCTGTGGGGAACACCAATATGTTTGAAAGTCTCCCCCGTCCTTGAAGCACTGGACATGCGCAGAAAAGCCATACTTACTTCATCCCCTTAAAACATCTCTCTCTATATATGGGGGCGGGGGTGGCTCAGTCGGTAGCGCGCCAGGCTCGTAATCTGTAGTTACCAGATTCGAGTCCCAGCTGGGTCAGCGTTGAGATTTATCTCCGCAAAATTTCCCGCCCTGCCCACGGTCAGTAGGGGACATCGATGGGCTTGGAAAGGCCGCCGTCCGTCGGATGGGACGCTAAGACGTGGCCCCGTGTACGGGAGAGCCATACCCTGTGCACGTTAAAGAACACGCTGGATGGCCTTGACGGGAGGCTACCATCTGTCTCCCAACAGCTGTTCCAGTGGGTCCCCTCCCCCAACCTTCTCTGAGCCTTCGGGGTCCATGTGACCTGGCCATTTAGCCCATGGTGTGCAAAAAAGTGCCGCTCAGAGGTAAAACAACCCAACAACCCAATCTCTATATATGTGTCTACCGGTTCTCGTCCGATCACCGAAGTTAAGCAGCTTTGCGCACGGTCGGTATCTAGGAGGGTGACCACCTGGGAACCCGCGTGCAGTTGGCAAAAAAATCAGGACCCGCCATCCTCACAGATCCCTCTACTATGGCGTATTAAACAGACAGGCTCCTGTCAGACCTCTGTAGCAAGCAGCTGCTTGAGGAGGTATTTTTATTTTTATATATTTATTAAATATTTTTTGTTAAAAATTAATAGTTACCAGTTTTATTTTAAACACTCACTTTTTAAATAGAAAACTTTTTAAATTTTGATTTCAAATTAAAATTAATAGTTACCACTCGACTTTTAAAAACTGGTAACATTACAACTACATAAATATTTTAATATAATCATATTGAATAAATTATTTGATTTTGTGGTTTATTAATATATCCATTTTAGTTAAATCTTAAACAAATTATATCCATTAAATTTTTATGCATATTTATTTTCCCTCCTTTCCTCCCTACTTATCCTTAATAGCTGTCCAGACCTCGTGTATCAGTTGAGGCCTTTCGAATCATTTGCTCCTGGGACCTTTAGATAACCTTAATCCACCACTGTCCATTAGTGGTAAGCTTATCATTGTTCGGGAATTTCTGCGATAGAAAAGGCACTGGATGGGATTGGAAAGAATCTTCCCTCAATCTCCTAACAATTGTCTAAATCAGTGGTTCTCAACCTTTTATGCTTCACGTACCCACTGGAAATGTGTATGTAACTGGGGAACCCCTTGAATAGATAGATTAAACTATAGTTATAGTGTAACAATGGGAATAAAACAAATATATCCGTGGTTCTCAACCCTTTATACTTCAGTTACCCCCTGGAAATGTGTATGTAATTGGCGTACCCCTTGAATAGATAGATTAAACTATAGCTATAGTATAACAATGGGAATAAAACATTTATATCAGTGGTTCTCAACCTTTTATGCTTCACGTACCCCCTGGAAATGTGTATGTAAATGGCGTACCCTTTATATAGATAGATAAAACTATAGTTATAGTATAACAATGGGAATAAAATAAAACATATATATCAGTGGTTCTCAAACTTTTATGCTTCACGTACCCCCTGGAAATGTGTATGTAACTGGCGTACCCCTTGTATAGATAGATAAAACTAAAGTTATAGTATAACAATGGGAATAAAATAAAACATATATATCAGTGGTTCTCAACCCTTTATACTTCACGTACCCCCTGGAAATGTGTATGTAATTGGCGTACCCCTTGAATAGATAAATTAAACTATAGTTGTAGTATAACAATGGGAATAAAACATATATATCCGTGGTTCTCAACCTTTTATTCTTCACGTACCCCCTGGAAATGCGTATGTAACTGGCGTACCCCTTGTATAGATAGATAAAACTATAGTTATAGTATAACAATGGGAATAAAATAAAACATATATATCAGTGGTTCTCAACCCTTTATACTTCACGTACCCCCTGGAAATGTGTATGTAATTGGCGTACCCCTTGAATAGATAAATTAAACTATAGTTATTGTATAACAATGGGAATAAAACATATATATCCGTGGTTCTCAACCTTTTATGCTTCACGTACCCCCTGGAAATGTGTATGTAACTGGCGTACCCCTTGTATAGATAGGTAAAACTATAGTTATAGTATAAGAATGGGAATGAAACTTTGTTACTAGATCTAGCGACTTTTAAGCTCTCACGGCGTACCCCAAAATATTTTACCGCGTACTTCACGTTGAGAACCCCTAGTCTAAAGGATCTCCTTCTCCAACTCAAAACTTTAAGGTCTTAGTGATCTGTCCATTTAGTCCATTGTCTACACAATATTCGTCGGTTGAGTGTGTGGTGCAAGTTTTTATGATCCAAGAGTGCCATTCATAGGAAAAGCAACTAAATATCCATTTGTGAAGTTCAGTTTCATTTTCCATTCCACCTTTCAACATTTGTACCAATCATGACAAAAGTCCAAGTCCAAATCACATCTCGAATTTGAAATCTTCGCTTGCAAAAGTCATGACAAATTGCACACAATAAGTATCTAGCTAGCACAGACAGATAACTTTTATATATTTACATTGTAGCAAAAAAGCGATGTTAGCGCTCCCTCCGTGCAGCGGTTAACTATTTTATCCCAAATATTGTAATATATATAAACTAATATTTAAATTAAACAGGTAGCTTTCTTTCTTTTAAATAGAAGTAAATAATTTTAGATTTTTCTATAACATTCTGATATAATTTTAATAAATTTTTCTCTTTTATAGCTTTTGTAAAAGTCAATAAAAAAAGAGCAAAAATAATAGTCATTTACAGAACTGCAGAGGAAGATGTTCACACGATTTGAAAGTTAGTGAGAAAAATAAGAATTACTCCGGTGCTAAAGGTGGCGCTGCAAGCGGAGGTATCTGTGCCTGCTGGTTATTCTGTGGACAAAAGAAGACCATTCATGAGCTGAGAAAAATTAAAATAGGAAGCCACCATATTGCAGGAAGCTCTGTCGTGCCACGTGAATGGTGAGAAAACGTGAACAGAAAGAATTCCAGGGGAAGTTCGAAAGCCTTAAATAAAAATTTCATCAGAAGAGCAATGGCAACGCTCCAAGAAGATGCTGAACATGGCAATGAAAGAGATTTGTTTTCTTTCGTTCTATATTGCATTGTCCTTATCAAAATAGGTCGGGGATGGTTCGGTCGGTTACGCGCCAGACTGGTAATCTGCAGTTCCCAGGTTCGAGTCCCAGCTGGGTCAGCGTTAAGATTTATTTCCACAAAACTCCCCGTTCTGCCCACGGTCAGTAGGGTACATCGATGGGCTTGGAAATGCCGCCGTCCGTCGGATGGGACGTTAAGCCGTGGCGCAGTGTGCAGGAGAGCCATACCCTGTGCACGTTAAAGAACACGCTGGATGGCTTTGACGGGAGGCTACCATCTGTCTCCCAATAGCTGTTCCAGTGGGTCCCCTCCCCCAACCTTCTCTGAGCCTTCGGGGTCCATGTGACCTGGTCATTTAGACCATGGTGTGCAAAAAAAGTGCCGCTCAGGGGTAAAACAACCCAACCAACCCAACCAAGTGGGTCCCCTCCTCAAACTTTTCTGAGTCTTCGGGGTCCTTGTGACCTGGTCATTTAGCCCATTCTGTGCAAAAAAAGTGCCGCTCAGAGATAAAACAAGCCAAAACTTATCCAAAATATCAGAGAATTTCCATTTTATGCCTATGGGAATCCAACTTCGAAGTTCTGTAACTTCCAAAACATGCATCTACTGGAAAAATGCAATTGAAGATGAATTGAAGATTGCAATTTAAATCTCTATTTTTCAACAATATTCGTTCAGTATTTAAAGAGTTATGGAAACTGGAATATTTAAGATGGAAATATCTTGTCTTTATAAAAATCATTACGATTGTCTAAATATTGAAATAATCATTATGCAAATTTCTATAATGTATATTTATTTTAAACGTCCCGTGGCCGAGTGGTTAGCGCGCTTGGCTACTGCTCTACGGGACCTGGGTTCGAGCCCGGGTAAGGCATGGCTGTTTGTGTCGTTTTTCTGCTGAGGTCCTGCCATCCTCTTAGACCTTCTACTGTGGCATATAAACTGACAGGCTCCTGTCAGACCTCTGTGGCAAGCAGCTGCTTGAGGGGGTATTTATTTATATTTATTTTTATGATATGGTTTGAAACAATACATTTTAATAAATTTATGTGGTAAGTTCATATGACGCATTATTATTGGGAAATATTCCAGCTTTCTAACTCTTTAAATATTGAACGAATATTGTTGAAAATCGAGATTTAAATAGATTTTATTCTGATCTTTATTTACATTTAGTCACATTTTCCTATTAAATGCGTATTTTAAAAGTTATATAAAAGCAATATTGTAATACAATAAACGTCCTGGCCAAATTAATGCGCGAAGCACCATGAAACATGCATGATGACGTAAGCATTTACGTCACTACGAAGTCCTATAAAAGCCGCAAAGTCAAGCGCGACATTGTGCAGAGAGAGACTCCGTTGGTTTGGCTATGTTATCCGTATGCATAAATATAGATTAACGAATAGGGTTATGAACAGTGTGCCTAAAAGACCTTAAAAAAAGAGGGGAGGAAACTAGGATGGGTTGGGCTGACATTGTTTAATAGGGCCTTGTTAAGATTGATCTACAGGGGGCCAAATATAGCTCAAGATAGATGATTTTGGAGAGGTAAATTTGCACAATCTGGTTGGCTTTCCGTACTAGATTGTGCAAATCCTCTGCTTGAGGATGATGATGATACTGAGGGCGGGAGTGGCTCAGTCAGTAGCGCCAGGTTCATAATCTGCAGTTCCCAGGTTCGAGTCCCAGCTGAGTCAGCGTTGAGATTTATCTTCGCAAAATTCTCGCCCTGCCCACGGTCAGTAGGGGACACCGATGGGATTGGAATGTTCGCCGTCCGTCTGATGGGACGTTAAGCCGTCGTGTCTTGTGCGGGAGAATCGTACTCTGTGCACTTTAAAGAACACGTTGGATGACCTTGACGAGAGGATACCATCTGTCTCCCAACAGCTGTTCCAGTGGGACCCCTCCCCCAACCTACTCTGAGCCTTCGGGGTCCATGTGACCTAGCCATTTAGCCCATGGTGTGCAAAAAGTGCCACTCAGAGGTAAATAAATGATACTGATACTGAATTGATAATAACAATAATGATAATTAATGAAAAATGATACTGAATTGGAACACCATGATTTGATAGTTCTTTTACTGATGCAGGATAGATTTTAATTGGTAATTTGATTGAACTTTGGGCAGTTAAATGACTCCTTGGGTTCAATTGCTTAAAAATTCTGTATTTGTATCTACACTGCGTGGCCAAATTATAACGAACACCTACCTAATACTTCATCGTATGTATCATGGTACATTTTCCAAATTTCAAAGTTTTCAGTTTCTCTGCGCATAGTTGAAATGGATTCAATTAACTAATATATTATTATAAATTTTAAAAATATTTAGGAGTGTTTTAAAATTATTTACCAAATTTTTTATTAAAAATTAATATCTGCTAGTAGTATTTTAAAATAAATAACTTTAATTAAAGTAAATATAAATTTTGTTTTAAGCTAACATGATTCCTCTTATTAATTTCCGTATTTTGGGAATAAAAGGCATTTTTGGCCAGAATTCTCATCTTCATGCTCTCTCGAGCAGAAGAAGAAATTCTGTTTTAATTTGGGATATCTTTATTAAGCCTTAGTATGGTTATATATGTTACCGCTAAAGCTCGAAAGCCGTTAATGTGCACATTACCTAGCTAATCTGCAGATTAACTGATATGCTCCGTTAACGTGCGGAATCAAGAGTTTTCCGCATTTTACCTAGGTAATGTGCACATTAACGGCTTCCGTATCGTTAAAGTTCAAAAGTTTGTTTCTCTCATAGTGGTGAATCTCTTGAATATGAATCTTCGTGTCACGTGATTCACTCGTCCGCATTATAAAAAACGCCCCGGATGAGCGGAGGCCAAGTGAGAACGAATCGGTAAAGTGATTCATTCTTGATAACGAATCACTAAAATGATTCGTTCTCACTTGGCCTGCTCATTTTGGGGGCGTTTTTTATAATTCGGACGACTGATTCATGTTGACAGAGGGATGACCTGGTTTCAACTCTACTCTCGGACACTAGATAAATAACATTATGTTAATTTAAGCATACAGAAACGTTCCTGTTGTTCCAGCAAAGATCTTATTTTCACTTTAACGAGTGCCTAGTAGGTAATGTGCAGATTATCCAGGTAATTTGCAGATTACCTAGGTAATTTGAGAAATGAAACAATTTTCCGCACGTTAACGAATCACCCTAGTTAATCTGCACAATACCTAGAAAATCTGTAGAATAACTGATTTCTGCACTTTAGCGGTAACATATACATAGATTACCCCGCTAAGCCTTATGGCTTGTCAGCAGGTGCTTGTAACCTTCCCACCACATTTTAATCTATTCTGTTTTAGGGCATTGTCCAGGCCTGGGATGATATAGGAGGTGGCAATGTCCAAGGCCACCTTGATACATAGGCCTGCACAGCCGTTATCTAAAGGAGAGAAATCAAATATGCATAAAAATTAAAGTGACTCACTATCTGTTACATTTAATTGAAATCTACTCGTTTTGTAGTAAATATGGTAAAATAATTTATTAAATATAAATATATTAAAAGCTTTAAACTGTTTTAAAACTGTTTACCAAATTTTAAAATATTAGTAACTACCAGTTAAATTTTAAAAGAGATAAATTGAAATTAATTGTGCGTTTAAAAATGCGTTAATGGGCAAATACTATACCCACCAATATTCGTAAAATTCAGGTCTTACAGAACAAGATTTTGACAACTGCGGTTGATATCCCCCGGTTGATATCCCCTGGTATGTCACTAACAGACAACTTCATAAAAGACCTGGGCATCGACCATATATATATACACATATAAAACGCACCTCAAAGAGATTATTTGAGGCTGTAAGCAATAATCCTAATGAAATTATTTCTTCTCTGATTCTTTACGATCATACTGTTTTGAACAAGAGGCCTAAAACGGTAGCGTTCTCTGAGGAGACCTTCCCGTTTTAGGGTTAGTTATACAATTTTACTGCTATTTTTAGCTTTTCTTATGTTTGCCCTTAGGGATGGTTTACTTATATATTTTGTTCTTACTCATGCCAAATAGGCATATCTTTATGATGGAGATGGTTAGGGATAAAATTTTTACCCGGTACATCGAATATGATTTTACGATCTACGATCTACACTTCAAAATATATGACTTGCCGATTTTTATTCATACTTGATAAGCAGTCAAGAGTTAGTAACTATCTACTGTTCCAGATAGCAAACTGTGTGTATTTGTATTAACACTAACTAAGATAGTGGTCAGCAATGACTTCCGTCTTGCTAGGTCATGCGCTTCTACGAGGAGGTTTGTAAACACTACAAGTAGTTCCCTAATTCCTTCGCTGTCCATTATGTTGCAAATCAAAATATATATATATAAAACTGCTGTCAACATTCATAGCCTCATCTATCCGTGGGTAAAAGTAGTAACTTTTCTAACGTTAACGGAATGAATTTACAGTAAATATTTTCACGGTTAACATTTAATTATATTACAGTCATGGGTTCAATAAATAAAAATAAATACCTCCCTCAAGCAGCTGTTTGCCACAGAGGTCGGACAGGAGCCTGTCAGTTTAATACGCCATAGAAGAAGGTCTGTGAGGATGGCGGGACCTCAACAGAAAAACAACACACACATCCATGCCTTACCCGGGGCTCGAACCCAGGTCCCGTAGATCAGAAACCAAGCGCGCTAACCACTCGGCCACGGGACGGCTATAGGTTCGAGAAATTTAAAAAAAAAAGTAAAGGTCAAACAGAAATGGGTTGGGTTGGGTTGTTTTACCTCTGAGCGGCACTTTTTTGCACACCATGGGCTAAATGGCCAGGCCACATTGAACCCCGAAGGCTCAGAGAAGGTTGGGGGAGGGGATCCACTGAAACAGCTGTTGGGTGACAGATGGTAGCCTCCCGTCAAGGCCATCCAGCGTGTTCTTTAACGTGCACAGGGTATTGCTCTCCCGCATACGGGGCCACGGCTTAACGTCCCATCCGACGGACGGCGGCCTTTCCAAGCCCATCGGTGTCCCCTACTGACCGTGGGCAGGGCGGGGAATTTTGCGGAGATAAATCTCAACGCTGACCCAGCTGGGACTCGAACCTGGGAACTACAGATTACGAGCCTGGCGCGCTAGCGACTGAGCCACCCCGGCCCCCTCAAATAAAAATGAGGCCAATCTCTCCTATAGGGAAACGGATTCCCATCTGCAACATCCTCACTGGAAGATGATTTGTTTCCTCTATCCTTTCTTTTATGGCGAATACACGGCGAGGTGAGATGATGGACAGCAAAACGCAGACAAAGGAAGAGGCAATAAATATCGACAAAAGTAGCAAACAGGCCAATTTGGGCATCACAAACACAATGGTGGTGCTTTGATGGACCGACTGCATGGGAAGCGAAGTGGTTTTCCCTGGAATGCCTCGGTTTCATCCCCCACGCTTCGTTGGCGACGCTGCAAAAACATGTGGCTGTAGGTCATTTTTTTATGACCTCGGATCAAAATCTTGTCAAACAGACTCTATAGATCACGTGCCAGAGGCCGTGAGGATTGTGAAGTGGGACAAACGGAGTCTTTTGGAGAAAGATGGATGGATGTCGATTGTTCTTTCCAATGATTTCAGGTTAACCTATGAGTAGAAGTTGAAAGGCAGAAATATTCAAACCTATTTTTGCTTTCTAACAAGAAGAATTCGAAAGAGTTTTGAAAATCGAGGGAAAATATTCATTTCGAGGTTTGCGATTCAGTTGTTTTGTGTCTAAGCTGCATCTCTTTTGCACACAATGGGCTAAAAAATTAGATTGGATTGTTTTACCTCTGAGCGGCACTTTTTTGCACACCATGGGCTAAATGGCCAGGTCACATGGACCCCGAAGGCTCAGAGAAGGTTGGAGGAGGGGACCCACTGGAACAGCTGTTGGGAGACAGATGGTAGCCTCCCGTCAAGGCCATACAGCGTGTTCTTTAAAGTGCACAGGGTATGTCTCTCCCGCACACGGGGCCACGGCTTAACGTCCCATCCGACGGACGGCGGCCTTTTCAAGCCCATCGGTGTCCCCTACTGACCGTGGGCAGGGAGGGGAATTTTGCGGAGATAAATCTCAACGCTGACCCAGCTGGGACTCGAACCTGGGAAGTACAGTTTACGAGCCTGGCGCGCTACCGACTGAGCCACCCCCGCCCTTTTGTGATAGGGCAGTCATCAGTCCCAAGCCTGGAGAGGGCCATTTACAGACTTGTGGAAGGTTTTATAGTACATAAATGACTTTTTTAATTTTACTATTGGCTTATTTAGTAATTGATATCGTCGTCATAATTTGTAGTTTATTGTGAAATCATATGGTATACCAGACAAATTAGTTAACATAATGAAAGCTCTCTATAATAACATTGAGTCGTGTGTGAGAGTTGGTAAGGCTTGTAGCAATTGGTTTAGCATTACTTCTGGTGTTCGACAAGGGTGCATTTTGTCTCCTTTTCTCTTTAGTTTGGTTATTGATTATGTTATGCGAAATTCACTTCTAGGGAAAGATCTTGGCCTTAAATGGACTGGAGATACGAAAATTTCTGACTTAGATTGAACTCTTTCATTACGGCTGTTGATGAAACTGGTAGTAGAGTAGTTTTGGTTATAAACAGAGAGAAAACTAAAGTGATGAAAATTGGTCAGGCAGGTTGTGATTCAGTTCATCTGAATGGTTGCAGTCTTGAGCAGGTGTCACAGTTTAATTACCTTGGGAGCTATGTAACAGATACTGGTGATGTGCGGCATGAGATTAACAGACGAATAGGGATTGCTGCTGGGACTTTTAAAAATCTATGGAGAGTGTGGAGAAATAGGCGTATACACCTAAAGACTAAAATTAGACTGTATAATAGTTTGATTCTTTCTAGGGTTAGTTATCGTAGTGAAACTTGGACACTTTGTAAACAAGATAACAGGAAACTAGATGCTTTTGATTCTAGATGCTTACGCAGTATCTTGGGCATTAGGTGGTTCAACTTTGTAACTAATGATGAGGTTAGACAAAGGAGTTTGCAACCTCCTTTAAGCAGCATGTTGTGCAGAGAGAGATTCCGTTGGTTTGGCCATGTTGCCCGTATGAATAATTATAGATTGGCGAATAGGGTTATGAACAATGTGCCTAAAGGCCTCAGAAAGAAGGGGAGACCTAGGATGCGGTGGGCAGACAATGTCAAACAGGACCTTGTTAGAATTGATGTGCAGTGGCCGGATGCAGCAGATGTAGCTCAGGGCAGACATGCTTGGAGAACTAAATTTCACGGTCTGGCTGGATCTCCGTAGCCCATGGTTGCTTGAGGATGATGATCCTTTTTATAACAGTGTCATTTGACCTGCGGGGTAGAAGGTATTAAGGGTTTTGCTTCCTAAAAAGAATATGGCGAACAAACCTTGCACCCGAAATTCCTTCAGGAATGAAAAATGGTTGAAAAGAAAAACACTTGCAAGTTGTAGGCGGCCATGACTTCCCTGGCCTCCTCCTTATGATTTTTTTATTTATGGGTTGGGTTGTTTTACCTCTGAGCGGCACTTTTTTGTACACCATGGGCTAAATGGCCAGGTCACATTGAACCCCGAAGGCTCAGAGAAGGTTGGGGGAGGGGACCCACTGGAACAGCTGTTGGGAGACAGATGGTAGCCTCCCGTCAAGGCCATCCAGCGTGTTCTTTAACGTGCACAGGGTATGGCTCTCCCGCACACGGTACCACGGCTTAACGTCCCATCCGACGGACGGCGGCCTTTCCAAGCCCATCGGTGTCCCCTACTGACCGTGGGCAGGGCGGGGAATTTTGCGGAGATAAATCTGAACGCTGACCCAGCTGGGACTCGAACCTGGGAACTACAGATTACGAGCCTGGCGCGCTACCGACTGAGCCACCCCTGTCCCCAGGGGAATTATTGGGAGACAGATGGTAGCCTCCCGTCAAACCATCCAGCATGTTCTTTAACGTGTACAGGGTGTGACTCTCCCACTCTTTGTTAACATCCCATCTGACGGATGACGGCCTTTCCAAGCCCTTCGGTGTCCGCTACTGACCCAGGACAGGGTGGAGGGGAGGAGGAGTTGAAGAGATAAATCTTAATGCTGGCCCAGATGGGGCTCGAACCTGAGTACAGTCGCTCAAAAAAAATATCCGAACACTATGGTTGATTATAGAATCCAGAAAAAATATCTGGCATCGATTTTGTTTAGAAATTAGTGATCTGGCAACCTTCGTGTACGTACACGAAGGTTGCCAGATCACTAATTTCTAAAAAAAAAAATCGTTGCCAAATATTTTTTTCTGAATTCTGTAATCAACCATAGTGTTCGAATACTTTTTTGAGCGACTGTATATCAAATGAAAGCTTGTAACACGGGAAATATTACAGGTTTAAAAATTTCCACCCCATTTTCTTCTTCCCTACACCGCCCCCCCCCCCCTTAAAAAGTGAAAATGATTGTTCGGCCGTATCTTCCGAAAGCGAGGGTCTACAATTAGGAGTTATGTGTCAAATGAAAGCTCATATGAGGACCGTTCGTAGACTATTTCGAATTATGATTCTCCCCTCCCTCACACACACACACACACGAACCATGCTCAACCCCCACCCACCCACCCCAAAAAAGAAGAGGATTTTCACGGCGGTCGACTTTAACGAATTATATCTCAAATTAAAGTTTGCAACATATCCAATGTCATGGGCCACCTTAAACGCGACTCTGACCACATTTTCCAACCCCTGCTTTTTAACGTTTATGAATCATCATAATCGTATAATTTTAATATTGTACACAATGAACCAAATGTCGTTTTTAAGCATTATATTGTGCAGCATATTGTGCAGAGACCAAGCATATTTTATATATTTATTTCTTTTATTTTATTTCTGGTAAATTTTATAAGCAATATTTATACTAAGGTTTATTTGCACAAAACAATTACTTCTATGTATTAGCGTTATGATAATACTAATACATATAATTATCCTTCTTATATATTTTTCTATATTTATTTTTATTTTATTTTATTTCTGGTAAATTTTATAAGCAATATTTATACTAATGTTTATTTCAAATGGACATTATTTGCACAAAAAAATATTTTATGTATTAGCGTTATGATAATATTAATACATATAATTATCCTTCTAAAACAGGTATATTTGTAAATTAATGTTAGTATGAAGATCAGTATTGAACTAGCAGTGATAAAAATAGAAGTAAATATATAAGAAATGTCTTTTTTTTTCAGGGCTTCTTGTGCTGATGTCATAACTTCGTGGTATGGCTCACAATTTAGGAGGTGTTTTATTTGATAAGCCGTCCCATGGCCGAGTGGTTAGCGCGCTTGGCTACTGATCTAAGGGACCTGGGTTCGAACCCCGGGTAAGGCATGGATGTATGTGTCGTTTTTCTGCTGAGGTCCTGCCATCCTCTCAGACCTTCTACTCTGGCATATAAACTGACAGGCTCCTGTCAGACCTATGTGGCAAGCAGCTGCTTGAGGGGGTATTTATTTTATTTATTTATTTGATATGTATATACATATACATAACAAATAAAAGTTTCTGAAGTTAGGTGTTTTTATTGACAAGGAAAAATATAATTCCTATGTGCATCCTAAAAAGTAGGAAATAAACCAAAAGCATATCGATGCTGCAATTAGTCACTGATTCACTTCAAAGTGTTGGGTTGTTGGGTTTTTTTACCTCTGAGCGGCACTTTTTTGCACACCATGGGCTAAATGGCCAGGTCACATGGACCACGAAGGCTCAGAGAAGTTTGGGGGAGGGGACCCACCGGAACAGCTGTTGGGAGACAGACGGTAGCATCCCGTCAAGGCCATACAACGTGTTCTTTAACGTGCATAGGGTATGGCTCTCCCGCACACGGAGCCACGGCTTAACGCCCCATCCGACGGACGGCGGACTTTCCAAGCCCATCGGTGTCCCCTACTGACCGTGGGCAGGGCTGGGAATTTTGCGGAGATAAATCTCAACGCTGACCCAGCTGGGACTCGAACCTGGGAACTACAGATTACGAGCCTGGCGCGCTACCGACTGAGCCACCCCCGCCCTCACTTCAAAGGAAGATAGGGCGCTGAGTTGCCTACACAACAACCTACACAACAAGATTGCCATTGTCTTATCTACCTTTGCAGAGAATACGATTTCAGTGACTGATTGCACCACTGATATGCTTTAGAATGATTTTCTACTTTTTAAGTCGCATATGGAAAGGCAGGTGTTTTTTAACTGTTTTAATTATTAAAGACTGCTTAGAAGATTGAAATTATATTCAGAAAATATTTTATCTCATTTTTTCCACAACTGCAATAAATACTTTAAATTTTTATTATTCCTATCCCGAAGTCGTTTGTACCACTGCCGCCTGGTTTATAAATTCCTTGGGGAGGGCTCACATACAATAATAGATACCAGACATATTTTTTTTGTCTGTTAGATATGTAACAAATTTTTCAGCGAGTTCCTGAGACCCCGTACACACGGCGCCAATAGTTTGTACTATAAATAATAAAAAAATAAATACCTCCTCAAGCAGCTGCTTGCCACAGAGGTCTGACAGGAGCCTGTCAGTTTATATGCCATAGTAGAAGGTCTGAGAGGATGGCAGGACCTCAGCAGAAAAGCGACACAAACGTCCATGCCTTACCCGGGACTCGAACCCAGGTCCCTTAGATCAGTAGCCAAGCGCGCTAACCACTCGGCCATGGGACGGCATGTACTATACTGCTAACAAAAATTAGGGGATTCATATTCATTTTGAAATATCCCCTAATTTTTGTGAGCAGTGTATTTTGAATCCAAGCTTGAACACATCTCTACATACAACTATGCAATCAATTACTTTATCAATGAACCAAACCATTCATTCAATCACTATATCAACCAAAAAAAATATCAAACAAACAAGCTATCAATCAATCGAATACCTGCCATACAAGTACTCAATCAATCAAATCTTCTACCAATATAGCACGGGCGGGGGTGGCTCAGTCGGTAGCGTGCCAGGCTCGTAATCCGTAGTTCCCAGGTTCGAGTCCCGCTGGGTCAGTGTTGAGATTTTCTCCGCAATAATTCCCCGCCCTGCCCACGGTCAGTAGGGGGACACCGATGGGCTTGGAAAGACCACCGTCCGTCGGATGGGACCTTAAGCCGTGGCCCCGTGTGCGGAAGAGACATACTCTGTGCACGTTATAGAACATGCTGGATGGCCTTGACGGGAGGCTACCATCTGTCTCCCAACAGCTGTTCCAGTGGGTTTCCTCCCCCAACCTCCTTTGAGTCTTTGGGGTCCATGTGACCTGGCCATTTAGCCCATGGTGTACAAAAAAGTGCCGCTCAGAGGTTGTTGGGTTGTTTTATCTCTGAGCGGCACTTTTTTGCACACCATGGGCTAAATGGCCAGGTCACATGGACCCCGAAGGCTCAGAGAAGGTTGGGGGAGGGGACCCACTGGAACAGATGTTGGGAGACAGATGGTAACCTCCCGTCAAGGCCATCCAGCGTGTTCTTTAACGTGCACAGGGTATGGCTCTCCCGCACACGGGGCCACGACTTAACGTCCCATCCGACGGACGGCGGCCTTTCCAAGCCCATCGGTGTCCCCTACTGACCGTGGGCAGGGCGGGGAATTTTGCGGAGATAAATTTCAACGCTGACCCAGCTGGGACTCGAACCTGGGAACTACAGATTACGAGCCTGACGCGCTACCGACTGAGCCCCCCCCCCCCGCGCTCAGAGGTAAAACAATCCAACAAAAATAGCAAAACTTCCATTCAACAAACAAAGAATCAACTAATCAATGTGTCTAAACTGTTAATCGAGAAATCAAAGCATTAACTACCAATATATTAAAATTGCCAATGAACCAGTCAATCATCCAAGCAAAACATCAACCAACCAATATATCAAAACTGCCAATCTTTAGATGATATTTTGGATGATTATCTTGTTGATTGACAAATTATTTTAAGATGATTGCTTAGTTGGTTGTCTGATATGTTGACTGGTTGATAAGTTCATCGATTGGATGATGAACTGACTGACATTTGTTCGATTTTTTGGTTCATGAGTTGCTTAGTTGATTGATCAGCCAGCCAATAATTTAAATAAATCAATCAATTCAGCTACCGTCCAGAATATAAACCAAAAGACCACCAAAATAACCTCCCAACCACTCACAAGCAATAAACTACTCATCCAAACAGTGGTTATCCTTCTCAAAAGCCTTCTGACATTTACACCAACTGAATGCCTCGAGGATATCAAGGGCAAATTTCAGTTTTTTTTTTTTCTTTTAATATGCACCGTACGTATCGGCACGCAAGGTCAGCCCTTTCACTCTCCTTTATCGCAATCGTCATCGTTTGAAGAGAAATCCGGAGAGGACAATCTATTTCTTCCCATCACAAATCACTACACTTCTCAACAACCAAAGTGTTTGAAAAGAAAGAAATTCAAACAAATTATGATTCGTTGGGTTGTGATTTTCGCACGCAGAAATCCGCGTTTGCGTGTGTGCTGAGAATTCCAGTTCCAAGCGCCGACTGTCGACGATCTGTCGTCGTCCTTCGGCATTCGCGGCACCAACTGGGCGCGCACTCACCCGAGTCGAGATCAGTCACAACTCTATGAGTCACAAGCAAGAGACATTTCCTATCATTTCGCCTTCGTCAGAGATTGAAAAGGAGAAGGAAAAGAGTAAATTTCTTGCCATTTCTTCTTGCTTATTTCTATTTGGGCTGTGACTAGCCCCTTATCGATGCAAAAATGTGGGAAAGGTGGGTTGGGTTGTTTTACCTCTGAGCGGCACTTTTTTGCACACCATGGGCTAAATGGCCTGGTCACATGGACCCGTAAGGCTCAGAGAAGGTTGGGGGAGGGGACCCACTGGAACAGCTGTTGGGAGACAGATGGTAGCCTCCCGTCAAGGCCATCCAGCGTGTTCTTTTACCCGCACACGGGGCCACGGCTTAACGTCCCATCCGACGGACGGCGGCCTTTCCAAACATATCGGTGTCCCATACTGACCGTGGGCAGGGCGGGGAGTTTTGCGGAGATAAGTCTGAACGCTGATCCAGCTGGGATTCGAACCTGGAAACTACAGATTACGAGCCTGGCGCGCTACCGACTGAGCCACCCCCGCCCCCAATGGGAAAGGTGGCGGACAAAGGATAGGACACAGCGATTTCTTAATCAGTGGCCCATCATTAAAGTTATAACAGCATAGTTATTTCTAAAGTCTAAGCATTTCTCATATATTTATTTATTTTATTTCTGGTAAATTTTATAAGCAATATTTATACTAATGTTTATTTTGAATGGATATTATTTGCACAAAAAATTATTTTTATGTATTAGCGTTACGATAATACTGATACACATAATTATCCTTCTAAATCAGGTATATTTGTAAATTAATGTTAGTATGAAGATCAGTATTGAAATAGCAGTGATAAAAATAGAAGTAAATATATAAGAAATGTCTTTTCTTTTTAGGGCTTCTTGTGCTGATGTCATAAATTCGTGGTACGGCTCCTATTTCAGGATGTGTTGCCAACACTTCCTAAAAAAGAATTCCGTACCACTAAGTTATGACGTCAGCACAGGTAGTCTATAAGACATACATACATATCACACATCAACAATTGAATATTCCTTCAAAGACAGGGGCGGGGGTGGCTCCGTCGGTAGCGCGCCAGGCTCGTAATCTGTAGTTCCCAGGTTCGAGTCCTAGCTGGGTCAGCGTTGAGATTTATCTCCGCAAAATTCCCCGCCCTGCCCACGGTCAGTAGGGGACACCGATGGGCTTGGAGAGGCCACCGTCCGTCGGATGGGACGTTAAGTCGTGGCCCCGTGTGCGGGAGAGCCATACCCTGTGCACGTTAAAGAACACGCTGGATGGCCTTGACGGGAGGCTACCATCTGTCTCCCAACAGCTGTTCCAGTGGGTCCCCTCCCCCAACCTTCTCTGAGCCTTCGGGGTCCATGTGACCTGGCCATTTAGCCCATGGTGTGCAAAAAAGTGCCGCTCAGAGGTAAAACACCAACCAACCAACCTTCAAAGACAACTCTCGTTTCCCCGAAGACTCATTCAGGCACTTTTGATAATTTTCATTTTTTTAATATTAATATTTATATTAATTTTTTTAAGAAATTTAAACAGTCTATGTTCTTTAGAAAATTAATTAGTAGATTATAGTATATGGGTTTAATGCTTTTTCTTTTGGTCCAAGGATGCCCAGATTTTTTATTCCTACTTGTGCTGACGTCATAGCTTAGTGGTATGGCCTCTTATTTTAAGAGGTGTTGCCAACACTTCCTAGAATAGAAGGTCGTATAACTAAATTATGACGTCACCACAAGTAGTCCTGAAAAAATTCTTATAAATTTATTTTTATTAGTGTTGTATTTTAATACTGATCTATATATTAATGCTTATTCTTAAACATTCCTTATTTAAAAAGGAAAATATTCGTTTTTATTGACAATTATTATAATGCGAATAATTTTCCTGCTAAATAAGATTTATTTATAATTGAACAGTATAAAAAACAATATCAAAATTCACCAGTAATAAAAAAATAGGAAAAATTGTATAAGAACTGTCTAGATTATGGAACTAGCTATAGTTGGGTTGGGTTGTTTCTCCTCTGAGCGGCACTTTTTTGCACAACATGGGCTAAATGTCCGGATCATAAGGACCCCGTAGGCTCAGAGAAGGTTGGCGGAGGGGACCCACTGGAACAGCTGTTGGGAGACAGATAGTAGCCTCCCGTCAAGGCCATCCAGCGTGTTCTTTAACGTACACAGGGTATGGCTCTCCCGCACATGGGGCCACGGCTTAACGTCAAATCCGACGGACGGCGGTCTTTCCAAGCCCATCGGTGTCCCCTACTGACCGTGGGCAGGGCGGGAATTTTGCGAAGATAAATCTCAGCGCTGACCCAGCTGGGACTCGAACCTGGGAACTACAGATTACGAGCCTGGCGCGCTACCGACTAAGCCACCCCCGCCCCAACTAGCTATAATGACGGAAGTGCCGCTCAGGGGTAAAATAACCGAACTCCAGTTTCGTTTTTAGAACACTCTGGCATGAATCTAGAGAGGCGTGGGTTCGAATCCCGCGCATCGCAAAAACTGATTTTTTCCACAACACTATTTATTGACTTCTGTAACTGGTAACTCTGTATTTACAAAATCTTTGATTGTTGAATAATTAGTAGTTTAATGTTAGCAAATCGGGTTTTCTTTTATCTTGCATTTCAGTTTATCTATTACTTATACTGACTCGGCACACTATAATTTGATTAGTTCTCTGCTGATAGATTTTAATTGGTAATGTGAATGAATCTTGGATAGATCAAATGACTCCTTGGGGCTAAAAATTCTGGCTAAAAATTCTGCATTTGTTAATTATATCTACCCTGTCTGTCCAAATTTTACAAACACTTACCTAATACTTCCGTCGTATGTAACATGGTAGAGTTCCCAAATTTTAAAGTTTCTAGTTCTCTGCACATAATTGAAAACGTTTCCCAATATTGCTAGCGGTTATCTCTCTCAGCTTATAAAGGGTAGCATCTCTGTTTTGCCGTGCAGTTGAAGTATTGCTAGCGGTTCTCTCAGCTTATAAAGAGTAGCATCTCTGTTTTGCCGTGCAGTGAAGTATTGCTAGCGGTTCTCTCTCTCAGCTTATAAAGTGTAGCATCTCTGTTTTGCCGTGCAATTGAAGTATTGCTAGCGGTTATCTCTCTCAGCTTATAAAGTGTAGCATCTCTGTTTTGCCGTGCAGTTGAAGTATTGCTAGCGGTTATATCTCTCAGCTTATAAAGTGTAGCATCTCTGTTTTGCTGTGCAGTTGAAGTATTGCTATAGGTTATCTCTCTCAGCTTATAAAGTGTAGCATCTCTGTTTTCCGTGCTGTTGAAGTATTGTTAGCTGTTGTCTCTCTCAGCTTATAAAGTTTAGCATCTCTGTTTTGCCGTGCAATTGAAATATTCTTAGCGGTTATCTCTCTCAGCTTATAAAGTGTAGCATCTCCGTTTTCCGTGCAGTTGAAGTATTGCTAGCGGTTATCTCTCTCAGCTTATAAGTGTAACGTCTCTGTTTTGTCGTGCAGTTGAAGTATTGCTAGCGATTCTCTCTCTCAGTTTATAAAGTGTAACGTCTCTGTTTTGTCGTGCAGTTGAAGTATTGCTAGCGATTCTCTCTCTCAGCTTATAAAGTGTAACGTCTCTGTTTTCCGTGCAGTTGAAGTATTCCTAGCAGTTATCTCTCTCAGCTTATAAAGCGTAGCATCTCTGTTTTGCCGTGCAATTGAAGTATTGCTAGCAGTTATCTCTCTCAGCTTATAAAGTATAGCTAGTTAGCTTATAAAGTGTAGCTGTTTTGTCGTGCAGTTGAAGTATTGCTAGCGGTTCTCTCTTTCTCTCAGCTTATAAAGTGTAACACCTCTGTTTTGTCGTGCAATTGAAGTATTGCTAGCTGTTATCTCTCTCAGCTTATAAAGTGTACCATCTATTTTGCCGTGCAGTTGAAATATTTTTAGCAGTTATCTCTCTCAGTTTATAAAGTGTAGCATCTATTTTGCCATGCAGATGAAGTATTGTTAGCTGTTATCTCTCTCAGCTTATAAAGTGTAACGTCTCTGTTTTGTTGTGCAATTGAAGTATGGCTAGCAGTTATCTCTCTGAATAAAATCTATATAAAGTGTAGCATCTCTGTTTTCCGTGCAGTTGAAGTATTGCTAGCGGTTATCTCTCTCAGCTTATAAAGTGTAACATCTCTGTTTTGCCGTGCAGTTGAAGTATTGCTAGCGGTTATCTCTCTCAGCTTATAAAGTGTAGCATCTCTGTTTTCCGTGTAGTTGAAGTATTGCTAGCGGTTATCTCTCTCAGCTTATAAAGTGTAACGTCTCTGTTTTGTCGTGCCGTTGAAGTATTGCTAGCGATTCTCTCTCTCTGCTTATAAAGTGTAGCATCTCTGTTTTGCCGTGCAATTGAAGTATTGCTAGCAGTTATCTCTCTCAGCTTATAAAGTGTAGCAGCTCTGTTTTGTCGTACAGTTGAAATATTGCTAGCGGTAATTTCTCTCAGCTTATAAAGTGTAGCAGCTCTGTTTTGTCATGCAGTTGAAGTATTGCTAGCGGTTATCTGTCTCAGCTTATAAAGTGTAAGAGCTCTGTTTTGCCGTACAAATGGTGCCATCCCTGTCTCTCAGAGCCTTTTTTCTTCCCGCATTTCAAAGAATTCGTGGACTTTATTGAGACCGTCGCCCTTCTCCATTACACTTGGTGTGATATTGTGACCCGTGATTTTCTTCTGGATTTTATCTCATCGGTGACAGATGCTCCTGTCCATCTCGCTCCAACTTTCGAAGTCAGTCAGATCAGCGGGTTATGTTGGGTTGTTTTACCTCTGAGCGGCAACTTTTTTGCACTCACTAGGCTAGATCGCCAGGTCAGAGAAGATTTGGGGAGCAGACCTACTGGAAGAGCTGTTGGGAGACAGATGGTAGCCTCCCGTCAAGTCCATCCAGCGTGTTTTTAACATGCACAGGGTACTGCTCTCCCGCATAAGGGCCACGGCTTAACGTCCCATCTGACGGATGGTGACCTTTCCAATCGGTGACTGGCGCGCTACCGACTGAGCCACCCCCATCCCTCCACAGTATAACTAGGTGGACACAGGGAGAGCTCAATACCAATACTTGCAGTGCCACATTTAGCGACCGGCCGCAATTCTCATTTTCCCTCTTTCTTTCAAAGTGTGCGGACATCTTGTTTAAAGCTCTGTATCTGATTATATTATTTGTTTTTCAATTGTCCTTGACCCCCCCCAATAGGGGACCACCTTGTCGTGGTGGGGGGGCCTAGGGCCCAGCAACCCGGCTGAAGGCTGTGCCGACCGGGTTGGGCGCCGGTTGGACATGGCCAAGGCCAACCGAGGTCGAAGACGCTGCTGGCCGGCTTGATTGCCGGTCGGGTGGTGACGGCGTCGGAGACCTCACCTCAGGGACCTTGGGTGGTCAGTTCGACGGCTCGGTCGAAAGGTTCCTCCTGCCTAGTAGGCACGAGCCGTCCAAAAAGTCTGGGTCCTACTAAGAGTCTCCACCCCGGGTGCCGATCGAGCTTGGATCTTTATATCCTTGCACATTTGCAAACCGGGGAATAGATTAAATTTAGGTTTCTTCCGGTGGTTAGCTTTCCTTCTATAGGACTGCTGCCATGTGAGGCCGGGGTTGAGGTGCGCCTATAGGGCGTATTCCTTGCCCCCGGCTCTAGATAGTCATGGCTTTTCTTTAACCAGGTAGTGCTGTCAGGCGGAACCGGGAATTGCCGTGGTTGCACAAGATCGCAACATAGAGATCAATTGTCCTTGACGAAAATTGTGAAATAGAAAAATTTAATAAAATTAACAGCTGCCCTATTTTTAAAAAAAAAAAGCTACTTCTACAGTTTTAAAATTGTATTTTATATTATATTTTCAAACAAATTCAGTTAATCATTGTTTCAATGCTACAATATATTTAAATAGGTGTCATTTGAGGAAAATTTTTCAAATAGAGTTTTTATTTAACGTCATCCCAAATAGTTTTTCATTCATATCTGCCCATCAATAATGCAATGATGTTTGCTCACGTTTCAGAATGTTTTATCAAATACGAGACTTTATCTGCCATCCGCGTTAATATTATTTTTTTATCCGCGGTTTTATTCGCTACTCACATCAATATTAATCTTTTATCCTCCGAGAGCTTTTAAATACGGATATCCACGGAAAATGCAGCGAATTTCCTCATCCACGCAGGGCTCTATAACTGCTTAATCCGTGTTCTAGAATGGCCTGATGCCAGCAGTGACCTCTAAATAATAAATACTTCGAGGCAGTGAACTACATTAATAAATCTTTCTAAGCACTGAACTCCTGTTAAAAATTTTCTAAGTCGTGAAAATCCGAACGGGATAATTTACAGCACACATCATTCAGGACATAAATGCATTTTTGGGGTTGTTTTACCACTGAGCGGCACTTTTTTGCACACCATGGGCTAAATGGCCAGGTCACATGGACCCCGAAGGCTCAGAGAAGATTTGGGGAGGGGACCCACTGGAACAGCTGTTGGGAGACAGATAGTAACCTCCCGTCAAGGCCATTCAGCGTGTTCTTTAACGTTGGGTTGTTTTACCTCTGAGCGGCACTTTTTTGCACACCATGGGCTAAATGGCCAGGTCGCATGGACCCCGAAGGCTCAGAGAAGGTTGGGGGAGGGGACCCACTGAAACAGCTGTTGGGAGACAGATAGTAACCTCCCGTCAAGGCTATCCAGCGTGTTCTTTAACGTGCACAGGGTATGGCTCTCCCGCACACGGGGCCACGGCTTAACGTCCCATCCGACGGACGGCGGTCTTTCCAAGCCCATCGGTGTCCCCTACTGACCGTGGGCAGGGCGGGGAATGTTGCGGAGATGAATCTCAACGCTGACCCAGCTGGGACTCGAACCTGGGAACTACAGATTACGAGCCTGGCGCGCTACCGACTGAGCCACCCCCGCTCCCGGATCTACAGATTAGGAGCCTGATGCGCTACCGACTGATGCGCTACCCCGCCCCTTATCGTCGGCATAAAATGTTATTTTGCAATGCGGTTAGATATGATGTGATATATCCCGAATATAAACATTAAATAAAAAAGGTGATAATACACTTCCTTGATGAAGACCAACGGATAGCCACATTCATATCTTCCTAACTTTGAAAATAAGCTTTTTACGGAAAAAAGTCACTAGACATAAATTGAAGATCTCGGTCAGAGCTCTCTAAATCTCTATTTTCTGTAAAATTAATCTAATATTTAAAGAGTTCATCATCATCATCATCCCCAAGCAACCATGGGCTACGGAAGTCCAACCAGACCATGCAATTTGGTTCTCCAAGTAAGTCTGTCCTGAGCTACATCTGCTGCATCTGACCACTGCACACCAATTCTAACAAGGTCCTGTTTGACATTGTCTGCCCACCACATCCTAGGTCTCCCCCTCTTTCTGAGGCCTCTAGGCACACTGTTCATAACCCTATTCGCCAATCTATAATTATTCATACGGGCAACATGGCCAAACCAACGGAGTCTCTCTCTGCACAATATGCTGCTTAAAGGAGGTTGCAAACTCCTTTGCCTAACCTCATCATTAGTTACAAAGTTAAACCACCTAATACCCAAGATACTGCGTAAGCATCTAGAATCAAAAGCATCTAGTTTCCTGTTATCTTGTTTACAAAGTGTCCACGTTTCACTACCATAACTAACCCTAGAAAAAACCAAACTATTATACAGTCTAATTTTAGTCTTCAGGTGTGTACGCCTCTTTCTCCCCACTCTCCATAGATTCCTAAAAGTCCCAGAGGCAATCCCTATTCGCCTGTAATCTAATGCTGCACATCACCATAATCTGTTACATAGCTCCCAAGATAATTAAACTGAGACACTTGCTCAAGGGCGCATTCATTCAGATTAACTGAATCACAGCCTGCCTGGCCGATTTTCATCACTTTACTCTTTAGTTTTCTCTCTGTTTATAACCAAACCTACTCTACTACCAAGTCTCATCAACAGTCCTAATGACAGAATTCATCTTATCAACATCATTAGCCAACAAGGCCAAATCATCTGCATTATCTAAATCAGAAATTTTGAAATCTCTATACCATTTATGGCCAAATTCTTTCCCTTGCAAAGAATTTCGCATAACATAATCAATAACCAAACTAAAAAGAATAGGGGTCAAAATGCACCCTTGTCGAACACCAAAAGCAATGCCTTACCAATTCTCACACACGACTCAGTGTTATTACAGAGAGCTTTTATAATATTAACTAACTTGTCTGGTATGCTTTACAATCTCACAATCAGAAATTATGACGATCAACAGAGTCGAAAGCCTTTTTGAAATCAACAAAGCTTTTTTGCAACCAAAGGTTTCTGAAACTCTAAACATTTCTCAAGAATCTGCCTAAGTGAAAATATCTGATCTACATATCCCCTACCACTTCTGAATCCACATTGCTCATCACGCAATTGACTGTCAACCAGATTCTTAATTCTATTAAGCACAATCATGGAAAGAACTTTACCTGGAACAGAGAGTAGGCTGATACCACTATAGTTATCACAAGAACTGCGATCACCTTTTTTGAAAATAGGGATAGCAATAGCTCTTAGGAACCATAGGGACCTTAGGACCATTAGGAACCTTAGGAACCATGCCTTTATCATAAAAGATATTCAGAATTTCAGTCATCCAAGTGGTAACCGAAATATTTCCAGCTCTAAGCATTTCGGTAGTAATTTCATCTACCCCTGGGGATTTATGAAGTTTAAGTTTAGAAACAGCCAAAATAACTTCAGATTGTGTTATAGGGCCAACGTTAAAGCCACCAATGCATCTATCATCATTGCAAACAATGGGAGTAGAACTAACTACATTGTTTAGAACATCACTGAAATGCTCAGCCCACCTAGCCATGACAGAATCCTCCCCTTCTATAACCTTACCCTGTTTATCCTTCAATCCCTGTATACCTGTCCGTTTTCTACCACACAAAACATTAACTATCTGGTACAGCTCTCTGCTGTTGTGCTGTCTAACTGCTTCCTCGGCTTTGTCAGCCAAACCATCAAGCAAAAGATTCTTATCAGCAGCTAACTGATCTTTTACACGTTTATTAAGCTCTCTGTAATGCTTTCTATTAGTACGAGTAGGGTATTGATTAAGGACATTCCTGCAGTTCTTTCTTTCTGAAATAAGCTCAAGTGCCTTATCACTCAGATAATTCTGCCTCTTCTGCTCCTTTTTTCCTAAAAGAGTACTGTTAGTGTCCAAAAAAGCCTGTTTAAAATGATCCCATTCTTCCTCAACTTCAGTAGTAAGCTAACCATGACTGTCATAATGACTATGTAACCTATCATGGTAAGCTTTAGCTATAACTGGGTCTTTCAGAGCTTCAGTATTAAAGGTAAAATTTTTAACCCTAGCACAACACTTTTTAAATTTAAGTTGTAAGACACTTTTAACAAGGTAATGGTCAGATCCAATTTCAGCTCCCCTATATGCCCTGGTATTTCTAACAGAACTAGCCCATTTGCTGTTAATTAATATATAATCAATCATATTCCTATGCAGCCCATCAGGTGAAACCCATGTGTATTTATGTATGTCGCGGTGTTTGTAATATGTGTTAGTTATTCTGAAAGCACTGAGTTTACTTACCTGTAGGAGACGTTGCCCATTGCCATTGCAGCTACCAATACCAAAAGGGCCTTTTACTCCTCCCCAAAGGTCAGAGTCAGTACCAACTTTGGCATTGAAGTCACCAAGAACAAGGGTAATATCTCCTTTCTTGACAGAATTCAAAACATCTTGAAGTTTCCGTAAAACCTATCCTTCTCATCCTCATCGGCATCCTCAGTGGGGGCATAACAGCAGATAACATTCAGGTCTTTAACGCTTGTCTGAAATTTTGCTGTAAGAAACCTTTCATTAATGCACTCATATCCTAGAAGAGCATCACTAGCGTGTCTGCTGAGAAGCAGACCCACGCCTTGGTGATGCTTATTGTCGTCCCTCCCTGAAAAGAGAAATTTAAGATTATTTTTAAGAATCTGACCTTTATCTGTCCATCTGGTCTCTTGCAAGCCGAGAATATCTAAATTATAATGGTGCAATTCTTGTGTGAGGACATCAAGAGAAAAAGCTCTGTGCAGAGTCCTCACATTCCAACTACCTATGGAGAGAAAATGGTTAGTGGGATGTTTAAAGAAACTATGTTTATTGAGAGAGGGAATGCCGACAATATCAAACAGCCCCCTAATCGCAGACATGGGGCAAAGACCCGTTCCTCCACCACTAAAGGCTGAAGCCATCTACACTGGAAGACTTCCTCCAATGTAGAATTTGACGATGCCAATAGAAGCAAAGAGTTCAGGTGCCTGCGATGACTTCTGCTCAGGATTATCCACCAGCTGATAAACATATCTGTGGAACTATTCACTTGGGGCTGTCAACCCACAAACAAAAAGAAAACACAGCGGAAGATTTTCCCTCCACAGAAGCCCACCAGTGCAGCAAAATCAGAATCCATAATCAAGCTCAGAGCCATAATTCCGTTCAGGTTGGTATATATGGTCAGCACCAGGACCCTGTGTGGTTGACCACTCCTCAGCAGGGTAGAAAAAAAGAAAAGTAGCTACAGTTGTCAAGAGTAGGTCACACTAATCTGGCAGCCCTCCCCTTCACTTCCACAAGAGAGTATCTCTTTTGAAAGGTACTAACGGTCTGCACCACGAGAAGGCGGGGTCGGACATTAGGTGCTAGGCCTGGCCGGTTCTATGCATCATCACAGGGGATTGGTGCATAGCTCTCCTTCCAGTGACTACCCAGCTACCATTTACAGATCTACCTATTATATAAGCTTTAAATTATTTCTGAGGTAAATATTTATTACGCGTTACTGTTGCGAAATTTCTACTCTCCCTTACAAAATAAATACTAAAAGAATATTATTGAAACTCGGAATATAAATAGATTTGATTACGATCTTTAAATTGTCTTCAGTCACATTTTTCATTGAAATGAATATTTTAAAAGTTATAGAGCTTCGAAACTAGATTATGAAATCAGAAATGAGTACAGAATTGTCGTCTACTTGTTTCCGAGGAAGCTACCTACGTCATACCGAGTTGAACAATGCACAAACAGAATATTAATTTAAAAAACATTGATATATTATTAAAGTTTCATCTCTTGAAATATAACTGGTAGCTAATTATTTTTAAAAATTTAAATTAATTTTAAAATATTCATAAATGTTTTAATAAAGTCATAAAAAATAAACTGTAATAGTTTTCTTTTTTAGAAATAAGTAGCTTTTAATCAAACTTGAGAAAAATCACTTAATTTTTTATGCATATTTAATTTTCCTCCTTTTGTTGAGAGGCCCTGTTTATCTAGGTGGCTCTGCACAGGCGCGCTGCTGTAGGAGAATGAACATTGCGTGAAATATTACCATTAGAGGTATAAGGAAATAACTCTCTAGGGCTTATTCAAGGTCACCTTGATACATCAGGCCTGGACAGCCTTGAACAAAAGCAAGGAAGAAAGGAAGGAAGGAAATTAATTATGCATAAACATGCAATTGCTTCAAAATTTAGGTTAAAATCATTTATTTTAAAACTAGTTAAAATGAAATAATTTATTCATTAGAATTGTATTGGAATATTTGAGAATATTATAAAATTAATTACCGAATTTTTTAAAATAAATAGCTACCAATTTTGTTTTTTAGTAATCTAGCTATAATAAAAACTGATGCACAGAACCGGCCAGGTCTAGCACCTAATGTTCGACCCCGCCTTCACGTGGTGCAGGCCATTAGTACTTTTCAAAAGAGATATTCTCTTTTGGAAGGGAACGGAAGGGGAGGGCTGCCAGTTCAGTATGGCCTGCTGATCTGGTCATCTACGGCCACTTTTACTTTTTTTTCAACCCTGCTGAGTAGTGGTCAACTTCACAGGGTCCTGGTGCTGACCATTTATACCTACTAGACTGGACTTCTTTATGGATTTGAGCTTGATTATTGATCCTGGACTTGCTGCACTGGTTGGCCTCTGTTGAGGGAGAGTCTGCCGCTGTGTTTTCTGTTTGCTTCTGGGTTGCCAGCTCTAAGTGAACAGAGGCATGGGATACCTTATATCAGCTGGTGGATAATACTAATCAGAGGCCATCGCAGGTACCTGAACCTTACTTAGCTAGTTGGGCATCGTGAAGCCTAAACTGGAGTAATGCGTTGTTTTGGGTTGGGTTGTTTTACCTCTGAGCGGCACTTTTTTGCACACCATGAGCTAAATGGCCAGGTCACATGGACCCCGAAGGCTCAGAGAAGGTTGGGGGAGGGGACCCACTGGAACAGCTGTTGGGAGACAGATGGTAGCCTCCCGTCAAGGCCATCCAGCGTGTTCTTTAACGTGCACAGGGTATGGCTCTCCCGCACACGGGGCCACGGCTTAACGTCCCATCCGACGGACGGCGGCCTTTTCAAGCCCATCGGTGTCCCCTACTGACCGTGGGCAGGGCGGGGAAATTTTGCGGAGATAAATCTCAACGCTGACCCAGCTGGGACTCGAACCTGGGAACTGCAGATTACGAGCCTGGCGCGCTACCGACTGAGCCACCCCCGCCCCAGGAGTAATGCGTCTCAGGCAGGCCATGTGGCTCTTGAAAAAGTCCACTTGAAAAGGTGGTGCCTGAAGTTCCTACCAGCATCGGTGACTTCAGCCTTTAGTGGAGGAGGAACAGGTCTTTGCCCCATGCCTGCGATCAGGGGGCTGTTTGATATTTTGGCCCTACCAATCTCAATAAACCTAATTTCTTTAAAAATCCTACTAATCATTTTCTCTCTGCAGGAACGTGGAACGTGAGGACATTACATAGAGATTATTCTCTTGATGTCCTCATGCAGGAATTCCAGCGCTATAACCTAGATATTCTAGGCTTGCAAGAAACCAGATGGACAGGTAAAGGTGAGATACTTAAAAATAACTTTAAATTTCTCTTTACAGGAAGGGAGGATGGAAAGCATCACCAAGGCGTGGGTCTGCTGCTCAGCAGACATGCTAGTGATGCTCTTCTAGGATATGAGTGCATTAATGAAAGGTTTCTTGCAGCAAAATTTCAGACAAGCATTAAAAACTTGAATGTTATCTGCTGTTATGCCCCCACTGAGGATGCTGATGAGGATGAGAAGGATAGGTTTTACGGACAACTTCAGGATATTTTGAATTCTGTCAAGAAAGGAGATATTACCCTTGTTCTTGGTGACTTCAATGCCAAAGTTGGTACTGACTCTGATCTTTGGGGAGGGGTGATAGGCCCTTTTCCTATTGGTAGCTGCAATGGCAATGGGCAACGTCTCCTACAGGTAAGTAAACTCATTGGATTCAGAATAACTAACACATATTACAAACACCGCGACATACATAAATACACATGGGTTTCACCTGATGGGCTGCATAGGAATATGATTGTTTATATATTAATTAACAGCAAATGGGCTAGTTCTGTTAGAAATACCAGGGCATATAGGGGAGCTGAAATTGGATCTGACCATTACCTTGTTAAAAGTGTCTTGCAACTTAAACTTAAAAAGTGTTGTGCTAGAGTTAAAAAATTTACCTTTAATACTGAAGCTCTGAATGACCCAGTTATAGCTAAAGCTTACCATGATAGGTTACTTAGTCATTATGACGGTCATGATTTGCTTAATACTGAAGTTGAGGAAGAATGGGGCCATTTTAAACAGGCTTTTTTGGAAACTAACAGTACTCTTTTAGGAAAAAAGGAGCAGAGGAGGCAGAATTATTTAAGTGATAAGGCAATTGAGCTTATTTCAGAAAGAAGGAACTGCAGGAATGTCCTTAATCAGTACCCTACTAGTCCTAATAGAAAAGATTACAGAGAGCTTAATAAACGTGTAAAGGATCAGTTTGCTACTGATAAAAATCTTTGGCTTGATAGCTTGGCTGACAAAGCTGAGGAAGCAGTTAGGCAGCACAAGAGCAGAGAGCTGTACCAGATAGTTAATGTTTTATGTGGTAGAAAAGGGACAGGCATACAGGGATTGAAGGATAAACAAGGTAAGGTTATAGAAGGTGAGGATTCTCTCATGGCTAGGTGGGCTGAGCATTTCAGTGATGTTCTAAACAATGTGGTTAGTTCTACTCCCATTGTTTGTAATGATGATAGATGCATTGGCAGCTTTAATGTTGGCCCTATAACACAATCTGAAGTTAGTTTGGCTATCTCTAAACTTAAACTTCATAAATCCCCAGGGGTAGATGAAATTACTACAGAAATGCTCAGATCTGGGAATGTTTCGGTTACCACTTGGATGACTGAAATTTTGAATAACTTTTATGATAAAGGCATGGTTCCTAAAGATTTTACCAGAGCTATTATTATCCCTATTTTCAAAAAAGGTGATCGCAGTTCTTGTGATAACTATAGGGGTATCAGCCTACTCTCTGTTCCAGGTAAAGTTCTTTCCATGATTGTGCTTAATAGAATTAAGAATCTGGTTGACAGGCAATTGCGTGATGAGCAATGTGGATTCAGAAGTGGTAGGGGATGTGTAGATCAGATATTTTCACTTAGGCAGATTCTTGAGAAATGTTTAGAGTTTCAGAAACCTTTGGTTGCTAGCTTTGTTGATTTCAAAAACGCTTTCGACTCTGTTGATCGTCATAATTTGTGGTTGATTGTGAAATCATATGGTATACCAGACAAGTTAGTTAACATGATGAAAGCTCTCTATAATAACACTGAGTCGTGTGTGAGAGTTGGTAAGGCTTGTAGCAATTGGTTTAGCATTACTTCTGGTGTTCGACAAGGGTGCATTTTGTCTCCTTTTCTCTTTAGCTTGGTTATTGATTATGTTATGCGAAATTCACTTCAAGGGAAAGATTTTGGCCTTAAATGGGCTGGAGATACGAAAATTTCTGATTTAGATTATGCTGATGATTTAGCCCTTTTGGCAAATGATGTTGATGAGATGAACTCTTTCATTCGAGCTGTTGATGAGACTGGTAGTAGAGTAGGTTTGGTTATAAACAGAGAGAAAACTAAAGTGATGAAAATTGGTCAGGCAGGTTGTGATTCAGTTAATCTGAATGGTTGCAGTCTTGAGCAGGTGTCACAGTTTAATTATCTTGGGAGCTATGTAACAGATAATGGTGATGTGCGGCATGAGATTAACAGACGAATAGGTAATGCTGCCGGGACTTTTAAGAATCTATGGAGATTGTGGAGAAATAGGCGTATACACCTAAAGACTAAAATTAGACTGTATAATAGTTTGGTTATTTCTAGGGTTAGTTATGGTAGTGAAACTTGGACGCTGTGTAAACAAGATAACAGGAAACTAGATGCTTTTGATTCTAGATGCTTACGCAGTATCTTGGGTATTAGGTGGTTTAACTTTGTAACTAATGATGAGGTTAGGCAAAGGAGTCTGCAACCTCCTTTAAGCAGCATATTGTGCAGAGAGAGACTCCGCTGGTTTGGCCATGTTGCCCGTATGGATAATTATAGATTGGCGAATAGGGTTATGAACAGTGTGCCTAAAGGCCTCAGAAAGAAGGGGAGGCCTAGGATGCGGTGGGCAGACAATGTCAAACAGGACCTTGTTAGAATTGGTGTGCAGTGGCCGGATGCAGCAGATGTAGCTCAGGACAGATATGCTTGGAGAATTAAACTGCGTGGTGTGGTTGGACCTCCGTAGCCCATGGCTGCTTGAGGATGATGATGATGATGATATTTTTTGAAAATTAGGTTTTCTGTTTTTGCAGTGTCCAGGCATATTATATCGATGTGGCCTTGTCTTATTCCGAGACCAACCGAAAAGTCTATGTACTTTAATTACCATAATCTTTTCGAACATAATAATGTAATCCTGATATCAACTTCACAAATACCGAAACATAAGCTTTAATACAAATTTATGGGTAGCTAATCGTAATTGATCAAATGGAAAAGAATGCAATAAAATTATAGAGGGTGGCTCAGTCGGTAGCGCGCCAGGCTCGTAATCTGTAGTTCCCAGGTTCGAGTCCCAGCTGGGTCAGCTTTGAGATTTATCTCCGCAAAATTGCCCGCCCTGTCCACTGTCAGTAGGGGACACCGATGGGTTTGGAAAGGCCGCCGTCCGTCGGATGGGACGTTAAGCCGTGGCCCTGTGTACGGGAGAGCCATACCCTGTGCACGTTAAAGAACACGCTGGATGGCCTTGACGGGAGGCTACCATCTGTCTCCCAACAGCTGTTCCAGTGGGTCCCTTCCCCCAACCTTCTCTGAGCTTTCGGGGTCCATGTGACCTGGCCATTTAGCCCATGGTGTGCAAAAAAGTGCCGCTCAGAGGTAAAACAACCCAACTCAATAAAATTATAATAAAATGTGACATTTTAATTTTCCATCGTATTTTTTTTTTTCGGAAATTTATCGACTCCCGAAACTATGCCGACCCACCCTCGCAGAGATTACCTCTTGAGCTGCACTGTTGTTTTACCTCTGAGCGGCACTTTTTTGCACACAACGGGCTAAATGGACAGGTCGCAATGGCCTTGAAGACTCAGAGTAGGTTGGGGCAAGGGACCCATTGGAACAGCTGTTGAGAGACAGATGGTAGCTTCCCATCAAGGCATAGTAGCTTCCATCCCGCATCGAAAGTCCCATCCGACGGACGGCGGCCTCTCTAAACCCATCGGTGTCCCATACTGACCGTGGGCAGAGAGCGGGGAGTTGTGCGGAGATAAATCTGAACGCTGACCCAGCTGGGACTCGAACTTGGGAACTGCAGATTAGGGGCCTGACTTGCTACCGACTGAGCCACCCCCGCCCCACTGATTGTATGCACAAAAAAGTACCGCTTAGAGGTAAAACAACCAACTGACAGGATCCTGTAAGTATAATACGCCGCAGAGAAAATCTGAGGACTGCGAGACTTCAGCAGACACAACGTAAGAAACCTCTACAAGTTATCTGGGTTTTGAGGTTGTTGTTTTCCTATAAATGACCCTTTTTTTCACACAGTGGATTAAATGGCCAGGTCACAAGGATCCCAAGCATTGGCAGAAGGTTTGAGGAACACCCATCCAACCCCATCTCCCCCATCAACCCCTGGAGCGGGGTGGCTCAGTCGGTAGCGCGCCAGGCTCGTAATCTGTAGTTCCCAGGTTCGAGTCCCAGCTGGGTCAGCGTTGCGATTTATCTCCGCAAAATTCCCCGCCCTGCCCACCGTCAGTAGGGGACACCGATGGGCTTGGAAAGGCCGCCGTCCGTCGAATGGGACATTAAGCAGTGTCCCCGTGTGCGGGAGAGCCATACCCTGTGCACATTAAAGAACACGCTGGATGGCCTTGACGGGAGGCTACCATCTGTCTCCCAACAGCTGTTCCAGTGGGTCCCCTCCCCCAACCTTCTCTGAGCCTTCGGGGTCCATGTGACCTGGTCATTCAGCCCATGGTGTGCAAAAAATTGCCGCTCAGAGGTAAAACAACCCAACTCTGCTACCTTCCAAAACAAATTTCGCACACAAGAGTCTTCGACACGGCCGCCGTTATCGTTTCTAAAGTCCACATTTTCCTATCTCTGATACCAAATCTATTTTTAAATTTCTACAGATATCCTAATCTTTAAACATCTCAATAAATGACTTCTTAATGTTTAACTTTGCAACGCGTCATCCGTTATTTTTCCGAATGGCTTTGTCAAGATTGGAGCTACCATGAGCACGTGGCACATACTACCGGTACAACGGTCGTGTATCACTTCCTGAGCAGGAAGCAACAAATTATTGCTCCATTCCCTGTTTATCCCCCCAACCTAGCTACTCACACGGTTCCTCTCCGCCCACCTGGTCACGTGTGAATGATTCGCCCTCCCCCGCTAATCTGCGTCCCTGACCTGAGTGCGTATGGGAGGGAAGAGATGGAGATCACGCCCTATTGACACACTATCAGTACCAAACCACTGTTCCTTATGCAAGCCAATCTACTGAGCATCGCCTTGTGTTGTACCTGCGCTCTGTTTATGGTAGAGAGCCTCTTTGAATACAATGGTGGGATATCCTTAATGCTGCAACTAGTGCTTGCTCTATTTACTTCACTCAAGTCGTATTATGTTGTGCACAGGGAGAGTGATATCCAAGGAAACAAACAGTTTAATTGTTTAATAATGGAGTGTTGCATCAAGGTTCCTTGTTCGAAAGCATGTCGCAACGATTTATCTTATTGTTGGGCAAATAGGTTCACGTGGCGGAAAGTTTTCGTTCTGGTAATGGTGATCGAGGTTCAAGACAATTTGTTATCTTCAAGGGTGTTGGGTTGTTTCACCTCTGCGTTGCACTTATTTGCACAAAAGGGGTTGAAATGATCAGGTCACAATGGGTCCTCAGGGCTCAGAGAAGGTTGGGGCCGGGGGTGGCTCAGTCGGTAGCGCGCCAGGCTCGTAATCTGTAGTTCCCAGGTTTGAGTCCCAGCTGGGTCAGCGTTGGGATTTATCTCCGCAAAATTCCCCGCCCTGCCCACGGTCAGTAGGGGACACCGATGGGCTTGGAAAGGCCGCCGTCCGTCGGATGGGACGTTAAGCCGTGGCTCCGTGTGCGGGAGAGCCATAACCTGTGCACGTTAAAGAACACGCTGGATGGCTTTGACGGGAGGCTACCATCTGTCTCCCAACAGCTGTTCCAGTGGGTCCCCTCTCCCAACCTTCTCTGAGCCTTAGGGGTCCTTGTGGCCTGGCCATTTAGCCCATGGTGTGCAAAAAAGTGCCGCTCAGAGGTAAAACAAACCAATCTGTAGCCGAATGAAAGTTCGGCAACAGAATACAGCCATTTCCCCAATGTGTGTTTACACTACTCACTAAACGTTGAATAAACCGGTACTCAGTTATTGCGATTTGATTTCTCAAATCTACAATATATTTAAATTTCTATCTTGAATTTTGGAACAAAATATATCTTTTTTACTTATTAATTCGTTTCAAAACGGCATAAAAATTGCTCTTTATTAATGATAAGCACCAAAAGGTATCAAAGTATAATTGCAAAATAGCAAAAATACTAATGATCATTGATGTGATCACAAAATGTCATCCGCAAAATTCTCCGCCCTGTCCACGGTCAGTAGGGGACACCGATGGGCTTGGAAAGGATGCTGTCTGTTGATGGGACGTTAAGCCGTGGCCCCGTGTGCGGGAGAGCTATACACTGTGCACGTTAAAGAACACGCTGGGTGGCCTTGACGGGAGGCTACCATCTGTCTCCCAACAGCTGTTCCAGTGGGTCCCCTCCCCCAACCTTCTCTGAGCCTTCGGGGTCCATGTGACCTGGCCATTTAGCCCATGGTGTGAAAAAAGTGCCCCTCAGAGGTAAAACAACCCAATCCAACCCAACAAAATGCCATAAAAATGTCAGCTTTTATTCTTAATGAAAAGAAAAAGATGGCATCAGTAATTCTGCTTAGCATTAAAGTGTTCCAAAAATGACATCAATAATATTATTTTGCATGTATAATTTAAGTTTAAGACAAAAAAAAGAGTACAGCAATGATCCTTATTATTTATGCGAACACAAAATTAGTATCAGGAATTCTATTTCCTATTATCACGATATAAGAAAGCCTAAAAATATGCTGCTGATTATTGATGATTTTTATAATTATTGATGTTATCCGAATATTGCACAAAAAAGTTGTCTATTATTGATGCAATCATAAAATACCATCAAAAACGCTGCTTATTATTGGCGGTATCAAATTGGGTTGTTTTACCTCTGAGCGGCACTTTTTTTCAACACCATGGGCTAAATGGCCAGGTCACATGGACCCCGAAGGCTCAGAGAAGGTTGGGGGAGGTGACCCACTGGAACAGCTGTTGGGAAACAGATGGTAGCCTCCCGTCAAGGCCATCCAGCGTGTTCTTTAACGAGCACAGGGTATGGCTCTCCCGCACACAGGGCCACGGCTTAACGTCCCATCCGACGGACGGCGGCCTTTCCAAGCCCATCGGTGCCCCCTACTGACCGTGGGCAGGGCGGGGAATTTTTGCGGAGATAAATCTCAACGCTGACCCAGCTGGGACTCGAACCTGCGAACTACAGATTACGAGCCTGGCGCGCTACCGACTGAGCCATCCCCATTTTAATGAAATGCATAATTCTAGTATAATCATGTAATTCTAGTATAATTATATAATTCTTGATTGATCACCATGTTAAAGTTAGCATTATGTTTCATAAACACGAATTGGAAAGATTGTATTTTAATTAATGTAGCAATGTCGCGTTAATATGTTTCATGTTATTGTTATTTTTTTTCAATAAAAAATATCCCATAGTCAAACGACCCCAAAAGTCAAGGAGTGTTCAATCATTATTTTGACAAATGTACTATATTATCGATCGCGAAAGATTTCCATCTTAAAAATCGATCGCAGAGGGAAAAATTTGGCCCTCCCGGAACTACGAGCTTTATAAATCTAAGTTTTCCATCGCCAGGGCATTCAATATTTTAAATAGCAGTAATTTTCGACACCTTTGGTACAAGCAATTATTTATTATGTGGCAAAATGTCTTCAGACTATATGCTGTTGTTAAAGGCTGAAAGTAAAATGTAATAAAAAAAATAAAAAAACCCTCAAGCAGCTGCTTGCCACAGAAGTCTGACAGGAGCCTGTCAGTTTATATGCCATAGTAGAAGGTCTGAGAGGATGGCAGGACCTCAGCAGAAAAACGACACATACATCCATGCCTTATCTGGGGCTCGAACCCAGGTCCCTTAGATCGGTAGCCAAGCGTGCTAACCACGGGACGGCTTTATTACTATTTACATGATTTAACATGATTTAAAATAATGATCAAAATCGGGTCTTACTTATGTAGTTACAAAAGCAGAATAAAAAATTCTCAATTTTTTTTCCCGCCCTCAATGGAATAAATAATTGGTTTTGAAAATATTCCGGTAGAAAAGACACATCGAATTTATTATTACTATTTAAGTGATTTAAAATAGTGGATATTGCTATGAGTGATTTTTGATGAGAGATTTTTATTTATATGAGGATATTCATTTATGTGGTCACAAAAATCAACTCACAATAGTGCGAAAGAGCAAGACTTCTTCGATAGAAGAAGCAACAGGCTCTGTTGTCTGCACTCCCAAGCAATAGCTGAATCCGTTAACAACAACTGGCAAAGTCGTCATCATCCAAATCGCGTGACTCTCAGTGCAGATAAATGCTAGGTCCTTAAGTCACTAATCATCCCCACTGTCACGGACGAATGACTCCCTGCCACGCACCGCTTGGCGGGAAGTTTCACACACTGGAAAAAAAGCTGGGGGGGGGGGGAGAAGTGGTGGGAACAAAAAAAGAAATGTTTCCAAATGCTCTAAAATTGCCAGAAGCTTTCTCTACCTATATCCGTCTACCTTCCACAAGAAGTGATTGGGTTGGGTTGTTTTACCTCTGAGCGGCACCTTTTTGCACACCATGGGCTAAATGGCCAGGTCACATTGACCCCGAAGGCTCAGAGAAGGTTGGGGGAGGGGACCCACTGTAACAGCTGTTGGGAGACAGATGGTAGTCTCCCGTCAAGGCCATCCAGCGTGTTCTTTAACGTGCACAGGGTATGGCTCTCCCGCACACGGGGCCACGGCTTAACGTCCCATCCGACGGACGGCGGCCTTTCCAAGCCCATCGGTGTCCCCTACTGATCGTGGGCAGGGCGGGGAATTTTGCGGAAGTAAATCTCAACGCTGACCCAGCTGGGACTCGAACCTGGGAACTACAGATTACGAGCCTGGCGCGCTACCGACTGAGCCACCCCCGCCCAGTACAAGAGGCCTAAAACGGTAGCGTTCTCTGAGGAGACCTACCCGTTTCAGGTTTCTTAAATTAAATTTTACTGCTATTTTTAGCTTTTCTTATGTTTGCCCTTAGGGGCCCACCTAAGGGTAGTTTACTTATATATTTTGTTCTTACTCATATTAAATAGGCATATCTTTATGATGGAGATGGTTAGGGATAAAATTATTACCCGGTACATCGAATATGATTATACGATCTACGCCAGAAACACCGGAAGATTTGACCGTATGTTCCAAAAGATAAATGCCTTAACGAAAAAACGAATAAAGGAAGCCAAAAGAAAGGAATGGGGCAGTTTTTGTCGCAATATTAATTTCTTTACTCCCACTACAAAAATATGGAAAATGATCAATTCGATTGTGAAACAAGTCACACCCTCTTCTCCTTAGAAGATCATGATACTAAAAGATAACAAAAATTTGAAGACTGTTGTGAATGATTTTGCGAAGTTTTTTGCTTCACAGAGAAATCACTTCTTTTCTCCGGAGTTTAATCAGAATCAAATTTTAGTAGAAAGGGAACTTCAGAAGAATGAAAAATTGAATTCAAATGCTGTTGAATATATTGGCATGACCTTCAGTATGAATGAAATTACTCTTGCATTGAAAAAATGTAAAACATCTACTTCGACAGGACCGGATGGAATAACATATAAGATGTTAAAAATTCTTACTGAATCGCAAATTTAACTTTTGCTAGCATCTTTTAATGAAACTCTGGGTTAAAAGAACATTCCCACAAGACTTGAAAACTACATATATTGTCCCTATTCTGAAGCCAAATAAGCAAGCGAAAGATCTATCTTCTTTCAGACCTATTGCTCTGAGCTCTTGTTTGGAAAACTGCTGGAGAAGCCTCTGAGCGGCACTTTTATGCACACCATTTGCTCAGAGAATGAGCCCAAAGGCTCAGAGAAGTTTGGGGGAGGGGCCCCACTGGAACAGCTGTTGGGAGACAGATGGTAGCCTCCCGTCAACGCCATCTAGCGTGTTCTTTAACGTGTACACGGGGCCACGGCTTAATGTCCCATCCCACGGACGGCGGCCTTTCCAAGCCCATCGGTGTCCCCTACTGACCGTAGGCAGGGCGGGGAATTTTGCGGAGATAAATCTCAACCAGCTGGGACTCGAACCTGGGAACTACAGATTATAAGCCTGGCGCGCTACCGACTAAGCCACCCCCGCCCCTAGGAGAAGATGGTGAATAGAAAACTAAACTGGATTATAAAATAACATAATTATCTTCATTATGCAGTTTCTGGTTTCAGGAGAGGTCGTAGCTCAATAGACAACGTCATTGATTTAGTAAACCCTACTAATAATAAAAATAAATAAATACCCCCTCAAGCAGTTGCTTGCCACAGAGGTCTGACAGGAGCCTGTCAGTTTATATGCCAGAGTAGGAGATCTGAGAGGATGGCAGGACCTCAGCAGAAAAACGACACACACATCCATGCCTAATTCCGGGGCTCGAACCCAGGTCCCTTAGATCAGTAACCATCGCCATATTTCTCCACTTGAAAAAAGCCTATGATTCAGTGTGGATCAGAGGACTACTATGGAAAATTTCAAAACTGAAAATTACAGGAAACATGTTTGAATACTTGAATCATTTGCTAACTAGTAGGAAAATTATTGTGAAATTAAAGAATGAAACTTCTGCTCCTAATCCTTTAGAGTATGGTCTTCCACAAAGAGGGGTGCTTAGTCCAATACTCTTCAACCTGTTTTTACACGATTTTCCTGATATTTTACCAAAGAATGTGAGACTCTCTGTCTATGCAGACGACATTGTCATTTGGTACACTGGCAGAAGCATATCCAGAATCCAGTTAGTGCTACAATCGGCTTTTAATGAGGCTGTTAAATATTTTGACTCATGGGGACTGGAAATGTCCGAAGAAAAGACTGTAGTAATGCACTTCTGTAGGCATCGACGATTTCCAGATATTTCTATTAATTACAAGGAACGTCCCCTGCAGGTTGCGAAAGAACACTGTTAGTTAGGAATCCTACTGGACTCTGAACTCAAATGGAACTCCTATATTCGTCAACTGATCTCCACTTCTAACCTATTATTAACATGTTAAGATGCATTGGGTCCAGCAAGAATGGAGCATCGCCTTGTCAGATGATCTATCTTTACAGATCAATTTTAAGATCAAGATTGGAATATGGGGGCTTTCTACTGGATAGTGCTAGCCCTTCGCTTATTAAAAAGCTGGAAACTGTTCAAAATCAAGCTCTAAGAATCTGCTTCGGCCAGTTAAGTCTTTGTTCATTTATTTCTCTGAATGCTGAGGCTAATATTCCACCTCTATCCATCAGAAGACCTTATGTGCTGTTTTCGCACTTCTCAAGATTGCTCTTCAAACAAGAATATCACTCAGTGACTGATAAGATTCTTTTTGGACCGGGAAAGAAGATCAGTGATGTAACTAATTCCATCCGCCGACATCCCCTCTTTGACTTGATTTCAGCACAAAGTTATGAGGTAGACAAACTTTCTGAAAAACCTCCTTGGATCTTTCAACAATTTGATTGCTTTGTTTCCATTCCAGGTTTCACATCTAAAAAAAAAGAACTTGAAAGCTCAGTTCAGAAGATTATAGCTCAGGACCTCATAGTACATAAATAAGAAAATCATATTAATAAATTTCTCTGACGGATTTTTAAACAGGTTAAGACAAAGAGCTGGAGCGGCTTTCTGGGTCTCAGAAATGTCTCACTTTGAAGCCATCAGGCTGCAAGGTGCCTCAGATGTTATGACTACTGAGTTAATTGCAATTGAAATGGCTCTAAAGTGGTGTTTTAAACAACCAAAGGCTGATTTTGTTGTACTTACAGATAGTAGCTCATCTTCGTTATTTCTCCAGGAAGACCCATGTCAATCCAAGAATAATGGGCTTTTCCAAAACATACTTGAGACCATCAATCAAATAATTGAACAAGGATCCACAATTACTTTGCAATGGATCCCTGGATATGAAGGTGTCCAGGGAAACGAAATTGCTGATTTTTTTAGCCCTTAACAACGAAAAAGACCTCCAGTTGCAAAATGGTAATTTATATGTTTCTAAATTAAATAAAGAAAATCTAAAAGAGAACTTCCAACATCACTTCCAAGTCATCGCTTAAAGAAAGATCATTCATCGACAATTAGCAGAGAACAAGATCCTTCCACTAAATGATCTGCACCTTTTAAGAAGAAATTTTGTGTGCATCACCAGACTCAGAACAGGTGCATCACTCTTGAACGACTCACTTTTCAAGATGAGAAAGGTTCTTTCCCCCAATTGCCACACGTGCAACGTAAAGGAAACGGTGATTCATGTTTTGCTGAATTGTACTGCTTACTCGATCCAGAGAAACATCTTAATAGCAAGATTGCAAACAGAAAACATCCTTTGAACTAAGTCTGCACAGTTTACTTGGACGAGAAGAACTGACTATTCGCAAAGTTTGTTACAATGAAACAATCAAATTTTTAAATGATGCGAATCTTTTCCATAGGATTTAGGAATTTTTTATCATGCTTATGTAACATAAACGTCATCAGCTTCTTGGCATTATCCATCCTTGCCATCTGGAGGAGAGGGTCGAAAGACTCGAACATTTCCAGAGGAAATATTTATTTTCTTTGATGATGATGATGAGGAGGACTACCTAGATTGACGTCATAAATTTGGGCCTCTGGCTTTCTGTTATAGGTGTTGCCTTACTCAGGGCCACTTAGATACACAACGGGACAGCATCCGTTGAACGAAAGAAGGAATATGGGTTGATTGGATTGCTTTACCTCTGAGCGGCACGTTTTTGCACAGAGTGGGCTAATTGGCCAGGTCATAAGGACCCCGAAGGCTCAGAGAAGGTTGTGGGAGGGGACCCACTGAAACAGCTGTTGGCAGACAGATGGTAGCCTCCCGTCAAGGCCATCCAGCGTGTTCTTTAACGTGCACAGGGTATGGCTCTCCCGAACACTGGGCCATGGCTTAACGTCCCATCCGACGGACGGCGGCCTTTCCAAGCCCATCGGTGTCCCCTACTGACCGTGGGCAAGGCGGTGAGGATGGCAGGACATCAGCAGGAAAACGACACAAACATCCATGCCTTATCCGGGGCTCGAACCCAGGTCCCTTAGATCAGTAGCCAAGCGTGCTAACCAAAGGGTTGGATAAACCCGCTACTCACATCACGATATCCGATATCTCCTCAGATGGGACGTTAAGCCGTGGCCCAGTGTGCGGATGAGCCATACCCTGTTCACTTAAAGGGGGCGGGGGTGGCTCAGTCGGTAGAGCGCCAGACTCGTAATCTGTAATTCCCAGGTTTGAGTCCCAGCTGGGTCAGCGTTGGGATTTATCTCCGCAAAATTCCCCGCCCTGCCCACGGTCAGTAGGGGACACCGATGGGCTTGGAAAGGCCGCCGTCCGTCGGATGGGACGTTAAGCCATGGCCCCGTGTGCAGGAGAGCCATACCCTATGCACGTTAAAGAACACGCTGATGGCCTTGACGGGAGGCTACCATCTGTCTCCCAACAGCTGTTCCAGTGGGTCCCCTCCCCCAACCTTCTCTGAGCCTTCGGGGTCCATGTGACCTGGCCATTTAGCCCATGGTGTGCAAAAATGCAAAAAAGTGCCGCTCAGAGGTAAAACAACCCAACCCATACTTGTCTGTCCTGAGCTACAGCTGATGAATTTGGCCAATGTGGGCCAATTCTAGCAAAGTTCTGTTTGACATTGTCTGCTCTTCGCATCCTAAATCTCCGCCATTTTCTGAAGCCTCTAAGCACACTGTTCATAATCCTTTTTGCCAATCTGCTGTTATGCATACGGGCAACATGGCCAAATCAACGCATTCTCTCTCTGCACAAAATATTGCTCAAAGGAGGTTGATGACTCCTCCTAATCTCATCGTTATTTACAAAGTCAAACCACCTAATGCCCAAGATACTTCGCAAGTATTTAAAATCAAAGACATCAAAAGTTTCTTGTTTTCCTGCTTACAAAGGGTCTATGTTTCACTACCATACCTAACCTTAGAAAGAACCTAATTATATACAGCCTAATTTTAGTCTTTAGATGTATACGCCTATTTTTCCACACTCTCCATAGATTCGTAAATGTGCTAGCAGCAATCCCTATTCTTCTATTTATCTCATGACGTTGTTGTTGGGTTGTTTTACCTCTGAGCGGCACTTTTTTGCACACCATGAGCTAAATGGCCAGGTCACATGGCCCCCGAAGGCTCAGAGAAGGTTGGGGGATGGGACCCACTGGAACAGCTGTTGGGAGACAGATGGTAGCCTCCCGTCAAGGCCATCCAGCGTGTTCTTTAACGTGCACAGGGTATGACTCTCCCGCACACGGAACCACGGCTTAACGTCCCATCCGACGGACGGCGTCCTTTCCAAGCCCATCGGTGTCCCCTACTGACCGTGGGCAGGGGGGGGGAATTTTGCGGATATAAATCTCAACGCTGACCCAACTGGGATTCGAACCTGGGAACTACAGATTACGAGCCTGCCACGCTAACGACTGAGCCACCCCCGCCCCATCTCATGCCGTACATCACCAGTATCTGTTAAACAGCTTGCTCAAGGGCGCAACCATTCCAAGCAACTGAAGCACCATCTGCATGACCAATTTTCATTACTTTAGTTTTTTTTCTCTCTTTATGATCAAACCACTCTATTACCTGTAACGAGAGTACTTGAATCTTTTATTCATCCTGTCGTTAATGACCAGTTTTGTGAATCATATGTAAATGCTCTCTTATCTACAATTTGCAATCATTAATACAAGGTAGCAATCAAAAATGGCGTCAAATATGTTTCGTATTTTTATTGATAGGCTTCAAAACCATAACAAAAATTTTGATTTTATTCATCACAGAATGGAATTAAAAGAAATGGTAATAATGATATTGATAGCATCATGGGTATTTATCACCGTTATTTTATTTATATGTTAAAAAAACAGTAGGGCCTGCTGATGATCACAACTTTGTATTAAACATACCAGTGATTGTTAATATGATCACAAATTGACATCAAACATACCAGTAGTTGTTTAATGTGATCACAAATTGGCATCAAGCATACCAGTAGTTGTTTAATGTGATCACAAATTGGTATCAAGCATACCAGAAGTTTAATGTGGTCACAAATTGGCATCAATCATACCAGTAGTTGTTTAATGTTATCACAAATTGGCATCAAACATACCAGTAATTGTTAATGTGATCACAAATTAGCATCAAGCATACCAGTAGTTGTTTAATGTGATCACAAATTGGTATCAAGCATACCAGTACTTTAATGTGATCACAAATTGGCATCAATCATACCAGTAGTTGTTTAATGTGATCACAAATTGGCATCAAACATACCAGTGATTGTTAATGTGATCACAAATTGGTATCAAGCATACCAGTAGTTGTTTAATGTGATCACAAATAGGCATCAAGCATACCAGTGATTGTTAATGTGATCACAAATTGGTATCAAGCATACCAGTAGTTGTTTAATGTGATCACAAATTGGCATCAAGCATACCAGTGATTGTTAATGTGATCACAAATTGGTATCAAGCATACCAGTAGTTGTTTAATGTGATCACAAATTGGTATCAAGCATACCAGTAGTTGTTTAATGTGATCACAAATTGGCATCAAACATACCAGTGATTGTTAATGTGATCACAAATTGGCATCAAACATACCAGTGATTGTTAATGTGATCACAAATTGGTATCAAGCATACCAGTAGTTGTTTAATGTGATCACAAATTGGTATCAAGCATACCAGTAGTTGTTTAATGTGATCACAAATTGGCATCAAACATACCAGTGATTGTTAATGTGATCACAAATTGGTATCAAGCATACCAGTAGTTGTTTAATGTGATCACAAATTGGCATCACGCATACCAGTGATTGTTAATGTGATCACAAATTGGTATCAAGCATACCAGTGATTGTTTAATGTGATCACAAATTGGCATCAAACATACCAGTGATTGTTAATGTGATCACAAATTGGTATCAAGCATACCAGTAGTTGTTTAATGTGATCACAAATTGGCATCAAGCATACCAGTGATTGTTAATGTGATCACAAATTGGTATCAAGCATACCAGTGATTGTTAATGTGATCACAAATTGGTATCAAGCATACCAGTAGTTGTTTAATGTGATCACAAACTGGCATCAAACATACCAGTGATTGTTAATGTGATCACAAATTGGTATCAAGCATACCAGTAATTGTTTAATGTGATCACAAATTGGATCAAGCATACCGGTAGTTGTTTAATGTGATCACAAATTGGCATCAAGCATACCAGTGATTGTTAATGTGATCACAAATTGGTATCAAGCATACCAGTGATTGTTAATGTGATCACAAATTGGTATCAAGCATACCAGTAGTTGTTTAATGTGATCAGAAATTGGCATCAAACATACCAGTGATTGTTAATGTTATTTCAAATACGACATCAAACACACCAGTGGGTGTTAATGTGATAAAAAATTAGAATCAAACATACTAGTGGTTGTTAATGTGATTACAAATTGGCATTAAACATATCATTGATCCTTAATATGATCCCAAATTCACATCATACATACCATTGATTATAATGTATTCACAAATTCGCATCAGCCATACCACTAATTATGAATGAGGACACAAATTGGCATCAAATATGATTGTTATTATTAATGTAACCATAAAAAATGGCATCTTACATGTCAGTTATTATTGATGTAATCACAAATCGGCATCAAATATTCTGATTATTGTTCAATTCATTCCATTAATTTATTGAATCAATTGCAAAAATAATTGTATCAGAAATATTACCAATAGATGAAAAAAATTGATTTATTCTATATACATCTTTTATTTTAAACCTTTATAAGTCAGTGCAGCATATTATTGATGCCATTAAAAATGGCATCAAATGTGCCAATTACTATGCATATGATAACAAAATGCCATAAAAAGAATGCTAAATATCATTGAGGTTACTAAAATTGAAAATGGTTACTAAAAAAATTGTTAAAAAAATGGTTACTGAAAAGGTTACTAAATATATATAAAATTTAAAATCCATTTTCTCATAAAATTACGAAAATAATTTAAATAAAAAGGTATTTGATATTTTGTATGTCAAAATACTTTAAAGCTTTCTTGCACAAGATAATCGGGGCGGGGGTGGCTCAGTCGGTAGCGCGCCAGGCTTCGGGATCCATGTGACCTGGCCATTTAGCCCATGGTGTGCAAAAAAGTGCCGCTCAGAGGTAAAACAACCCAACGTTAAAGAACACGCTGGATGGCCTTGACGGGAGGCTACCATTTGTCTCCCAACAGCTGTTCCAGTGGGTCCCCTCCCCCAACCTTCTCTGAGCCTTCGGGGTCCATGTGACCTGGCCATTTAGCCCGTGGTGTGCAAAAAAAGTGCCGCTCAGAGGTAAAACAACAACAAAAAACCACAAGATAATCACATTATCTTCCGAATTTTCGACTCGCTAAAATCATTAATTAATTCAGAATTTAATTTTGATATACTGTATTTTCTTTTTTCTATGCACAAAATAGGCAGAGCATTCTATTTTTTTCTCTACGAATATACTTCGGGAATAATTTTTTTTAGCAATTTTCAGTACGGAAAATGTTTATTCCTTACTCATTGGGAAAAGTGAAAATAATCTTCATTTCAACATTTAAGAATGAAAAAATAATTTTTATATCGTGAATAAGCTCTTTAAGGCAGTTTTAGACCTGATTATACCAAAACATCAACTTTCTCAATTTCTGCATCCAATTGGTCGACATTGAAATCACTATAAGATTCAGCAATTTTTTTTAATTGTTCTAATTTTCGTAATTATAAATAAATAGATCATCAACTTTTTTGTTTATGTTCTTATAAACTTAGCTTCTCCTGCTGATATCCAAAATCATTTTATAACAACAAAATAAATTTTACTTTGAAATTTTCGTATCTTCATTATTTGACTCATTTTATTATTATTGACTCATTTTTATAGGTTTTCATCATCATCAAGCAGCCATGGGCTACGGAGGTCCAACCAGACCGTGCAGTTTAGTTCTCCAAGCAAGTCTATCCTGAGCTACATCTACTGCATCTGGCCACTGCACACCAATTCTAACAAGGTCCTGTTTGACATTGTCTGCCCACCCCATCCTAGGTCTCCCCCTCCTTCTGAGGCCTTTAGGCACACAGTTCATAACCCTATTCGCCAATCTATAATTATCCATATGGGCAACATGGCCAAACCAATGGAGTCTCTCTCTGCACAATATGCTGCTTAAAGGAGGTTGCAGACTCCTTTGCCTAACCTCATCATTAGTTACAAAGTTAAACCACCTAATACCCAAGATACTGCGTAAGCATCTAGAATCAAAAGCATCTAGTTTCCTGTTATCTTGTTTACAAAGTGTCCAAGTTTCACTACCATAACTAACCCTAGAAAGAACCAAACGGTTATGCAGTCTAATTTTAGTCTTTAGGTGTATACGCCTATTTCTCCACACTCTCCGTAGATTCTTAAAAGTCCCGGCAGCAATCCCTATTTGTCTGTTAATCTCATGCCGCACATCACCATTATCTGCTACATAGCTCCCGAGGTAATTAAACTGTGACACCTGCTCAAGACTGCAACCATTCAGATTAACTGAATCACAGCCTGCCTGACCAATTTTCATCACTTTAGTTTTCTCTCTGTTTATAACCAAACCTACTCTACTACCAGTCTCATCAACAGCTCGAATGAAAGAGTTCATCTAATCAACATCATTTGCCAAAAGTGCTAAATCATCAGCATAATCTAAATCAGAAATTTTCGTATCTCCAGTCCATTTAAGGCCAAAATCTTTCCCTTGAAGTGAATTTCGCATAACATAATCAACAACCAAACTAAAGAGAAAAGGAGACAAAATGCACCCTTGTCGAACACCAGAAGTAATGCTAAACCAATTGCTACAAGCCTTACCAACTCTCACACATGACTCAGTGTTATTATAGAGAGCTTTCATTATGTTAACTAACTTGTCTGGTATACCATATGATCTCACAATCAACCACAAATTATGACGATCAACAGAGTCGAAAGCATTTTTGAAATCAACAAAGCTAGCAACCAAAGGTTTCTGAAACTCTAAACATTTCTCAAGAATCTGCCTAAGTGAAAATATCTGATCCACACATCCCCTACCATTTCTGAATCCACATTGCTCACACGCAATTGACTGTCAACCAGATTCTTAATTCTATTAAGCACAATCATGCAAAGAACTTTACCTGGAACAGAGAGTAGGCTAATACCCCTATAGTTATCACAAGAACTGCGATCACCTTTTTTGAAAATACGGATAACAATAGCTCTGGTAAAATCCTTAGGAACCATGCCTTTATCATAAAAGATATTCAGAATTTCAGTCATCCAAGTGGTAACCGAAACATTTCCAGCTCTAAGCATTTCTGTAGTACTTTCATCTACCTCAGGGGATTTATGAAGTTTAAGTTTAGAAATAGCCAAAATAACTTCAGATTGTATTATAGGGCCAACATTAAAGTCACCAATGCATCTATCATCATTTCAAACAATGGGAGTAGAACTAACCACATTGTTTGGAACATCACTGAAATGCTCGGGCCCACCTAGCCATGACAGAATCCTCACCTTCTATAACCTTACCTTGTTTATCCTTCAATCCTTGTATACCTGTCCATTTTCTACCACACAAAACATTAACTATCTGGTACAGCTCTCTGCTGTTGTGCTGTCTAATTGCTTCCTCGGCTTTGTCAGCAAAGCCATCAAGCCAAAGATTCTTATCAGCAGCTAACTGATCCTTTAAATGTTTATTAAGCTCGTTGTAATGCCTTCGGTTAGGACTAGTATGATGTTGATTCATATTAATATTGCACTTCTCCCTTTCAGAAATAAGTTCCATAGCCTTATCACTCAAATAATTTTGTTTCCTCTGTTCCCTTTTGCCCAAAAGAGTACTGCTGGTTTCTAGAAAAGCCTATTTAAAATGGTCCCATTCTTCCTCAACTTCCGTAGTAAGCAAACCATGACTGTCATAATGACTAAATAACCTATCATGGTATGCTTTGTCTATAACTGGGTCTTTCAGAGCTTCAGAATTAAAGGTAAATTTTTTAATCTTAGCACAATACTTCTTATGTTTAAAATGTAAGACACTTTTAACAAGGTAATGGTGAGATCTAATTTCACTCCCCTATATGACTGGTATTCCTAACCGAACTAGCCCATTTGCTGTTAATTAATATATAATCAATCATATTCTTATGCAGCCTATCTGGTGAAACCCACGTGTGCAGTCACTCAGAAAAATATCCGAACACTGTGGTTGATTACAGAATTCAGAAAAAATATCTGGCAACGATTTTTTTAGAAATTAGTGATTTAAAATTTTTTTGAATTTCCGCGCACACACTAATGAAATATTTTTCATTGGTGTGTGCGCGAAAATGCTAAAAGAATAGATTGTTCATTTGGTGTTTGCACGGAAGTGCTAAAAGAATAGATTGTTCATTTGGTGTGTGTACGGAAGTGCTAAAAGAATAGATTTTTCATTGGGATGTGCGCGAAAATGCTAAAAGAATAGATTGTTCATTTGGTGTGTGTGCGGAAGTGCTAAAAGAATAGATTTTTCATTGGGATGTGCACGGCAGTGCTAAAAGAATTAACGATTTAAGAATAATTACGAAAGAAGTCGTGTGTAAAAGCAGAGACAATTTCAGTTTGTGTTTTGCGCGGTGATAAATTCTTGATATTTAAGTGATAAGTCTAATTTTGAAGTTGGGTTGTTTTACCTCTGAGGGCACTTTTTTGCACACCATGGGCTAAATGGCCAGGTCACATGGACCCCAAAGGCTCAGAGAAGGTTGGGGGAGGGGACCCACTGGAACAGCTGTTGGGAGACAGATTGTAGCCTCCCGTCAAGGCCATCCAGCGTGTTCTTTAACGTTGGGTTGTTTTACCTCTGAGCGGCACCTTTTTGCACACCATGGGCTAAATGGCCAGGTCACATGGACCCCGAAGGCTCAGAGAAGGTTGGGGGAGGGGACCCACTGAAACAGCTGTTGGGAGACAGATGGTAGTCTCCCGTCAAGGCCATCCAGCGTGTTCTTTAACGTGCACAGGGTATGGCTCTCCCGCCCACGGGGCCACGGCTTAACGTCCCATCCGATGGACGGCGGCCTTTCCAAGCCCATCGGTGTCCCCTACTGACCGTGAGCAGGGCGGGGAATTTTGCGGAGATAAATCTCAACGCTGACCCAGCTGGGACTCGAACCTGGAAACTACAGATTAAGAGTCTGACGCGCTACCCACTGAGCCCCCCCCCCCTAATTTTGAAGTAAAACAGCAGTATATCGCTGATAATGCTATTCCTTTAACAAGTGTCATTTAAACAGTAAAATATGAGTAGCAAGATTTCTGCTTATACGTTGATTGTGAATCAGTTTCCAAATGTGGTTGGTTTATCAGTATACTAATTATGATCATCAGGATCATTTAACACTGATTGGATAGCATATTGGTGATTTGTTTGATTAGTTATCCAAATTTGATTAAATTAAAATTGCATAACATTTCATGCAATAATTACTCAGCTTGTTGCTGTGAAGAAATTGAACAGGTTCAAAGTCTACTATACCTAGGCGTTTATATTGATAGCTCCCTAAGTTGGAAAATGCACACTGGAAAAATAACAAACACACTCAGACAGATGTTATATACATTTTATTATTTAAAAAAAAATCCTCAGTAATAAAATGTTAATAATGTTATACAAATCTTGGGTCCAGTCTGCTATAATGTATGGTATTACAAGTTGGGGAGGAACATACATTTCATCATGACGGAGTCTAATCTCAATGCAAAATAAATTTATATTTCAAATTTTACCAAATAAATATAAAACTGTTACCATCTTTCGTAAGTATACCATTTCAGATGTATCTCCACTGAGACACTTATTTGTTTATAGAACATTAAATTACTTTTTTAAAAACAACAATGCAGTGCTACATTATGCAAATTATTCTTTGCGAGATGATGGGACAAGCAAGGTTTCTGTTGCCACTTGCAAAACAAGAAATTATGCACAAACATTTTGATTATTTGGCCCCAAAAATTCTTAATTCTTTACCGATTATAATTCGGAATGAAACTAACTTTATGCATTTTTAGAGATCTCACTGCTAAATTATCTAATGAGCATTACTAATGCTGACGGCCTGTTTTCGGTGTTCAAGTAAAAAAACTTTAATTCGTTTTTATAAATTCTGTATTGTTTTAATATATATATTTTTTTTCTTTATGTAAAGTTGAGTGTCAATGTATTGCCAAAATTATGTATTTAAATAATTTGTAAGTTAACCTACATGAGCTTAGATGCTCTTGGGTTAATAAAAGTATTACAAATATATACTGTTGTAACCTTATTATTATAATAAACTGATGAACTGATGAATTAATTTGGGTTGTTTTACCTCTGAGCGGCACTTTTTTGCACACCATGGGCTAAATGGCCAGGTCACATGGACCCCGAAGGCTCAGAGAAGGTTGGGGGAGGGGACCCACTGGAACAGCTGTTTGGAGACAGATGGTAGCCTCCCGTCAAGGCCATCCAGCGTGTTCTTTAATGTGCACAGGGTATGGCTCTCCCGCACACGGGGCCACGGCTTAACGTCCCATCCGACGGACGGCGGCCTTTCCAAGCCCATCGTGTCCCCTATTGACCGTGGGCAGGGCGGGGGAATTTTGCAGAGATAAATCTGAACGCTGACCCAGCTGGGACTCGAACCTGGGAACTACAGATTACGAGCCTGGCGCGCTACCGACTGAGCCACCCCGCCCCAACTGATGAATTAAGAAATTGCTTATGATTTATGCAATTTTATTGCTTTAGTTATTAAATCAGTTCACTTATAGTCTGTTTATTAAGAATTCACGCTCATTTGTGAAATATTCAAATACAACTAAAAATCTGCATATACACGCAAATGGTATATTAAGAAAAATGCTTAATTCCTTGCATTTTGTGAAGATAAAAGTCTCGTTAGCGTTCCCACCTCTCTACGATAAGCTCGTGACAAAATGCTCTCAGTTGAAGAGCCAATGCACTCGTGCAGTGGCTTCATGATAACCGATTCCCGGCATGTGTAATCCCACCACTCCAACAGGTCAGAGGTTGGTTACGGTAGGCGATAGCTTTCTCCTCGATTCCACGGTGCCTCGTTCAGACTGTCACTTGCAAAGCAAACAACTATGCTCGATTCCGATAAAAATAACCTGATAACAGATTCGATTTCGGTTTCCGATTTACTTACTTACTTCATCTGTAAAGTGTCATCTTATTGGCTCTTTGAAATCGTCTTCAATCACCACCAATAAAGCATTTTTAAAGTGGCGGCTTTATCTAATTTTCAAGTGTTGTTGGGTTGGGTTGTTTTACCTCTGAGCGGCACTTTTTTGCACACCATGGGCTAAATGGCCAGGTCACATGGACCCCGAAGGCTCAGAGAAGGTTGGGGGAGGGGACCCACTGGAACAGCTGTTGGGAGACAGATGGTAGCCTCCCGTCAAGGCCATCCAGCGTGTTCTTTAACGTGCACAGGGTATGGCTCTACAGCACAAAGCGCCACGGCTTAACGTCCCGTCCGACGGACGGTGGTTTTTCCAAGCCCATCGGTGTCCTCTACTGACCTTGGGCAGGGCGGGGAATTTTAAGGAGATAATTTTCAAGTGAGTTGGTTGGCTGTTTTACATCTGAGCTGGGTTGTTTCACCTCTTAGCGGCACTTTTTTTGCACACAATGGGCTAAATGGTCAGGTCACAAGGACCCCGAGGATTCAGAGAAAGTTGGGAGAATGGTATCACTAGGTTGGATTGTTTCACCTCTTAGCGGCTCTTTTTTTGCACACAATGGGCTAAATGATCAGGTCACAAGGACCCCGAGGATTCAGAGAAAGTTGGGAGAATGGTATCACTAGATTGGGTTGTTTCACCTCTTAGCGGCTCTTTTTTTGCACACAATGGGCTAAATGATCAGGTCACAAGGACCCCGAGGGTTCAGAGGAAGTTGGGAGAAGGGTGTCACTAGGTTGGGTTGTTTTACCTCTGAGCTGCACTTTTTTGCACACAATGGGCTAAATGGTCAGGTCACAAGGACCCCGAGGGTTCAGAGAAAGTTGGGTGAAGGGTGTCACTAGGTTGGGTTACCTCTTAGCGGCTCTTTTTTTGCACACAATGGGCTAAATGGTCAGGTTACAAGGACCCCGAGGGTTCAGAGAAAGTTGGGAGAAGGGTGTCACTAAGTTGGGTTACCTCTTAGCGGCTCTTTTTTTGCACACAATGGGCTAAATGGTCAGGTTACAAGGACCCCGAGGGTTCAGAGAAAGTTGGGAGAAGGGTGTCACTAGGTTGGGTTGTTTTACCTCTGAACGGCACTTTTTTTGCACACAATGGGCTAAATGGCCAGGTCACATGGACCCCGAAGGCTCAGAGAAGGTTGGGGGAGGAGACCCACTGGAACAGCTGTTGTGAGACAGATGGTAGCCTCCCGTCAAGGCCATCCAGCGTGTTCTTTAACGTGCACAGGGTATGGCTCTCTCCTGCACAAGGGGCCACGGCTTAACGTCCCATCCGACGGACGGCGGCCTTTCCAAGCCCCACCTGGGACTCGAACCTGGGAACTACAGATTACGAGCCTGGCGCGCTACCGACTGAGCCACCCCCGCCCCACGACTGTGTATAAGAACTTCATTTTGTGTAGATTGGCGATCTAAGCATAAGAGAAATTCTCTTCAACTCCAAAGAGGTTGGATTATTTTACCCCTAAGTGGCACTTTTTTTGTATACAATATATTAAATGGTCATGTCACAATAACCCCAAAGGTTAGAGATTGGGAGTTTAAGAGACCCACTGATTTGCTCTCAGGAGACGGATGGAAACTTTTTATAACAGCCATCCAGTGTGTTCTTTGAAGTACACAAAGTTTGACTCACATGCACAGAGGTCCACGGTTTAACGCCCCATAAGAAGGATGACAGCATTTCTAGTTCCATAAGAATCAAAAACCCAGATTAGCGGAGAATCTGGGAACTGTAAATTACGAGCCTGGCAAGGACCACTTATATTCATTTAAGACCTGGACAGTGCGTTAGCAGGAAAATTAATTTGAAAACAAATACAGTGGACCCCCGATATAACGCGCATGTCGGGCGGGAAACAACACCCGCATTATAAGGTGAACCGCGTTATAACGAGCGGCGGGGTGGCGACACAATAAATTTCACACTGTAAGCTTTTCTTTTGCTCATCATGCATACAATAATTAAACACTATTCAAAATACATGCAGGAACTCAATACATACACAATTACTCAATACGCAGTAACAATAAAATGCGATACTCACTAACACCGCACGGACCTGTATAAACATGTTTGAACTTATCGCGAACATCGCCCGCGCTATAACCGAGTACGCGGTATAGCGAGCAGCGCTATAAGAAGGTTCACTGTAGGTATTTTAATTAAATAATTTTTTTTAAATTAAAACTGGTAGTTATTTTTAAAACTTTGGAAATTAGATTTAATAAAAGTATAATCAGTAAACTATTTTAATTTATACTAGTTAGAAATAAAGTGTTAGGAATGGTGTATCTAGAGAGTCCTGGCAGAGCCACCTATATAATACTGTGCGCACTAAATGTATAATTAAATTTTTTAATTAATAACAATTTTAATCATTGATTAATGAATCATGATTTATTTTGCCTAAAGTTTAACAAACAAGAAATTTATTTTTAAGTATCATAATATAATTTATATATTAAAATAATCTAAAATATTTTAAAAGTCAATTATCAAATTTATAAAACTAAATAGCTACCAGTAGAATTTTAAGATATTCGATTTTTAGATCACTTAAAATTCTACTGGTAGCTATTTAGTTTTAAAAATTTAATAATTGATTTATTAAAATATTTATTAATATTTTAATAAATAAATTATATTATGATACTTAAAAATAAATTTCTTGTTTGTTATACTTTAGGCAAAAATAAATAATATTTTATGCATATTTCATAGCACACCTTTCTTCCCTCCTTCAGTTCAACGACTGTCCAGGCCCGGCACGCTACCGATAGGACACTTGCCCCCCCCCCCCCCCCCCCCAACCTGAAAGGATAATACTTGATAAAACCGTAACTGCGTCACAGAATCGTTTCTCTCTTCTAGAAATAAATCAACTGAACTGAGAACCCATTCATTGTATTCTGATGTTTCACGATGAACTCAATTCCCTCTGTTGCGATGTCTGCAGCGCACGAGAGGAATGCTTCGTTAAAGGTTTTGGGTGAAATCGGGGGCGACGGAAGTTGGGGAATTAGAAGACCGGATATTGCGTCGCTTCAGCAACAGGAAGCCACCCAAACGCTACATGATGGCGGGCCGAAATTTCTCCCCACTCGATGGCAGAGGACCAGGAAATCGGGTTAATGCAACTCATCATTTATTAATCACGTCAAGTTCGGCGTTTTGAATAGATCTCATTTGGTGTACGGAAATAGCATTCCGTATTGCAGGCAGTTCCCAGTTACGGTTTTGGGGCGACTGCCTACCTGCAGATATTTAATGTACATATAATGCATGTAAACGTATTGGGCCGAGATTTCTAAATGCTTCTCTTTCGGCTGATTGGAAGATAACAAATATATGAGACATCCTATTTTACAAATTCACAAGTCTTATTAACAGCGGATAAGCACTTTTATTCCCAGCAAGGTATTCTTTTCCACAGTTCCTTTTCAGTTACACCAGGTGTGGCTATCTTTGCAACTGGGTTGGGTTGTTTTATCTCTGAGCGGCACTTTTTTGCACACCATGGGCTAAATGGTCAGGTCACATGGACCCCGAAGGCTCAGAGAAGGTTGGGGGAGGGGACCCACTGGAACAGCTGTTGGGAGACAGATGGTAGCCTCCCGTCAAGGCCATCCAGCGTGTTCTTTAACGTGCACAGGGTATGGCTCTCCCGCACACGGGGCTACGGCTTAACGTCCCATCCGACGGACGGCGGCCATTTCCAAGCCTTCTCCCCCGCCCTGCCCACGGTCAGTAGGGGTACTGACCGTGGGCAGGGCGGGGAATTATTGCGGAGATAAATCTCAACGCTGACCCAGCTGGGACTCGAACCTGGGAACTACAGATTACGAGCCCGGCGCGCAACCGACTGAGCCACCCCCGCCACCTTTGCAACTGGTTGTTGGATTATTTTACCTCTGAGAGACATTTTTGGGCCAATAGTGAGTTAAATGGCCAGTTGACATGGATTCGGATGGCCCACAATGAGCTAAATGGTCAGATCAAAAGGACTCGGATGGCTTACAATGAGCTAAATGGCCAAGTCAAAAGGACTCGGATGGCTTACAATGAGCTAAATGGCCAGGTCAAAAGGAATCGGATAGTTCACAATGTGCTAAATGGCCAGGTCAAAAGACTTGTATGGTTCACAATGAGCGAAATGGCCAAGTCTAAAAGACTTGGATGGCTCACAATGAGCTAATTGGCTAGATCAAAAGGACTCGGATGGCTTACAATGAGCTAAATGGCCAGGTCAAAAGACTTGTATGGTTCACAATGAGCGAAATGGCCAAGTCTAAAACACTTGGATGGCTCACAATGAGCTAATTGGCTAGATCAAAAGGACTCGGATGGCTTACAATGAGCTAAATGGCCAGATCAAAAAGACTCGGATGGCTTACAATGAGCTAAATGGCCAGATCAAAAGGACTCGGATGGCTTACAATGAGCTAAATGGCCAGATCAAAAGGACTCGGATGGCTTACAATGAGCTAAATGGCCAGATCAAAAGGACTCGGATGGCTTACAATGAGCTAAATGGCCAGATCAAAAGGACTCGGAGGCTTACAATGAGCTAAATGGTGAGGTCAAAAGACTTGTATGGTTCACAATGAGCGAAATGGCCAAGTCGAAAGGACTTGGATGGCCCACAATGAGCTAAATGGCAGGTCGCAAGTTCTCGGATGGTCAACGATGAGCAAAGTATATAGCTGACAAGGACTCAGATGGTCCACAATGAGTTAAATGGCCAGCTCATAAGGACTCGAATGGTCCACAATGAGCTAAATGAAAAGCTCACAAGGACTCTGATGGCCCACAATGAGCTAAATGACAAGCTCACGAGGACTCTGATGGCCCATAATGAGCTAAATGACAAGCTCATAAGGACTCGAATGGTCCACAATGAGCTAAATGAAAAGCTCACAAGGACTCTGATGGCCCACAATGAGCTAAATGACAAGCTCACGAGGACTCTGATGGCCCATAATGAGCTAAATGACAAGCTCACAAGGACTCTGATGGCCCACAATGAGCTAAATGACAAGCTCACAAGGACTCTGATGGCCCATAATGAGCTAAATGGCTAGTTCACTAGAACTTGGATAGCCCACAGTGAGCAAAATGGCCAGCTCACAAGGAATTGGATAGCCCACAGTGAGCTAAATGGCCAGCTCACAAGAACTCGGATAGCCCACAGTGAGTTAAATTGCCAGCACACAATGAATTGGATAGCCCGCATGAGCTAAATGGCCAGCTCACAAGGAATTGGATAGCCCACAGTGAGCTAAATGGCCAGCTCACAAGAACTCGGATAGCCCACAGTGAGCTAAATGGCCAGCTCACAAGAACTCGGATAGCCCACAGTGAGCTAAATGGCCAGCTCACAAGAACTCGGATAGCTCAAAGTGAGCTAAATGGCCAGTTCACAAGAACTCGAATAGCCCACAGTGAGCTAAACGGTCAGTTAACAAGGAATTGGATAGCCCACAGTGAGTTAAATGACCAGCTCACAAGAACTCGGATAGCCCACAGTGAGCTAAATGGCCAGCTCACAAGAATTCGGATAGCCCACAGTGAGTTAAATTGCCAGCACACAATGAATTGGATAGCCCGCATGAGCTAAATGGCCAGCTCACAAGAACTCGGATAGCCCAAAGTGAGCTAAATGGCCAGCTCACGAGAACTCGAATAGCCCACAGTGAGCTAAACGGTCAGTTAACAAGGAATTGGATAGCCCACAGTGAGTTAAATGACCAGCTCACGAGGACTCGAATGCCACACAATGGGCTAAATAGCCAGGTCACAAGGACTCGGATAGCCCACAGTGAGCTAAATGATCAGGTCACAACGACTTGGAGTTTGATTGGATAAGAGCTCGGACTTACAGGAAGGAGATCCACTGGACAGCCGTTAGGAGACTCGTGAAAGTCACCTGCCAAAGTCATCCAGTCTATTCTTTAGCGTGAACAGGGTGTGAGAGCGGCCTTCATTCCCGAAAAAAAAACAACTATTTTACTTCGCCAGCAGTGATATTTCGGCAGGGTTATCCCGTGGCCGAGTGGTTAGCACGCTTGGCTACTGATCTAAGGGACCTGGGTTCGAGCCCCGGATTTAGGCATGGATGTGTGTGTCGTTTTTCTGCTGAGGTCCTGCCATCCTCTCAGATGTACTGTGACACGTAAACTGACAGTCTCCTGTCAGACCTCTGTGGCAAGCAGCTGCTTGAGGGGGTATTTATTTTTATCTTTTATTTATTTATATTACCACTGAGCAACGCTTTTTTGCACACAATGGGCTAAATGGCCAGGTCATGACGAACCAGAGGATTCAAAGAAGATCAGACAGAGGATGCCCACTGGAACAGCTGTTGGGAGACAGATGGTAGCCTCCCTTTCAAGGCCATCCAGCGTGTTTTTTAACATGCACAGGGTATGGCTCTCCCGCACATGGAGCCACGGCTTAACGTCCCATTCGACGGACGGTGACCTTTCCAAGCCCATCGGTGTTCTCTACTGACCGTGAGCAGGGCGGGGAGTTTTGCGGAGAACAGTCTCAACGCTGACCCAGCTGGGACTCGAACCTGGGAACTACAGATTACTAGACAGGCACGATACCGACTGAGCCACCCCCGCCCCCATAGGGTGAGGAACCAATGTTTAGTTCATATCGGTAGTTCATATATTCTTAACTGTGCACTCTAATCATTGTTGTAAATGATTTTTTTTTTCTTCTTTTTTTAAAAAAGCTACAAGCTCATCTGCACAGAAAAACGACCATCCATCCAGGGACTCGAATCCGGAACCCAACAGTTACAATGTACAATGTCACAGCAAACCAGGAGAACACCGGGGGGGGGGAGCTCTGTACTGGGGGGTCCGGACCCTCCCCCGAAAATCCGGTCGTCTTATGCGAAATCTTCAAACTGCTTTGAAATCCAAAACATTATCTTTGTGCAAATTTATTATAGCTCCATAGTAGTATACACAATCGTATCAGAATAATATGACCACCTACCATACATATACTACGGTAGATGGTCATATTATTCTGATACGAATGTGTATGCCCGACATAAATAATAAATTTAAGAACAGCTATAAAATTTTATTACATATAGAATATCGTTTTAATCTTTCCTATTGGGTGGAAGGGGGCGGGGGTGGCTCAGTCGGTGGCGCGCCAGGCTCGTAATCTGTAGTTCCCAGGTTCGAGTCCCAGCTGGGTCAGCGTTGAGATTTATCTCAGCAAAATTCCCCGCCCTGCCCACGGTCAGTAGGGGACACCGATGGGCTTGAAAAGTCCGCCGTCCGTCGGATTGGATGTTAAGCCGTGGCACCGTGTGCGGGAGAGCCATACCCTGTGCACGTTAAAGAACACGCTGGATGGCCTTGACGGGAGGCTACCATCTGTCGCCCAACAGCTGTTCCAGTGGCTTCCCTCCCCCAACCTTCTCTGAGCCTTCGGGGTCCATGTGACCTGGCCATTTAGCCCATGGTGTGCAAAAAAGTGCCGCTCAGAGGTAAAACAACCCAACGTTAAAGAACACGCTGAATGGCCTTGACGGGAGGCTACCATCTGTCTCCCAACAGCTGTTCCAGTGGATCCCCTCCCCCAACCTTCTCTAAGCCTTCGGGGTCCTTGTTACCTGGCCATTTAGCCTATGGTGTGCAAAAAAGTGCCGCTCAGAGGTGAAACAACCTAACCCAAATATTCGGTGGAAACCACTTGAACGTTTAAATTAATATCCAAACTTACCTGTACCTTGGCTTTACTGTAACCCCCTGCATGAAATAAATTATTATTATTATTTTAGTAATTGGAGAACAATGCTCATGTCTTATTTATAGACTCCCCTCGAAACTGGGTGGGGGTGGCTCAGTCAGTAGCGTGCCAGGCTCGTAATCTGCAGTTCCCAGATTCGAGTCCCAGCTCGGTCAGCGTTCAGATTTTTTTCCGCAAAACTCCCAACCCTATCCATGGTCAGCAGGGGACACCGATGGGCTTGGAAAGGCCGCCGTCCGTCGGATGGGACGTTAAGCCGTGGTCGCCGTGTGTGGGAGAGCCATACACTGTGCACGTTAAAGAACACGCTGGATGGCCGCTGGATGGCCACGGGAGGCTACCATCTGTCTCCCAACAGCTGTTCCAGTGGGTCCCCTCCCCCCAACCTTCTCTGAGCCTTCGGAGTCCATGTGACCTGGCCATTTAGCCCATGGTGTGCAAAAAAGTGCCGCTCAGAGGTAAAACAACCCAACCATACCTGTGTATGTTAAAGAACACGCTGGATGGCCTTGACGAGAGGTCATCCAGCATTACACTATAATGCTCGATTGCATTTTGTCTCCCAAAGTTATTCAGTGGGTTTCCTCCCCAAAACTTCTCCGAGCCCTCGGGGTCTTTGTAACCTGGCAATTTAGCACAATATGTGCAAAAAAAGTGGCTCTCTGGGGTAAAATAACTCAACTCGAACCCAGATTCCACTGATTAGTAGACAAGCACGTTCACACTAGGCCACTGGACAGCACCACAAAAATATTTACAATTCACTAATACCTAATTAAATTAAAAGAAAACTTCCATATCAGAAATATTACTTCGAAAACAAATAACGACTGTACATCACAATTATTAGCTTGCAGAGAAGCAGATCAACATCAGAAAAAGATGCAATAGAACAAGAATGTTGTAACTTCGACGCGATGAAGACAAGCGAGGCTAACTCCCCCCCCCCCTTTAACTCCCTCCCCTCGACTCCTCCTTCGCCGAATCCTCCTGACCGTTGCCAAGGTCAGCCGAAGAGTCGTCTTATCTTGCGTTATCAGGGTCAACATCATCCCCTCTCGGCACAGGTTCTCACACAACATCCGGTCGCGGTCACGTGCCGACAGCGATTGTTCTCGAGGATTCCTGGGTCACGTGCATACCGTCGACCATTAAGAGACGTACTACGGGTTGTCCCCCTTTTCCACTACACGCCCCGGCGACGAACTGCGGGAACCGCGAGGCACAAGTTGGGTTGGGTTGTTTTACCTCTGAGCGGCACTTTTTTTGCACACCATGGGCTAAATGGCCAGGTCACATGGATCCCGAAGGCTCAGAGAAGGTTGGGGGAGGGGACCAAGTGGAACAGCTGTTGAGAGACAGATGGTAGCCTCCCGTCAAGGCCATCCAGCGTGTTCTTTAACGTGCACAGGGTATGGCTCTCCCGCACACGGGACCACGGCTTAACGTCCCATCCGACGGGCGGCGGCCTTTCCAAGCCCATCGGTGTCCCCTACTGACCGTGGGCAGGGCGGGGAATTTTGCGGAGATAAATCTCAACGCTGACCCAGCTGGGACTCGAACCTGGGAACTGCAGATTACGAGCCTGGCGCGCTACCGACTGAGCCACCCCCGCCCCAGAAGATCTGTGAGAAAGGCGAGACCTCAGCAGAAAGACAACACGAACATCCATGTCAAATTCAGAACCGAAACCCAGGTCTCTTTGGTAAATAGCCAAGCACGGTAAACACTCGACCACGGGGGGAACGAGACTGTGTGTTATATAAAATAAAAGTATTTTGTGACAATTCAATTGTGTTAAATGCAGAACAATTATTTTGTTTCGTTTTATCTCATTTAAATATAATGAAATCATTAGATTTAACTACGTAGGTCCTACATTGCAGGGAAGAAAGAATGGGTCGGTTAATTTTATTACGATTTTATGATGTTGCAAAAATTTATTACAATTCTATGGGTCATAGGGTCAAAAAGTTTGATAACCATTGGCTTTGGGGCGGGGGTGGCGCAGTCGGTAGCGCGCCAGGCTCGTAATCTGTAGTTCCCAGGTTCGAGTCCCAGCTGGGTCAGCGTTGAGATTTATCTCCGCAAAATTCCCCGCCCTACCTACGGTCAGTAGGGGACACTGATGGGCTTGGAAAGGCCGCCGTCCGTCGGATGGGACGTTAAGCCGTGGGCCCCCCGTGTGCGGGAGAGCCATACCCTGTGCACGTTAAAGAACACGCTGGATGGCCTTGACGGGAGACTACCATCTGTCTCCCAGCAGCTGTTCCAGTGGGTCTCCTCCCCCAACCTTCTCTGAGCCTTCGGGGTCCATGTGACCTGGCCATTTAGCCCATGGTGTGCAAAAAAGTGCCGTTCAGAGGTAAATCAACCCAACTCAACCATTGGCTTAAAAGCATCTTTGAACCACGTATGTTTGTATGTGTGTTATGTCAGACCTCTGTGGCAAGCAGCTGCTTTAGGAGGTATTTTTTTTTATCTTTCATGGGCATTTTTTTGTACAGAAAGCGCTAAATGACCGGGCGCGACAAATAAGGCGGGAGAATATATAATATTCAAAACGAGCAAATCATAGCGGGAAAATAAATTATCATGACGAGTAATGGTGAAAGAATATATAAAATTCGCTGCGAATAGGGGGGGGGGGGAATAACATGTGAAATTTATGACAAGGTGAAAGAATGTGTAATAATGGCGGGGGAAATAAGGCAGGAGAATAATGATTGCGGAGGGAAAGGCGGGAGAATGTGTAATAATCGCGGGGGAAATAAAGCGGGAGAATATGTAATGATCGCGGGGGAAATAAGGCGGGAGAATATGTAATGATCGCGGGGGAAATAAGGCGGGAGAATAATGATTACGGTGGTAGAAAGGCGGGAGAATGTGTAATAATCGCGGGAGAAATAAGGCGGGAGAATAATGATCGCGGGGGAAATAAGACGGTAGAATATGTAATAATCGCGAGGGAAACAGGGCGGGAGAATATGTAATGATCGCGGAGGAAATAAGACGGGAGAATATGTAATGATCGCGAAAGAAATAAGGCGGGAGAATAATGATTGCGGTGGGGGAAAGGCGGGAGAATGTGTAATAATCGCAGGGGAAATAAGGCGAGAGAATATGTAATGATCGCGGAGGAAATAAGACGGGAGAATATGTAATAATCGCAGGGGAAATAAGGCGGGAGAATATGTAATGATCGCGGGGGAAATAAGGCGGGAGAATAATGATTGCGGTGGAGAAAAGACGGGAGAATGTGTAATAATCGCAGGGGAAATAAGGAGGAGAATATGTAATAATTGTCAAAAAATAAGATGGGAAAATATGCAATAATCGCCAAAACTAAGGCAGGAGAATAAGTACTAATCGTCAAAAATATGGCGGGAGACTACGTAATAGTTATGAAAAATAAGACGGGAGAAATGTAATAATTATGAAGTTTAATATCTCGCGAATTCAACAGTTATTTTTACATTCAAGAAACTCATTCTGAAAGCACAGCGTTTCCGTTCAACCATCCTGAATATATGAATATTAATGAGTTGAGTACTGAGGCAAAAATATCCGAGCTCAGTTTCATAAAATTCCTTTGAGCAAAATAGAGTGGCTGTCAAGTGAAATGGCCCCACCCCTATGGGACCTCCCCTTCTGGGTGGGGTGATTTTTATCGAGAGTGTCTGCGCATAAGTAGGCTTTTAAAATATCAGAGACAGAATTTTAACGATGAAAATAAAGATTAGAATAATGCTACGTTCTGCTCATTGTTGAAAAGTCTTTCGGTTTTTAGAGGAATCGGGAGGCCTAATGGTTAAATGAGACGTCTTTTGAGGAGAATGTTAGGTTGTTTCACCTCTGAGCGGCACTTTTTTGCACACCATGGGCTAAATGGCCAAGTCACATGGACCCCGAAGGCTCAGAGAAGATTCGGGGAGGGTACCCACTGGAACAGCTGTTGGGAGACAAATGGTAGCCTCCCGTCAAGGCCATCCAGCGTGTTCTTTAACGTTGGGTTGTTTTACCTCTGAGCGGCACTTTTTTTGCACACCATGGGCTAAATGGCCAGGTCACATGGACCCCGAAGGCTCAGAGAAGGTTGGGGGAGGGGACCCACTGGAACAGCTGTTGGGAGACAGATGGTAGCCTCCCGTCAAGGCCATCCAGCGTGTTCTTTAACGTTGGGTTGTTTTACCTCTGAGCGGCACTTTTTTTGCACACCATGGGTTAAATGGCCAGGTCACATGGACCCCGAAGGCTCAGAGAAGGTTGGGGGAGGGGACCCATTGGAACAGCTGTTGGGAGACAGATGGTAGCCTCCCGTCAAGGCCATCCAGCGTGTTCTCTAACGTGCACATGGTATGGCTCTCCCGCACACGGGACCACGGCTTAACGTCCCATCCGACGGACGGCGGCCTTTCCAAGCCCATCGGTTTCCCCTACTGACCGTGGGCAGGGCGGGGAATTTTGCGGAGATAAATCTCAACGCTGCCCCAGCTGGGACTCGAACCTGGGAACTACAGATTACGAGCCTGGCGCGCTACCGACTGAGCCACCCCCGCCGCTTTGAGGAGAGGAATTCGATACGAAAAGGGAAGCTGATTCTGGCTGTTGAGGGAGTAGAAGGACGAAAATATACGAGGGCTTTTCTGAAAGTAAATACACAGTTTATACACGTTTTTCACTCTGTTTTAGTGGTCTTTAAAATATTCTAGGAAAATACGTAATTATATATATATAATATTTTTTTGCCTCGTTCCCAAAGGGGAGGCCCATGACTACCTTGCCTTCCCACCCTAGGTCACGCCCTGTCCTGGCATATAAAATTAGAAGGTAGATTTAAAACTTCAAACTTTGTAATTACTTTACGTCATACGAAAGGGTTGAATCAAGTTGTTTCACTTCTGAGTGCCACTTTTTTTTGCACACGATGGGCTAAGTTGCCAGAACACAATGACCCCGATGGCTCAGAGAAGATTGGAGCGAGAAAATCCAAAGGACTTCTGTAAGGAGATAGATGATAGTCTCCGTCAAGGTTATTCAGTGTGTTCTTTAACGTGCAGAGGATACGGCTCTCTTACACATGGAGTCGTGGGTTGGGTTGTTTTACCTCTGAGCGGCACTATTTTGCACACCATGGGCGAAATGGCCAGGTCACATGGACCCCGAAGGCTCAGAGAAGGTTGGGGGTGGGGACCCACTGGAACAGCTGTTGGGAGACAGATGGTAGTCTCCCGTCAAGGCCATCCAGCGTGTTCTTTAAAATGCACAGGGTATGGCTCTCCCGCACACGGGGCCACGGCTTAACGTCCCATTCGACGGACAGCGGCCTTTCCAAGCCCATCGGTGTCCCCTACTGACCGTGGGCAGGGCGGGGAATTTTGCGGAGATAAATCTCAAAGCTGATCCAACTGGGACTCGAACTGCGAACTACAGATTACGAGCCTGGCGCGCTACCGACTGAGCCACTCCCGCCCCCATGGAGTCGCGGCTTTAAAGTTTCATCCAAAAGACAGCACCCTTTCCAACCCCGTTGTCCCCTACGGGCTGAGGGCACGGCGGGGAGTTCTCCGGAGACACATCTCAACACCAGCCCAGGCGGGGCTTAAACTTGGGAACTGTAGATTATGAGCTTGGGGCGCCAAGAAGATGCTGAAATATTTAACAATAAAATTTCTTCTTTAATAAAGATCATTCATAATTGTCTGTTATTGAAACAATTATTACGCAAGCTTCTTAAATATATATTTATTTTATTAAATGTTTTGAAACAATACTTACGATTTTTTGCATTTTCCTTTTTAAAATTTTTGTACTCATGACCATTGTCGTCGAGTACAGGAAGGTGGGGGGTCGCATGAATTTATTGCAATTCTAGGGGATCGCATGAATTTATTGCAATTCTAGGGGATCGCATAAATTTATTGCAATTCTAGGAGATCGCATAAATTTATTGCAATTCTAGGGGATCGCATAAATTTATTGCAATTCTAGGGGATCGCATAAATTTATTGCAATTCTAGGGGGTCACATAAATTTATTGCAATTCTAGGGGATCGCATAAATTTATTGCAATTCTAGGAGATCGCATAAATTTATTACAATTCTAGGGGGTCGCATAAATTTATTACAATTCTAGGGGGTCACATAAATTTATTGCAATTCTAGGGGGTCGCATAAATTTATTAGAATTCTAGGGGGTCGCATTAATTTATTATTATTCTAGGGCAAAACCACTGTCTTACAAGCATCTTTGAACCACGTATGATTATATATGTATGAGGTCTATAAGAACGAAAAAAGCGGAAGAGGAATAAGGTGCAACGAAAAAGCGGAAGGAAAATATAACGAAAATGTTTTTAAAATGTCGAAAACCTTTTACCCACTACGATAGAGATGGCTAAACAGTCAATCGCATTCAATGTTTGGTCGATCTCAGAGCTGGTTATCAGCTTACACTAATGTGAGCGCACTGGTCACTACCACTGCTGTATCACAAGTTTGTGAGCGTTAGGTTGGATTGTTTTACCTCTGAGCGGCACTTTTTTGCACACCATGGGCTAAATGGCCAGGTCACATGGACCTCGAAGGCTCAGAGAAGGTTGGGGGAGGGGACCCACTGGAACAGCTGTTGGGAGACAGATGGTAGCCTCCCGTCAAGGCCATCCAGCGTGTTCTTTAACGAGCACAGGGTATGGCTCTCCCGCACACAGGCCACGGCTTAACGTCCCATCCGACGGACGGCGGCCTTTCCAAGCCCATCGGTGCCCCCTACTGACCGTGGGCAGGGCGGGGAATTTTTGCGGAGATAAATCTCAACGCTGACCCAGCTGGGACTCGAACCTGGGAACTACAGATTACGAGCCTGGCGCGCTACCGACTGAGCTACCCCCGCCCCAAGTTTGTAAGCGAATTTGCAGCTAAGTTTTTTTTTAATGAAATGCATAATTGTAGTATAATCATGTAATTCTAGTATAATTATATAATTCTTGATTGATCACCATGTTAAAGTTAGCATTATGTTTCATAAACACGAATTGGAAAGATTGTATTTTAATTAATGTAGCAATGTCGCGTTAATATGTTTCATGTTATTGTTATTTTTTTTCAATAAAAAATATCCCATAGTCAAACGACCCCAAAAGTCAAGGAGTGTTCAATCATTATTTTGACAAATGTACTATATTATCGATCGCGAAAGATTTCCGTCTTAAAAATCGATCGCAGAGGCAAAAATTTGGCCCTCCCGGAACTACGAGCTTTATAAATCTAAGTTTTCCATCGCCAGGGCATACAATATTTTAAATAGCAGTAATTTTCGACACCTTTGGTACAAGCAGCTATTTATTATGTGGCAAAATGTCTTCAGACTATATGCTGTTGTTAAAGGCTGAAAGTAAAATGTAATAAATAAATATACCCCCTCAAGCAGCTACTTGCCATAGAGGTCTGACAGGAGCCTGTCAGTTTATATGCCATAGTAGAACGTCTGAGAGGACGGCAGGTCTTCAGCAGAAAAACGACACATACATCCACGTCTTACCCGGGGCTCGAACCCAGGTCCCTTAGATCAGTAGCCAAGCGCGCTAACCACTCGGCCATGGACTGATTAGTAATAACGTGAAAAAGTACATTATTATATGAGTACTTAAATTAGAAATTAGGTACCTTAAAAAATGATTTTAAGGATTTATGGCGGAAAATATGTTACTTTTTTTATAAACTTAACTAAATATCAAAAGTCCTCAATAATACGATGTACCTAAGTGCGAGTTTTGTGACACCATTTTAACTGTGAAGCATATTTTAATTGAATGTCAAGCTTTTAATTTCGAACGTAAAATGTATTTTAACTTTCATAATTTTATGTCCAAGCCTCTTACACTGGGACATCTTTTATCTGATCATTGTGTTTTACCGCCAGTTTTTACCTTTTTGAAGCATTGTGGCTATTTTAATCGACTTTGATTTTACCTTGTGTTTTTTATCTCTAACCCAGGCTTTACACCTGGGTTGTTTTTTACTATATACATCTTGTTGGTTTGTCATCTTTACATCGGGGCAGGGGTGGCTCAGTCGGTAGCGCCCCAGGCTCGTAATCTGTAGTTCCCAGGTTCGAGTCCCAGCTGGGTCAGCGTTGAGATTTATCTCCGCAAAATTTCCTCGCCCTGCCCACGGTCAGTAGGGGACACCGCTAGGCTTGGATAAGGCCGCCGTCCGTCGGATAGGACGTTAAGCCGTGGCCCCGTGTACGGGAGAGCCATACCCTGTGCACGTTAAAGAACACGCTGGATGGCCTTGACGGGAGGCTACCATCTGTCTCCCAACAGCTGTTCCAGTGGGTCCCCTCCCCCAACCTTCTCTGAGCCTTCGGGGTCCATGTGACCTGGCCATTTAGCACATGGTGTGCAAAAAAGTGCCGCTCAGAGGTAAAACAACCCAACCCATCTTGTTTTTCTGTTATATATACACACATCTTGTTGGTTTTTTCTTTTGCCTTTTACAGCACTTGGGTTTAACTTTGGTTTAGGGGTACTTGACTTTTAGCTTCTATTTATCTCGTTTGGCGCATTATAGCCTCAGTAGCTCATGCGCCAAAAAACCCTAAACAACCAACCTCAATAATACACTCGTGTTATTTTCCTATCAGCTTCCTTTGTACGGAACTAAAGACCAGGGATACTTTCTTACAATCAAAAACATATATATATATGAACAACACAAAAAAGAAATGAGCAATGACGTTGTCTACTATTTCAGTGTATGAATGAAAGAATATGGGCAGAAGAAGACTACGGAAAATACACGTGGTGACTTTAGATATCATAACAAAGGGACCCCTCGAAATCAACTATTATAAATCTAAAGTTCTCTTTTAACAAGTTCCCTCCCAGCTTGACTTCCTAACTATACTCAGACCTACCATCGCATATGCATGCTCAGTACGAGGTTATGAGAGCAAACATAGCCTCATACTGAAAAAAGTCTGTTCTGAGTCAAGAGCAAACTTCAGACTCTGTACAGACTTTTCAGAATAAATGCCCAAGATCAGCTGTTGACGCCTCGTGCTTTATAAGAAACAGCAACATGCACAAGGACCTGGAAATTGAACATATTCATCAAAAGAGATGTTAGAGATTTCTTCAAAATTATTCGAAACAAATTGCTGACTGTGATCACACACCTTTCATCCCATAGTCAAACGACCCAAGTCTATTTTGGATAATGAGCCTTAAGTCTATTTTGGATAATGAGCCTTAGGTCTATTTTGGATAATGAGCCTTAGGTCTATTTTGGATAATGAGCCTTACGTCTATTTTGAATAATGAGCCTTAGGGCTATTTTGGATAATGATCCTTACGTCTATTTTGGATAATGAGCCTTAGGTCTATTTTGGATAATGAGCCTTAGGTCTATTTTGGATAATGAGCCTTAGGTCTATTTTGGATAATGAGCCTTAGGTCTATTTTGGATAATGAGCCTTAGGTCTATTTTGGATAATGAGCCTTAGGTCTATTTTGGATAATGAGCCTTAGGTCTATTTTGGATAATGAGCCTTAGGTCTATTTTGGATAATGAGCCTTAGGTCTATTTTGGATAATGAGCCTTAGGTCTATTTTGGATAATGAGCCTTAAGTCTATTTTGGATAATGAGCCTTATGTCTATTTTGAATAATGAGCCTTAAGTCTATTTTGGATAATGAGCCTTAAGTCTATTTTGGATAATGAGCCTTAAGTCCATTTTGGATAATGAGCCTTAGGTCTATTTTGGATAATGAGCCTTAGGTCTATTTTGGATAATGAGCCTTAGGTCTATTTTGAATAATGAGCCTTATGTCTATTTTGAATAATGAGCCTTATGTCTATTTTGAATAATGAGCCTTAAGTCTATTTTGGATAATGAGCCTTATGTCTATTTTGAATAATGAGCCTTATGTCTATTTTGAATAATGAGCCTTAAGTCTATTTTGGATAATGAGCCTTAAGTCTATTTTGGATAATGAGCCTTAAGTCTATTTCTCTTCTGCTTAAGACTATTTTTCGTTAGTAATTATCGGCCCTGTCATGTATGCATTAGTCAGAAAACAGTCCGATCCCTTTGGCCCACATAAATGTGGTTTAGCCATTGTCATTCATGATACGAGAAAAACATTTCAAGTTCCATTAGTGGATGAAATAAGATGGATAAGGATAAAGAGTGGAAAAACCCGACACTCATATCACATCACGATATCCGATATACCGACAGACACTCATATCACATCACGATATCCGATATACCGAACAACAATCATATCACATCACGATATCCGATATACCGACCGACACTCATATCGCATCACGATATCCGATATACCGACCGACACTCATATCACATCACGATATCCGATATACCGACCGACACTCATATCACATCACGATATCCGATATACCGACAGACACTCATATCACATCACGATATCCGATATACCGACTTACCAACAATTTTCGCTAAGGAAACTGTTTCTCCAAACCCACTGAGGGACTCTATAGGTCTCGGCACTACACAGGCCAGTTTCGCCATTGGGGGATTCTTGAAATAATAAATAAATAAATACCCTCCTCAAGCAGCTGTTTGCCACACAGGTCCGACAGGAGCCTGTCAGTGTGAATGTCTGTTATGTCGCATAAATGATGTGAATGTCAGTGTGAATGTCTGTGAAAATGGCGGGACTCAGCAAATAAACAACACAAATATGTCATGTCTTACCCTGGGCTCGAACCTAGGTCCCTTAGATAAGTAGCCATGCGCACTAATCACTCGGCCACGGGACGGCTGAGTTTTTTTACCAGAAATAAATTAAATAACATATCGAATATTTCTTAGATTTCCATAGTTATGCATGTTCGTTTCGACAGAAAATTAATTTTTCCTTAGAATTTCACGAATAAAAAATATACATATATAATACATATCACTGTAATATTATTTCAAACAGCTTTATACAGGGAAAATATTTTTTTTTAAATAAATATTCCCTCAAGCAGCTGCTGGCCACAGAGGTCTGACAGGAGCCTGTTGCGTTGTTGCTCTAAGCGGAACTTTTTTGCACACCATGGGCTAAATGGCCAGGTCACAAGGACCCCGAAGGCTCAGAGAAGGTTGGGGGAGGGGACCCACTGGAACAGCTGTTGGGAGACAGATGGTAGCATTCCGTCAAGGCCATCCAGCTTTTTCTTTAACGTGCACAGGGTATGGCTCTCCCGCACAGGGGGCCACGGCGTAACGTCCCATCTGACGGACGGCGGTCTTTCCAAGCCCATCGGTGTCCCCTACTGACCGTGGGCAGGGCGGGGAATTTTTGCGGAGATAAATCTCAACGCTGACCCAGATGGGACTCGAACCTGGGAACTACTGATTACGAGCCTGGCGCGCTACCGACTGAGCCACCCCCACCCAAGGAGTCTGTCAGTTTATAGGCCATAGTAGAAGGTCTGTGAGGATGGTAGGACCTCAGCAGAAAAAAAATGCAAACATCCATGCGTTCCTTACCCAGGGCTCGAACCCAGGTCCCTTTGATCAGTAGCCAAGCGCGCTAATCACTCTGATTTTGAAAACCATAATAAGTAGAAAGAATAAAGGGCTAGTACTGGGCTCAAAAAGATTTGGGACTGCTAGTTTATATCAACGTTTATGTGAAATTAAACCCAAAACAAGGCCCACTTAGGATTTCCGTAAGCCTAGGCACAGCGTGCTTCAGGGGCCCCGAAGTTCTTTCAAATTATTCTGTTAATCTGACTTCCAAATGTAGTTGTTTCTCTTTTTCCTGTGATATTAGGGGCGGGGGTGGCTCAGTCGGTAGCGCGCCAGGCTCGTAATCTGTAGTTCCCAGGTTCGAGTACCAGCTGGGTCAGCGTTGAGATTTATCTCCGCAAAATTCCCCGCCCTGCCCACTGTCAGTAGGGGACACCGATGGGCTTGGAAAGGCCGCCGTCCGTCGGATGGGACGTTAAGCCGTGGCCCCGTGTGCGGGAGAGCCATACCCTGTGCACGTTAAAGAACACGCTGGATGGCCTTAACGGGAGGCTACCATCTGTCTCCCAACAGCTATTCCAGTGGGTCCCCTCCCCCAACCTTCTCTGAGCCTTCGGGGTCCTTGTGACCTGGTCATTTAGCCCATGGTGTGCAAAAAAGTGCCGCTCAGAGGTAAAACAACCCAACCCTGTGACATTACAAAGTTCTCCACTAATCTACACTACAGCAAATGTTCGACATTATTCTAACTAAATCTGAATAGGCTTTAGAATTTAGTTATAGCTTCTAGTTGAAAAAGGGATGCAAAAATGAAGAAAAGTTGCACATACCCAATTACAGTGATCCAAACATTTTTCAAAGACATTGATAGTACCTTTACTACGAATAAAGTGTCCTGGTCGATAATCAGGTCCAGTTGGAAAGGTTTCTTGGATTTATTGTTATGAGGTCAAAGCCGTCTTGAGGCATGGGCACACTGGGCAGTTGCCCCGGAGCCCCACGATTCTAAATTTCACAAAAGTTTGTGTTCATTAATTCTTATATTTTTTATTCATATTTTTTTTATGTTTAAAGATTGATTTTGTTAAAAGTACCTATACTTCGGTAGGCTTAATTTTATTGACCGTTTACATTTTTATTCCCGTAGGTGGGTGGCTTTAACAGAGATGCCTCATTCGCATGATCCCCCTCCGTCCGTGACGTCACAGTATTGCTGTCATGGCCTTATCATCTAGGTGGCCTTGGTAGAGGCCCAGTGCATTGCTTTGCCCAGGGGTTGGGTTGTTTTACATCTGAGCGGCACTTTTTTGCACATCATTGGCTAAATGGCCAGGTCACATGGACCCCGAAGGCTCAGAGAAAGTTGGGGGAGGGGACCCACTGGAACAGCTATTGGGAGACAGATGGTAGCCTCCCGTCAAGGCCATCCAGCGTGTTCTTTAACATGCACAGGGTATGACTCTCCCGCACACGGCGCCACGGCTTAACGTCCCATCCGACGGACGGCGGCCTTTCAAGTTCATCGGTGTCCCCTACTGACCGTGGGCAGGGCGGGGAATTTTGCGGAGATAAATCTCAACGCTGACCCAGCTGGGACTCGAACCTGGGAACTACAGATTACGAGCCTGGCGCGCTACCGACTGGTCCACCCCCGCCCCTTTGCCCAGGGGCCTACAATACTTTCAAAACGTCACTATATGAGGTAACATGCTTTTTCAGTCACAAAGAATAAAGGATTCGAAAATAACCTTACCTGTTGCCACAGAAGAGCAGGAAATTCTTCCGAAAGTAGAGCAGCGATGATGGTGTGAACGACGGGCAATAAAACCCCAAGGGACACCGCAACACGAGTTTTTACTGGCAGCAAAGTGTAGGCGAGGAACAGAACAAGCAGGATCTCCCAAACGCCATCAGCAGCTGCATGGGGCTGTCCCCAAGAGACAGCCCCCCACACATTCCTGGTCCCCACGTCCAGGGGTAGGCTGACGACGCAGAGACCGACGCACAGCAACAAAACCGTGTAACACAGAGAAGGCACGAAACTGTCCTTCATGTGACGAGTGTGCACCAGCACGAGTAAGGTCAAGAAAGTAACGCACACGAGTAGGTAAAACAGGCTCGCTGCAGTGACCGCCAGCACGTAGGCCACGTGCAACCCTGTCAGCGTGGCGGCCAGCAGGGCCACGACGGCCAGGACGCTGACGATTGACGCTTGTTGAAGTTTCACCGTGTACCGCTGGTACAGTTGTTCGAGTTCGCCGTTCTCGAAGTTGCGGCGGTTGAGAAGCCGAGAGAAGGCGACCTTCCTGTGGCTGTTCATGGATTTCACGGAGTGGTCCATCGCTGGAGGGATGCGAGAAGGGATCGATCAAGCGTGGGCACGGGGAACGAGGCCCTCTACTCCTCCCATGTAAAATGGGGTGAAGTGGCGAGTACAGAGAAGTGGTCGAAGGCGGCGGCCGACCGACACTCTAACAATGGTGTGACCAGTCCCGAGCAGGTCGCGCATGCAACTGAGCAACGGATTGACGCTACTTGGCCGAACCGAAGAGGTGCCGCTGTTGTAGCGACCTCTAGCGGTAATAAATGTATCTAAATGACAGGAAACGACGGTTGGGAATGATCTTCAGCAATGCCGGAACTTGGCTGGGGAGAGCCGGGGACCAGACACGGGTGTAAAATTCTAAGGAGCGCACAGATATATTTTAGAATTTTTTTTATTTAAGAATTTATTGCTAGTTCTGTTTTTTTTGGAACAATTTACATCACGTTAATCGTTAATTCTTCGAGATAACGTAATTTATATACAGAAATTTGAAGACAAATAGTATATGCCATTATTTTTAGATATTTATATTTGTAGTTCTCTTTTTTGTTAGTTTTATTTGGTTATATAATTTTTTGTGTTTCTTTTGTATTTTATTCTTTAGGGTTACGTTATCTTTGTGATAAATATATGTAGCACTGAAAAAAATACCATCTCAAGCAGCTTCTTCCCTCAGAGGTCTAAACAGTTTTATTTTTCTATAAATCCATAATAATTGATTGTGTGTAGGGGGGGGGGGGCGGTGATTCAGAATTATTGCCCTGGGTGCGAGAATACAGTCGCTCAAAAAAATATCCGAACACTACGGTTGATTACAGAATTCAGAAAAAATATCTGCCAACGATTTTTTTAGAAATTAGTGATTTGGCAACCTTCGTGTCACGTGATTACAGAATTCAGGAAAAATATCTGGAGCGTGTACAGCAACTGTACACGCTCCAGTTACCGTTCACAGCAAACTGGAGCATGTGCAGTTACTGCACACGCTCCAGTTTGCTGTGAACGATAACTGCACACGCTCAGTATTTCCGTGAGTGAGCCCACACGATCTAGTATCAAAATAATATGACCACCTACAGTCGCTCAAAAAAGTATCCGAACACCATGGTTGATTACAGAATTCAGAAACAATATCTGGCATCGATTTTTTTAGAAATTAGTGATCTGGCAACCTTCGTGTCACGTGACACGAAGGTTGCCATATCACTAATTTCTGAAAAAACGGACTGAATTTTTCAGACTAGTAAAAGCCGCGTTTGATCTCATTTTTTGAAACTTTATAAACTATTATATATATACTAAATACAGCTGATTCTAAGTACACTGTTTCGTAAAATATCATATAAAAATTCAAAATGTAAAAAGCACAAAGCATTGGTACAAATGCTTAATTTCTAATTTACATTCCGTTCATAAATAGCCTTCTTTCAAATTTCATCTTCAAATTCAATAGTATACATCTAATAAATCTAAAATTTCTAAAATAAATCTTGAAATTCTGTAATTATACACGATGAATATTTTTCATCGTGTATAATTATAATATAATAATAATAATAATAATATATAACATATGATAAATAATATATAATAATATAATTATAATAAATAATAATAAATATAATAAATAATATATAATAATATAATTATAATATAATAATAATATATAACATTAATAAACAATATATAATAATATAATTATAATAAATAATAATAAATATAATAAATAATATATAATAATATAATTATAATATAATAATAATATATAACATATAATAAATAATATATATAATAATATAATTATAATAAATAATAATAAATATAATAAATAATATATAATAATATAATTATAATATAATAATAATATAATAATAATATATCATAATATAATAATCGTGACCAAAAAGAAATGTAAGAGAAATTAATCTAAGCTTCTCTGAATTTATGCAAATAAAGTAAAAAATAATGTTATATTAATGCTTATTATATCTGCTGAACTGAAATTTGAGACAAATATAAATAACTGAAAATTTCAATTTACGTTTCATAATAAACAAAGATTTCTTCGGATTTTATTTCCCCCTTTATACATAAGTTGTTGGCCTCGATTTGCACGGTGATTTTTCCGAACATATCTACCGTGTAAATCGAGGGATGGGTATAGTAATTTTTTAAACAAATAATTCTGCTGATGTCCTGCCATCCTCACACACCATATACTATTGCGTACTAAACAGACAGGCTCCTGTCAGACCTCTGTGGCAAGCAGCTGCTTGAGGGAATTTTTATTTTACATATATATAATCCCGTGGCCGAGTGGTTAGCGAGCTTGGCTACTGATCTACGGGATCTGGGTTCGAGCCCCGGGTAAGGAATGGATTTTCGTGTTGTTTTCTGCTGAGGTCCTGCCATCCTCTCAGACCTTCTACTGTGGCATATAAACTGACAGGCTCCTGTCAGACCTCTGTGGCAAGCAGCTGCTTAAAGGATTTTTATTTTACATATATACCGTATATTTCCGCAGATAAGACGATAGTTGAATCATAAAAAAGGCCCCCAAAATCCGGGTCGTCTTATAGGACAGATACAAAAAAAATTAGATTGAAATTTATATAAATTGAAACCATTATTACTACAACTTATCGAAAAATCTATCATATTATTTAAATACGCTATATGATAATACATTACATTGTAATAGTAAATAATACATTACATTGTAATAGTAAATAATACATTACATTGTAATAGTAAATAATACATTACATTGTAATAGTAAATAATACATTACATTGTAATAGTAAAACAATACTAAAACAAAATAAATATTAAAAGTTATGTTTATTGAGCTACTGAGGAAAAAACGGACAAACCGTAATTATTTACTAGTATAGCGCGCTTGGCTACTGATCTAAGGGACCTGGGTTCGAGCCCCGGGTAAGGCATGGATGTATGTGTCGTTTTTCTGCTGAGGGCCTGCCATCCTCTCAGATCTTCTGCTATGGCATATAAACTGACAGGCTCCTGTCAGACCTCTGTGGCAAGCAGCTGCTTGAGGGGGTATTTATTTATTTTATTATTACAGAGTAGGGTATGTCCACAAAATAGAATAGCCCATACGACGCTTTTGTGAATAGTCAAGGTCATTACCCGAATGCCCGAATCAGTGCGAATGTTTGCGAATAGGACATAATTCCGTATACGCTATACAGTATTATTATCCAGATGATGATCGCCGATCTAAACTAAATTCATAGGCCGTTGATAGTTTGGGGTCGTCTTATAGGACAGATATATGCTAAAACTATAAAACTTTGACGAAAATTTATACCTCGTCTTATCTGAAAGTCGTCTTATCTGCGGAAATATACGGTATATATGCTCTATAAGTAAACACAACAAAATATATAGAAGTATGAATAAAATCCTAACAAAATATTTGTTAAAAATTATGTAATTCAAAGAAATGTGATAAAAATAACTCCTTATTGAACTTTAATATTCTTTAAGAAATCGGAATCCACCAGATCCTAGAATATTGAAAGTGTAATTGTTTTTTCAATTTCAATTTCTTACTCAGCAGTAAGATTTAGTTTTATATTTTCCTCTTGTAACCCTTTCTTTTTACAGTGACTAAAACAAATTGATTTCTTTAAGAAATGCCAATAAATTCGATAAAATATATTTTAAACAATATCCCGAGCGCCATCTCGTGCTTTCTGACTCATTTCACTCCCTCGCTTCCTCTCTACCAGGGACGGGAATGGCTCAGGCGGAGTCCTTGGGTTGGGTTGTTTTACCTCTTAGCTGCACTTTTTTGCACACCATGGGCTAAATGGCCAGGTCACATGGACCCCGAAGGCTCAGAGAAGGTTGGGGGAGGGGACCCACTGGAACAGCTGTTGGGAGACAGATGGTAGCCTCTCGTCAAGGACATCCAGCGTGTTCTTTAACGTTGGGTTGTTTTACCTCTGAGCGGCACTTTTTTGCACACCATGGGCTAAATGGCCAGGTCACATGGACCCCGAAGGCTCAGAGGAGGTTGGGGGAGGGGACCTACTGGAACAACTGTTGGGAGACAGATGGTAGCCTCTCGTCAAGGCCATCCAGCGTGTTCTTTAACGTTGGGTTGTTTTACATCTGAGCGGCAATATTTTGCACACCATGGGCTAAATGGCCAGGTCACATGGACCCCGAAGGCTCAGAGAAGGTTGGGGGAGGGGACCCACTGGAACAGCTGTTGGGAGACAGATGGTAGCCTCCCGTCAAGGCCATCCAGCATGTTCTCTAACGTGCACAGGGTATGGCTCTCCCTCACACGGGGCCACGGCTTAACGTCCCATCCGACGGACGGCGGCCTTTCCAAGCCCATCGGTGTCCCCTACTGACCGTGGGCAGGGCGGGGAATTTTGCGGAGATAAATCTCAACGCTGACCCAGCTGGGACTCGAACCTGGGAACTACAGATTACGAGCCTGGCGCGCTACCGACTGATCCACCCCCGTCCCAGGCGGAGTCCTCGCCCTGCTCTCGGTCAGTAGGGGACACAGATGAGCTTGGAAAGAACGTCGTCCGTCGGTATTTCTGGGTGTGGGGGAGTCATACCTTGTGCATCTTAACGAACACTCTGGATTATCTTGGTTGGAGACTTCCATTTTTCCCCTATCAGCTGTCCCTTCCCCTGAGTCTTCTGGATCCTTATCATTTTTCCCCTATCAGCTGTCCCTTCCCCTGAGTCTTCTGGATCCTTATCATTTTTCCCCTATCAGCTGTCCCTTCCCCTGAGTCTTCTGGATCCTTATCATTTTTCCCCTATCAGCTGTCCCTTCCCCTGAGTCTTCTGGATCCTTATCATTTTTCCCCTATCAGCTGTCCCTTCCCCTGAGTCTTCTGGATCCTTATCATTTTTCCCCTATCAGCTGTCCCTTCCCCTGAGTCTTCTGGATCCTTATCATTTTTCCCCTATCAGCTGTCCCTTCCCCTGAGTCTTCTGGATCCTTATCATTTTTCCCCTATCAGCTGTCCCTTCCCCTGAGTCTTCTGGATCCTTATCATTTTTCCCCTATCAGCTGTCCCTTCCCCTGAGTCTTCTGGATCCTTATCATTTTTCCCCTATCAGCTGTCCCTTCCCCTGAGTCTTCTGGATCCTTATCATTTTTCCCCTATCAGCTGTCCCTTCCCCTGAGTCTTCTGGATCCTTATCATTTTTCTCCTATCAGCTGTCCCTTCCCCTGAGTCTTCTGGATCCTTATCATTTTTCCCCTCTCAGCTGTCCCTTCCCCTGAGTCTTCTGGATCCTTATCATTTTTCCCCTATCAGCTGTCCCTTCCCCTGAGTCTTCTGGATCCTTATCATTTTTCCCCTATCAGCTGTCCCTTCCCCTGAGTCTTCTGGATCCTTATCATTTTTCCCCTATCAGCTGTCCCTTCCCCTGAGTCTTCTGGATCCTTATCATTTTTCCCCTATCAGCTGTCCCTTCCCCTGAGTCTTCTGGATCCTTATCATTTTTCCCCTATCAGCTGTCCCTTCCCCTGAGTCTTCTGGATCCTTATCATTTTTCCCCTATCAGCTGTCCCTTCCCCTGAGTCTTCTGGATCCTTATCATTTTTCCCCTATCAGCTGTCCCTTCCCCTGAGTCTTCTGGATCCTTATCATTTTTCCCCTATCAGCTGTCCCTTCCCCTGAGTCTTCTGGATCCTTATCATTTTTCCCCTATCAGCTGTCCCTTCCCCTGAGTCTTCTGGATCCTTATCATTTTTCCCCTATCAGCTGTCCCTTCCCCTGAGTCTTCTGGATCCTTATCATTTTTCCCCTCTCAGCTGTCCCTTCCCCTGAGTCTTCTGGATCCTTATCATTTTTCCCCTATCAGCTGTCCCTTCCCCTGAGTCTTCTGGATCCTTATGACCTGACCATTTAGCCGATTGTGTGCAAAAAGTGTCGCTCAGAGGTAAAACAAAACAATCTTTCTTTAATTTTGTTTTTTCTGCGCCTCGCAATAATTATTTCACTGATTAAATAGTACTACTGCAGGTTAATATTACTGTCTTTAATTCTTAAATTATTATTCTACTTGTTAATGTTTAGAACAATACAAGAAGGGGAAAAAAATCAAAGTTTCTTATTTTTTTTATTTATTTATATTTATTTCCTTTTTATAATGTTTCAAATGAAAAAAAAAAAGAAAAAGGCCCTCTCGATGTACTGAAGATTTGTGTCGGTACTAGGTCATCATCATCATCATCATCCTCAAGCAGCCATGGGCTACGGAGGTCCAACCAGACCGCGCAGTTTAATTCTCCAAGCATATCTGTCCTGAGCTACATCTGCTGCATCCGGCCACTGTATACCAATTCTAACAAGGTCCTGTTTGACATTGTCAGCCCACCGCATCCTAGGTCTCCCCTTCCTTCTGAGGCCTCTAGGCACACTGCTCATAACCCTATTCGCCAATCTATAATTATCCATACGGGCAACATGGCCAAACCAGCGGAGTTTAGAGTGTCTCAAAAAAGTATCCGAACACTATGGTTGATTACAAAATTCAGAAAAAATATCTGGCAACGATTTTTTTAGAAATTAGTGATCTGGCAACCTTCGTTGTCACGTGATTACAGAATTCAGAAAAAATATCTGGAGCGTGTACAGCAACTGTACACGCTCCAGTTACCGTTCACAGCAAACTGGAGCGTGTGCAGTTACTGTACACGCTCCAGTTTGCTGTGAACGGTAACTGCACACGCTGAATATTTTCGTGAGTGAGCCCACACGATCTAATATCAAAATAATATGACCACCTACAGTCGCTCAAAAAAATATCCGAACACTATGGTCGATTACAAAATTCAGAAAAAATATCTGGCAACGATTTTTTTTAGAAATTAGTGATCTGGCAACCTTCTTGTCACGTGACAGGAAAATTTTTGAGCGACTGTAGATTGATTCCACTGTGATGACTCACTGTAGTATGAAGAATATGGTCGCGTTAAGACGAATAGGAAGCTATTACAAACGAAATTTTATTTTATGTTTTGGCATTAAAGTTTCTAATAGAGATGAGTGCAAACTCAATCTTTCGAGCCCGTGATCGCACGAGCCTTAACCAATTCATTTTTACTGTGCTAATGGAATTTTTTCACGTTATTATGGCAATAATTATTGTTTTATCTGTTTGGTATTTCTTAAAGTGACCTGCAATTAAGCTCACCGGACGAAAAATTAGTCATATTTCGTGATAAGAGGGTTACATACGTTCGACATCAACAGAGGGCGCACTAGTAATAAACGCGCCTTACAAATAGCTGTGCCATGCGCTACGGGGTTCATACAGTGACAAGTAGTGGTTGTGTGCCACGTATGTGTTAGTTGATCCGTGAAACATGGGTCGCGCCAAAGATGTGAATGAGTGGCAGAAAGGTGTCATTGCATTTGGCCGAGTCAAAGGGCATAATGTACAGTCGGTCAAAAAAGTATTCAAACGCTATGGTTGATTACAGAATTTAGAAAAAATATCTGGCAACGATATTTTTTACAAATTAGTGATCTACCAACCTTCGTGTCACGTGACACGAAGGTTACCAGATCACTAATTTCTAAAAAATATCGTTGCCAGATATTTTTTCTGAATTCTGTAATCAACCATAGTGTTCGGATACTTTTTTTTGACACGAAGGTTGCCAGATCGCTAATTTCTAAACCTGGATCGTGTGGGCTCACTCACGGAAATATTGAATGTATGCAGTTACCGTTCACAGCAAACTGGAGCGTGTGCAGTAACTGCACACGTCTCATCAGAGGGAGGAGCACGTCTCAACTGCACGTCTCAACTGGAGCGTGTGCAGTAACTGCACACGCTCCAGTTTGCTGTGAACGGTAACTGGAGCGTGTACAGTTGCTGTACGCGCTCCAGATATTTTTCCTGAATTCTGTAATCACGTGACACAAGGTTGCCAGATCACTAATTTCTAAAAAAAATCGTTGACAGATATTTTTTCTGAATTTTGTAATCAACCGTAGTGTTCGGATACTTTTTTGAACGACAGTACAAGAAGCTGCTGCCTTTGCAGGTGTGTCGAAACGTATTATCCAAAGGAAATTATAAATGATGACAAAATCCAGATGCTCCGCAATACAATGACTGCACTACATCTACAGGGATAATGCCAAATCTCCACTATCTACGTTGTTGTGGGTTGTGGGTTGTTTTACCTCTGAGCGGCACTTTTTTGCACACCATGGGCTAAATGGCCAGGTCACATGGATCCCGAAGGCTCAGAGAAGGTTGGGGGAGGGTACCCACTGGAACAGCTGTTGGGAGACAGATGGTAGCCTCCCGTCAAGGCCATCCAGCGTGTTCTTTAACGTGCACAGGGTATGGCTCTCCCGCACACGGGGCCACGGCTTAACGTCCCATCCGACGGACGGCGGCCTTTCCAAGCCCATCGGTGTCCCCTACTGACCGTGGGCAGGGCGGGGAATTTTGCGGAGATAAATATCAACGCTGACCCAGCTGGGACTCGAACCTGGGAACTACAGATTACGAGCCTGGCGCGCTACCGACTGAGCCACCCCCGCCCCACTATCTACGTCGAGGGCAAGACAACATTATATAGATGCAGCTCGCCCCACGACTACCTATGGCGAACAGTCCTATAGAAGGAAAGTTCATCCATCGGTCAAAACCTAAATTTAATCTGTTCCCCGCTTAGCCACAAACAAAGATATATAGATCTAAGTTGACTCGGATCCCGGGGTGGAGACTCTTAGTTTTGCTTTTCCATCGATAAGCCTGTCAACCGGGGATTCCACTCCCAGTCGCAAGCCCTCAACTTCGTCCTCTTCTTCAGGGCCAGGGACACGCAGTCCGCAGCAGCAGTCTGCCGACCAACAATTTCACTGAGACTACACCAATGAGCCCGCTTGACTGGGTGCACCAAGCCCAGTCAGCAGAACCCTCAGCCACAGCCCCTCCATTGGGGCTGCAACCCGGAACTTCTCAGGAGACAAGTAGATGGACCTCTGATGAGACCTCTGATGGAGGGCCCTCCACAGGACCCACCATTGGGGCTGCAACCCGGAACTTCTCAGGAGACAAGTAGATGGACCTCTGATGAGACCTCTGATGGAGGGCCCTCCACAGGCCCCTCCATTGGGGCTGCAACCCGGAACTTCTCAGGAGACAAGTAGATGGACCTCTGATGAGACCTCTGATGGAGGGCCCTCCACAGGCCCCTCCATTGGGGCTGCAACCCGGAACTTCTCAGGAGAAAATAGATGGACCTCTGATGAGACCTCTGATGGAGGGCCCTCCACAGGCCCCTCCATTGGGGCTGCAACCCGGAACTTCTCAGGAGACAAGTAGATGGACCTCTGATGAGACCTCTGATGGAGGGCCCTCCACAGGCCCCTCCATTGGGGCTGCAACCCGGAACTTCTCAGGAGACAAGTAGATGGACCTCTGATGAGACCTCTGATGGAGGGCCCTCCACAGGCCCCTCCATTGGGACTGCAACCCGGAACTTCTCAGAAGACAAGTAGATGGATCTCTGATGAGACCTCTGATGGAGGGCCCTCCACAGGCCCCTCCATTGGGGCTGCAACCCGGAACTTCTCAGAAGACAAGTAGATGGACCTCTGATGAGACCTCTGATGGAGGGCCCTCCACAGGACCCTCCATTGGGGCTGAAACCCAGAACTTCTCAGAAGACAAGTAGATGGACCTCTGATGAGACCTCTGATGGAGGGCCCTCCACAGGACCCACCATTGGGGCTGAAACCCAGAACTTCTCAGGAGACAAGTAGATGGACCTCTGATGAGACCTCTGATGGAGGGCTCTCCACAGGCCCCTCCATTGGGGCTGCAACCCGGAACTTCTCAGGAGACAAGTAGATGGACCTCTGATGAGACCTCTGATGGAGGGCCCTCCACAGGCCCCTCCATTGGGGCTGCAACCCGGAACTTCTCAGGAGACAAGTAGATGGACCTCTGATGAGACCTCTGATGGAGGGCCCTCCACAGGCCCCTCCATTGGGGCTGCAACCCGGAACTTCTCAGGAGAAAATAGATGGACCTCTGATGAGACCTCTGATGGAGGGCCCTCCACAGGCCCCTCCATTGGGGCTGCAACCCGGAACTTCTCAGGAGACAAGTAGATGGACCTCTGATGAGACCTCTGATGGAGGGCCCTCCACAGGCCCCTCCATTGGGGCTGCAACCCGGAACTTCTCAGGAGACAAGTAGATGGACCTCTGATGAGACCTCTGATGGAGGGCCCTCCACAGGCCCCTCCATTGGGGCTGCAACCCGGAACTTCTCAGGAGACAAGTAGATGGACCTCTGATGAGACCTCTGATGGAGGGCCCTCCACAGGCCCCTCCATTGGGACTGCAACCCGGAACTTCTCAGAAGACAAGTAGATGGATCTCTGATGAGACCTCTGATGGAGGGCCCTCCACAGGCCCCTCCATTGGGGCTGCAACCCGGAACTTCTCAGAAGACAAGTAGATGGACCTCTGATGAGACCTCTGATGGAGGGCCCTCCACAGGACCCACCATTGGGGCTGAAACCCAGAACTTCTCAGGAGACAAGTAGATGGACCTCTGATGAGACCTCTGATGGAGGGCTCTCCACAGGCCCCTCCATTGGGGCTGCAACCCGGAACTTCTCAGGAGACAAGTAGATGGACCTCTGATGAGACCTCTGATGGAGGGCCCTCCACAGGCCCCTCCATTGGGGCTGCAACCCGGAACTTCTCAGGAGACAAGTAGATGGACCTCTGATGAGACCTCTGATGGAGGGCCCTCCACAGGCCCCTCCATTGGGGCTGCAACCCGGAACTTCTCAGGAGAAAATAGATGGACCTCTGATGAGACCTCTGATGGAGGGCCCTCCACAGGCCCCTCCATTGGGGCTGCAACCCGGAACTTCTCAGGAGACAAGTAGATGGACCTCTGATGAGACCTCTGATGGAGGGCCCTCCACAGGCCCCTCCATTGGGGCTGCAACCCGGAACTTCTCAGGAGACAAGTAGATGGACCTCTGATGAGACCTCTGATGGAGGGCCCTCCACAGGCCCCTCCATTGGGGCTGCAACCCGGAACTTCTCAGGAGACAAGTAGATGGACCTCTGATGAGACCTCTGATGGAGGGCCCTCCACAGGCCCCTCCATTGGGGCTGCAACCCGGAACTTTTCAGGAGACAAGTAGATGGACCTCTGATGAGACCTCTGATGGAGGGCCCTCCACAGGCCCCTCCATCCGAGGCTACAAGCTCTCGTGCAAACCAGGAACCAACGAGCCGCAAACGTACTTCACAAAGGCACCGTAGGCCCCCCACTACGTCAAGGTGGTCCCCTATTGGAGGGGGTATTGTCCAAAGGGTCTTCCAGCAGTGGCGTATATCGCAGTCCACCGCTAATCGTTGACAGAAGTGCGGCAGAAAGATTGTGCTCACCAATAGGGATTGCCGCAGTGTGTCACGCACTGTTAGGACAAACCACTTTGTAACGAGGCAGGAATTGCTCCTGTCAGTCAATGCAGGCCTACAACAAGCTGTTTCGAAAAACACTCCGAAGGGAACTGAATGCTATGGATATCTGGAGCCGAGTACCATGGAAGAGATCCATGTTAACAGCTCTGCACAAGGCTGCACGGCGACAGTGGACACAGCGCCGCAAAGACTGGACTGTCGACTTTTGAAAGCATGTGATCTGGTCGGATGAGTCACGTTTTTGCTTGCACTCGAATGATGCGAGGCGACGGGTACATCGTAAGCCACATAAGCCTTCCATGCGGACTGTGTGCAAGGTTTTCCTCAAGCTGGAGTTGGCTCTGTGATGTTCTACAGGTGTTTCACATACGGGGAAATAGGTCCATTGGTTGTGGTGACGTCACACTTGACCCAGAATGGCTATATGGAGCTACTGAACGACCTCATGTTGTCTTTTGTGCAGCATCTCCACAGTGAACACCAGAAGGATACCCCAGTCTTCCAAGACGACAATTGTTGCGTGCACAAAGCTCGATTGTGCCGGAATGGCACGACCAACATTCTGAAGCCTTCCAACATCTAGACTAGTCCTCCAAATCTCGGATTTGAATCCCGTAGGAAATCTGTGGGACTATTTGGAACAACGTGTGAATCGCCGTCCCAGCCATTCGGCCAATCTGATCGAACTGTTGCATTTGCTGCTGGAAGACTGGATGAATGTTGATGTGCACTACATAGCCGTCCCATGGCCGAGTGGTTAGCACGCTTGGCTACTGATCTAAGGGACCTGGGTTCGAGCCCCGGGTAAAGCATGGTTGTGTGTGTTGTTTTTCTGCTGAGGTCCTGCCATCCTCACAGGCCTTCTACTATGGCATATAAACTAAAAGGCTCCTGTCAGACCTCTGTGGCAAGCAGCTGCTTGAGGGGGTATTTATTTATTTACATCCGCACACTAGTGGCATCCATGCCAGACAGGATTTCGGCTGTTCTTTTGTCGCATGGAGATGTTATCCGCTATTACGTAACATTCAGCCAGGGGTGACTAATTTTTTATCCGGTGAACTTATATCAAAATTAGTAACAAATTCTCCCTTCCTACTAATACTACTTGGCCAAGGCTACCTTGATATGAAGGCCATTGCAGCTATTTTCATAATGTCACATATGGGCGGAAATATTTTATAGATTTAGGTACAGTCGCTCAAAAAAGTATCAGAACACTATGGTTGATTACAGAATTCAGAAAAAATATCTGGCAACGATTTTTTTAGAAATTCGTGTCACGTGACACGAAGATTGCCAGATCACTAATTTCTAAAAAAATCGTTGCCAGATATTTTTTCTGAATTCTGTAATCAACCATGGTGCTCGGATACTTTTTTGAACGACTGTAGGTGGTCATATTATTTTGATACTAAATCGTGTGGGTTCTCTCACGGAAATATTGAGCGTGTGCAGTTACCCTTCACAGCAAACTGGAGCGTGTGCAGTAACTGCACACGCTCCAGTTTGCTGTGAACGGTAACTGGAGCGTGTACAGTTGTTGTACACGCTCCAGATATTTTTCCTGAATTCTGCAATCACGTGACACGAAGGTTGCCAGATCACTAATTTCTAAAAAAAACGTTGCCAGATATTTTTCTGAATTCTGTAATCAACCATAGCGTTCGGATACTTTTTTGAGCGACTGTATAATGTCATTTCATAACGCTTTAGGATATATCTAATAAATGAATAAAACAGTAATAAATTGAAATGATTAGTGTAATTAATAACATATTATTTTAAGAATTTTACTATCTTTTTTTTCATTATTGCTGTAAATAAATTTAATAATATATTCGTTTCCTACGCATATCCTGAAACTAACTGCAATAATATTATAGGGAAATTTATAAAGTTTACCTCCCGCTCCATAGCATACAAAACTTTGTCAAATTTGCTGTCGTATAAAAAATGCAGATAAGGTTATAACACCTCCTATAACAGAAGGCCAATGGACCAAATTTATGACGTCACTTAAGTAATCCTACCTTATAAACAACTTTAATAATTTTGATTCTAATATTACTACTGGTGGACTGGGTTAACCTTTATACTGATATTTATATATAAATATATTTTATTTAGAAAGAAAATTATTCATATTTATTATCAAATTTAACCCTTTCAGGACCATAAGGTTTCTAAGAGTAAATATTAGTATGTAACTGTTTGTTTTAGTTTGTTTAGACGTAAAATAAATAAAAATCATAAGAAATATACATAACAATGTGTAGTTTTTTTGGAATTTTATGGGAAATATTTTTCCCAATGGACTATAAAGGTAACACAAATTATAGTTAGGCTTATTATGCAATGTCTTTTATTTATTGGTTTATTAGAACAAAATGTTAACTAAAATAATACAAAATTATGAAATAAAATTACTATACAAAATGATGTGCTAATTATGATATTCTGCGAAGCAATTTCTTTTGGTAGTGAGGCAAAGATGGACATTGCACATAGTACATATATTATGCGTCCTGACAGTTCTGGTTTTGTTTTCTAAACGTTCCCGTTTACGTAATTGCGTTCGGCATACGTTCTATTTTGACATTCTGTATAAAAAAATGCAGATAAGGTTATAATTAAATACGACAATCACCAATTTTAAAATGGGGAAAAATGTTTCCCTTAGTCGTGAAAGGGTTAACCAACACCTCCTATAACAGAAGGCCAATGGATCAAATTTATGACGTCATTTAAGTAATCCTACCTTATAAACAACTTTAATAATTTTGATTCTAATATTACTACTGGTGGACTGGGTTAACCTTTATACTGATATTTATATATAAATATATTTTTAGAAGGAAAATTATTTGTATTTATTATCAAATTTAATAATACTAATTAGTACAAATAATTTTTCTCTTAAATAAAATATATTTATAAATAAACCTTAGCATAAATATTAGAACAGAGTACGCCAGTAATAATATTAGAATCAAAAATATAAGATGTGTCTATGTTATAAGACTACTTAAGCCGACATCATAAATATGGTATTCTAGCTTTCTGTTATAGGAGATGTTGCCATAGCCCTCGAGGTAGACTTGACTCTGGCCCCGGGTCCCGAGGAAGTATGTGTGTGTGTGGGGGGGGGGAGACTCTTAGGTGCTAATATTTGACTAAAAAATATGAATGAATATTTTACAACTTGTGCAATCTTTTGAATTACAAACAATGAAAAAATATTAAACAAATCATTATAAATGGATAAAACTGAACTAGTTGTTAACTATAAAGTCTGCGAATTATTTTTGTCTCAATTCGCTATTTAAAGTGTTAAGTGACGTACAATTGTCTTAAAAAGGATAGTACTCATCAAAAACAAAGTTTATTTAGGAAATTCAGTATTGTTGACATTATTTATTAATTTACTTATTTACTAATTTATTTATGGTTCATTTCTGGTGGCAGGAGAGGCCCCCAAAATCCGGAGGTATCCCAATGCCGATACTTCTTTGAGAATGCTAAAAGAATCAGAATGGAGGCAAAAATATTGAACTTATGTATATATCAGGCATGTTCTCAAGATATATTTTAAAGTCCTCTGAAATGGAGGGCAAAGTGTTATAATATAAAATAATAAATACCCCCTCAAGCAGCTGCTTGCCACAGAGGTCTGACAGGAGCCTGTCAATTTATATGCCATAGTATAAGGTCTGTGAGGATGGCAGGACCTCAGCAGAAAAACAACACAAACGTCCATGCCTTACCCGGGGCTCGAACCCAGGTCCCGTAGATCAGTAGCCAAGCGTGCTAACCACTCGGCCACGGGACGGCATAAAGTGTTATCCTGCAATGGAAATCCACTCTCTTGCCTTTCCCCTTTATCTTTTCAGGCTCGATTATTTTTCCGGGCTAATTAGAACTATTAGAACACGCGAACTCCTTACTGTTAGGGCGGGGGTGGCTCAGTCGGTAGCGCGCCAGGCTCGTAATCTGTAGTTCCCAGGTTCGAGTCCCAGCTGGGTCAGCGTTGATATTTATCTCCGCAAAATTCCCCGCCCTGCACACGGTCAGTAGGGGACACCGATGGGCTTGGAAAGGCCGCCGTCCGTCGGTTGGGACGTTAAGCCGTGGCACCGTGTGCGGGAGAGCCATACCCTATGCACGTAAAAGAACACGCTGGATGGCCTTGACGGGAGGCTACCATCTGTCTCCCAACAGCTGTTCCAGTGGGTCCCCTCCCCCAACCTTCTCTGAGCCTTTGGGGTCCATGTGACCTGGCCATTTAGCCCATGGTGTGCAAAAAAGTGCCGCTCAGAGGTAAAACAACCCAACGTTAAAGAACACGCTGGATGGCCTTGACGGGAGGCTACCATCTGTCTCCCAACAGCTGTTCCAGTGGGTCCCCTCCCCCAACCTTCTCTGAGCCTTCGGGGTCCACGTGACCTGGCCATTTAGCCCATGGTGTGCAAAAAGTATCACTCAGAGGTAAAACAACCCGACCTACGTCTCTGGTCTCAGATACAATGTCTTGTTTATAGCAAAGATATTGTTGCCGAATTGCAGTAGTAAGTATTTCATAATAATGTAGAGTGGGTTAGAAGTGATTAAACAGAAAATAAATGGACTTCTTGAGACGATTGATCTAAAGGAAATAAATAAAACCTATCTGGAATGATCAAGCTACATCAATGTAAAAATCAATAATTGGTTAACCCTTGGCAATAAATGCAAAAATGGAATAATACTTGAAACTCCTGTTGTGATACCCAAACGAATTATTTAAAAAAAATATCCCTTCAAGCAGCTGCTTATCGCAGAGGTCTGACAGGAATCTGCCACTTTAATTCACCATGATAAAATGCCTGTGAGAATGGCGAGACTTTTTTACAAGTCAATATATCTTATTTGAAGTACAATATGCTAATTAATACTCGGTAACCAAGGTTTATTACAATTATTGTTACACATAACCATGTGAAATTGGTCAGGCAGGTTGTGATTCAGTTAATCTGAATGGTTGAGCAGGTGTCACAGTTTAATTATCTTGGGAGCTAGTAACTGATACTGGTGATGTGCGGCATGAGATTAACAGACGAATAGGGATTGCTGCCGGAATCTATGGAGAGTGTGGAGAAATAGGCGTATACACCTGAAGACTAAAATTAGACTTTATAATAGTTTGGTTCTTTTTAGGGTTAGTTATGGTAGTGAAACTTGGACCCTTTGTAAGCAAGATAACAGGAAACTAGATGCTTTTGATTCCAGATGGTTACGCAGTATCTTGGGCATTAGGTGGTTCAACTTTGTAACTAATGATGAGATTAGGCAAAGGAGTTTGCAACCTCCTTTAAGCAGCATATTGTGCAGAGAGAGACTCCGTTGGTTTGGCCATGTTGCCCGTATGAATAATTATAGATTGGCGAATAGGGTTATGAACAGTGTGCCTAAAGGCCTCAGAAGGAGGGGGAGACCTAGGATGCGGTGGGCAGGCAATGTCAAACAGGACCTTGTTAGAATTGGTGTGCAGTGGCCAGATGCAGTAGATGTAGCTCAGGATAGACTTACTTGGAGAACTAAATTGCACGGTCTGGTTGGACCTCCGTAGCCCATGGCTGCTTGATGATGATGATGATGATGATGATGATGATGATGATGATGATGATAACCATATAAGGTTGTATAAATGCAATTAATCAATCCTAGTATAAAACAAACCCGCAAATAACACGCTTTGATTTCATCTGTTGGCAACAGCAGTAACTTTAGGCTTCATAAGACATACTAACTTGGAATCTATGAACACGTGCTCCATCTTCGAACGACAATCAGCAGACTAATTGTGGAATTGTGGAAGGCGAATCAATCAACAGGAATTGGATTGGATTGTTTTACCTCTGAGCGGCACTTTTTGGCACACCATGGGCTAAATGGCCAGACCACAAGGACCCCGAAGGCTCAGAGAAGGTTGGCGGAGGGGACCCACTGGAACAGCTGTTGGGAGACAAATGGTAGCCTCCCGTCAAGGCCATCCAGCGTGTTCTTTAACATGCACAGGGTATGGCTCTCCCCACACGGGGCCACGGCTTAACGTCCCATCCGACGGACGGCGGTCTTTCCAAGCCCAACGGTGTCCCCTACTGACCGTGGGCAGGGCGGGGAATTTTTGCGGAGATAAATCTCAACGCTGACCCAGCTGCGATTCGAACCTGGGAACTGCAGATTACGAGCCTGGCCAATCAACAGGGGAATCGTGGTCCCTCTTCAGTGCTAATTGTGGAAGTGCAAACCGCGAAGCCGACCTTCTTCCTAGAAACCAACTTCTGAGGACAGATTCAACTCCGTTGGTCCATTCACCTTAAAGTGAATCTCCGATCCCAGGAAGCGAACCAAATCTCCTCCCCGTGATCAAATTCCATATCCAAACATATACAGGACATAATATCCAGATCAATAATAAGTATTAAAATCAGAACTAAACAATTTATATGGTGGGAGAAATAACACAACTCCACCATCCTTTAGTTTTAAATTCTTTTTACGTGGTACCTGAAGAAATCGGGAGGTATATGAGGCGACTCTTTATGATTTATTTGCGATTAATACTGTACCTAAAAAGATAAATTCTAGAAAATGTTCTCCGGAAGACATTTGTAACTGGTAAGTGAAGCGAAAGTACTTTTATTAATTATCTGAAACTATAAATATAGTGATAGAAATATATACAGGGTGAATCTAAAAAAGTGGGCAAAACTTTACGGGGTGGTAGAACGCAGCTATACGAGCAATATTCGTCATAGAATGTATGGTCGGAACGCAAGCGGTGAGAAGTTAAAAGGTAGTTTTCCACTGTCACATTTAAAGAATGAACACAAGAAGGAGAGGAGATACTTCAGAAAACATTTTATTAACAGGAATGTAATTGAGGTTGTAAATTGATTATAATAATTGAGGAATGTAATTGATGCCATTTCGTGGTAGGAGATACTTCAGAAAACATTTTATTAACAGGAATGTAATTGAGGTTGTAAATTGATTATAATAATTGAGGAATGTAATTGATGCCATTTCGTGGTTAGTATAACCAGCCATCCTCTCGGCAATCCACGGTAGAAGTGCCGTTGGGTGCGAGGACCGACCCTTTTATACCATTTCCAACGCCACCTAGCGGCTCGCCGTTTGCGTTCCGACCATACATTCTATGACGAATATTGCTCATATAGCTGCGTTCTACCACCCCGTCAAGTTTTGCCCACTTTTTCAGATTCACCCTGTATAAGGCAACTCTTTACGATTTATTTTAGATTAATATTGTACCTAAAAAGATACATTCTAGAACATATTTTAAAGCAATGAATTGATGTATTCATGGTATTTAAGCTAAAGTTGATTATTAATTTTCTGAAAATATAAATATAGTGGTAGAAATATGTATATGTAAAATCTTTGCATCTCTTTATATAGGTATTCGGGTGCAATCTATGGCATTTTTGTTCTGAACCAAGTCAATCTTTGTGAAAAAAAAATGTTTTATTTTAACAAAAATAAACATTCCAAAAAAATATGATCCGTATAACGAAATTTGTGAAGCAAAATCCTGAAACAACATGTACAATGCATATTTTTCCGACTTTTCGTGCTATGGTTTTTAGCATCTGGCAAAGCTTCCGAGAAAATGGAAATCAACTTTCATGGACTTTTCAACTTCAATTAACTTAAACACTATAAATATCTAACCAATCAGAGGACAAAGAATCACATGCTATTATTACATAACGCTTTGTACCCATTTGTGTCGATCTCACAGATGGGATTAGATGTTATCTGCACGTGCGAACATAATGCTTTAAACAACGTTGCCACATTTTCTTAGCATCAAAAGGGTATTTTCAAAAATCGAGCTCTACGCAATTCTAAAGGCTAGTTTACACTGAAATGGATTGCTGAAACGACTGGCAAAGCTATTGGATCAATTTACACGTCGTACAGATCTATGCATGAATGAAAAATTATAATTGGAAAGTCCGAACTTATCAGATGTAGTTGAACTGTCACCGGTTGGATTGTTTTATCTCTGAGCAGCACTTTTTATGCACACGATGGGATAAACGGCCAGGTCACAAGGACCCCGAAGGTTTAGAGAAGGTTGGGGAGGGGACCCACTGGAACAGCAGTTGGAAGACAGATGGCAGCCTCCCGTCAAGGCCATCCAGCGTGTTCTTTAACGTGCACAGCGCATGGCTCTCCCGTACAAGGGGCCACGGCTTAACGTCCCATCCGACGGACGGCGGACTTTCCAAGCCCATAAGCCCTACTGACCGTGGGCAGGGCGGGGAATTATTGCGGAGATAAATCTCAACGCTGACCCAGCTGGGACTCGAACCTGGGAACTACAGATTACGAGCCTGGCGCGCTACCGACTGAGCCACCCCGACCCACTGTAGTATGAAGAATATGGTCGCGTTAAGACGAATAGGATGCCATTACAAACGAAATTTTATTTTATGTTTTGACATTAAAGTTTCTAATAGAGATGAGTGCAAATTTAATTTTGGAGCCCGTGATCGACCGAGCCTCAACCATTTCGACAACCTATTAAAGACGAAAACGATTTTGAGAAAAAAAATTCTCTGAAGCATCATAAATACAGACATGCATTTTGCACATCATTTATTTTATTCTTATATGATTTTATTCCCTACAATGTTAGTAATTATATTTTCCTCAGTATTGCTTGAAATGTGTCACGCCATATATCGAAAAGTAACTGATATGAGTTTCACACCTGATTTAAATTTCGACTTATTTTGCCAAAAGATGTCAACCTTTATATCTCAGTAAGCTATTAATTCATAAAATTACAATTATTGATATTTAAAATCTACCAAGATCACCGAGAAAGCTTCTGTGACATTTATAACCTGCTCTACGCAGATTACTATAGCTTAAAGTTATAAATAACTTATTTTTATTTAGTATTATTAAAATAATAAGGTTACAAACCACATATATTTGTAATACTCTTATTAACCCAAGAGCATCTAAGCTCATGTAGGTTTATTTACAAATTATTTAAATACATAATTTGGGCGAGGGACTCAACAGCATGGTTCTTAATTTCGTTGGGGGGAGATGGCTCAGTCGGTAGCGCGCCGGGCTCGTAATCTACAATCCCCAGGTTCGAGTTCCAGCTGGTCCAGAGTCGAGATTTCTCTCCGCAATGATTTTTTCCGCTCTGCCCACGGTCAGTAGGGCACACCGATGGGCTTCGAAAGGCCGCCGTTCGTCACATGGGATGGCCGTCGGATGGGACGTTAAGAGGTGGCTCTGTGTACGGAAGAACCGAACCCTGTGCACATTAAGGAACACATTAGAGGCCTTAACAGGAAGCTACGATTTGTCTCTCAACAGTTGTTCCAATGAGTCCCCTCCCCAACCTTCTCTGAGCATTCGGGGTCCTTGTGACCAGGCCGTTTAGCTTATTGTGTGTGAAATAGTGCCGCTCGGAGGTAAACCAATCGAAGTAACCTAATTTCGTAAGTGGTTCCCCCTTCCTGACCATGTGTTGGGTTAAAATATCAACCAAATCAATCAAAAAACTTTTTCTTGCAGCGGTAAACATTAGTACAATAATGTCTTTCGGGTTGTGGGGGATCTGGCAACGGCAGCATATTAACATGTTGTTACGACTGTAACAGTCACAGTTAGGAAGCTGTAAATGGCAACAACAGATTTGGCATAGACCACCGTTTCCCGTAGGAAATAGAATGTTAAATGTGTTTGCTTGTAACAATCTCTCACCTTTGGACTTTGGACTTGAAAGTCGACATTGTAAATCGCACGACAATAGTAAACACTTCGTTAAAATCTGAAATATCTCCAAAGTTTTCCCGATGAGATATGAGTACCACAGACATCCTTTTATTATTATACATCACTGGTTCTCAACCTTTTATGCTTCACGTACCCCTTGGAAATGTGTATGTAACTGGCGTACCCCTTGTATAGATAGATAAAACTATAGTTAGAGTATAACAATGGGAAAAAAACAAAACATATATACCAGTGGTTCTTAAACTTTTATGCTTCACGTACCCCCTCGAAATGTGTACATAACTAGCGTACCCCTTGTATGGATGGATAAAACTATAGTTAAAGTATAACAATGGGAATAAAGCAAAACATATATATCAGTGATTCTCGAACTTTTATGCTTCACGTACACCCTGGAAATGTGTACATAACTGGCGTACACCTTGTATAGATAGATAAAACTATAGTTAGAGTATAACAATGGGAATAAAATAAAACATACATATCAGTGGTTCTCAAACTTTTATGGTAATGTGGTAATGTGTATGTAACTGGCGTACCCCTTGTATAGATAGATAAAACTATAGTTACAGTATAATAATGGGAATAAAATGAAACATATATATCAGTGGTTCTCAACGTTTTATGCTTCACGTACCCCTTGGAAATGTGTATGTAGCTGGCGTACCCCTTGCATAGATAGATAAAACTATAGTTATAGCATAACAATGGGAATAAAATAAAACATATATATCAATTGTTCTCAACATTTTATGCTTCACGTACCCCTTGGAAATGCATATGTAACTTTCATAACCCTTGTATAGATAGATAAAACTATAGTTATAGTAAAACAATGGGAATAAAATAAAGCATATATATCAGTGGTTCTCAAACTTTTATGCTTCACTTACCCCCTGGAATTGTATATGTAACTGGCGTACCCGTTGTATAGATAAATAAAACTATAGTAACAGTATAACAATGTGAATAAAATAAAACATATATACATATGTTACATATATACATAAACAGTATAACAACAGTAGTTCTCAAAGTTTCACGCTTCACCTACCCCCTGGAAATGTGTATGTAGCTGGCGTACCCCTTGAATACATAGATAAAACTATAGTTAAAGTATAACACAGGGAATAAAATAAAAAAGGTATATCAGTGATTCTCAAACTTTTATGCTTCACGTACCCACTGGAAATGTGTATGAAGCTGGCTTACCCCTTGAATAGATAGATAAAACTATAGTTATCATATAACAATGGGAATAGAAGAAAACATATAAATCAGTGGTTCTCAACCTTTTATGCTTCACGTAATGGTAGCTAGGCGTAAACTGGAAGGAGAGCTGTGTACCAATCCCTAGTGATGATGCACAGAACCGGCCAGGTCTAGCACCTAATGTCCGACCCTGCCTTCTCGTGGTGCAGGCCGTTAGTAACTTTCAAAAGAGATATTCTCTTTTGGAAGGGAACGGAAGGGGAGGGCTGCCAGTTCAGTATGGCCTGCTGATCTGGTCATCTATGGCCACTTTTTTCTTTTTTTTCAACCCTGTTGAGGAGTGGTCAACTTCACAGGGTCCTGGTGCTGACCATTTATACCTACTTGACTGGACTTGTTTATGGATTTGAGCTTGATTATTGATCCTGGACTTGCTGCACTGGTGGGCCTCTGTTGTGGGAGAGTCTGCCGCTGTGTTTTCTGTTTGCTTCTGGGTTGCCAGCTCTAAGTGAACAGAGGCATGGGATACCTTATATCAGCTGGTGGATAATCCTAATCAGAGTCCATCGCAGGTACCTGAACCTTACTTAGCTAGTTGGGCATCGTCAAGCCTAAACTGGAGTAATGCGTCTCAGGCAGGCCATGTGGCTCTTGAAAAAGTCCACTTGAAAAGGTGGTGCCTGAAGTTCCTACCAGCATCGGTGACTTCAGCCTTTAGCGGAGGAGGAACGGGTCTTTGCCCCATGCCTGCGATCTGGGGGCTGTTTGATATTGTTGGCCCTACCAATCTCAATAAACCTAATTTCTTTAAAAATCCTACTAATAATTTTCTCTCTGCAGGAACGTGGAACGTGAGGACATTACATAGAGGTTATTCTCTTGATGTCCTCATGCAGGAATTCCAGCGCTATAACCTAGATATTCTAGGCTTGCAAGAGACCAGATGGACAGGTAAAGGTGAGATACTTAAAAATAACTTTAAATTTCTCTTTACAGGGAGGGAGGATGGAAAGCATCACCAAGGCGTGGGTCTGCTGCTCAGCAGACATGCTAGTGATGCTCTTCTAGGATATGAGTGCATTAATGAAAGGTTTCTTACAGCAAAATTTCAGACAAGCATTAAAGACTTGAATGTTATCTGCTGTTATGCCCCCACTGAGGATGCTGATGAGGATGAGAAGGATAGGTTTTACGGACAACTTCAGGATATTTTGAATTCTGTCAAGAAAGGAGATATTACCCTTGTTCTTGGTGACTTCAATGCCAAAGTTGGTACTGACTCTGATCTTTGGGGAGGGGTGATAGGCCCTTTTGGTATTGGTAGCTGCAATGGCAATGGGCAACGTCTCCTACAGGTAAGTAAACTCAATGGTTTCAGAATAACTAACACATATTACAAACACCGCGACATATATAAATACACATGGGTCTCACCTGATGGGCTGCATAGGAATATGATTGATTATCTATTAATTAACAGCAAATGGGCTAGTTCTGTTAGAAATACCAGGGCATATAGGGGAGCTGAAATTGGATCTGACCATTACCTTGTTAAAAGTGTGTTGCAACTTAAACTTAAAAAGTGTTGTGCTAGGGTTAAAAAATTTACCTTTAATACTGAAGCTATGAAAGACCCAGTTATAGCTAAAGCTTACCATGATAGGTTACTTAGTCATTATGACAGTCATGGTTTGCTTAATACTGAAGTTGAGGAAGAATGGGACCATTTTAAACAGGCTATTTTGGAAACTAACAGTACTGTTTTAGGAAAAAAGGAGCAGAGGAGACAGAATTATTTAAGTGATAAGGCACTTGAGCTTATTTCAGAAAGAAGGAACTGCAGGAATGTCCTTAATCAGTACCCTACTAGTCCTAATAGAAAAGATTACAGAGAGCTTAATAAACGTGTAAAGGATCAGTTAGCTACTGATAAAAATCTTTGGCTTGATAGCTTGGCTGACAAAGCTGAGGAAGCAGTTAGGCAGCACAACAGCAGAGAGCTGTACCAGATAGTTAATGTTTTATGTGGTAGAAAACAGACAGGCATACAGGGATTGAAGGATAAACAAGGTAAGGTTATAGAAGGTGAGGATTCTGTCATGGCTAGGTGGGCTGAGCATTTCAGTGATGTTCTAAACAATGTGGTTAGTTCTACTCCCATTGTTTGTAATGACGATAGATGCATTGGCAGCTTTAATGTTGGCCATATAACACAATCTGAAGTTAGTTTGGCTATCTCTAAACTTAAACTTCATAAATCCCCAGGGGTAGATGAAATTACTACAGAAATGCTCAGAGCTGGGAATGTTTTGGTTACCATTTGGATGACTGAAATTTTGAATAACTTTTATGATAAAGGCATGGTTCCTAAAGATTTTACCAGAGCTATTATTATCCCTATCTTCAAAAAAGGTGATCGCAGTTCTTGTGATAACTATAGGGGTATCAGCCTACTCTCTGTTCCAGGTAAAATTCTTTCCATGATTGTGCTTAATAGAATTAAGAATCTGGTTGACAGGCAATTGCGTGATGAGCAATGTGGATTCAGAAGTGGTAGGGGATGTGTAGATCAGATATTTTCACTTAGGCAGATTCTTGAGAAATGTTTAGAGTTTCAGAAACCTTTGGTTGCTAGCTTTGTTGATTTCAAAAAGGCTTTTGACTCTGTTGATCGTCATAATTTGTGGTTGATTGTGAGATCATATGGTATACCAGACAAGTTAGTTAACATAATGAAAGCTCTCTGTAATAACACTGAGTCATGTGTGAGAGTTGGTAAGTCTTGTAGCAATTGGTTTAGCATTACGTCTGGTGTTCGACAAGGGTGTATTTTGTCTCCTTTTCTCTTTAGTTTGGTTGTTGATTATGTTATGCGAAATTCACTTCAAGGGAAAGATTTTGGCCTTAAATGGACTGGAGATACGAAAATTTCTGATTTAGATTATGCTGATGATTTAGCCCTTTTGGCAAATGATGTTGATGAGATGAACTCTTTCATTCGAGCTGTTGATGAGACTGGTAGTAGAGTAGGTTTGGTTATAAACAGAGAGAAAACTAAAGTGATGAAAATTGGTCAGGCAGGCTGTGATTCAGTTAATCTGAATGGTTGCAGTCTTGAGCAGGTGTCACAGTTTAATTACCTTGGGAGCTATATAACTGATACTGGTGATGTGCGGCATGAGATTAACAGACGAATAGGTATTGCTGCCGGGACTTTTAAGAATCTATGGAGATTGTGGAGAAATAGGCGTATACACCTAAAGACTAAAATTAGACTGTATAATAGTTTGGTTCTTTGTAGGGTTAGTTATGGTAGTGAAACGTGGACACTTTTTAAACAAGATAACAGGAAACTAGATGCTTTTGATTCCAGATGCTTACGCAGTATCTTGGGTATTAGGTGGTTTAACTTTGTAACTAATGATGAGGTTAGGCAAAGGAGTCTGCAACCTCCTTTAAGCAGCATATTGTGCAGAGAGAGACTCCGCTGGTTTGGCCATGTTGCCCGTATGGATAATTATAGATTGGCGAATAGGGTTATGAACAGTGTGCTTAGAGGCCTCAGAAGGAGGGGGAGACCTAGGATGCGGTGGGCAGACAATGTCAAACAGGACCTTGTTAGAATTGGTGTGCAGTGGCCAGATGCAGTAGATGTAGCTCAGGACAGGTATGCTTGGAGAATTAAACTGCGTGGTCTGGTTGGACCTCCGTAGCCCATGGCTGCTTGAGGATGATGATGATGATGATGATGATGATGATGATGATCCCCTGGAATTGTGTATGTAGCTGGAGTACCCATTGTATAGATAGATCAAACTATGTTTACAGTATAACAATGGGAATAAAATACAACATATATATCCCTGGTTCTCAACCTTTTATGCTTCACGTACCCCCTGGAAATATGTATGTAGCTGGCGTACCCCTTGAATAGATAGATAAAACTATAGATACAGTATAACAAAGGAAATAAAATAAAAAATATATATCAGTGGTTCTCAACCTTTTATGCTTCACGTACCCCCTGGAAATGTGTATGTAACTGGCGTACCCCTTGTATAGATAGATAAAACTATAGTTACAGTATAACAATGGGAATAAAATAAAACATATATATCAGTGGTTCTCAAACGTTTATGCTTCACGTACCCCCCGGAATGTATTTGTAACTGGACTACCCCTTGTATAGATAGATAAAACTATAGATATAATATAACAATGGGAATAAAATAAAACATATATATCAGTGGTTCTCAATCTCTTATGCTTCACGTACACCCTGGAAATGTGTATGTAGCTGGAGTACCCCTTGTATACAGTAATTATAGTTGTGTAGATAGACCAAACTATAATTACTGTAAAACAATGGGAATAGAATAAAACATATAAATCAGAGTTTCTCAAACTTTTACGTTTCACGTACCCCCTGGAAATGTGTATGTAGCTGACACCAGCTTGTATGCAAGCTTGTATACATACACATGCAGCAGCATGTGTATGTAGCTGACGCCCCTGGAATAGATAGATAAAACTACAATTACCGTATAAGAATAGGAATAGAAGAAAACATATAAATCAGTGGTTCTCAACGTTTTATGCTTCACGTACCCCCTGGATTTGTGTATGTAGCAGGAGTACCCCATGTATAGATAGATCAAACTATAATTACAGTATAACAATGGGAAAAAATGAAACATATATATCAGTGGTTCTCAACCTTTTATGCTTCACGTAATCCCTGGAAATGTTTATGTAACTGTCGTACCCCCTGGAAATGTTTATGTAACTGGCGTACCCCTTGTATAGATAGATAAAACTATAGTTACAGTAAAACAATGGGAATAAAATAAAGCAAATATATCAGTGGTTCTCAACCTTTTATGCTTCACGTACCCTCTGGAAATGCCTATGTAACTGGCGTACCCCTTGTATAGATAGATCAAACTATAATTACAGTATAACAATGGGAAAAAATAAAACATATATATCAGTGGTTCTCAACCTTTTATGCTTCACGTACCCCCTGGAAATGTTTATGTAACTGGCGTACCCCTTGTATAGATAGATAAAACTATAGTTATAGTATAACAATGGTAATAAAATAAAACATATAAATCAGTGGTTCTCAACATTTTATGCTTCACGTACCCCTTGGAAATGTGTATGTAACTGGCGTACCCCTTGTATAGATAGATAAAACTATAGTTATAGTATAACAATGGGAATAAAATAAAACATATATTTCAGTGGTTCTCAACCTTTTATGCTTCACGTGCCCCCTGGAAATGTGTATGTAACTGGCGTACCCCTTGTATAGATAGATAAAACTATAGTTATAGTATAACAATGGTAATAAAATAAAACATATAAATCAGTGGTTCTCAACATTTTATGCTTCACGTGCCCCCTGGAAATGTGTATGTAACTGGCGTACCCCTTGAATAGATAGATAAAACTCTAGTTATAGTATAACAATGGGAATAAAATAAAACATATATATCAGTGGTTCTCAACATTTTATGCTTCACGTACCCCTTGGAAATGTGTATGTAACTGGCGTACCCCTTGTATAGATAGATAAAACTATAGTTATAGTATAACAATGGGAATAAAATAAAACATATATATCAGTGGTTCTCAACCTTTAATGGTGGAGCGTGTGCAGTAACTGGAGCGTGTACAGTTGCTGTACACGCTCCAGATATTTTTTCTGAATTCTGTAATCAACCATAGTGTTCGGATATTTTTTTCTGCGACTGTACGTCTTTATATTGTGGAAATAAAGGATATAATTTAGCTATTATTCTAAGGCGAGATGTTCATAAGAGCTGAATATATAAAATTCTTCTAATATAGCGCAGTGCTATGATGCTTGTTGATTATAAGTTGAAGGCATTGGTGGATTTAATATCTAGACACTCCAGGCACAGAAATTATTTTCAGGTTCTCCAAGGGCAGATTGGTTTGTTAAAAATGACAACATTTCATTACGAAATTTCTAAATTTAAATATTCTGTTTTATAAAATGGTATATAGAATATAGAGAAAATGGACTAAATAAAAAAAAAAATACCCCCTCAAGCAGCTGCTTGCCACAGAGGTCTGACAGGAGCCTGTCAGTTTATATGCCATAGTAGAAGGTCTGTGAGGATGGCAGGACCTCAGCAGAAAAACAACACAAACGTCCATGCCTTATCCGGGGCTCGAACCCAGGTCCCTCAGATCAGTAGCAAAGCGCGCTAACCACTCGGCCACGGGACGGCAATAAAAAAAATAAATACCCCCTCAAGCTACAGACAATATATTCAGTACTATGTACACAGTCCTATCAGAATAATATGACCACCTACCATAGTATATGTATGGTAGGTGGTCATATTATTCTGACACGACTGTGTATTCTTAACTTTCATTATAAATTTTACATAAGTGAATATAAAATGCAAAAAAATTGAGTAAAATTGAAGCAATATGCAAAACATACATTTATAAAATTCAAAAGTCTTTTTCCCTATTTTTGACTAGCAAACACTAAAATTTAATGATCGAATTTTAAATTTTAAACAACATTATTTCTAATAAACAGTAAACATAAATGCCGCCTAAAAAATTCTGCCTAGTGCAGTTGCATCTGTTGCCCAACACCTGACTAGCCTACTTTAAAGAAATTTTAAATTTATTTATAAAAACCAAAAAAACTGATTTTCTACAGACGGATAGACAAACAGACGAGAAACAGAAAATATTAGTGCGCTTTGTTTGTTGCTTTTTTTTTTTGGTAAACGAGGTTAAAATGAATGTCAAGCGATCTCTGGGTGGGATCCTGAGGGGCAATCCCAGAGTTATCGCCTGGGGGGAAATTTGTTTTAGGATCAATCTTGGCCGTTCGGGGGGCGGGGGTGGCTCAGTGGGTAGCGCGCCAGGCTCGTAATCTGTAGTTCCCAGGTTAGAGTCCCAGCTGGATCAGCGTTGAGATTTATCTCCGCAAAATTCCCCGCCCTGCCCACGGTCAGCAGGGAACACCGATGGTCTTGGAAAGGCCGCCGTCCGTCGGATGGGACGTTAAGCCGTGGCCCGTGTGCGGGAGAGCCATATCCTGTGCATGTTAAAGAACACGCTGGATGGCCTTGACGGGAGGCTACCATCAGTCTCCTAACAGCTGTTCCAGTGGTTCCCTCCCCCAACCTTCTCTGAGCCTTCGGGGTCCGTGTGACCTGGCCATTTAGCCCATGGTGTGCAAAAAGTGTCGCTCAGAGGAAAAACAACCCAATCCTTGGCCGTTCGGCCGCTTTTCATGCATTTTTCCGGGCCATTTTGTGCTTCCAATCCGCCCCTGCTTATGCCTCAGCCTTACTGCGCAAAGCGATGCACAGGGGCGGGGGTGACTCAGTCGGTAGCGCGCCAGACTCGTAATCTGCAGTTCCCAGGTTCGAGTCCAAGCTGGGTCAGCGTTGAGATTTATCTCCGCAAAACTCCCCCCCCCCCCGTACCCACGGTCAGTAGGGGACACCAATGGTCTTGGAAAGGCCACCGTCCGTCGTATGGTACAGTCGCTCAAAAAAGTGTCCGAACATTATGGTTGATTGCAGAATTCAGAAAAAACATCTGGCAACGATTTTTTTAGAAATGAGTGATCTGGCAACCTTCGTGTCACGTGACACGAAGGTTGCCAGATCACTCATTTCTAAAAAAATCTTTGCCAAATATTTTTTCTGAATTCTGCAATCAACCATAAGGTTCCGATATTTTTTGGAGCGACTGTAGGTGGTCATATTATTTTGATACCAGATCGTGTGGGCTCACTCACGCAAATATTGAGCGTGTGCAGTTGCTGTACACGCTCCAGATATTTTTCCTGATTTCTGTAATCACGTGACACGAAGATTGCCAGATCACGAATTTCTGAAAAAATCGTTGCCAGATATTTTTTCTGAATTCTATAATCAATCATAGTGTTCGGATACTTTTTTGAGCGACTGTACGTTAAGCTGTGGCTCCGTGTGCCGGAGATCCATACCCTGTGCACGTTAAAGAACACACTGGATAGCTTTGACGGGAGGCTACCATCTGTCTCCTAACAGCTAGTCCAGTGGGTCCCCTCCCCCAACATTCTCTGAGCCTTCGTGGCCATTGTGACCTTTTCCATTTACCCCATTGATGCAAAAAAGTGCCGCTCAGAGGTAAAACAACCTAACCCAAGCGATGCACAGAAATATGTCCAACAATTCAAGCACGAATTGTATAGGGACAATACAGTTTATTGACATTTATATAATCACGTGCTGTGGATGCGCTCGACTACGTTGGCCTTTGCTGCTGCAATTGGACTGGATTGTTTTACCTCTGATGGCCTCCCGTCTCTGATGGCCTCCCGCCTGGATGGCCTCCCGTCAAGGCCATCCAGCGTGTTCTTTAACGTGCACAGGGTATGGCTCTCCCGCACACGGAGCCACGGCTTAACGTCCCATCCGACGGACGGTGGCCTTTCAAAGCCCATCGGTGTCCCCTACTGACCATGGGCAGGGCGGGCAATTTTGCGGAGATAAATCTCAACGCTGACCCAGCTCGGACTCGAACATAGGAACTACAGATTACGTGCCTGGCGCGCTACCCACTGAGCCACCCCTACCCCATAATAATTAAGTTGGGTTGTTTTACCTCTGAGCGGCACTTTTTTGCACACCATTAGCTAAATGGCCAGGTCACATGGACCCCGAAGGCTCAGAGAAGGTTTGGGGAGGGGACCCACTAGAACAGCTGTTGGGAGACAGATGGTAGCCTCCCGTCAAGGCCATCCAGCGTGTTCTTTAACGTGCACAGGGTATGGCTCTCCCGCACACGGAGCCACGGTTTAACGTCCCATCCGACGGACGGCGGCCTTTCCAAGCCCATCGGTGTCCCCTACTGACCGTGGGCAGGGAGGGAAATTTTTGCGGAGATAAATCTCAACGCTGACCCAGCTGGGACTCGAACCTGGGAACTACAGATTACGAGCCTGGCGTGCTACCGACTGAGCCACCCCCGCCCCTGCTGCTGCAAACAATTATGTAATGAGGTGGAGAACGGCACTTTGCAGACTCCTCTTGCTTTACCGACCTCAAACTCGGCGAAAGGATATCCAAACCTTGCCTACGATGTGGTTCACTAAGAACTCACTTCAGTTCCACAGAACTGTATTTGATTCACCAAGAACCTTGATTCTCACATAGAATCGAACCCTCTCCTTAAGGGTTTTGTTTGAGTAAGAACTGCGTCCCTTGACACGTGTTCAAACGTCCTTCCTGTTTGGCAGCGACGCTCAAGACTGTTTGTTACTCCAGCGCCCGAAGGGGGCGGGGGGTGGCTCAGTCGGTAGCGCGCCAGGCTCGTAATTAGTAGTTCCCAGGATCGAGTCCCAGCTGGGTCAGCGTTGAGATTTATCTCCGCAAAATTCCCTCCCTGCCCACGGTCAGTAGGGGGACACCGAAGAATGGGAAAGGCCGCCGTCCGTCCGATGGGACGTTAAGCCGTGGCCCCGTTGGCGGGAGAGCCATACCCTGTGCACGTTAAAGAACACGCTGGATGGCCTTGACGAGAGGCTACCATCTGTCTCCCAACAGTTGTTCCAGTGGGTCCCCTCCCCCAACCTTCTCTGAGCCTTCGGGGTCCATGTGACCTGGCCATTTAGCACATGGTGTGCAAAAAAGTGCCGCTCAGAGGTAAAACAACCCAACCCAACCTATGAGCTTCACTTTTTTGCACAACATGGGCTAAATGTCAGGTCACATGGTCCCCAAAGGCTCAGAGAAGGGTGAGAAAGGGGACCCACTGGAACAGCTGTTGGGAGACAGATGGTAGCCTCCCGTCAAGGCCATCCAGCGTGTTCTTTAACGTTGGGTTGTTTTACCTCTGAGCGGCACTTTTTTGCACACCATGGGCTTAATGGCCAGGTCACATGGACCCCGAAGGCTCAGAGAAGGTTGGGGGAGGGGACCCACTGGAACAGCTGTTGAGATGATATCTTCCTGTTAGGGTCATCCATTGTATTCTTTAATGTGCACAGAGCTTAACGTTCCATCCGACGGACGGCGGCTTTTCCAGCCCATCGGTGTCGTCTACAGACCATGGGCAGGACGGGAAGTTTCGCGGAGATAAATCTCAACGCTGACCCATCTGGGACTTGGGTGGTTGGTTGTTTTACCACTGAGCTGCACTTTTTTGCACACCATGGGCTAAATGGCCAGGTCACATGGTCCCCGAAGGCTCAGAGAAGGTTGGGGAAGGGGACCCACTGGAACCGCTGTTGGGAGACAGATGGTAGCCTCCCGTCAAGGCCATCCAACGTGTTCTTTAACGTTGGGTTGTTTTACATCTGAGCGGCACTTTTTTGCACACCATGGGCAAAATGGCCAGGTCACATAGACCCCGAAGGCTCAGAGAAGATTGGGGGAGGGGACCCACTGGAACAGCTGTTGGAAGACAGATGGTAGCCTCCCGTCAAGGCCATCCAGCGTGTTCTTTAACGTGCACAGGGTATGGCTCTCCCGCACACGGGGCCATGGCTTAACGTCCCATCCGACGGACGGCGGCCTTTCCAAGCCCATCGGTGTCCCCTGCTGACCGTGGACAGGGCGGGGAATTTTGCGGAGATAAATCTCAACGCTGACCCATCTGGGACTCGAACCTGGGAACTACAGATTACAAGCCTGGTGCGCTACCGACTAAGCCACCCTCGCCGGGAAACGTAATTTTGACATATAATCAGAGTGATAGAAGCAACTATTGCTTCAAAGAAAAAAAAAATCCCTATGAGTCCATTTGGACGCTTTTTAAGGTTAATCCCATGCCTAGGTACAGTCGCTCAAAAAATATCCCAATACTATGGTTGATTACGGAATTAAGAAAAAATATCTGGCAACGATTATTTTTTAATTAGTGATCTGGCAACCTTCGTGTCACGTGACACGAAATATACGTTTCTGAATTCTGTAATCAACCATAGTGTTCGGATACTTTTTTGAGCGACTGTACTTAATTTAGTTAGGTTTTGAGAGATTTCGTGATGTCTTTATGTGTTTAGAAAAATGTTAAATAATAAAATGAATCTAACTGTAATTTTTTTAATTTAGGTGTTAATTTTTTACCAGCACAATTGCCCGGCATCGCTCGGACCTCTATATAATTTATTATAATTTGTTTTTTTTTTCAACTCTCTGTTCCGACCCAGGCTCGTAATCTGTAGTTCCCAGGTTCGAGTCCCAGCTGGGTCAGCGTTGAGATTTATCTCCGCAAAATTCCCCGCCCTGCCCACGGTCAGTAGGGGACACCGATGGGTTTGGAAAGGCCGCCGTCCTTCGGATGGGACGTTAAGCCGTGGCCCCGTGTGCAGGAGAGCCATACCCTGTGCACGTTAAAGAACACGCTGGATGGCCTTGACGGGGGCTACCATCTGTCTCCCAACAGCTGTTCCAGTGGGTCCCCTCCCCCAACCTTCTCTGAGCCTTCGGGGTCCATGTGACCTAGCCATTTAGCCCATGGTGTGCAAAAAAGTGCCTCTCAGAGGTAAAACAACCCAGCGTTAAAGAACACACTGGATGGCCTTGACGAGAGGCTACCATCTGTCTCCCAACAGCTGTTCCAGTAGGTCCCCTCCCCCAACCTTCTCTGAGCCATCGGGGTCCATGTGACCTGGCCATTTAGCCCATGGTGTGCAAAAAAAGTGGCGCTCAGAGGTAAAACAACCCAACGTTAAAGAACACACTGGATGGCCTTTACGGGAGGCTACCATCTGTCTCCCAACAGCTGTTCCAGTGGGTCCCCTCCCCCAACCTTCTCTGAGCCATCGGGGTCCATGTGACCTGGCCATTTAGCCCATGGTGTGCAAAAAAGTGCCGCTCAGAGGTAAAACAACCCAACCGGTGACAGTTCAACTACATCTGATAAGTTCGGACTTTCCAATTATAATTTTTCATTCATGCATAGATGAAAATTGATCCAATAGCTTTGCCAGTCGGTTCAGTAATCCATTTCAGTTTAAACTAGCCTTTAGAACTGCGTAGAGCTGGATTTTTGAAAATACCCTTTTAATGCTAAGAAAATGTGGCAACGCTGTTTAAAGCATTATGTTCGCAGGTTCAGATAACATCTAATCCCATCTGTGAGATCGACACAAATAGGTGCAAAGCGTTATGTAATAATAGCATGTGATTCTTTGTCCTCTGATTGGTTAGATATTTCTAGTGTTTAAGTTAGTTGGAGTTGAAAAGTCCATGAAAGTTGATTTCCATTTTCTCGGAAGCCTTGCCAGATGCTAAAAACCATAGCACGAAAAGTCGGAAAAATATGCATTGTACATGTTTCAGGATTTTGCTTCACAAATTTCGTTACACGGATCATATTTTTTTTGCAATGTTTATTTTTATTAAAATAAAACATTTTTTTTCACACAGAGATAGGTAGATAGTAATTGACTGGGTTCAGAACAAAAATGCCATAGATTGCACCCCAATACCTAAATAAAGAGATTCAAAGTTTATACATATGTATTTCTACCACTTTATTTATAGTTTCAGATAATTAATAACTCAGCTTTCGAGACAATATAATAAAGTCTTCTACATTGGTACGTGTTCCAGAATGTATCTTTTTAGGTACAATATTAATCTAAAATAAATCGTAAAGAGTTGCCTTATATACTTCCCGATTTCTTCAGGTACCACGTAAAAAAAGAATTCAAGAAGTAAAGGATGGAGTTCTGATGTTTCTCCCACCATATAAATTGTTTAGTTCTGATTTTAATACTTATTATTGATCTGGATATTATGTCCTGTATATGTTTCGATATGGAATTTGATCACGGGGAGGAGATTTGGTTCACTTCCTGGGATCGGAGATTCACTTTAAGGTGAATGGACCAACGGAGTTGAATCTGTCCTCAGAAGCTGGTTTCTAGGAAGAAGGTCGGCTTCAATGTTTACACTTCCACAATTAGCACTGAAGAGGGACCATTTGGTTGGTTGGTTGTTTTTTTTTACCTCTGAGCTGCACTTATTTGCACACCATGGGCTAAATGGCCAGGTCACAAGGACCCCGAAGACTCAGAGAAGGTTGGGGGCGGGCACCCACTGGAACAGCTGTTGGGAGACAGATGGTAGCCTCCCGTCAAGGCCATTAAGCGTGTTGTTTAACGTGCACAGGGTATGGCTCTCCTGCACACGGGGCCACGGCTTAACGTCCCATCCGACGGACGGCGGCATTTCCAAGCCCATCGGTGTCCCCTACTGACCGAGGGCGGGGAATTTTGCGGAGATAAATCTCAACGCTGATCCAGCTGGGACTCGAACCTTGGAACTACAGATTACGAGCGCTACCGACTGAGCCACCCACATTGCATTAGTGCAGCGGAGTTAGAGTAACATGACAGGAGGAGAGTTATGTAAATTATAACTAGAATCAGAAAACTTTTCTGATGCTTTCTCAGAAAAATTTCTCGTTAACAAGTGTAAAACACGACACATTATTTCCTGTTATCCAATTCGCGACGGTAGTGCGCCAGGATCGTAATCTGTAGTTTCCAGGTTCGAGTCCGAGCTGGGTCAGATTTGAGATTTATCTCTTCGAATCATTTCCTGGGATGTTTCTGGAAAAGCTGAAGAAAAAGAGGGTGATTTCATCATTTTCGGGACTTTCTATGACGTCACACCTTCAATTTCGTCATTTTGGAGGGACTTTTGAACGACGTATCTTCCGGTGGGCATGGCGTAACCATTGCACTTTTCAAGGGCCTGCCAGGTTGCACCACCACTACTAGTGGCGTAGCAAGGCAACGCTGAGCCCTGGTGCTAGAGTCTTTTTCCGAGCTCCATCCTCTCCTCAAAACTATTATTTTGAAAAAATTAAACAGGTAAAAGGGTCACGAGGCTTGTGCCTTCTTTTTGCCTATTAAAGGTCACCGGTACAGAGTAATAAGGAAATATTTTTTAAACATAAAGCAAAATGTTATAATAGTCGTCATGCACCGGGTCCTGGATCAGATGAAACATAAAAGCTATGGCACTGCATTACATGTAGATTCCAAGATAAACCATGGGGGTCGGTTGGGTTGTTGGGTTGATTTACCTCTGAGCGGCACTTTTTTGCACACCATGGGCTAAATGGCCAGGTTACATGGACCCCGAAGGCTCAGAGAAGGTTGGGGGAGGGGACCCACTGGAACAGCTGTTGGGAGACAGATGGTAGCCTCCCGTCAAGGCCATCCAGCGTGTTCTTTAACGTGCACAGGGTATGGCTCCCCGCACACGGGGCCACGGCTTAATGACCCATCCGACGGACGGCGTCCTTTCCAAGCCCATCGGTGTCCCCTACTGACCGTGGGCAGGGCGGGGAATTTTGCGAAGATAAATCTCAACGCTGACACAGCTGGGACTCGAACCTGGGAACTACAGATTACGAGCCTGGCGCGCTACCGACTGAGCCACCCCCGCCCCGTTGGGGGTCGGGAAACATTGCTAGAGTTAAGTTCGCACAAGTTGTATTAGATGCAAGAACAGTGTATTACCACACGGTATATTATCCTACAAGTACTTTATTTTGATGGAAAAATTAATGGAGGGTTTTCGGCTAGGCTTAAGTGGTGTACAGGTAGTTGTAGAAATGACTCAAGTGTGTGGGTTGGATTCTTTTACCTCTGAGCGGCATTTTTTTACACAGTAAGGGCTAAATGGCCAGGTCACAAAGACCCCGAAGTCTCAGAGAGGCGGGAGTGGCTCAGTCGGTAGCGCGCCAGGCTCGTAATCTGTAGTTCCCAGGTTCGAGTCCCAACTGGGTCACCGTTGAGATTTATCTCCGCAAAATTCCCCGCCCTACCCACGGACAGTAGAGGACACCGATGGGCTTGGAAAGGCCGCCGTCCGTCGGATGGAACTTTAAGCCGTTGCCCCGTGTGCGGGACAGCCATACCCTGTGCACGTTAAAGAACACGCTGGATGGCCTTGACGGGAGGCTATCATCTGTCTCCCAACAGCTGTTCCAGTGGGTCTCCTCCCCCAACCTTCTCTGAGCCTTCGGGGTCCATGCGACCTGGCCATTTAGCCCATGGTGTGCAAAAAAGTCCCGCTCAGAGGTAAAACAACAACCTGAAGGGTCAGAGAAGGTTGGGGGAGGGGACCACTGGAACAACTGTTGGGAGACAGATGGTAGCCTCCCGTCAAGGCCATCCAGCGTGTTCTTTAACGTGCACAGGGTATGGCTCTCCCGCACACGGGGCCACGGCTTAACGTCCCATCCGACGGACGGCAGCTTTTCCAAGTCCATCGGTGTCCGCTACTGACCGTGGGAAGGGCGGGGAATTTTGCGGAGATAAATCTGAACGCTGACCCAGCTGGGACTCGAATCTGGGAAGTACAGATTACGAGCCTGGCGCGATACCGACTGAGCCACCCCCGCCCCTCTCTCAAGTGTGTGGAAAACAGTGCTTGGTTGTCCATATCATGGGTCGACCACGGAATCGCGTTGGTCTATTAAGCGTTTGTGCCAGTTGAAAATCATACTTTGCTTCAGTCTTCTACATATACTTTAGTCATTTTTGTGACTCTGCACACCACTTAAGCCTCGCCTATGACACTAACATGTCACATACCTCTACTCAGTTTCATGCTCAGCCATAGCCTGCAGAAAATCAAATACAGGGAAAAAACTCTCTCTCTAAAGTGCGAAGAAGATAGACTGAATGCATCGCTTCATTCTGATACGTGCTACAGTATTCCAACATGTTTGAAATTGCACAATCTGTTCCGTGCCTTTGAAATGTAGCTGTGTTGCTATATAGCATGCATTAACTTGTAGGAAAAGCTGCTAATTGTTGACATCCGCAGTCCATGATTTAATGATGCAACCTTGTTTATTTTAATATGTAATATTTTTTGATGTAATATGGTACCTAAAAAAAGATACAGTCTTGATTATAGGTCATGTATTAAACGAATACTGAATTAAAGCGAGAAATATTTCATTAATTATTTAAAACTATAACACAGACGGTAGCATATGTATTCATATATATTCAGGTGCTTAGAGAAATATTTACGGCAAAAGTCGTAAAACAGGTTTTCTGAGAAAAATTGACCTTTAAAGTTTTGTATAAACTCGAATTCTGTGGTGGAATTACTTTTTCAAAATATTACAAATAGAATTTTTACAGGTAATAGCCAGCAGTAGTAGGTAGCGTAATAATAAGCAAACTAAACTCTCAGTATAAATATATATACGAAGTGTTTACAGTCCTGAAACATGCAGCAGACAGAAGGCTTATAAAGAAAACACGTCACTCGAAAAGATGCCATAAAAATGTTTAAAGACCAAATGCTCAGAGAATATTGGAGAACTGGACAAACACCACAGTTGCTAGGAGACAGATGGAGGCCTTTCTTCGAGGCATTCAGAGTTCTTTAATGTGCACGGAGTATGGATGTCCGGACACGGTACAGTGGCTTAGCGTCTCTTCCGATGGACACCAGGTATTGCAATCCCATTGGAGTCAGAAGGCGGGGGGGGGGGGGGGGGGGGGGGCGTTAAAGGGATAAATCCCAACGCTGACAGAATTCGGTCACAAATCTGGAAACTGCAAATTACGAGACTGCGTCACTCCCACCCACCCCCTGGGGAACACTTGTCTAGATTACAAGGGATTTATGGTACACAATGAATTCTTTTTGTCGCTATTGAACATTTCAGCCGTACTTTTTCTCTACGTAATATTTAAGTATGCGCTCTTCAGACAAGACAATTTAATAAGGTCAACCGACAAGCCCTTCCCACCCCCCTGCCACACACAAACATATTTAATTTTAATGATGATGAATTAGTGAGTGTGATAACGATTCAGTTATTTATTCACTGAGCGGTACGTTTTTGCACAATGGGACTAAATGGCCAGGTCACAAGGACCCGAAAGGCTTAGATAGAAAATTAGGGACCCACTCGAACAGCTGTTAAGAGACAGTTGGTAGCCTCCCGTCAAGATCATCCAGCTTCTTCTTTAACCTGCACAGGTTATAGCTCTCCCGCACACGGCGGGGCGGGGGTGGCTCAGTTGGTAGCGCGCCAGGCTCGTAATCTGTAGTTCCCAGGTTCGAGTCCCAGGTGGGTCAGCGTTGAGATTTATCTCCGCAAAATTCCCCGCCCTGCCCACGGTCAGTAGGGGACAACGATGGGCTTGGAAAGGCCGCCGTCCGTCGGATGGGACGTTAAGCCGTGGCCCCGTGTCCGGGAGAGCCATACCCTGTGCACGTTAAAGACACGCTGGATGAACTTGACGGGAGGCTACCATCTGTCTCCCAACAGCTGTTCCAGTGGGTCCCCTTCCCCAACCTTCTCTGAGCCTTCGGGGTCCATGTGACCTGGCCATTTAGCCCATGGTGTGCAAAAAAGTACCACTCAGAGGTAAAACATCCCAACCCAACTCAGTCGTCTGCTGATTTGCATGCACCTTCCAATCATTCCTTCTGGGTACAATTTCAATGGTGCAGAGTATTTTTCGGCAGCTATTTGGGGGACGTGTATGTTTGCAAACCTTCAGTTGTCTGGAAGCCGTTACTACCTTGTGCAGTTACTAAGAAGACTTTTTACATTGGGGAGTGGGATGGCTCAGACGGTAGCGAGTCAGTCTCGTAATCTTTAGTTCCCAGGTTCGAATCCCAGCTGAGTCAGTGTTGAGATTTATCTTTGCAAAACTTCCCATCCTGCCCATGGTCAGTTGGGGATACCGATGGGCTTGGAAAGGCCACTGTCCGTCGGATGGGACGTAAAGTCGTGTCCCGGGTTGGGTTGTTTTACCTCTGAGCGGCACTTTTTTGCACACAATGGGCTAAATGGCCAGGTCACATGGACCCCGAAAGCTCAGAGAAGGTTGGGGGAGGGGACCCACTGGAACAGCTGTTGGGAGACAGATGGTAGCCTCCCGTCAAGGCCATCCAGCGTGTTCTTTAACGTGCACAGAGTATGGCTCTCCCGCACACGGGGCCACGGCTTAACGTCCCAACAGACGGACGGCGGCCTTTCCAAGCCCATCGGTGTCCCCTACTGACCGTAGGCAGGGCGGGGAATTTTGCGGAGATAAATCTCAACGCTGACCGAGCTGGGACTCGAACCTGGGAACTACAGATTACGAGCCAGGCGCGCTAAAGACTGAGCCACCAGTCGTGTCCCGGAGTGTGGAGAGCCATAGCACATTATAACCCTGTGCACATTAAAGAACACGCTACATGGCCTTGACGAGAGGCTCTATATATCTCCCAAAAACTGTTTCAGTAGGTCCCCTCCCCCAAACTTCTCTGAACCCTTGGAGTCCTTATGACCTGCCCATTATGTGCAAAAAAAGTGCCGCTCAGAGGTAAACCAACCAACTTCATATACTGTAACAAGAAATTATTTATCGTTTCTATTATCTACTTAGTAGCCCATCTTGAAAATAAAGTTTTAGGAAATATTACCGTAACATTTACACAAAAATTTCAAACGTTTTTTTGTTTTTTATGTAGTTAGTCAATGATTATGCCCCAGGAACTCCATATGCATATGTAAGTGAATAATATATTCAGGGTGATTGTAAACACTTTCAACCAAAAAAGAAGGGTGATAGTACACATCAAGACGAACAATTTTTCCAATGGAACCTAGGGTCGCATTCCACTCATTCCGCCAGAAAAGTGTATTTTCGAAAAACGCCACGCATGCACAAGTATTTACAACCGGTGCATGAAAAGCACAAGATGCAAATCAAGTGCCTAGACGATTAAGAACAACATTTAAAACGGCAGCCGAACCGGTTCGTCGACATTACCGTGATAACGTCACACGATAAGTGACGTATTAATGAAGGGTTGGGTTGTTTTAATTCGAGCGGCACTTTTTTGCACACCATGGGTTAAATGGCCAGGTCACATGGACCCCGAAGGCTCAGAGAAGGTTGGGGGAGGGGACCCACTGGAACAGCTGTTAGGAGACAGATGGTAGCCTCCCGTCAAGGCCATCCAGCGTGTTCTTTAACGTGCACACAGGGTATGGCTCTCCGCACACGGGGCCACGGCTTAACGTACCATCCGACGGACGGCCGTGTTTCCAAGCCCATCGGTGTCCCCTACTGACCGTGGGCAGGGCGGGGAATTTTGCGGAGATAAATCTCAACGCCGACCCAGCTGGGACTCGAACCTGGGAACTACAGATTACGAGCTTGGCGCGCTACCGACTGAGCCACCCCCGCCCAGATATTAATGAAGGACATGGAAGAATACACATACGGGAAATTGGCGGATGTGCATCTGATGTACGGCCAAGCAGGTGGTAATGGACGTGAAGCACACAAGATTGTACCGTGAGAGATTTCCGAATCGTCGTATTCCTTACCCTTCGACCTTCTCCAGTGTTGATCGAAGACTACGTGAAACTGGCTCGTTTGCTATCTCAATGAGTGATACTGGACGTTTGGGAAGTGTGCGGACACCGAAAATGGAAGAACGTGTCTTGCAGGGATTTGTAGAAGCTCCTTCCACAACTACGCGAGTGGTGTCATCCGAAATCGGAGTTTGTCAAACATCGGTGTGGAATGTCCTACATGAGGCACGGATGCATCCCTTCCATGTGCAGAAAGCGCAAGCTTTGAACGAAGATGACTATCCCCGCCGGGTAGAGTTTGTGAGGTGGATGCTCCAGATGAACCACGTTAATCCGCAATTTCCCACATTAGTGTTATTTAGTGATGAGGCCACGTTTACCCAGGAACTCATTTTCAACAATCACAACCAGCACGCTTGGGCTCAAGAAAATCCACACGTCACTGACCCTCGTAAACAAGAGCATAAATTTGACGTCAACATCTGGGCAGGTATCCTGGGTGATTGTCTGGTGGGACCTTACCTCTTGCCAGAACGACTGACTGGCGCAGCGTACCGTGTGATTCTGGATCAAGTGCTTCCTGGTTTGTTGCAGGGTGTTCCACTCACCACGCAGAGGGACATGTGGTTTATGCATGATGGGGCCCCAGCACACTTTTCCATCGAGGTCCGATACTTCCTAAATGCAACATATCCCGGGTGGTGTATTGGACGTGATGGACCTGTGGCTTGGCCTCCACGCTCCACGGACCTCAATCCACTAGACTTCTTCTTCTGAGGGCACATGAAAACACTTGTGTACGAGACACCTATGGACTCCCTGGAAGATCTCGTCGCAAGAATCGGTGTTACAGTGGACAAGACCAACACCACACTGGAAGTCTACGAGAGGGTGCGACAGTCCTTCATTCGCCGGTGTGGGCCTTTGACGGTGCAACAGTCCTTCATTCGCCGGTGTGGGCCTTTGACGGTGCAACAGTCCTTCATTCGCCGGTGTGGGCCTTTGACGGTGCGACAGTCCTTCATTCGCCAGTGTGGGCCTTTGACGGTGCGACAGTCCTTCATTCGCCGGTATGGGCCTTTGACAGTGCGACAGTCCTTCATTCGCCGGTGTGGGCCTTTGACAGTGCGACAGTCCTTCATTCTCCAGTGTGGGCCTTTGACGGTGCGACAGTCCTTCATTCGCTGGTGTGGGCCTTTGACAGTGCGACAGTCCTTCATTCGCCGGTGTGGGCCTTTGACAGTGCGACAGTCCTTCATTCGCCGGTGTGGGCGTTTGACAGTGCGACAGTCCTTCATTCGCCGGTGTGGGCCTTTGACGGTGCGACAGTCCTTCATTCGCCGGTGTGGGCCTTTGACGGTGCGACAGTCTTTCATTCACTGGTGTGGTTCCAGTGGGTCCCCTCCCCCAACCTTCTCTGAGCCTTCGGGGTCCTTGTGGCCTGGTCATTTAGCCCATGGTGTGCAAAAAAGTGCCGCTCAGAGGTAAAACAATCCAGTCCAATCCCATCGTGTGCATAAAAAGTGCCGCTCAGCGGTAAAACAATCCAACCGGTGACATTTCAACTACATCTAATAAGTTCGGACATTCCAACTATAATTTTTCATTCATGCATAGATCTGTAGGCCGTGTAAATTGATCCAATAGGTTTGCCAGTCGTTTTAGCAATCCAATTCAGTGTAAACTAGCCTTTAGAATTGCGTAGAGCTCGAATTTTGAAAATACCCTTTTGATGCTAAGAAAATGTGGCAACGCTGTTTAAAGCATTATGCACGCACGTGCATATAACATCTAATCCCATCTGTGAGATCGACACAAATGGGTGCAAAGCGTTATGTAATAATAGCATGTGATTCTTTGTCCTCTGATTGGTTAGATATTTATAGTGTTTAAGTTAGTTGAAGTTGAAAAGTCCATGAAAGTTGATTTCCATTTTCTCGTAAGCTTTGCCAGATGCTAAAAACCATAGCACGAAAAGTCGGAAAAATATGCATTGTACATGTTGTTTCAGGATTTTGCTCCACAAATTTCGTTATACGGATCATATTTTTTGCAATGTTTATTTTTGTTAAAATAAAACATTTTTTTTTTCACACAGAGATACCTTTATAGTAATTGACTGGGTTCAGAACAAAAATGCCATAGATTGCACCCCAATACCTAAATAAAGTGATGCAAAGTTTATTCATATGTATTTCTACCACTTTATTTATAGTTTCAGATAATCAATAATTCAGCTTTCGAGACAATATAATAAAGTCTTCTACATTGGTACGTGTTCCAGAATGTATCTTTTTAGGTACAATATTAATCTGAAATAAATCGTAAAGAGTTGCCTTATATACTTCCCGATTTCTTCAGGTACCACGTAAAAAAAGAATTCAAGAAGTAAAGGATGGAGTTCTGATGTTTCTCCCACCATATAAATTGCTTAGTTCTGATTTTAATACTTATTATTGATCTGGATGTTATTTTCTGCATATGTTTGGATATGGAATTTGATCACGGGGAGGAGATTTGGTTCACTTCCTGGGATCGGAGATTCACTTTAAGGTGAATGGACCAACGGAGTTGAATCTGTCCTCAGAAGTTGGTTTCTAGGAAGAAGGTCGGCTTCAATGTTTACACTTCCACAATTAGCACTGAAGAGGGACCATTTGGTTGGTTGGTTGTTTTTTTTTACCTCTTAGCTGCACTTATTTGCACACCATGGGTTAAATGGCCAGGTCACAAGGACCCCGAATACTCAGAGAAGATTGGGGGAGGGGACCCACTGGAACAGCTGTTGGGAGACAGATGGTAGCGTCCCGTCAAAGCCATCCAGAGTGTTCTTTAACGTGCACAGGACGGTGCCTTTGACGGTGCAACAGTCCTTCATTCGCCGGTGTGGGCCTTTGACGGTGCAACAGTCCTTCATTCGCCGGTGTGGGCCTTTGACGGTGCAACAGTCCTTCATTCGCCGGTGTGGGCCTTTGACGGTGCAACAGTCCTTCATTCGCCAGTGTGGGCCTTTGACGGTGCGACAGTCCTTCATTCGCCAGTGTGGGCCTTTGACGGTGCGACAGTCCTTCATTCGCCGGTGTGGGCCTTTGACAGTGCGACAGTCCTTCATTCGCCGGTGTGGGCCTTTGACAGTGCGACAGTCCTTCATTCTCCAGTGTGGGCCTTTGACGGTGCGACAGTCCTTCATTCGCTGGTGTGGGCCTTTGACAGTGCGACAGTCCTTCATTCGCCGGTGTGGGCCTTTGACGGTGCGACAGTCCTTCATTCACCGGTGTGGGCGTTTGACAGTGCGACAGTCCTTCATTCGCCGGTGTGGGCCTTTGACGGTGCGACAGTCCTTCATTCGCCGGTGTGGGCCTTTGACGGTGCGACAGTCTTTCATTCACTGGTGTGGGCCTTTGACAGTGCGACAGTCCTTCATTCGCCGGTGTGGGCCTTTGACAGTGCGACAGTCCTTCATTCGCCGGTGTGGGCCTTTGACAGTGCGACAGTCCTTCATTCGCCAGTGTGGGCCTTTGACAGTGCAACAGTCCTTCAATCGGCGGTGTGGGCCTTTGACAGTGCGACAGTCCTTCATTCGCTGGTGTGGGCCTTTGACGGTGCAACGGTCCTTCATTTGCCGGAGCGACAGTCCTTCATTCGCCAGTGCGACAGTCCTTCATTCGCTGGTGCGACAGTCCTTCATTCGCCTTTGAGTCTTTCTCTGATGCGAACGTAATTAAGCAACTCATAAATTAGTTAAGTGCCTTTGTTTTTCATTGATGAAGGATCAACGTGGATATGTAACTTTACACTTCTCTGGCGGAAGGAGTGGAATGCGACCCTAGGTTCCATTGCAACAATTGTACGTCTTAATATATACTATCACCCCTCTTTTTTTGTTGAAAGTGTTTACAATCACTCTTTATATATGTTACCGCTAAAGTGCAGAAATCAGTTAATGTGCACATTACCTAGCTAATCTGCGGATTAACTAGGGTGATCCGTTAAAGTGAGGAAAATTGTTTCATTTCTCAAATTACCTAGGTAATCTGCAAATTACCTGGATAATCTGCACATTACCTACTAGGCACTCGTTAAAGTAAAAATAAGATATTTGCTGGAACAACAGCAACGTTTCTGTACGCTTAAATTAACATAATGTTATTTATTTATTTTTCGATATCTAAAGAATCAAGTTTATACAATCAAACAATCAACAAATTACTTGATATGTTACCGTTAAAGTGTATAATTCAGTTATTTCATAGAATACCTAGTTATTTCATGAAATAACTGATCAAATCAATTAAAGCGTGTAATAAATTAATAATTCCACACTTTAACTAGTTATTCTATGAAATAACTAGGTATTCTATGAAATAACTAATGATACACAAATAAAGTGTAAAATAAACAATCTGACTGAATTATACAGCATACAAAATGTTATTTATATAGACGCAATAAAATCGTTTGTTACAACAGGGATTACTAAAATGGCATTTGGAATTGCCCTAATGTGCGAAGGCCAAGTAAGAACGAATCCGTAAAGTGGTGAATCTCTTGAATATGAATCTTCGTGTCACGTGATTAAGTTGTCCGCATTATAAAAAACGCCCCGGATGAGCGGATGCCAAGTGAGAAAGAATCAGTTAAGTGATTCATTCTTGAGAATGAATCACTAAAGTGATTCGTTCTCACTTGGCCTGCTCATTTTGGGGGCGTTTTTTATAATTCGGACGACTGATTCATGTTGACAGAGGGATGGCCCGGTTTCAACTCTACTCTCGGACACTAGAAATAGTCTTTTTTTTTTACTTTTGAAGTTTAACGATACGGAAGACGTTAATGTGCACATTACCTAGGTAAAATGCGGAAAACTCTTGTTTCCGCACTTTAACGGAGCAAATCAGTTAATCTGCAGATTAGCTAGGTAATGTGCACATTAACGGCTTTCGAGCTTTAGCGGTAACATATATACTACCACCTCAGATACAGTAAAGATATTTTCTAATATTAATTCCCTCTCCAAATTTCGGAAATCTCTGGATTTTTTTTTTAAGTTCTCAATATAGTCTAAGCAAAGAAGGTCTAAGGAGAAAAAGGTTAGCTTCGCACAAGCGTAAGTGGCGCCGTTCTGCGGAATTTTACCGAAGCTGAACGTGGCAAATTGATGTGCAGGCACAAAAACAACTGTAAGGGGCGATCTGCGCATGCGCAGTGCAATCATTTTAGTCCATTGCAGCTATGGTTTGTCTTACTATTGGTATGTATATGCGATTTAACCAGTGTTTCCAAATGTCTAACAGCCATGGCTGTTTGGCACAGTGGCAGCTGACCCTAAAGTTATTCAATGAGTGTTTTATCTCGTTCACGAGTACATTTTACGATACCTGAAAAAGCCGTTGTATGTTTATTTTGAGTAAATTTGCAGAATTTTTAAAATTAATACGTAAATTAATACATTAATCATCTTCCGAAATTGTAAATCAATGTATATTGCAGTTTTGTGTGCTCTGGAGCATATCAATGTATATAGGTGTCTGCAGTTTGTTCGAATAATAAATTTTTTAGGGTTGATACGAGAAGTGCCTGCTGCCATCTATTGACAATTTATACAAGTAAGAAACTGAATATGACATTTATTGAAAATATCTAAAATTCTATAAAATATAATTAAACAAAACATGTTATTTCGCATAGAGCCATAAATTTCAATTTATTATAATATATTAGATATCGTAGAATGTTCAAAATATTAAAAAAAATTTTCTTGAGCATAGCTACTACCTGTTTTACAAAATGGGATTTTATTAAAGAAAATAATTTTAACTAATCCTTCTAAAAAGTAAATTATGATGGTAAAATTTAAGGAATGGACACTTTCAACAGAGCTAAAGTGAATGTAAAATTAGTGACGTGGTGTAAGCCACTGAAAACCTTGCTGGGCTGTGGAAAAATAACGCAAGGAACTGGCTCCTCTCCCTGGCTAGGCGGCTTCACTGCAATGCAGGAATTTGCCATATTTAGAGGGCGCTGCAATCGAAAAGTTTACATTAAGCTTATGGAAGCTAGCTCTCTTCTCCCTTAGACACTCCTTGATCTAAGTGTCTAAGGGCAAAACGGACTATTGTGGGACTGTCTGGAGCGAAGATTTTAAAAACCGCAGAGCTGACTGGTTTTTGAAAAGGTGAGATATCTCGGGTGTTTAATCAGTGGCGACATAACCCCACTTTTCTTCTCGAAGAGGCGTAAGTGTGGCTCGACTGCAATCTGTCAGAACGAGATCGCCGTCGTCTGAAAAGGCTTGTACAGAGAAACAGCACTTCCTCTGCGGAGCAATTGACCGAAGCGTACAATGAAGGCTGTTCCCGACCCATACCTCAACGAACTATGCGAAGGGAATTCAAGAGGATGGATATTAGCAATCGCATGTCTCTACGGAAACCACTGATTTCTGCAAAGAACCAGAAAGTTCGTCTACAGTGCTATCAGGAATACCGTGACTGAACACTGGATGAAGCGAAAAAAGGCATGTTGTCCGACGACTCGCGGCATACCTTGGTCCGTACCGACGGTAGGGGGCGGGGGTGGCTCAGTCGGTGGCGCGCCAGACTCGTAATCTATAGTTCCCAGGTTCCAGTCCAACCTGGGTCAGCGTTGAGATTTATCTCCGCAAAATTCCCCGCCTTGCCCACGATCAGTAGGGGACACCAATGGGCTTGAAAATGCCGCCGTCCGTCGGATGGGACGTTAAGCAGTGGCACCGTGTGCAGGAGAGACATACCCTGTGCACGTTAAAGAACACGCTGGATGGCCTTGACGGGAGGCTACCATCTGTCTCCCAACAGCTGTTCCAGTGGGTCCCCTCCCCCAACCTTCTCTGAGCCTTCGGGGTCCATGTGACCTGGCCATTTAGCCCATGGTGTGCAAAAAATTGCCGCTCAGAGGTTAAACAACCCAACCCAACCGACGGTAGGCAGAGAGTTTGGCAGGAGCCCCATGAAGCAATGGACTCAGCTTGCCTTGAAAACACAACTCAAGGTTCTGGAGGCGGTGTCATGGTGTGGGGCATGTTCTGTTGGTACAGAACGGGTCCCCTGATATTGCTGGTAGGTCGGGTGTCCTCCAAGGATTATCTGAACATTGTTGTCGATCAAGTACATCCTGAAGTGTTGACTTTTTATCCAGCAGGTGACGGCTGTTTCATGGACGACAATGCTACTGTTTATCACATATGATGTGTTCAACAGTCGTTCAGTGAACATGATAGCGACTTCCACCATCTTCCCTGGCCACCACAAAGCCGTATCTGAATCCCATTGAGAATGATTGATAGTGAGCTCACTCCCTTGAACGTATATTTTGTTAAATAAAATTTAAAAAAAAGCCAATAATTAAATATAAAAGAATGAACAGAATCAAACATGCGTGTAGTCAACAAACATGTGTGTATAACAATTGAGAAGATATTCGTAATTCAATGATTACATTTCGTGATCGTATGAACTTTAAAAACGTTAGCGTGAAGTTATATGAAGTATTCTGACAAAATTCTGTGTCACACTTACGAATATGGTCTCCAGGCATATCAAAATATGTAATTAAAGCAGTTCAAGTAAGAAATATGAAACTAAGAAGATAGAAATAACTACTCAGATACGGAACTCGAAAGTAGGGAATACCTACAAAACAAAACTCCTACACACTTTGGGGGGCGGGGGTGGCTCAGTCGGTAGCGCGCCAGGCTCGTAATCTATAGTTCCCAGGTTCGAGTCCCAGCTGGGTCAGCGTTGAGATTTATCTCCGCAAAACTCCCTGCCTACGGTCAGCAGGGGACACCGATGGGCTTGGAAAGGCCGCCGTCCGTCGGATGGGACGTTAAGCCGTAGCCCCGTGTGCGGGATAGCCATACCCTGTGCACGTTAAAGAACACGCTGGATGGCCTTGACGGGAGGCTACCATCTGTCTCCCAACAGCTGTTCCAGTGAGTCTTCTCCCCCAACCTTCTCTGAGCCTTCGGGGTCCATGTGACCTGGCCATTTAGTCCATAGTGTGCAAAAAAGTGCCGCTCAGAGGTAAAACAACCCAACCCAACTACACACTTTGAAAGTTGGCGGGAAAATCAGAATTATGGTCGATTGCTAAGAGAGCGCTGTAGTTGTTGGGTTGTTATTGTTTGGGTTATTTTATATCTGATCATTCCCTTTTTGCACACAATGGGCTAAATTGCCAGGTCAAAAGGTCCCCAAAGGCTCAGAGAAGGATATGAAATGGACCACTGGACCTATTAGGAGACAGATGATAGCCACCCTCAAGTCCATCCAGTGTGTTCTTTGACGTACACAAAGTATGGCTCTACCATACGTGAATCACGGCTACATGTACAGTCGCTCAAAAAAATATCCGAACACTACGGCTGATAACAGAATTCAGAAAAAATATCTGGCAACGATTTTTTTTAGAAATTAGTGATCTGGCAACCTTCGTGTCAGGTTACACGAAGGTTGCCAGATTACTAATCTCTAAAAAAATCGTTGCCAGAAATTTTTTCTAAATTCTGTAATCGACCATGGTGTTCGGATATTTTTTGAGCGACTGTAGGTGGTCATGTTATTTTGATACTAGATCGTGTGGGCTCACTCACGGAAATATTGAGCGTGTGCAGTAAACGTTCACAGCAAACTGGAGCGTGTGCAGTAACTGCACACGCTCCAGTTTGCTGTGAACGGTAACTGGAGCGTGTACAGTTGCTGTACACGCTCCAGATATTTTTCCTGAATTCTGTAATCACGTGACCCAAAGGTTGCCAGATCGCTAATCTCTAAAAAAAATCGTTGCCAGATATTTTTTCTGAATTCTGTAATCAACCATGGTGTTCGGATATTTTTTTGAGCGACTGTACCACCGAAGAACGATAGCCTTTCCAAGCCTATCGGTATCGCCTACTGACCACGGGCAAGGCAGGGAGCTTAGCGGAGATAAATGTCAATGCTGGATCTTCAGATTACTAGGCCTGGCGTTCTACCGACTGAATCACTCCTTTCCCAAATCAATCCTTCCCAAGCAGTAGTGGTCAGTTGTCTATCCATGCCTCGATCGCTTCAACTTTCACACATTGCTCCCGTGGGGCGAGAGTTGCTCAGTCGGTAGAGCACCAGGCTCTGTATCTACAATTCTCGAGTCCCAGCTAGGCCAGCGTTAAGATTTATCTCCGCAAAACTCCCCGCCCTGCCCACAGTCAGTAGGGGACACCGAAAGGCTGCCGTCCATCGGAAGGGATGTAAAGCCATGACCCCGTATTCAGGAGAACCTTGCCCTGTGCACGTTAAAGAACATGCTAGATGGCCTTGGTGGAGGTGGTCTCTCCCAAGAGATGCTCCAGTGGGTCCCCCCCCCCCCACCAAAATTCTCTGAGTCTTTGAGGTCCTTGTGACCTGGCCAATTAATCCATTGTGTGCAAAAAAGTGCCACTCAGAGGTAAAACAACCCAACCCAGCACACTGCTCCCCTCCATTGAAGAGTCCCTAAATTGCCACCAAAGAATGTAGAGAGAGAAGAAGTTAAGCTTCCATAGAGATTAATGTAAAATCGAGTATCGTGCATTTGGCGTAGAGGTGAAACGAACATTACAGGGGACGAACGCTTTTGTAATTACATGTTACTGTCAACTTCCATTCTCTTCGCTTTTCCTATGTAATAATTTCCCATTGATATCCTTGCAGAGTATATTAATATCAATTCTGTTCCCTGTTTCTATGCCACCAAGAAAGCTTCTAATGGTAATAACTTTTTCTATAAATTAACTTCAGGCTAATTTCAAATCTTCTCTATCCGTTCAATTTATAATTGTTGGTTCAACGAAAAATAATTCCAATGGAGAAAATAAACCTTTATTAAAATCATGATATTATATTTTTTCAAATACAAAGTGCAGTTATTTTTTTCCTTTTTTAAAATATAAATTTTTTGATGCATAAGTCCTTTGCCCTTATTGTTTGCTTCCCAGCTTAAACCCGATACGAATTGAAACACCACTTGAGGTCGCCACTTACGCTTTGTCAAAGCTGAACTTCTTTTCCTTATACTTTCTTTGGTTGCCACATACCATGTATTGCCTCATAAGAAAAGTAACTAATTTTTTTCAACGGTAGTCCATGAAATATCCAGTCTCGTTTTTTCTTTAGATGTAATATTGTAACTGAAAAAGAAACTTTCTCAACCGACTCTTGCCACAGACACCGAACTTTGGATTAAAATGGAAGAATATTTTATTCGATATTTATTGCAATAACTGAGGCGATAGAGAAAGAAATATACAGTAAACTCCCGGTTATCCGGTATTCAAATTATTTCCAGAATTCTCACGCAACCGGAATAAATTTTCCCAAATTAAAGGTTAACTTAGTTTCACTATTCTCGTGTCTCGGTTACCACTGACTTTATCTTTCAAAAAATTCTCTTTCACATTTCGTTATTAAAAAAATTCGGCACTTCCGTAGTCAGCGCCATCTACAGTTCAATATTAAAACTCTTTCCATGATTTTCTACTGTGGGGTTTCAGTGAAGAAGTTACCGAAGTTCCTGACAATTTTATTTTAGATATTTTCCTTTACATTAAAGGTATTATACTTCATTTTCATTATTTTTAACTGCATTTTTATTTCATTTAAAGCTTGAATACAAGATTGCACTTAAGGATTTTGTTTTGTATCAAAATATTTCTCATGCAACCAGCAGATTCATCTATTCATCTAACCGGCAACTTATATTTCCCATAAATGCCGGATAACCAGAAGTTTACTATATACTGTACAATACAATACAATACAAAATCCCCATGCAGCCATGGGCTAAGTAGGTCCAACCAGACTATGAAATTTTCCTCTCTAGATGTGTCTCTTCTGAGCCACAGCTGCTGCATTTGGCCACTCTAGGCCAATTCAACAAGGTCCTGTTTGACATTGTCTGCCCGTCGCATCCTAGGTCTCCCCCTTTTCCTGATACCCTTAGGTACACTGTTCATAATCCTCTTTGCCAATCTGCAACTATACATAAGGGCAACATGGCCAAACCAACGCAGTCTCTCTCTGCTCAATATGTTGCTCAAAGGAGTTTGATGACTCCTTCTTCTAACCTTATCAATACGTACAATGTCAAACCACCTAATGCCCAAGACACTGCGTAAGCAGTTTCTTGTTATCCTGCTTACAAAGGGTCCATGTTTCGCTACCATAACTAATCTTAGAAAGAACCAAACTATTATATAGTCTAATTTTAGTCTTTAGGTGTATATGCTTATTTTTCATACTCTCCATAGATTCGTAAAAGTCCCAGCGGCAATTCCTATTCTTCTATTTATCTCATGCCGCACATCACCAGTATCTGTTACATAGCTCCCAAGGTAATTAAACTGAGGCACTTGCTCCATAGTACAGCCATTCAAAGCAACTGAAGCACCATCTGCCTGACCAATTTTCATCACTTTAGTTTCTTCTCTGTTTATCACCAAACCTACTCTATTACCAGTCTCATCAGCAGTCCTAATGAACGAATTAATCTCATCAACATCAGTAGCCAATAGGGCCAAATCATCTGCATAATCTAAATCAGAAATTTTGAAATCTCTACATCATTTAAGGCCAAAATATTCCCTTTACAAAAAATTTCGCATTTCATAATCAATAACTAAACCGAAGAAAAAAGGAGACAAAATGCACCTTTGTCTAACTCCACTAGCAATGCTAAACCAATCACTGCAAGACGTACCAACTCTCACACTCGACTCAGTGCTATTATAGAGAGCTCTCATTACACTAACTTATCTGGTATTCCATATGATCTAACAGTCAACCACAAATTATATCAATCAACAGAGTCAAAAGCCTTTTTGAAATCTATAAAGCTAGCAACCACAGGTTTCTGAAACTCTAAACATTTCTCAAGAATCTACCTAAGTGAAAATATTTCATCAATACATCCCTTACCACTTTTGAATCCACACTATTTATCACGCAGATGTCCATCAACCAAATTCTTAGTCTATTAAGTAAAATCATGCAAAGAACTTTACCTGGAAAAGAAAGCAAACTAATTTCCCTATAATTATTACAAGAACTGCGATCACCTTTTCTAAAAATTGGGAAAATGATAACTCTAATAAAATCCTTAGGAACAACACCTTTTTCATAACAAATATTCAACATTTCAATCACCATGTGACAACACAAATGTTCCCAGCTCTAAGTATTTCAGTGGTGATTTCGTCCACTCCTGGTGATTTATGCAGTTTAAATTTAGAGATAGCCAATGCGACTTTGAAATGTGATATAGGGCCATCATAGAAGCCAGTAATGCATCTATTCTCATTACAAACAATGGGAGTAGAAATAATCACATTATTTAGAACATCTCTGAGATCCAGCTCACCTAGCCATCACAGAATCCTCACCTTGCCATGTTTATCCCACAATCCCTGTGTACCTGTCTGTTTCTTCCCACACAAAACATTAACAATCTGATACAACCCCCTGCTGTTGTGCTGTCTAACTGCTTCCTCTGTTTTGTCAGCCAAACCATCAAGCCAAAGATTCTTATCAGCTGTTAACTGATCTTTTACATGTTTATTCAGCTCATTGTAATACCTTCTGTTAGGACTAGTAGGATGTTGATTCGAAGCAAACCACGATTGTCATAATGACTAAGTAACCTATCACGGTATGCTTTGTCTATATTTCGATCTTTCAGTGTTAAAGCTAATTTCCTTAACCTTAGACAACTTTTCTTAAGCTTCAGCTGCAAGACACTTTTGACCAGGCAATGACCAGACCCAATTTTGGCTCCCCTGTATGATCTTGGATTCTTAAGGGAACTAGTCCATTTGCTGTTAATTAAAATATAATCTGTCATATATCCTGTGCAATCCATCAGGTGAAACCCATGTACATTTATAGATGTCCCGGTGTTTGTAGTATGTGTTAGTTATTCGCAAAACATTAAGTTTACTTGGGGCGGGGGTGGCTCAGTCGGTAGCGCACCAGGCTCGTAATCTGTAGTTCCCAGGTTCGAGTCCCAACTGGGTCAGCGTTGAGATTTATCTCCGCAAAATTCCCCGCCCTGCCTACGGTCAGTAGGGGACACCGATGGGCTTGGAAAGGCCGCCGTCCGTCGGATGGGACGTTAAGCCGTGGCTCCGTGTGCGGGAGAGCCATACCCTGTGCACGTTAAAGAACACTCTGGATGGCCTTGACGGGAGGCTACCATTTGTCTCCCAACAGCTGTTCCAGTGGGTCCCCTCCCCCAACCTTCTCTGAGCCTTCGGGGTCCATGTGACCTGGCCATTTAGCCCATGGTGTGCAAAAAAGTGCCGCTCAGAGGTAAAACAACCCAACTGTTGGATGGCCTTTACGGAACGCTACCATCTGTCTCCCAACAGCTGTTCCAGTAGGTCCTCTCCCCCAACTTTTCTGAGCCTTCGGGGTGCTTGTGACCTGGCCATTTAGCCCATGGTGTGTAAAAAAAGTGCTGCTCAGAGGTAAAACAACAACCCAACTAAACATCTACCAACTAGATAACATTGATAAAGATACAAATAAGTCGAAGATTAAATATACGATATTAGAATTGAGTTGTTTTACCTCTGAGCGGCACTTTTTTGCACACCATGGGCTAAATGGCCAGGTCACAAGGACCCCGAAGGCTCAGAAAAGTTGGGGGAGGGGACCTACTTGAATAGCTGTTGGGAGCCAGATGGTAGCCTCCCGTCAATGCCTTCCAGCGTGTAACATGCACAGGGTATGGCTCTCCCGCACACGGGGCCATGACTTAACGTCCCATCCGATGGACGGCGGCCTTATCAAGCCCATTGGTGTCCCCTACTGACCGTGGACCCCGCTGACCCACCTGGGACTCGAACCTGGGAAGTACAGATTACGAGCCTGAGCGCTACCGACTGAGCCACCCTCACCCCTGAAAGAGCAGGGTTCAGTTGCTAGCGATAAAGTTTTTCAAGCCCATCGGTGTCCCCTACTGACCGTGGGTCCCGCTGACCCAGCTGGAACTCGAACCTAGGAAGTACAGATTACAAGCCTGAGCCTGGCGCGCTACCGACTGAGCCACCCCCACCCAATATAGAGCAGGGTTCAGTTGCTAGCGATAAAGTTTTTCAAGCCTTACTCCGGGGTTCCCAACCTATTTCAGTCCCCATGCCTTCTTGGCTTTCAGGAAATCTTTCATACCCTCTTGAGTTTTAGCAAACCCTTTTAATAACCCATTGTATTTTAGTAAACCCTTTCCGCATTCGATCTATTTCTCAGAGGCTTTTCTAATTACACAGATAACCGAAACTATAAAATGTTCCCTAACTTAATTTAAAAAAAAAGATTGGAAACAAGTAGTAATTCCAATTAGTAAAAAAACTGAACAAGTCACCGACTTAGTAATAAACAATCAAAATTATTAGCAGGAAGTTAAACTATGAATATACGTCAAAGAAGGTCTAAGGAGAAGAAAGCTAGCTTCGCACAAGTGTAAGTGGCGCTGTTCTGCGGAATTTTACCGAAGCTGAACGTGGCAAATTGATGTGCATGCACAAAAACAACTGTAAGGGGCGATCTGCGCATGCGCAGTGCAATCATTTTTAGTCCACTGCAGCTGTGGTTTGTCTTACTCTTGGTATATTTATTGCGATTTAATCAGTGTTTCAACCTGTCTAACACCCATGACTGTTTGGCACAGTGATAGCTGACCCTAAAGTTATTCAGTGAGTGTTTTATCCCGTTCAGGAGTACATTTTACGATACCTGGAAAAGCCGTTGTATGTTTATTTTGAGAAATTTTGCAGAATTTTAAAAATTAATATGTAAATTAATACATTTAATCATCTTGCGAACATGTAAGTCAATGTATGTTGCAGTTTGGTGTTCCCTGGAGCATATCGACATATATAGGTGTCTGCAGTTTGTTCTAATAGTAAATTTTTTTATGGTTGATACGAGAAGTGCCTGCTGCCATCTATTGACAGTTTATACAAGTAAGAAACTCGATGTGACTTTAATTGAAAATATCCTAAATTCTATAAAATATAATTAAACAAAACATGTTGTCTCGCATTAAGCCATAAATTTCAATTTATTATAATATATTAAATATAGTAGAATGTTCAAAATATTTAAATTTCTATGTTGAGCACAGCTACCTCTTTTTTTACAAAATGAGATTTTATTAAAGAAAATAATTTTAATTAATCCTTGTGAAAAGAAATTCATGATGGTAAAATTTAAGAAACGGACACTGAACAAAGTCAAAGTGTATGTAAAATTAGTCACGTGGTGTAAGCTATTGAAAACCTTGTTGGGCGGTGGAAAAATAACGCAAGGAACTGGCTCCTCTCCCTGGCTAGGTGGCTTCACTGCAATACACGAATTTGCCATGTTTAGAGGGCGCTGCAATCGAAAAGTTTACATTACGTTTATGGAAGCTAGCTCTCTTCTCCCTTAGACACTCTTGTATACGTACCCATTTTAGAGAGTATTCTCATAACTTATCATAATATATCACTACGTGTGCATGAGGTACATCATTATTCTCAAATACACAAAAAATAACAAAAATTTCACATTTTCAGAAATAAAGCGTTAATTTATACTCATACATTTAATACTACCAGATTCAACTTCAAATTTATTTTAGAAATAAATATACATTTCATTTGCTATAAACAACCCATAAGAAAAGCTTTTCCGGGTTGTTATATTACATATAACATTGTATAACAATACCATAGAAATTTAAATATATGAACTTGTATACATACATATTTTAAAATTTCAAATTATCCGATGTTCAAATATCTAATAATGCAAATGAAAAATTTTTCGCAGCTTCAGGAGGTAAACAATAAGATTTACTTAACTATCATCATCATCCTCAAGCAGTCATAGGCTATGAAGGTCCAACCAGACCGTGCAATTTAGTTCTCCAAGCAAGTCTGTCCTGAGCTACATCTGCTGCATCTGGCCACTGCACACCAATTCTAACAAGGTCCTCTTTGACATTGTCTGTCCCCCGCATCCTAGGTCTCCCCCTTCTTTCTGAGACCTTTAGGGACACTGTTCATAACCCTATTCGCCAATCTATAATTATTCATACGGGCAACATGGCCAAACCAACGGAGTCTCTCTCTGCACAATATGCTGCTTAAAGGAGGTTGCAGACTCCTTTGCCTAACCTCATCATTAGTTACAAAGTTGAACCACCTAATACCCAAGATACCGCGTAAGCATCTAGAATCAAAAGCATCTAGTTTCCTGTTATCTTGTTTACAAAGTGTCAAGTTTCACTACCATAACTAACCCTAAAAAGAACTAAATTATTATACAGTCTAATTTTAGTCTTTAGGTGTATACGCCTAATTCTCCACACTCTCCATAGATTCTTAAAAGTCCCGGCAGCAATCCCTATTCGTCTGTTAATCTCATGCCACACATCGCCATTATCTGTTACATAGCTCCCAAGATAATTAAACTGTGACACCTGCTCAAGACTGCAACCATTCAGATTAACTGAATCACAGCCGGCCTGACCAACTTTCATCACTTTAGTTTTCTCTCTGTTGATAACCAAACCTACTCTACTAACCAGTCTCATCAACAGCTCGAATGAAAGAGTTCATCTCATCAACATCATTTGCCAAAAGGGCTAAATCATCAGCATAATCTAAATCAGAAATTTTCGTATCTCCAGCCCATTTAAGGCCAAAATATTTCCCTTGAAATGAATTTCGCATAACATGATCAATAACCAAGCTAAAGAGAAAAGGAGACAAAATGCACCCTTGTCGAACACCAGAAGTAATGCTAAACCAATTGCTACAAGCCTTACCAACTCTCACACACGACTCAGTGTTATTATAGAGAGCTTTCATTATGTTAACTAACTTGTCTGGTATACCACATGATCTCACAATCAACCACAAATTATGACGATCAACAGAGTCGAAAGCCTTTTTGAAATCAACAAAGCTATCCACCAAAAATTTCTGAAACTCTACACATTTCTCAAGTTGTTGGGTTGTTTTTCCTCTGAGCGGCACTTTTTTGCACACCATGGGCTAAATGGCCAGGTCACATGGACCCCGAAGGCTCAGAGAAGGTTGGGGAAGGGGACCCACTGGAGCAGCTGTTGGGAGACAGATGGTAGCCTCCCGGCAAGGCCATCCAGGGTGATCTTTAACGTGCACAGGGTATGGCTCTCCCGCACACGGGGTCAGGGCTTAACGTCTCATCCGACGGACGGCGGCCTTTCCAAGCCCATCGGTGTCTCCTACTGACCGTTGGTAGAGCGGGGAACTTAGCGGAGATAAATCTCAACGCTGACCCAGCTGGGACTAGAACCTCGGAACTACAGATTACGAGCCTGGCGCGCTACCGACTGAGCCACCCCCGCCCCTCATTTCTCAAGAATCTGGCTAAGTGAAAATATCTGATCCACATATCCCCTACTACTACTGAATCCACATAAGGCCGTTTTAAAAGTAGTACAATAATTATATACCTATAATTATTGATTGAGGAAAATCTGTACGCCAGCAGCTTGGTAGAAGAAAAGAAGATTTAACTGCTGGTTGTCTTTTCCGAACATCATGGCTAAAGAATGGATACCAGGCATCTAGGGCAGGCGTTGTCCTCCTTCAAAAGGTCCCATATCCTCAGCTGTCTATTGTAAATAAAAACATAATTTTTCTACTTAAAACCAGAGGATGTGATAGTTTCAATTGCATATAGAACTCATACTAAAGCATCACTGTTGAATAAATAATATTTTGGAATCTTGATTTTCAACAATATTCGTCTAGTATTTAAGGAATTATGGAAGCTGGATTATTTCACAACAGTAATGGGTCATAAGAATTCATTTCAGATATTAATTAAAACTTACATAATAAATATTTTTTCAAATCATTTAACATAAATTTTAAAAGTTGCATAATGAGTATTCCCTATTCCTTATTACGGATGATTTTTATAAAACAAGATGATTTTTTATTAAATTTTCCAGCTTCCATAACTCTTTAAATACTGAAGAAATATTGATGATAAAGCGACATTTAAACAAATTCGACTTTTTTAACTTCATTCATAGTTGTTCATTAAATGCATCAACTACGAATATGTAAAATCTGTTTGTGTTTATCGGTTCCATAGTGTACTGTTAGAAGCGAGAATGAGTACACAGCTCAGAGAAGCATGAGTGCACAGCTCAGAGAAGCATGAGTGCACGGTCGGAAGTCTCACTTGACTCAGAACCGGATCCCGGCTCCTAGCGTCGTCTCAGCGTTGAGATTTATCTCCGCAAAATTCCCCGCCCTGCCCACGGTCAGTAGGGGACACCGATGGGCTTGGAAAGGCCGCCGTCCGTCGGATGGGATGTTAAGCCGTGGCCTCGTGTGCGGGAGAGCCATACCCTGTGCACGTTAAAGAACACGCTGGATGGCCTTGACGGGAGGCTACCATCTGTCTTCCACCAGCTGTTCTAGTGGGTCCCCTCCCCCAACCTTCTCTGAGCCTTCGTGGTCCATGTGACCTTGCCATTTAGCCCATGGTGTGCAAAAAAGTGCCGCTCAGAGGTAAAACAACCCAATGGTAAAGAACACGCTGGATGGCCTTGACGGGAGGCTACCATCTGTCTCCCAACAGCTGTTCCAGTGGGTCCCCTCCCCCAACCTTCTCTGAGCCTTCGGGGTCCATGTGACCTGGCCATTTAGCCTATGGTGTGCAAAAAAGTGCCACTCAGAGGTAAAACAACCCAATGGTAAAGAACACACTGGATGGCCTTGACGGGAGGCTACCATCTGTCTCCCAACAGCGGTTCCAGTGGGTCCCCTCCCCCAACCTTCTCTGAGCCTTCAGGGTCCATGTGATCTGGCCATTTAGCCCATGGTGTGAAGAAAAATGCCGCTCAGAGGTAAAACAACCCAACCCAACCCGGGTGTTTTTTCTTCAGATGCTTTGTGAAGTCGTTATAGGATCTATACAATCCTGAGACACGTGATCCAGGTAGACCCCAGCAAATCGAGCACTGGAAAGCATCAAAAAGGAAGAGAATCGGAAATTCAGGTATAGTGGCCAAACTTGTACTTTACATCTAAAGTTGACCAGAAGTCGCAACAGATGGCGCTACTGAATTGAGCGGCGCAAAGTAGAATGAAGTCCCACTTTGATCTTAGCCAAAAGGCCGAGAAGCGATAACCAGATAAAAAAAATACCCCCTCAAGCAGCTGCTTGCCACAGAGGTCTGACAGGAACCTGTCAGTTTTTGTGCTACAGCAGAAGGTCTGAGAGAATGCAGACCCTCAGCAGGAAAACGAGACGTATATCCATGCGATATCCAGGGCTCGAACACAGGTCCCTTAGATTAGTAACGAATCGCGCTAACCACTCGGTAATGTAATCAAGGAGTGTCTAAGGGAGAAGAGAGCTAGCTTCCATAGACGTAATGTAAACTTTTCGATTGCAGCGCCCTCTAAACATGGCAAATTCGTGTATTGCAGTGAAGCCACCTAGCCAGGGATAGGAGCCAGTTCCTTGCGTTATTTTCCCACCGCCCAGCAAGGTTTTCAATAGCTTACACCACGTGACTAATTTTACATACACTTTGACTCTGTTCAAAGTGTTCATTTCTTAAATTTCACCATCATAATTTTCATTTCACAATGATTAGTTAAAATTATTTTCCTTAATAAAATCCGATTTTGTAAAACAAGTAGTAGCTATGCTCAACATAAAAATTTTAATATTTCGAACATTCTACTATATTTAATATATTATAATAAATTGAAATTTATGGGTTAATGCGAGACATCATGTTTTGTTTAATTATATTTTACAGAATTTAGGATATTTTCAATTAAAGTCACATCGAGTTTCTTACTTGTATAAACTGTCAATAGATGGCAGCAGGCACTTCTCGCATCAACCATCAAAAAAAATTACTTTTAGAACAAACTGCAGACATCTATATACGTCGATATGCTCCAGGGAACACAAAACTGCAACATACATTGACTTACATGTTCGCAAGATGATTAAATGCATTAATTTACATATTAATTTTAAAAATTCTGCAAAATTACTCAAAATAAACATACAACGGCTTTTCCAGGTATCGTAAAATATACTCCTGAACGGGATAAAATACTCACTGAATAACTTTAGGGTCAGCTATCACTATGCCAAACAGTCATGGGTGTTAGACAGGTTGAAACACTGATTAAATCGCAACAAATATACCAAGAGTAAGACAAACCACAGATGCAGTGGACTAAAAATGATTGCACTGCGCATGCGCAGGTCGCCCCTAACAATTGTTTTTGTGCATGTACATCAATTTGCCACGTTCAGCTTCGGTAAAATTCCGCAGAACGGCGCCACTTACGCTGTGTTTGGCAATTAAAATCCGAAAACCCACTATTTATATAAAAATAGCAAGAATTCTCAGTATGGCCATGATAAGTCTAAAATGCTTCGTGAGTCTAAAGGGGTTTGGCTCCTTGACTCACTCCGCTTGACCTAACTTTGCATTCTTAGAACTTCAACCGCTGAAAAAACGTAACGTAAAGACGTAAGCTCTTGTGCGAAGCTAGCCTTCTTCTCCTTAGACCTTCTTTGATATAATCCTCTTAAATTATTAATTCAATTAATAAACAGAAATTTATACACGGTATCTCGCGCGTAAGAATCCAAAAGTTTTCGCCCTTGGGGAAGTCGCGGTAATGTTGTTAGCGTGTGCGTTAAATCAGTTGTTTAAATCGTTACCCGACCTGGCCATTTAGCCCATGGTGTGCAAAAAAGTGCCGCTCGGAGGTAAAACAACCCAATGATAAAGAACACGCTGGATGGACTTGACGGGAGGCTACCATCTGTCTCCCAACAGCTGTTCCAGTGGGTCCCCTCCCCCAACCTTCTCTGAGCCTTCGGGGTCCATGTGACCTGGCCATTTAGCCCATGGTGTGCAAAAAAGTGCCGCTCAGAGGTAAAACAACCCAATGGTAAAGAACACACTGGATGGCCTTGACGGGAGGCTACCATCTGTCTCCCAACAGCGGTTCCAGTGGGTCCCCTCCCCCAACCTTCGGAGATCAAAGATCATACAGTGACAGCAGTTTGGTTGTTTTACCTCTGAGCGGCAATTTTTTGCACACCACGGGCTAAATGGCCAGGTCATATTGACCCCGCAGGCCCAGAGAAGGTTGCGGTAGGTGATTGGGGGAGGGGACCCACTGGAACAGCTGTTGGGAGACAGATGGTAGTCTTCCGTCAAGGAATCCATCCAGCGTGTTCTTTAACGTGCACAGGGTATGGCTCTCCCGTACACGGGGCCACGGCTTAACGTCCCATCCGACGGACGGCGGCCTTTCCAAGATCATCGGTGTCCCCTGCTGACCGTGGGCAGGGCGGGGAATTTTGCGGAGATAAATCTCAACGCTGATCCAGCTGGGACTCGAACCTGGGAACTACAGTTACGAGCCTGGCTCACTCCGTAGACTTTGTGATTTGCACGACTGCAATTTCACACGTGTTTGCTTTGTCAGCAGAAAGATAGCTCCGTTTTCATAAAATAAATATATCTTTTAATTTTTGACTTTATCCAATTGCATTTTTTTCTCTTTAAAATATAATAATTGAATTTTCAAATTAGCTTTTTCTCGTTGTCGAAAGTAATTTTTTCCACTATGTCATCTATCAATAATGCAGTAATGTTTGCACACGATTCTACAGATTTTATCTACTATCCATGATTATCCCTTTCAGAATAATAGTAAAGGTTGGGTTGTTTTACCTCTGAGCAGCATTTTTTTGCACACCATGGGCTAAATGGCCAGGTCACAAGGACCCCGAAGGCTCAGAGAAGGTTGGGGGAGAGGACCCACTGAAACAGCTGTTGGGAGACAGATGGTAGCCTCCCGTCAAGGCCATCCAGCCTGTTCTTTAACGTGCATAGGGTGTCTCTCCCGCACAAGGGGCCACGGCTTAACGTCCTATCCGACGGACAGTGGCCTTTCCAAGCACATCGGTGTCCCCTACTGACCGTGGGCAGGGCGGGGAATTTTGCGGAGATAAGACCCCCGCCCGAATAGTAGTGAAGGTAAGAGAGTGTCTAAAAATATTTAACATATTTAGCAAATTTTAAAAATCTGTAAAACGGAGGGAGAAGTAATATGCTACATTAATCCAGTCTTTTGCGCCCTCTCCCCCCCCCCCGGGGCGGGGGTGGCTCGGCCGGTAGCGCGCCAGGCTCGTAATCTGTAGTTCCCAGGTTCGAGTCCCAGCTGGGTCAACGTTGAGATTTATCTCCGCAAAATTCCCCGCCCTGCCCACGGTCAGTAGGGGACACCGATGGGCTTGGAAAGTCCGCCGTCCGTCGGATGGGACGTTAAGCAGTGGCCCCGTGTACGGGAGAGCCATACCCTGTGCACGTTAAAGAACACGCTGGATGGCCTTAACGGGAGGCTACCATCTGTCTCCCAACAGCTGTTCCAGTGGGTCCCCTCCCCCAACCTTCTCTGATCCTTCTGGGTCCATGTGACCTGGCAATTTAGCCCATGGTGTGCAAAAAATTGCCGCTCAGAGGTAAAACAACCCAACACATCCCTCTCCCCCCCTGCATTTTTCCTGCTCGATGTTGTTTCTTCCCCCCCTCCCTCTCCTGAGAAGTTATGTAGGTCCGGACCCGGCCACTGTTATTGTGACATTTTAGCTGTTAAATTCAATCCATTATCCAATGGTAATAAGCGTCTTTTTCAAGTGATTGATTCGATTCTTGAATTCTTATAATGCATGCCACGGAGCGTTCACGACTTTGTGTGCACATATTATTTTGTTATTACGTTCGATACTAAATGCAACATTTCTTACTTGTAATTAAGATACGCGAAAGAGAAGCGGTGTTTCGAACAGGAGTAAAAAAAATTCATTGTGACTGATTGGCATAGTCACTGTATCGAGTCTAAACAGATCGAAAGGCCGTTCAGCAATATGAATATCAGCAAGAGGGTTGGGTTGTTTTACCTCTGAGCGGCACTTTTTTGCACACCATGGGCTAAATGGCCAGGTCACATGAACCCCGAAGGCTCAGAGAAGGTTGGGGGAGCGGACCCACTGGAACAGCTGTTGGGAGACAGATGGTAGCCTCCCGTCAAGGCCATCCAGCGTGTTCTTTAACGTGCACAGGGTATGGCTCTCCCGCACCCGGGCCACGGCTTAACGTCCCATCCGACGGACGGCGGCCTTTCCAAGCCCATCGGTGTCCCCTATTGACCGTGGGCAGGGCGGGGAATTTTTGCGGAGATAAATCTCAAAGCTGACCCAGCTGGGACTCGAACCGGGAACTACAGATTACGAGCCTGGCGCGCTACCAACTAAGCCATCCCCTCCCCAATTGGCATAGTCACTGTATCGAGTCTAAACAGATCGAAAGGCCGTTCAGCAATATGAAAATCAGCAAGAGAGAAAATACAAGCAGGAAAATAGCAACTGTTAATGTTTTTCCTTAAAAACGTAATCACAATTGTTCACGGAGGAGCCTCAAACGTAACCTCTGGAGTTGAACTTGTGCCTTTAGGCCTGTATAAGCTGGGATGATAGTGATGATGAGAGAACAATTGAGGATTCTCAAGCTTCATCCATCACATAATTCAGCATCATCCATCACATAATTATCTCCCAACCCCATCTTCAACGACTCGTAATTTCCTTCTTAAGATAAAGGTTTTACATTTGAATCCTTTAAAACATATTCTATTCTACCGGTTTTACACTGGAGCACGACATTTGGGTGGATATGTCAATTGGGAGGAGAAGACAATTGGGTTGACAATTAGATGGAACACAATTAGGAGGATATGAAAATTGTGTTAAAAGTAGGTAATGTTGTATTATAATTATACTTTTATATAATATATAAATGCATAATATTATTTAGTAGGTAATAAATTATTCATCTGAAAAATTATTACTGACATGATGGGAATCGAACCAGCAACTCTCTAGATACGTGCAAGAACGCTGTACCATAAAAATCACATATCAGACGAAAATACGCTTCCAGCATGACTTATATATCTTTCACTGAAAGGGGGCGGGGGTGGCTCAGTCGGTAGCACGCCAGGCTCATAATCTGTAGTTCCCAGGTTCGAGTCCCAGCTGGGTCAGCGTTGAGATTTATCTCCGCAAAATTCCCTGCCCTGTCCACGGTCAGTAGGGGACACCGATGGGCTTGGAAAGGCCGCCGTCCGTCGGATGGGATGTTAAGCCGTGGCCCCGTGTGCGGGAGAGCCATACCCTGTGCACGTTAAAGAACACGCTGGATGGCCTTGACGGGAGGCTACCATCTGTCTCCCTACAACTGTTCCATTGGGTCCCCTCCCCTAATCTTCTCTGAGCCTTCGGGGTCCATGTAACCTGGGCATTTAGCCCATGGTGTGCAAAAAAGTGCCGCTCAGAGGTAAAACAACCCAACGTTAAAGAACACGCTGGATGGACTTGACAGGAGGCTACCATCTGTCTCCCAACTACTGTTCCAGTGGGTCCCCTCCCCCAACCTTCTCTGAGCCTACGGGGTCCATGTGACCCGGCCATTTAGCCCATGGTGTGCAAAAAAGTGCCGCTCAGAGGTAAAACAACCCAATGGTAAAGAACACGCTGAATGGCCTTGACGGGAGGCTACCATCTGTCTCCCAACAGCTGTCCAGTGGGTCCCCTCCCCCAACCTTCTCTGAGCCTTCGGGGTCCATGTGACCTGGCCATTTAGCCCATGGTGTGCAAAAAAGTGCCGCTCAGAGGTAAAACAATCCAACCCAGTGGGGGGAATATGCAAGTTGCCCCCCTTGCCGAAATATTTTTTGCTTAAATGTTACTACTGTATATTGATTGCTATGAATTATGTACCATACATGAGAGTAACTGTTACAGTATTTGATAAAAAGTTGCATTGTTTATCACAAATATTTGAATTATTATTATTTATCTCTTGGTCACCTGGGACACCGTGCAGCCAAAAATAATCACAAGAAATAATGAACGAGTTTCAGACTTAGTATTGATCCATAGTAAATACACACAAATTGATTACTGTAGAGAAAGACATCAAACATGAGATAAAAGGCTCTGAAAAAAAAATTCATCGCCGACAGAGCGGGAATTGACCCCGCAACTTTTCATACCAGAGCGCGCTACTATTACAACCCGCATCGGACAATGATATTGTTCAGAATAAATATGATATGACACAGCGCCATCTATAACTCAAGGAGATGCACCTTTTTTCCAATCGTTGCTATTGATTTTAAGATGTTAATGCGAAGGTCGATAACGCTCAAGCGTATAAAAATAAATAAATACCCCCTCAAGCAGCTGCTTGCCACAGAGGTCTGACAGGAGCCTGTCAGTTTATATGCCATAGTAGAAGGTCTGAGAGGATGGCAGGCCCTCAGCAGAAAAACTACACAAACAGCCATGCCTTACCCGGGACTCGAACCCAGGTCCCTTAGATCAGTAGCCAAGCGCGCTAACCACTCGGCCATGGGACGTATATATGATTAAAAATCGATCCATAGTAAATACAAAGATTACCTGTAGAGATAGACATCAAACATAACTAATGTTTCAAGTCTATCTCTGCAGGTAATCTTTGTATTTATTATGGATACGTCATCATGTTTGGAAGAACAAGTGTTGCTAACTTCGTCGAGGACAAACATATGACAACGCTGCGAAAAGGTTGGGAAAGTACTGAGGATCAGAGGCACGCATTAAAGACTACAGTCCCAATGCGGTCTACATCCATTGCGGTAGTCACTCTTTAAATTTAGTCGGCAATTTTGTTGCAGAAATTTGCAGCGCTGCACTTCAGTATTTTAGGTTCGTGCAAAATTTGTTTGCTTTTTTTCAGCATCCATTCATCGCTGGCAAATTTTGTGGAGAAAGCTGGAGAAATATGAAAATGCTTTAACAGTAAAAAAATTATCTGACACTAGATAATCGGAGAGAGCAGATGCCGTACTGGCATTAAAAATTGATTACAACCACAAAAAAGAGGGAACCGAAATCTTTCTTAACCCTTTCACGATTAAGGGAAACATTTTTCCCATTTTAAAATTGGTGATTGTCGTATTTAATTATAACCTTATCTGCATTTTTTATACAGAATGTCAAAATAGAACGTATGCCGAACGCAATTACGTAAACGGGAACGTTTAGAAAACCAAAACAGAACTGTCAGGACGCATAATATATGTACTATGTGCAATGTCCATCTTTGACTCACTACCAAAAGAAATTGCTTCGCAGAATATCATAATTAGCACATCATTTTGTATAGTAATTTTATTTCATAATTTTGTATTATTTTAGTTAACATTTTGTTCTAATAAACCAATAAATAAAAGACATTGCATTATAAGCCTAACTATAATTTGTGTTACCTTTATAGTCCATTGGGAAAAATATTTCCCATAAAATTCCAAAAAAACTACACATTGTTATGTGTTTTTCTTATGATTTTTATTTATTTTACTTCTAAACAAACTAAAATAAACAGTTACATACTAATATTTACTCTTAGAAACCTTATGGTCCTGAAAGGGTTAAAGAAAATGAACAAATATAAAACCGCAATGATGACAGTAATTTGGAACGCTGTTTTACAGAGAATGAATGCTACCAGAAAATCACTGCAATCAATTGAGTGTACACTATTTAAAGGATCTGGTTTCTTAAAATCGTTAGAAAATTTCATTAAACGATTCAGGGATGAATTTTATAATGTAGAAAAAGAAGCAACTGATATGACATCTTTAACTTTTGAGGATTGGATTGGATTGTTTTACCTCTGAGCGGCACTTTTTTGCACACCATGGGCTAAATGGCCAGGTCACAAGGACCCCGAAGGCTCAGAGAAGGTTGGGGGAGGGGACCCACTGGAACAGCTGTTGGGAGACAGATGGTAGTCTCTCGTCAAGGCCATCCAGCGTGTTCTTTAGCGTGAACAGGGTATGGCTCTCCCACACACGGGTCCACGGCTTAACATCGCATCCGACGGACGGCGGCCTTTTCAAGCCCATCGGTGTCCCCTAATGACCGTGGGAGGGGCGGGGAATTTTCCGGAAACTTTTGAGGAAAAGGATCAATACGTAGGTCACAAAAAAGGAAAGCTTTTTTTGATGAAAGTAACGAAGAAAATCATTCGTTTTCATCGCGAGAAAATTTCATTTTTAATTTTTTTAATGTTATTTGTGACAGTATGATAACAGAAATAGATCGTAGAAATAAAACATTTAAGGATAATGGTAGAAAATTTTAAAATATTCTTTGATTTAAGCTTGCTTAATCCAGAACCATGGCCGAGTGGTTAGCGCGCTTGGCTACTGATCTAAGGGACCTAGGTTCGAGCCCCGGGTTAAGGATTGGCTGTTTGTGTCATTTTTCTGCTGAGGGCCTGCCATCCTCGCAGACTTTCTACTATGCATATATGGCAGGCTCCTAGGGTATTTATTATTATTATTTATGTATGTAATCCAGAACAAAAGAAATATGGGGAAAATTTAAAAGAGATCTATAAGAACGATATAGACATTACGCATTTTGATGACGAATTGGAACAGTTTCTAATATTTTTAAAAGAAGATAGAGGAATTCAATACTGCCACACAAGTATACCAGAGTGAAAGAGACATGTCAACATTCCCAAATGTAGAAATTATTTTAAAATATTTTTTGACTCTTCCTATTTCCAATTCATCGGGAGAAAGACCTTTCTCTGTCTTAAAAAGGGTAAAAAAACTACCTAAGAAGTACGATGTCAGAAGAAAGGTTAAACAGTATGGTGCTATTGTGTATGGAACAAGAAGTATTAAATAACATCGATACTTCGAAAATAATTGATGAATTTGCTAGATAAAAATCGAGGAAAAAAATTATTTAACTTTTTACTCCACTTAAATATCTTTCTTTTTTTCTTAAAATATTTTATTATTTTGTTGTAATTTTCATTTTTATATTTCTTATATGTTTTTACATATTGTTTTGAAATACAAATCATATAATATGTGTGTTTAATTTTTTGTTATAGTGAAACCCTAGTTCTCTTTGTAGTATATACATATATAAAGACTTTTTTTAAGGACCCCATAAATTTTACCGCCAGTGGCTTAATTCGCCCCTGGACAGAATGATATTACAGTTTCCTTTTCTGAAAATGAACTAATAAATATCAACGACAACTCCCCATTTCAGACTCACTAAAACAGTAAGCAGGCGAACATACCCAAAAGTACAAATTTCTAATTGCAAGCTTTTCATTTTAGGAGGACAAAAGAAATTAGAAAAAATTTCAAAAGACCGAGAGTAAAAAAATCCTGCTGCACTCAAATATTTATACATTTCCGAAAATCGTATTCCAGAAGCAAAAGTTTTTTTTTTTTTTTTTTGCATTTTATTAATAATAAGGTCTATTTAAATGTAAATAAATTTTCACCTCCCACTTGTATTCCTTTTATGAGAAAATCTGAATTTATTTTTAGAAGGAAAAATTATCGTTTTTTTTTACGAGTAGCATTTTTCAAATATTTAGGAACAAACAACTGGCAACACTGAACGGCGATATCATTTGTATGTCACGAGAACCGTTACAATTCCCGCCACTCCAAACCGATACTAGTTTAAAAGAGCTCTCCGCGTTTCTGATTGGACAGGCACCTTAATTGTTCCAAAGACGTATGACACGTGAGTTCTTAGCTACGATAGCAACCATGTGTGCAGTTGGAACTTGGGATTAATCAATGAAAATGTTTAAGTAATATTAGATTCTTAACTCTTTTCATATTTAATTATTTACATTACAGCAAGTAATTTTATGAGTGAAACAAATTTGTTTGATTGTTTGATTCTTTTACACGAAAAAAAACGATAATTTCCTCTTAGGTTAAAAATTAATCGTTTTATTATTCACTTTGGAGGATCAGGAATGAAAGCCGTTCTACTGACATACGAATAATGTCGCCATTCAGTGTTGCCAGTTGTGTGTTTTGAAATATTTCAAAAAGGTACCTAGTAAAATAAGACGTTAATTTTCGTTTCTAACAGGAAATATATAAACGGTTTATTCTAAAGGTAATAATGAAACGATAGCTTTTCCTTCTAAAATTTACATATAAATAAGATTTTAAGAGTTGAATTTCCAATAGTTTTATGTATACCAGTTCTGATTTGGTGTAGTTAGACTGATTTCGAAAGGCAGACGTATTAATATATTTGGCCAACAAAATGTGACATCGCGTGGTATTTTAAATGAGAGAAGCAGAGAGACTAATCTTCTCTGGTGATTAAAAAATGTTCTTTAATAAAAGTGTTTGTCATTTTCTAACTTTATTGGGGAAGGAAATTGGCCCAGTCGGAAGCGTTAGTTTGGAGGTCTGCTATTCTCCTGTTGGAGTTCGAACTTTGCTGGTAATGATATTTTCTCGTCTCACCTATCCTCCCCCCACCCCCAATCCATGTTGTTTTTAGTGAGAAACCGTATTGCTTAAAAATGTCGCTGTATATAAGAAGATCAGGATGTTAAGCCGTGGTACCGTGCGAAAGAGACCCATGTCCCGTGTACTATAAATAACACGTTGGATGGCCTTGAAGAGAGGCTATCATCTTTCTCGTAATTTCCAACTGTTGGAGCGGGAGTCGTTCAATCGGTATCGCCCCAAGCTCATAATCTGCATTTACCAGGTTCGAATCCCAACTGGGCCAGCATTGAGAATTATCTATGCAAATCTACACAACCTACCCTCGGTTAGTAGACAAAACTAATATGGTTGAAAATCCGCCGTCCTTCAAATGGGACGTTAGGCTATGGCACCCTGCACGAGAGAGCCATACCAGTGTACCGTATTAAAGATCACATTGGATGGCCTTGACAGGACACTGCCAGCTGTCTACGAACAGTAGAGGCGAATTTATCGAATAGAAACGGCATTTTAGGGCCCCCAAATTTTACTGTGAATTTCACTTCTTTTGATTCCATTATCGTCCTTTTGATTATAATTATTATCGACTTTAAAAGCTCATTTTTAGCAATAGATTGCAAAATCCTCTCATAATTCTAGAGGTCATTAGAACTACATACCAAAGGGTCCCTAAATGTTTTCTGCTTAAGGTCTCTGGATCTCTAAATCCTCTACTGCCTAACATCATACAAAGGGCCGATGGCTCAGAGAAGGTTGGGGAGGGGACCCACTGGAAGAGCTGTAGGGAGACAGATGGTAGCCTCCCGTAAAGACCACCCAGCCTGTCCTTTAACGTGCACAGAGTATGGCTCTCCCGTATATGGGACCATGGCTTAACATCCCATCCAACGGACGGAGAGTTTTGCGAAGATAAATCTGCACGCTGATGCAGCTGAGACTCGAACCTGGGAAATGCAGATTACGAGGCTGGCGTGATACCGACTGAGCCACCCCTTAACGTGTATAGAATATTGCTTTTCTGCCCATGGCTTAACATTTCATCTGATGCCCTTTCGATGCCCATCAAGTGACTCTTTCTCATCTAGAGTAGGATGAACGGATGCGGATCAGAGAAGATAACTCTCGACGCTCACACAATCGGTACTCGAACCTGGGAACTGCAGATTATCAGACTGACTAATGACCAGCCTTTGTTCCCATCGAGAGCAGAAAACAGAATTATTTAAGTCACGATAAAGGAGAGACTTCGTAAGAGGCCCAGAACTGAGCTCACCTCGATTTTCAGTAATTTTTTTGCTCACCACGATTTTCAGTAATTTTTTTGCTCACCACGATTTTCAGTAATTTTTTTGCTCACCACGATTTTCAGTTAACTTCTAATTTTCCAAAATATATCTGACAATAAAACAAATTTCAGAACGGCTCCGTTTACTTATTCACAAGAAGCAGGCCGGAGGGGGGGGGGGGATGTTGGCTCAGTTGGTAGCATACCAGCCTCGTAACCTAATGGTCCTAACAGTCTGAGATGAATGCTTTTCCACTAATCTCCGTTCTGCCCTCAACTAGGAATAAGACACCAAAGAGACTAAAAAGTCTACCATTTCTGCGATGTAAAGTCGTGACTTGATGGGAGAAATACCCTGTGCATATTAAAGAACACGCTGAATGATCTTGAAGGGGAGTTACCATCTGTCTCCTAATAGCTATTTCAATGGGTCCTCTTTCTCAGTCCTTCTCTGAGACCTCGGGGTCCTTTTGATCTGTCCATTTAGCCCATTGTGTGCAAAAAAAGTGCCCCTTAGAAATAAAACAACTTACCCATTCCCAATAAATGCGCTTTCTATGATTATGTTGCAGTCAGATATTCACATTATTTGGACAATCAATTTTGACTCGAAATGTAAGTTTTATATTGCAAAGTCTTCATTAAATATATTCCCTCTCAAGCACCTACTTGGCACAGAGATCTGACAGGAGCTTCTCAGTTTACATGCTACAGTAGAAGATCTGTGAGGATCGCTAGACCTCAGCACAAAAGCAACCGTGCCTTACTCGGCCTCGAACCCAGGTCCCTTTGACCAGTAACCACGTGCTCTAACCACTCGGCCACCGAAAATGCAATCCTAAATAGTTTTTATTATACAATTTTATATATAATATCTAATATATATAGAATTGTAACAAACAAATAAATATAAAAGCAATTTAGTAGTGTATAACAGCTTTGATGATAACATTATCTGAATTTCTGTGAAATTCTATGAAAATGGTTACACATTCCTAAGAGAAAATTGAAGTTGGAGGAGTTTAACCGTAGAAACATAAAAATATTTAACTTGTAGTGTTTTATTTGTATTTATTTATGAAAGCTCATTTTTTATCTGTGTTTAATATCATATATATTTATTACAGGGAGGGCTGTTTAGAAGTGATGATGCAGATTCGGATGACAACTCACAGCAAAATTTCTAATATCAAGATACTGAAATGAATTTATGTGATATGGAAGAAATTCACCTAAAGTTTCCATTTTCCAGGGGATTCTTGTTCAGTGTGAAAGAAAATCACAGAAAAAATAATGCCGGTGCAGCTGATAAAATATTAAGTACGAGGTAGGTTAATATGTAAATATCTATATCACAGAGAGTATTTTTTTCCGGGTCATTACAATATATGTTTAATACAGTGCGATTTAAATAGACTTTATAACAGTATTACTTCTAAAAATAGATTCTCACTACTAGATGAATTCAAACTGTCGTATTGAAGTGATCTTTATCAAGAATACACTCATAAAAATAATGTACATTTTGTATTATTGTCTACAGTGATGCCATCCTCTGTTACGTAACTTAATCTTGAACTTATGATGTAGTATTTCGCAACAGTACGGGCAGTATATATATAGTGATGAACAAAGCAAATAGAAATATAAGAGAGTTACTTTCGCCAGATCAAGTTACGATTCCGAAAAAAGGTAAAATTTACTTAGATGTTTTACCTCCCCTTCCCTATTGGAAAGAATCCCATCTAATCAATCGCTCTTCAGTCATCGCAAATAATTAGGACAAACAACAAAAATTTTTCCATACCCGAAAATCAACTTTTTACGGTAGTTCTGCTCTCTTTTAAGAATTACGATAGCTATTTTAAATTTTTTAAAGAAAAATTCAGCAGTGTTCCGTTGTGAGTTAACTATAGGTAAAATAATACTCTTCAGATATTTGTATTTAATTAAAACGCTAATTCTGTTCTATCTGCGAATTACGAAAGGTTATAGTGGTTGCCACTAGACAGGGAGTTTATGCAAAACGCATAATACCATCATTGCATTTAGGCAGACGACCTGTCGTTCATTCGGTGAGTCGTTTATTTAAATGTACGGTGGATGTCAGGTTTAGAAATTATAGAGCTAACAACTATTCACAAACACCCATTAAAAATATAGTGTATTTAATCTTAACTATTTAAATTTTTATTATTAAAATCTAGTTTATTTAATCTTAGCTATTTAAATTTTCGTGTTTGTTAAGCTCTATAAATGTTATTGGTATTAATGGACTGCTGGCGTAGTCCAGTCCATTTTAATAAGGATTTTGGAGGGAGCAGCAATTTGTAATATTAAACGACCGATTTTCAATAATATCTTCTTGGAGATTAGAACTGTTGCATTTCATGACGGTTTGCGTTTATGAAAATAAGTGCAGATTCTTATGGAATTTTTGAAATACGTGTGTAACCAAATTTCAAATGCAACTTGTGATATTACAAGGGGTTATTGTTATGCTTATACTCACAGTTAAATTACTCATTGTAGGTAGTTTTCAGGGCAGTAGTTTTTATGATAGCAGTTTATATAATCGCAGAGAACAATCAGGATTAGTGTTAAATTGAGACAGGATTCAGGTGGTGTAAATGATATCTGTCTCGTCAGTTACACCCCCTGAAACTCTGAAGAGTTGGAGGGGAGGGAAAGTCTACTGTAGAGATCTTTGTGTCGGTTCAGTAGTGTCGGTTCAGTAGTTCCAAGAATTTTATTTGAATATTTTGGCCGATATTTAATTTTACTACGATTACGTTAAATATTATATCCCCCCAATGAAAAGGTTTCTATTGGGCTTCTGAAAAGTACTCTAATTCTAGTCGATATTAGGTCACTTTTAAATTAAAATAAAAACGCGGAAGATGTTATAAGATTCGTGGCGAAAAGTAATTTTCTCTTGAGGAAAGATGGTGGAATTGTTAGGAGGGAAATTATGGTAGGGGGAAAGTCCTATTTTCTGAGTGGGAGTGGAGAGCTATTAACGTGGCCAAATAAGGGAAGGCGGGAGCACGCTTGATGCCACTGGTCACTCCAATCTTAAATACACAACTACTCCTTTACTTAATAAACAATCGCGACTCGGAGAGAAACTTCTTAATTACGAAATATGTGTCGTTAAAGACATGTTGATTATTTTCTGCTCGTGGTCATGGGCGAGAATAATGGAGGTGGGAGAGTAAATTGTGAAAATAGTTTTAACTGCTGAGCAGTATAATTCCACCCTGGCGAGCCCCCAGAGTGCTTTCCCCCCTATGACGTCACAGACGGACTTTGACCCCTATGTCGCAACTGTCCACGTTGCCTTCTCAGATTGAACACTGACCCCTATGTCGCAACTGTCCACGTTGCCTTCTCAGATTGAACTTTGATCCATATGTCGCAATCGACCGGAAATTGACCCCTATGTTGCAACTGTCCACGTTGCCTTCTCAGATTGAACTATGACCCCTATGTCGCAACTGTCCACGTTGCCTTCTCAGATTGAACTTTAACCCCTATGTCGCAACTGTCCACGTTGCCTTCTCAGACTGAACTTTGACCGCTATGTCGCAACTGTAATGGGATATGACACTATCACCCAGTCGTGTAATATGTCGCAACCGCCCTGGACTTTGACCCCTATGTCACAATCGTCCACGTTGCCTTCTCAGATTGAACTTTGAACCCTATGTCGCAACCGACCATGCTCCCTTCTCGAATAGTCTCGATTTCTCCACGTATATTTTATGCCCCCTCTCTAAAGTCACCCGGGTTGGCCTATATTTTAAGCCCCCCTTCTCAAATAGTCTCGATTTTTCTTGATTTCCCCATCTATATTTTAAGCCCTCTCTCTAAAGACCCCCTGATTGACCTATATTTTAAGTTCCCCTTTTTCGAATAGTCTCGATTTTTCTTGATTTCAGACCCCACCTATATTTTAAAGCCTCCTTCTGGAATAGTCTCGATTTTTCTTGATTTCCCCTGGTTGACCCACCTATATTTTAAGCCCTCCCCTTTTTAAAGACTCCCTGGTTGACCCATCGCAAATCAGTTTTTGAGCATTTAATCGGTGTCATCCAACGTCCATACTATTTTTAGTACGTCTCCTGTATTTAAAAATAAAAATTTCTTCCGACAGCGTGATTTGATCTCATTACCTCAGTGTCGACAGTTGGAGCGTTATCGCACTCGACTATGCCTTATCACTTGACGACTTGGCTTAGATGTGTCTCAAACGGGTTATAACCGTATAAATCACGTATCTCTTTATTACAGCTTGAGTTTTATATTTTAGATATTAACATAGGTTTTTATTATCGTACCTTTTTTACAACCTTCGTATTTTTATAACTAGCTTTTTTCAACGTTTTTCTTATAATGAACTCCATGACTAGAAGCAGGACAAATCTACAGTTTTAAAAGACTGTCCCACAGAAAATACCAATGGGCAAAAAAATTAGTAAAAGGAAAAAAATCTTAAAAACTTATTCGTCATTATGTAAAAAGGGATAATATGGTGACCTATAACTTTAGTGCGTCTCCTGTATTTAAAAAAAAAAATTCGCTTCCAACACCGTGATGTGAACCTGCTACCTTAGTGTCAATAGCCGGACATTATCGCACTCCAGTATGTCTTGTACTTGATGATGTGGTTTAGATGTGTCTCGAACGTCGTTCAAGCCCTGAGACGTAAACGTCAGAGACGTCTCTAGTCGTGCTTGTGTGAAGTCGACAAGTGTTTGCCTTCAACAGTTTTCGAATTAGTTTCAGAGTGCAAACATGCAAAATATCTATGGTTCTAGATCTCGACGGGTTTCGTGTAAATGAACAATTCCTAGTGCGTGAACTTGGATATGCAACTCGGAACAGGAAATGTGGTGTCTATCGGTTCAATCTTCGACATTACCAAGTGTCACCCGCAACTTTTTCCTCTTCGAGGCATACGGTATGAACTTAAAATGTTCCGCGTTTACTAAAATAATTATCTTGTCTAGAACTGCATGTCAATAGCTTGATAATCTGACTTCGAAATTTAATGCCTTCAAACAAATATTTTTGAAAGAGTGGCCGAAAGAAGATTTTAGATTCGAACCAGGAACAATCTACAAGCTAGCAATACGCAGTTCCGTATTCTCTAACTGTAGTTGCGACGAGTAAGAGATTTCACATGATTGACCAAGACCCAATTTTTGTTTGAACAATAACAAAAATTTTGAATTTATTTAAATTCAACACTTAACAAAGTTCCACCACTGGCTTATAAAGGTGGATGATTTTACATTACAATAAATTGACAAAGTACTCACTCCACTCAGTTAAGCTTAAGTTCGAACAACACTCACACAAAATAATGAAAATAAAACTTAAAAGTGAAAGTGACAACAAGCAGAGTAAGTTAAATTAAAATAACTTTACCATGTTGAAGTTTCTCCGGAACGAGAACTGTATTCTGTTAAGTTATTGTGATGTGCACACGGCGTAAATTTTCATGAAACACCCACTCCAGATTTCTCTGATCGTGGTTTTTCCCAAGCAAAGCAAATTTCTTTAAATTTCGCCTAACATACTTAGGTAAAAGTTTATCATCTCACTAATTTAAGAGATGTCTAATTTAACACTTTCCCTCCCTAAATCATGGCCTAAAAGTCAGTCCAGTGAATTTCACTAAAGTTGGACTTAGCAAAGAGAGCAAAAGAAAGATAGAAAAAGACCAAACCCTGGTCTGTTAGTCTGATCAACCCACACCGAACTGTTCCTCCCGGGTCGAGCGTGACAATATCTTTCTGGCAACCCTGGGAACTCTCGACCAAAAAGGGCCAATCAGAATAGAGCCCTGGGCAAAACCCGACTCCACGACATATTTCACAAGTGAGATGGAGCTCTGCTGCCAGCCAGCACTTTAATTCCTCTCGCAGGTCAATGTCTGCTTTTTGGGCGAGCTGAAATTGTTTCACAAGACACCTCTCGTCTCCGTACATTAGTCAATTTCTCTCTCGGCAACCAATGTAAACAGATGAAACGGAACCCTGAATGAAATTCGCAACGGAGATGTTGCACCCATTAACCCCCGAAGACATCTCCTTCAGACACAAAGTGGTTGCATCAGGATAGAAATGAAATACAGTATATAAAAAATTAAAATCAATAAAATCAATAGGTCTGCGACCTATCATTCCTCCCTTCTTAAAAACAAGCCAACACCCTGTGTGTCGTCACTTATTACATTCCGAAATGAAAATTTTGGAGTGGTACCAGGTTTTGAAATTTCGAATAATTCTCTCCATCACAACAATTTTCTGGTTTTCTTTCAAAAAAAAGCAACATAAAATTTTGTTGAACTGGTGCTTTCGATTAGAGAAGAATTCCCAGTTTCTTCACGTATCACACAATATTTCTCCAACATTTAAACACCGGAAACAAAAGAAAAATGAAAAGCGTGAGTAGAATAATTCCATTCATATATATAAACACATAAAATTACTCTTAATATCTATTTGTTTATGACAAAATATTCAATGCAAATGTTTAAAACATGGTAACTAACTCTATATATCAATGTCAACTTATAAGCAGAACAATAGCATATTTATGATAGATGGCAAGATAAATATTGATTACAAGATATAATATACTTTTAATTTATACATCGTAAATATTCTTAATATAATATATAGGACAACTTAGATTTGTCTGATCTTACAAGCAGAAAAATCATCTCTCTTCAACTTAGAATAAACCTACATCAACCATCTTTCCTAGTTTCCATATTCTCAAATTATCATAAAATTTCAAACTAATACATCGTTAAAAGAAAACAAATCAGTGCACATCTTTCTTATGAGGATACAAATGTTCTGTCAAAAATTCTAAAATTTATGTGTTATGTTTACCCTGTTTCCCAAAAAAAATCTTTTAACTTTATAGCCAGAAAAGAAAAGTGGGGACGGAAAGATTCCACTTCCAGGACTACCATAGAATGATAGCGGGTCCTTCCGTCTTCCTCCCCTGTCCAGACTAGCATCCCATGTCAAAGGGTAAACACAGTTTGCTAAACATCCGTCTGAACCCATGCAGTTTGGGCTTGCTACATGTATAGGGAGACGTCTCCAATCAAAAATGAGCTTGAAACATCTGAAAGCGAAACTAGTGAGTGGATTCAAATCCTTACTCACCTTTATCATCCTCACACTCTTCTACCAGAGTTAATTGTCATCACCCCTTTCACCGTCACAGAGACCATTTGATATGGGCCATCGATGTGGTCGGACTTCCACAATCATCCGGCAAATTTATACTCACCCCCTAAGTCGTGTTATTCCCATGTGTTGAATCCTCCAAGAAAGAAGATAAACAAAAATTAATTTCCTTAGAAAAAGAGAGCGAAAGAGTCCTCTTCTAAGCTACTATAAGGCATCATCACAGTCGAAACCTTATTTCTATTGGCACTGAGCCAAAAATTGCTCCTAAACTTCACAGCTAATCGAGATGCAGGCAAAGTTCAATTCTTTCCGCACCCGTTACGTCATCTCCGTAGTTTCGTTCCTTACTCTCTCCTCAGCCACGGGGCTGCTGCAGAGTAATACGATATACCGCAAGTTTACTGACTGACCTGTGCTCTTATCTCGAAGTTGTATCTACGTTCTCTTCATAGACTAATAACATAAATTCGACTCTCCAATATAAATCACTGTCATACACTTTAAACAATTTCTTTAGTTAAATAAGTTATTTAACTTTGAAGACACACCACATCTCTGACATTCCTCCACTAACTCAAAACAAATGTTTACATAATTTCCAAAATGTTTAATCAATTTCTACTTAAAAAAAATTCTACCCTTAGTTACAAGTTAATATATTCTTTAACAGTTCTGGCACTTCACCCATTTTTCTCCAGAGACCCTTTCTGTCTCCGTAGATAATTCTTGTTTGCTCGGCTCCTTGCACATCCACAAGAAAAGATTAGCCACAGTTTTTCTCGCAGTTGAAGAAATAGAAGAAGGGAAATTCTGACTAGTTAGTCCAGATGCACCGGCGCCTGGCTCAAGTGAACTAAGAGTCAGAACGGAAGATTTCACAAGTAGGAAAGAGCTTCTTTTTTTTAGAAGTGGAACCAAAACAATTAGAGAGAAAGTTCATAGTGAAAAGATATAGTCCTTTTTCTGGTTTTCTCTGAAGTTCTCTAATGCTCATTCAATCGATCTCATTCACGCCATAGCGGAACGACATATGTGCATTCTTCCAGGTTCCGATCACATTGTATATTTTCTCCTGAAGATGCCAATTCAATTTCTTCGGGTAATTTCTCTTCTGAAGCGAGCAGTATCATGGGTTGTGCACTAGAAGATTCTTCAAAGTCGGCTTCTTCGTGAACTTGTGAGTTCTCACTTTCTAACCAATCTTCGAAGCATTGTAGAGATTGAACTCTTCCGAAGGCATCCCTAGGTCGTAGATTATATCTAGACGTTTGTCGTGTCTCTGTTTCTACAACTTTGGGTATAGTCTGTGAACTCTGGTCTTTTCCAGAATACTCATCCCTTTGCAATAGTGTTAGTGGTATCTTAACAGGTAAGGATTCGATTGATTGTTCCTCCGTCATTACAGGTTGTTTTCTCTGTCGTCCTCCATACGTTGTAATGTGAAATCCTTCATCCTCTGTTCTGTCTACTTCTTCCCAAATTTGATCGATGCGATTCTTAATTATTAGTTCCCTTTCTGGCAATCTGGGCAAGGTTTGGGATTCCTCTTCACCTACAAATTCCTCAAATGGTCTGTGTATATTTGCTTTAAACAAACGATCCACGTGTACAATCTTCACTTTTTTCGGGTCGCGAATCAAAGAAATCTCAAACGTGACAGGTGAGAGCTGTTTTGTGACCCTGTATGGTCCACTGGACAGTCTCGCTAACTTCTTACTTCGTCCTGGTTTTACTACTGGGGTATATAGATAAACTGAGGAACCTAATTTTATCTGCTTATCTTTCGCTATCTTACTTCTTTGCAAATGTTGTTTTTCAGACGCTTGTTCAAGATTTTCTTTCACAATTTCATATGCACGTTGCATCCTTCCCACAAATTGTTCCGAATAGTTTTGAACATCTGCATACGAAAATTGTGGTGGGGTTGTGTGTTGCAATTTAAAATCATCTGCAAACAGAGGTTTAACTCTCTTGTTTCTACATTTGGGAACATCAGTGTGTCTAACTTTGACTGGTTCAACAGTTACCAGTTTAGATCCCTTATTTAACCACACTGGTTCGGAAGAAAGGTTTGCTACCCTAACACTCAGTGTACCATCAGCGTTAAGAGTATTCACTGATCTAGCGACACAGAAATCTTTGAATCGATTCTGTTCATTGGGTTGAACTAGAACAATGTCTTTACTTTGAAAAGGATATATGTCTTCAAGCTGGACAGAAATTATCCTTTCGGTTCTAGGAAAAATTCTTTCCTTTCTTATAATCCTAGCAAATTTTTCCTTTTTGGGTACAGTAGAAATAAAATTTACATGAGCACCTCCATCATTCATTTTCCTTTTGACTGTGTTCCCAGTTACTGTTAAAATTCCTCTTCCCAAATCAAAATTAAATCGGTGATGTCTTAACAAATCTATCCCAAACAGAGTATTGTACTGTTTACTCGTTTCCTGTCGTGTCACAAAAATCGGATACTTGAAAGATTTGCCAGAGAGTTCAAACTGGATTTCATAGCATCCTTCAATCGGTAAAGATTCACCAGTTATTCCGAATATTTTAACATCTGTTTGTATCCGTGTCACTGTCATTTTAGCACAAACTCTTTTAAATGTTCTCATATTCATGAGAGAAACCGACGCTCCCGTGTCAACGAGTATGCGAAGGGGAACATTCCCAGATGATCCTTTCACAATGGGAAGATGTGAATCATGTTTTGTTGCGATGAACCTAACTGCAGGGAAATTTATTATTCCTTTCTCTGGAGCCGATACGCCCTGCTTTGTTCGACTCCCTCTGCGTTTAAAGGATTAGAATTAGCGTTTGCGCACCTATCGATTTGATAGTTCATTTGTTGGTCTGGATCATTCCTTGCAATGGGAAATTTCCTATCTCCTCTCGTATTTGGCACACAAAATCTGGGATTTTCTCTACTTTGTCCAAATACCGAAATTTGAGGAGGCACATTACGATTTCTGACTTCAGGAAATTTTGGGTTAATTCTTTTTGTACAATTCCTCGCAATATGTCCCTTTCCACGACAAGAAAAACAAACTGTCTGCGAGTTTGTCCATCTTGGAGTTTGTCGGGGAGAGTTTCTCCCAAAATTAACTCTCCTGCGAAAAACTTGAGGTTCGCCTCTTTCTGACTGCATACTACAGAAAGTTTCTTTTACTTGTGTCTGGGGGATGTATGTATTATGATTTCTATATTCCCCAGGTGTAGTTTTCGAATCTACTGCATTAATTCCCATGTTCTGAATCTGTTCGGTCAAAAGTTGAAGTGTTTTATCCGTTTTATCACACTTGTACCTCAGTTCCTCCATAATTACGTATATTGACTCGGAATCATTTACATTTTTATTTCCCTCTATTGCATTTACTTCTCTCGTTTTGGACATTAACAAATTATTTTGTTGTTCCTGCACAGCAAAATCCAGAGCTTGATCAAAATTAAGGGGATTCCTGCTCAATACAGGTCGTTTGACTTTATCCGAAAGTCCCGCGACAAATTGACATAAAAGTGTTTGATCTCGAAGCGTTTTCACTTCCTGTGATTCCTCCGATTTTTGTGGCATATATTTATGCACCAAAGCTCTCAATCTAGTGGAGTACGTTATCACATCTTCCTGAATAGTTTGTTTTGCTGTGGTGAACTTATGAAGTCTCACCGAAAGAGGTTCCTTTGCATCGAATCTATCTATTACACACTTCTGAAAATTTCCCAATTGTGTTTCTTTCCTAAGCTCAGAAGACTCAGTTAAAAATTCCATCGCCTTTCCCCTGAATTTAGATTTTATAACGGTTAATGCGACCTGATTCGACCATCCTGCGATTTTCGACACTTCTGACACAGTTTCGAAAAATTGTTCAGCCGTCCCGCCAGGATCTGTGGCATTATAGACAGGAACCAAATTAATGAATCCGGCAATGTTCGCAAAAGAGTTTTGGGCACTGTTGTTTCCATTGTTCGCACTAGGGACTTCCTGGGTTTCTATATTAATCGTGGGAGGGTCTGATGTTTCGGTCGTGGTGGGTGACGAAGCTTGTGCCATTTTTTTTTTTTCAAAATTTTGCACACTAAAACTTATTTTCTACTTTACAACTAAAATTTAGTACTTAATATGCCAAACTTTTCTTAAAATCTTTTTCTCAGCATTAACATGAGCTGGGAATAATTATATCTTAACTCTAATCAACTTAATCAGAATTGGAAACAAATTCAATACCCTTAATGCAAATTGATTGTTGTCACTTTCTAACAGAATTATCTTACTTTAATATACTCTTGATACACTTGATTTCTCATAAATATTCCAATTTTTCGTCACAACAAAAGTTTGAGATTATTTCTCAATTTAATAATCTATTTACCTCTCTACTCAACCTGGTTCTTTTTAATAATCGTTTATCTCCACTCAACCTGGTCCTGTCGCGGACGCCAGTTTGTCACCCGCAACTTTTTCCTCTTCGAGGCATACGGTATGAACTTAAAATGTTCCGCGTTTACTAAAATAATTATCTTGTCTAGAACTGCATGTCAATAGCTTGATAATCTGACTTCGAAACTTAATGCCTTCAAACAAATATTTTTGAAAGAGTGGCCGAAAGAAGATTTTAGATTCGAACCAGGAACAATCTACAAGCTAGCAATACGCAGTTCCGTATTCTCTAACTGTAGTTGCGACGAGTAAGAGATTTCACATGATTGACCAAGACCCAATTTTTGTTTGAACAATAACAAAAATTTTGAATTTATTTAAATTCAACACTTAACAAAGTTCCACCATTGGCTTATAAAGGTGGATGATTTTACATTACAATAAATTGACAAAGTACTCACTCCACTCAGTTAAGCTTAAGTTCGAACAACACTCACACAAAATAATGAAAATAAAACTTAAAAGTGAAAGTGACAACAAGCAGAGTAAGTTAAATTAAAATAACTTTACCATGTTGAAGTTTCTCCGGAACGAGAACTGTATTCTGTTAAGTTATTGTGATGTGCACACGGCGTAAATTTTCATGAAACACCCACTCCAGATTTCTCTGATCGTGGTTTTTCCCAAGCAAAGCAAATTTCTTTAAATTTCGCCTAACATACTTAGGTAAAAGTTTATCATCTCACTAATTTAAGAGATGTCTAATTTAACACTTTCCCTCCCTAAATCATGGCCTAAAAGTCAGTCCAGTGAATTTCACTAAAGTTGGACTTAGCAAAGAGAGCAAAAGAAAGATAGAAAAAGACCAAACCCTGGTCTGTTAGTCTGATCAACCCACACCGAACTGTTCCTCCCGGGTCGAGCGTGACAATATCTTTCTGGCAACCCTGGGAACTCTCGACCAAAAAGGGCCAATCAGAATAGAGCCCTGGGCAAAACCCGACTCCACGACATATTTCACAAGTGAGATGGAGCTCTGCTGCCAGCCAGCACTTTAATTCCTCTCGCAGGTCAATGTCTGCTTTTTGGGCGAGCTGAAATTGTTTCACAAGACACCTCTCGTCTCCGTACATTAGTCAATTTCCCTCTCGGCAACCAATGTAAACAGATGAAACGGAACCCTGAATGAAATTCGCAACGGAGATGTTGCACCCATTAACCCCCGAAGACATCTCCTTCAGACACAAAGTGGTTGCATCAGGATAGAAATGAAATACAGTATATAAAAAATTAAAATCAATAAAATCAATAGGTCTGCGACCTATCACAAGCTTTGTTGGTAAAAGACAGGAGGACAGTCAACTATGTGTCTAAATATGTGTTAGGCCTACCCTTTCACTCTCTACCTAGCGAAAAGGTGTGGACGTTAGATCACGTTCCTAACATCGTGAAATATGCTTACAAACTTGCACGTACTGAAGGAACTACTGTGGTGGGTTACAAAGGAGGCAACGTGGAAAGAATTCTCTTCGAACAATTAAATCTTCCCAGCGTTAATCTTGAACTTTACGGATGTCCCAAATATTGTGAACTTCGAAAAGTTTCTGATTTCGAGTGTGGATATCACACAGGAGAGGGAGTCCAATGCTCTTTAGCCGAAACAGCTGCTTTTTTTTGGATGGATTGATCGACGTCTCAAGTATTGAGAACACGTTACAACAGGTGTTCGCTTATTGGACAATCACATTATCGGCATAATTATCGTTCTTGCTTCCAGAGGGCGCTGCTTTCCCACGTTAAATAGGTAGCGACCGTCGAGTGCGTCATTGTTCACGATGCAGCCTAGCAATCCAAATGCATGGTGTCTCGGTGTAGATGTTTACGTCGTGCCTTTGCTGTTCAAAAATAAGTTTTCTGTGCACGTACGTCGCTACAAGAAATATGAAAATGGTGAACTCATCTACCCTACACCTGTGGGGGTTACCTTCTCCATACCTGAATGGGAGATTTTGTGTGCTATGGTGCCCCACATCGAGGACAAAGTGAAAATCGGTCCGGATCAGCAGAAGTGGCACCTGATGTCCGGTGTACGCGTGTTCATGTTCCGCAACGAAGGTGGCGAACGCTGTGTCGAGTTCATCAAAGAATCAGCCGACCAAAGAACTCTACAGTTTCGCGTTGTGAGTCACAGCATAACTCTGAACGCGTCGCAATGATTTACACTGGCTATCCACGTAGATGAAGTGATGCGGGTCGTGCGAAACGTGTGTGTGGAACTCCCAAAGATCACCATCTCCACAGAGCCATTATAGAACATTGCGAATCAGTTCGACCTTTCCTGTTGGGACCTGTTTTCGGTGGCCCCCAGTGTGTACATTAGCTGCTGGTGAATATTCTTCAACAAGAACTAATACGTCTGATCCCTTTAGATGGACTACAACCCGAAGAAAAAATACCGTCCATCATTGAATGTTCTGGTGACCTGGACATTAATACCTTAGCACAAGTGTTTATGGATACAGCCTGGAAACGAGGTCTGTTGAATTTTGTAGATTTTGGATTTGTGTGTACTCTAAAATTATTGTCGACGAGGCAAAAAATGAAATGTATAAATTAAATAAATAATTGTAACCTATATAATGTGTGTCTTTCCATCCTGTTTCATTTTAGTCTTGGTATGGATAGGAGAAAGAAGGTGTTAGCTAGTGTTGGAAGCGTAATCATAACAATGTTAACGATAGTGGCGCTTGTATTAGAACTTGTGGCCCCTAGTAAAAATATTCAGTGTAGAGAGTCAAAAGCCTTAGACAATGAATACAAAATTCGCGTGTGTAACTTAACAGTGGACATCAGACAGTTTATAGGAGACATTCCTACAGTTACAGGTGTTACACTTTCATTACATCAATGACAATCTTCAAAGCAGTGGCTACGTCCTTTCTCTCAGCAGCCATCTCGGTAGCATGCGCAAACTCTCTAATAGTTGACATGTCCCTCAACTGTAGACTGGGAACGGAGAGCAAAATTTTGTGACAGTAGATGACAACCAGTTGCACTGAATGACTTAGCGAGTGAGGGTGCTGTGTTATTATTTTATTTTTTTATTATTTTACACAGGCAAACGTTATCTCATAAATGACCTTTGATACGTATTTCCGAATATTCCTTTGATATCCGATAATTCCTTTGATACGTCTTTGTCACATCCTGCTTGTTGCGAAATGCACGATGAAAGGTCGAACTCGCAACATACGGTAAAAGAATTGCAACACCCTCGTTGTCATTCAAAAAAAGTTTTAGTGGAAAAATTACAGATGAGGGTAGAAGTTAAAAATTTTTGCAAGACTTAAACATCCATCAATAAAACATGGACTGGTGCTGAGTACTTGTTCTAAAGCAGGACTTTTATGACACACAAACAGGTCACCATATCACACATAACGAAGAGTAAGTTTTCAAATTTTCCGTTTATTAAATTTTTTATCCAATGGCATTTTCTGTGGGAAAACAGTGAAGATTAGTCTCTCTGCTTCTCTCATTTAAAATACTGCGCGATGTCACATTTTGTTGGTCAAATTTATTAATACGTCTCCCTTTTGAAATCTATCGGGTCTCAGTAGTATCAAGCACGTATACGGAACCCCTTTGCACAGTGCTTTCCCCCTATGACGTCACCGACCACGCCCACTTCCGGTCCGTGATATGTCGCAACTGTCCACGTTGCCTTGTCAGATTGAACTTTGACCCCTGTGTCGCAACACCCCGGACTTTGACCCTATGGCACCACCACCCTGTCTCGTGATATGTCGTAATCTACTGGAAATTGACCCCTATGTCGCAACTGCCCACGTTGCCTTCTCAGATTGAACTTTGACACCTATGTTGCAACTGTCATGGGATATGGCACCCGGTTGCACTCCTTATTAATATTTCATATTTGACTCACTCCGTTATTAAAATTCCCCCCCCCCCTTTTAACCCGTGGCGCCATCTGGTGTCTGTGTTGAGTACTATTTTTAGAAAATCCCTCGTTTTTAGCCGTAACCCCTGGTTGACCTATATTTTAAACTCGCTTCTCGATTTTTCTTGATTTCAGACCCCCTGGTTGACCCACCTATATTTTAAACCCCCTTGTCTAATAATCTCGATTTCTCCTGATTGACCCACTATATTTTAAACCCCCTTCTCGATTTTTCTTGATTTCCCCTGGTTGCCCCACCTATATTTTAAGCTCCCCTTCTCGAATAGTCTCGATTTTTCATAATTCCGGACCCCTTGGTTGACTTGTATTTTAAGCCCTCTCTCTAAAGACCCCCTGGTCAACTTATATTTTAAGCCCCCTCTTGATAGACCCTCTCATTGATCCATCGCATGGCGAATCAATTTTTGCGCGGTGTCATCCAACGTCCGTACTATTTTTAGTGCATCTCCTGTATTTAGTGCGTCTCCTGTATTAGTTATTTAGGATCACCAACAGCATATGGAAAACAAATAAACCATGAAGTATCCAAATTTTCCTGGGGTAGGCTGGAGAGAATGTGAATTCTCTCCCACCTATCACAATTATATATTTTATATCACCAATTACTGCTCACCTCATAAACATTGTTTTGGTGCAAAATTCGTTATGATCGATTCTTAGGTTAGGGAGCTGATCAACACATCTGTTTTGACAAACGCAGTGACAAAAGGCATGTGGAGACATTTGGAACATTTTTTAAATTTTAAGAAACGTTTTTCAACTCTAAAATATATTTCTGTATAAGAAGTACCTACACAGTAATTACCTTCATACTTTGAGTTATATTAGCGAAAAACAAATATATTCATATAATGTCTTTATATCATATATACGTGTAAAGGAACCTAAACTGATGCATCTTTGAGTTATGATTCTGGTGTTTTGCCCAACTATTCGGCCATGGCAATACCTCCTTACTAATCCATGGCATTCACTGACACACCCAAATAATTATTCCATACACATTCCCTACATATTCTTTACAAATTCCAAATAAATTTCCTTTACATACTACATTTCTTTGTTATACGAGTTATGCCTATAAACTGTGGTGCGTACACTGTAATTTTGCATCTGTGAGAGCTTTGTACCAATCCCCAATGATGATCACAGAACCGGCCAGGTGTAACGCCTAATGTCTGACCCCGCCTTCTCACGGTGCAGGCCTTAGTACCTTTCAAAAGAGATATTCTATTTTAGAAGGGGACGGAAGGGGAGTGATGTCAGCTCAGTGTGGTCTACTGATCCGGTCGTCTATGGCCACTTTTTTCTTTTTTGCAACCCTGTTGAGGAGTGATTTGCACTGTTTATGATTTGAGCTTATGGATTCTGGACTTGCTGCACTGGTGGACCTCTGTTGAGGAAGAATGTTTTTTGTTTGCTTGTAAGTTGCCAGCCCTAAATGAACAGAGACACTTTTTCACTTAGGGTGTAAATTTCACACCCTAAGTGAAATTTCAGTCACACTTCCTTAGGATGAAGGAACCTTCAACCTAACGAACAGAAGGTGAAGAGGTTATCACCTGTTTTCTTTTCTCTCAACGTATATTTATGTACAGGGCGAGGCTTACTGTTAACGGATTTGCAAACATACACAATGGAAATGTTTCTATGGGGCCTGGAGTGAAGTCGATGGTTTGGTGAGTAGGCCAAAACCGAAAGTTTTGACTATCTTTAAGGTTAATGGCCCTCTCGTCCAATTCTCAATACTATATCCAAATTACTCCCACATACATAGTTTTTTTTCCAAGTGCTCAAGCAAATCAGAGGAAATTGTAATATAATTATCTGAGGTTTTCGTCCTTTTGTAATTGCCCTGTTTCCTTGTGCATTAATGGAGACCCAATATTTTCTTTTCCATTGCACCTCTTATCTGGCTATTAACAAATCTTTTTTTGTTAGTGCTAATTACGAAGAAGGTGGCTAAGACAACTTCTGCCTATATCTAAGTATATCTTATAAAAGAAAAACTTCAATGTATCAACAAAAAAAAAGGAGAAAATAATATGATTATTTTTTTAAAATGACCTCTTTTTTTATTTTTTTTTATCCCATGGCGGAGTGGTTAGTGCGCTTGGCTATTGACCTTAGGGACCCGTGTTCGAGTCCCGGGTAAGGCATGGATGTTCGTGTTGTTTTGCTGCTGAGGTCCTGCCATCCTCACAGACCTTCTACTATTGCATATAAACTGACAGCATCCTGTTAGACCTCTATGGGAAGCAGCTGCTTGAGAGGGTATTTTTTTATTTCTTACGCTTTATCGTTATAAATATTTTGAAATTCCGTTGTTCAAAAATCATTTCCTTATTTCATCACGATACATGTTTATTAGTATCTGTGATATCTTGATATATTCCGAAATAGTTATCATTTTTTATTTTTACATGTAACGAAATATTGTCGCATTGTATTTCGCCGAACATTCTATAACGCATTGAAGTTTATCGTAGAAGTTATATAGTTACATTACATAATAATCTGTGGTTACACCTCCCTATGATAACCTGAAGGAAAAAACTCAAAGATTTGTGAAAGTTTTGTTTACATTATATAGTAAGGGAAATTGATTCTGGCAATGTAGTTTTCGGTGAAATGTTGCAGCATGGAGGTGTGTTGCAGGCGGGTGGTTTTTTTGTCAATATTAATCATTCAGTAATCCCACGAATATTAACCTTAACTGGAGTTTCGATTCCTGCACCCATCAATGTAAAAATGCCATTTTATAATTCTATATATATATTGCAGTTAAAATGTAGTGTGTACTAGGATCTATGATATCTTCCCAAATTGTTATCAATTTTTATCTTCATTGTATGAATACCGTTGGGCTCAATTTAAGAAAAATTCTTATGCAACTGAACGTAAGATTGCTATAATTAAATTTATATAAAATTAACAAATCTAGTGATATAAAGTTAATTGGAAAGGCGAACCGAAACTAAATTGAACAGCAACTTTTGATATATCTATGAAGCGTAGCTAGCTAATTACATTTGTTTCTTTTTACATTGCCACGAAACTAAACACTTGAAAATCATGCCATAGCACTTTATCCTAAAATCACCGAGAAGCTATGATTAGAAACGTATACTTTGACAGTAAGCCTAATCAATATGTTTTACATGTTATTTACTACCTGATCATTTTATAAAAAAATGCTTGGATGAAGGAATATATTTTTGCATGTACGATATTATTAATAAATTCTTATTTATCTACTTTATTATTAGTTTTGTAACTTTGTAGGAGATATGTATGTTTTTTGGTACATGGAGAGAGGTCAATGGTTTGATGGAAAGACCAAAACTGAAAGTTTTGACTATCTTATGTTACTTGTGTGAGTGGAGCAGAGGATTTAATATACAAAATATACACTTTTGAAGAGTAGGTAAAATATTCTTCAACATGTCTATTTTGGTTTATTTACCATATCAATTTATTGTATAAAGAGAATTGGTGGAAAGAATCAATTTGAAAGTGATAGTATAAACAATTTAATTCAACAATAGAGGTCTAATTGAGTGTACAATATTTTGAAGATGTCCTTGACATGATAAAGGAATATTAGAAGTTATTGATATTTAAAATTCAGTTGTCTTTTTCGAATTTAGTTTTTTTTCTGTTGTTTTCAGAGCAGAATCAAGGTCCACTTTATTTTAAGTGTGAAAGTTCCATATTTAGTCACCTGTCTGTTTTAGAAATATTTAAGATTTTATGTAATCTTCAGGCAGGGTAGCTTTTTATTACGTAGAGTGAACATGGATATTTGTCTCCTGGAGTGAACTTGGACTCTGACACACTTTTCTCCAAATTTAATCTTAGATATTAATGATTAATTTAGCTAAGTTAAATCATTTTTATAAAGCAGTTGTGAATCATCTGTTGAAAATTGAGTCGTACTTCAGTCTACCTTATTGCAGCTATGATCATTAGTCATTGCAAATTTTGTGACGGTGTAGTCTCACTGGTCACACATGCAGTAGTGCCACTCCTGTCTTCAGGTTATCCAAATCCATTACATTACAATTAAGTTATAGCTGAGGTAACACTTGGATAGTGTATCAAAAAACATTAAAATTTTCAATTTTATCCTTAACTGAAAAAAAAAATAAATTACCCCTCATGCAGCTGCTTCCCGTGGGGGTGACAGGATCCTGTGAGAATAATACATCATAGCAAAGATCTGTGAGGAAGATGAGACATTGGAAACACAAACATCCATGACTTACCCAGGTCTTAAACCCAAGTCTCTTTGATGAGTAACAAAGCATGCTATCCACTCAGCCAGGGATGGCAAATGAAATTATTTATGTTTGCATGGCACTGATAGTTGAAAAGAAAAGCATCTTTATGTCTAAAAAAAAAATAAATACCCCCTTAAGCAGTTGTTTGCCACAGAGGTCTGACAGGAGCCTGTCAGTTTATATGCCATAGTAGAAAGTCTGAGAGGATGGCAGGACCTCAGCAGAAAAACGACACTAGCAGCCATGCCTTACCCGGGCTCGAACCCAGGTCCCTTAGATCAGTAGCCAAGCGCGCTAACCACTCGGCCATGGGACGGCTAGTGTTGAGTATTTATGGATGAATCATTTGCTATCAGATGGCATCTATGCTACTATACACAGTTGTATCAGAATAATATGACCACTCCCAGAATCACAGTACCCACACATGTGCATCACAGAGTGCACATGATAAGGTCAACCACACTAAGATATAAGCGGCTGGCCAGGACAGATGAGCCATAGTGCATAATGGGAACATAATAGGCAGAGGTAGTGATTTAAGGGACGTTCAAAAAGGAATGATCATCGGCTACTGTGCCAAGGGTGGAAGCATCTTGGAAAAGCAGACTTCGTTGGCTGTTTGCAAAGTGCTGTAGTAAGGGTGTACCAAGAATGGACTGCTGGCATACTGCCTCCAGACGTCATAACTGTGGAGTCCCAAAGGCCATCGACCCAGAGAATGTCAACTGGTAGAGGGCAATCGACGTGCAACAGTACTGCAATTGACCACTCTAATGAATGCTGGGGCACCCAGGTACGTGTCCCTGATAACAGTAGAGCGAACCCTATTGCGCATGGGTCTCCGGAGTCGACACCGCATAAAGACGCCCATGTTAACCAAGGTCCATCAGCAAGGATGCCTACGGTTCGCATGGGACTACCATCATTGGACAGTGGGAGAGTGGACAAAAAATTGTGTTCTCCGACGAATCGAGGTTTCTACTCCACAGAAGTGACGGGCACACGAGAACCAACCGGGGAACGCTTGTTGGTCAAGTACAGGCCAACTGTGGCAGTGTGCATATCTGGGGGGGGGGGATGTTTTCCTGGTATGACCTGGGACCGCTGGTACCACTGGATGGGTCCCTAAATGCCAATGGCTACCTGTCCATCCTTGCTGACCACATACATCCCTTCATGTTGGACATTTACCCTGGTGGTGTTGGTGTCTACCAATAGAACAATGTGCCCTGCCATGTCACTAAGGTGGTGTATGACTGGTTCCAGGAACACGACAGCAATGTTTCCGTTCTCCCTTGGCCGGTGAAATTGCCCGATCTCAATTACATAAGCACTTGTGGGACCATTTGTATCACCAGGTTTGGCATGCGGACCCACAACCATGTCATCTCTGGAACCTCCGTGCTCTGCTGGAGTCCAAATGGGCACGTGTGCCTCTGGCAACCTTCCAGGGCCTCATTGCGTCCATGGCACACAGTCTCGCCACTCTCATCCAGGCCAAGGGTGGTTATTCCCATTATTAGGTAGGTTGTCATATTATTCTGATACAACTGTGTAATTAGCATATTGTGTGCCCATACATTGAAAATAACTGATTACTTATTGCAAAATATACTGCCTCATACACACACCATATCTATCAACTATCAATTGATGTTCTTAAAAGCACTTCTCTATATCTTAAAATTTAGTAATGGTTTCAGTTACTGCTCTGCCTGAGAGCTATTTTTCTTTCTCATATGATGGAAATTAGCTTCATTCTTATCAGGGTGATATATTTTTAAGTTTATATTGAGATGAAAACTTTGGTATAGCATCAGCAAACTTCAGTACATCATATTCTGAAGAGCAGTGCAAATTCTTATTTGTCTGTGAACTCCATCCTTGCCTTGGTCATTCACCATCTAAGTACATCTAAATAGGTGTGGTAAAAAGGATTTGTGCTATATCAGTTGATGCCTCGCCAGGCTCATTCTGATATCTATAGTTTTGAGTCCCTACTTTGCCTAGGTTATTAGTTATTAGCAATTAAGTTAAATTTCCAAAATATGAAAATGTACTCATATGATGGATTTGGGTAGTGTGTGTGTGTGATGAAAAGCATCATTGTATCAGTCACTCACCACCCTGAATCTATTAAATATATAAAATTATTTGTCCCGAGAGTGTGGGGGATAGGCTCAAGTTGCATACACCTATTTAGATACAATCTAATAGATTGAAAATAACTGATTACTACGTGATTTGTTCATGGCAAAATACTTGTGCCATGAACTTTAGTTTTGGATATAACTAAATTGTAAAATAACTGATTACTACACGTTTTGTTCATGGCAAAATGGGGCGGGGGTGGCTCAGTTGGTAGCGTGCCAGGCTCGTAATCTGTAGTTCCCAGGTTCGAGTCCCAGCTGGGTCAGCGTTGAGATTTATCTCTGCAAAATTTCCCCGCCCTGCCCACGGTCAGTAGGGGACACCGATGGGCTTGGAAAGGCCGCCGTCCGTCGGATGGGACGTTAAGCCGTGGCCCCGTGTGCGGGAGAGCCATACCCTGTGCACGTTAAAGAACACACTGGGCGGCCTTGACGGGAGGCTACCATCTGTCTCGCCAACAGCTGTTCCAGTGGGTCCCCTTCTCCAACCTTCTCTGAGCCTTCGATATCCATGTGATCCGGCCATTTAGCCCATGGTGTGCAAAAATGGGCTGCTCAGAGGTAAAACAACCCAGAACGAACTTGAACTATAAATGCAGCATATCCCGGGTGGTGTATTGGACGTGGTGGACCTGTGGCTTGGCCTCCACGCTCCCCGGACCTCAATCCACTAGACTTCTTCTTCTGAGTTCACATGAAAACACTTGTGTACGAGACACCTGTGGACTCCCTGGAAGATCTCGTCGCAAGAATCGGTGTTACAGTGGACAAGACCAACACCACACCGGAAGTCTACGAGAGGGTGCGACAGTCCTTCATTCGCCGGTGTGGGCCTTTGACGGTGCAACAGTCCTTCATTCGCCGGTGTGGGCCTTTGACGGTGCAACAGTCCTTCATTCGCCGGTGTGGGCCTTTGACGGTGCAACAGTCCTTCATTCGCCAGTGTGGGCCTTTGACGGTGCAACAGTCCTTCATTCGCCGGTGTGGGCCTTTGACGGTGCGACAGTCCTTCATTCGCCAGTGTGGGCCTTTGACGGTGCGACAGTCCTTCATTCGCTGGTGTGGGCCTTTGACAGTGCGACAGTCCTTCATTCGCCGGTGTGGGCCTTTGACAGTGCGACAGTCCTTCATTCTCCAGTGTGGGTCTTTGACGGTGCGACAGTCCTTCATTCGCTGGTGTGGGCCTTTGACAGTGCGACAGTCCTTCATTCGCCGGTGTGGGCCTTTGACGGTGCAACAGTCCTTCATTCGCCGGTGTGGGCCTTTGACGGTGCAACTGTCCTTCATTCGCCGGTGTGGGCCTTTGACCGTGCAACAGTCCTTCATTCGCCAGTGTGGGCCTTTGACGGTGCAACAGTCCTTCATTCGCCGGTGTGGGCCTTTGACGGTGCGACAGTCCTTCATTCGCTGGTGTGGGCCTTTGACAGTGCGACAGTCCTTCATTCGCCGGTGTGGGCCTTTGACGGTGCAACAGTCCTTCATTCGCCGGTGTGGGCCTTTGACGGTGCAACAGTCCTTCATTCGCCAGTGTGGGCCTTTGACGGTGCAACAGTCCTTCATTCGCCGGTGTGGGCCTTTGACGGTGCGACAGTCCTTCATTCGCCAGTGTGGGCCTTTGACGGTGCGACAGTCCTTCATTCGCTGGTGTGGGCCTTTGACAGTGCGACAGTCCTTCATTCGCCGGTGTGGGCCTTTGACAGTGTGACAGTCCTTCATTCTCCAGTGTGGGCCTTTGACGGTGCGACAGTCCTTCATTCGCTGGTGTGGGCCTTTGACAGTGCGACAGTCCTTCATTCGCCGGTGTGGGCCTTTGACGGTGCAACAGTCCTTCATTCGCCGGTGTGGGCCTTTGACGGTGCAACAGTCCTTCATTCGCCGGTGTGGGCCTTTGACGGTGCAACAGTCCTTCATTCGCCAGTGTGGGCCTTTGACGGTGCAACAGTCCTTCATTCGCCGGTGTGGGCCTTTGACGGTGCGACAGTCCTTCATTCGCCAGTGTGGGCCTTTGACGGTGCGACAGTCCTTCATTCGCAGGTGTGGGCCTTTGACAGTGCGACAGTCCTTCATTCGCCGGTGTGGGCCTTTGACAGTGCGACAGTCCTTCATTCTCCAGTGTGGGCCTTTGACGGTGCGACAGTCCTTCATTCGCTGGTGTGGGCCTTTGACAGTGCGACAGTCCTTCATTCGCCGGTGTGGGCCTTTGACGGTGCAACAGTCCTTCATTCGCCAGTGTGGGCCTTTGACAGTGCAACAGTCCTTCATTCGCCGGTGTGGGCCTTTGACGGTGCGACAGTCCTTCATTCGCCAGTGTGGGCCTTTGACGGTGCGACAGTCCTTCATTCGCTGGTGTGGGCCTTTGACAGTGCGACAGTCTTTCATTCGCCGGTGTGGGCCTTTGACAGTGCGACAGTCCTTCATTCTCCAGTGTGGGCCTTTGACGGTGCGACAGTCCTTCATTCGCTGGTGTGGGCCTTTGACAGTGCGACAGTCCTTCATTCGCCGGTGTGGGCCTTTGACGGTGCGACAGTCCTTCATTCGCCGGTGTGGGCCTTTGACAGTGCGACAGTCCTTCATTCGCCAGTGTGGGCCTTTGACAGTGCAACAGTCCTTCAATCGGCGGTGTGGGCCTTTGACAGTGCGACAGTCCTTCATTCGCTGGTGTGGGCCTTTGACGGTGCAACGGTCCTTCATTTGCCGGAGCGACAGTCCTTCATTCGCCAGTGCGACAGTCCTTCATTCGCTGGTGCGACAGTCCTTCATTCGCCTTTGAGTCTTTCTCTGATGCGAACGTAATTAAGCAACTCATAAATGAGTTAAGTGCCTTTCTTTTCATTGTTGAAGGATCAACGTGGATATGTAACTTTACACTTCTCTGGCGGAAGGAGTGGAATGCGACCCTAGGTTCCATTGCAACAATTGTACGTCTTAATATATACTATCACCCCTCTTTTTTTGTTGAAAGTGTTTACAATCACTCTTTATATATGTTACCGCTAAAGTGCAGAAATCAGTTAATGTGCACATTACCTAGCTAATCTGCGGATTAACTAGGGTGATCCGTTAAAGTGAGGAAAATTGTTTCATTTCTCAAATTACCTAGGTAATCTGCAAATTACCTGGATAATCTGCACATTACCTACTAGGCACTCGTTAAAGTGAAAATAAGATCTTTGCTGGAACAACAGCAACGTTTCTGTACGCTTAAATTAACATAATGTTATTTATTTATTTTTCGATATCTAAAGAATCAAGTTTATACAATCAAACAATCAACAAATTACTTGATATGTTACCGTTAAAGTGTACAATTCAGTTATTTCATAGAATACCTAGTTATTTCATGAAATAACTGATCAAATCAATTAAAGCGTGTAATAAATTAATAATTCCACACTTTAACTAGTTATTCTACGAAATAACTAGGTATTCTATGAAATAACTAATGATAGACAATTAAAGTGTAAAATAAACAATCTGACTGAATTATACAGCATACAAAATGTTATTTATATAGACGCAATAAAATCGTTTGTTACAACAGGGATTACTAAAATGGCATTTGGAATTGCCCTAATGTGCGATGGCCAAGTAAGAACGAATCCGTAAAGTGGTGAATCTCTTGAATATGAATCTTCGTGTCACGTGATTAAGTTGTCCGCATTATAAAAAACGCCCCGGATGAGCGGAGGCCAAGTGAGAAAGAATCAGTAAAGTGATTCATTCTTGAGAATGAATCACTAAAGTGATTCTCACAGTGTTTCTCACTTGGCCTGCTCATTTTGGGGGCGTTTTTTATAATTCGGACGACTGATTCATGTTGACAGAGGGATGACCCGGTTTCAACTCTACTCTCGGACACTAGAAATAGTCTTTTTTTTTTACTTTTGAAGTTTAACGATACGGAAGCCGTTAATGTGCACATTACCTAGGTAAAATGCGGAAAACTCTTGTTTCCGCACTTTAACGGAGCAAATCAGTTAATCTGCAGATTAGCTAGGTAATGTGCACATTAACGGCTTTCGAGCTTTAGCGGTAACATATATACTACCACCTCAGATACAGTAAAGATATTTTCTAACATTAATTCCCTCTCCAAATTTCGGAAATCTCTGGATTTTTTTTTTAAGTTCTCAATATAGTCTAAGCACAGAAGGTCTGAGGAGAAAAAGGTTAGCTTCGCACAAGCGTAAGTGGCGCCGTTCTGCGGAATTTTACCGAAGCTGAACGTGGCAAATTGATGTGCAGGCACAAAAACAACTGTAAGGGGCGATCTGCGCATGCGCAGTGCAATCATTTTAGTCCATTGCAGCTATGGTTTATCTTACTATTGGTATGTATATTGCGATTTAACCAGTGTTTCCAAATGTCTAACAGTCATGGCTGTTTGGCACAGTGGCAGCTGACCCTAAAGTTATTCAATGAGTGTTTTATCTCGTTCAGGAGTACATTTTACGATACCTGGAAAAGCCGTTGTATGTTTATTTTGAGTAAATTTGCAGAACTTTAAAAATTAATACGTAAATTAATACATTTAATCATCTTGCGAACATGTAAATCAATGTATATTGCAGTTTTGTGTGCTCTGGAGCATATCAATGTATATAGGTGTCTGCAGTTTGTTCGAATAATAAATTTTTTTATGGTTGATACGAGAAGTGCCTGCTGCCATCTATTGACAATTTATACAAGTAAGAAACTCGATATGACATTTATTGAAAATATCTAAAATTCTATAAAATATAATTAAACAAAACATGTTATCTCGCATAGAGCCATAAATTTCAATTTATTATAATATATTAGATATCGTAGAATGTTCAAAATATTAAAAAAAATTTTCTTGAGCATAGCTACTACCTGTTTTACAAAATGGGATTTTATTAAAGAAAATAATTTTAACTAATCCTTCTAAAAAGCAAATTATCATGGTAAAATTTAAGGAATGGAAAAATAACGCAAGGAACTGGCTCCTCTCCCTGGCTAGGCGGCTTCACTGCAATGCAGGAATTTGCCATATTTAGAGGACGCTGCAATCGAAAAGTTTACATTAAGCCTATGGAAGCTAGCTCTCTTCTCCCTTAGACACTCCTTGATCTAAGTGTCTAAGGGCAAAACGGACTATTGTGGGACTGTCTGGAGCGAAGATTTTAAAAACCGCAGAGCTGACTGGTTTTTGAAAAGGTGAGATATCTCGGGTGTTTAATCAGTGGCGACATAACCCCACTTTTCTTCTCGAAGAGGCGTAAGTGTGGCTCGACTGCAATCTGTCAGAACGAGATCGCCGTCGTCTGAAAAGGCTTGTACAGAGAAACAGCACTTCCTCTGCGGAGCAATTGATGAAGGCTGTTCCCGACCCATACCTCAACGAACTATGCGAAGGGAATTCAAGAGGATGGATATTAGCAATCGCATGTCTCTACGGAAACCACTGATTTCTGCAAAGAACCAGAAAGTTCGTCTACAGTGCTATCAGGAATACCGTGACTGAACACTGGATGAAGCGAAAAAAGGCATGTTGTCCGATGACTCGCGGCATACCTTGGTCCGTACCGACGGTAGGGGGCGGGGGTGGCTCAGTCGGTGGCGCGCCAGGCTCGTAATCTATAGTTCCCAGGTTCCAGTCCCACCTGGGTCAGGGTTGAGATTTATCTCCGCAAAATTCACCGCCTTGCCCACGATCAGTAGGGGACACCAATGGGCTTGGAAATGCCGCCGTCCGTCGGATGGGACGTTAAGCAGTGGCACCGTGTGCGGGAGAGACATACCCTGTGCACGTTAAAGAACACGCTGGATGGCCTTGACGGGAGGCTACCATCTGTCTCCCAACAGCTGTTCCAGTGGGTCCCCTCCCCCAACCTTCTCTGAGCCTTCGGGGTCCATGTGACCTGGCCATTTAGCCCATGGTGTGCAAAAAATTGCCGCTCAGAGGTTAAACAACCCAACCCAACCGACGGTAGGCAGAGAGTTTGGCGGGAGCCCCATGAAGCAATGGACTCAGCTTGCCTTGAAAACACAACTCAAGGTTCTGGAGGCGGTGTCATGGTGTGGGGCATGTTCTGTTGGTACAGAACGGGTCCCCTGGATATTGCTGGTAGGTCGGGTGTCCTCCAAGGATTATCTGAACATTGTTGTCGATCAAGTACATCCTGAAGTGTTGACTTTTTATCCAGCAGGTGACGGCTGTTTCATGGACGACAATGCTACTGTTTATCACATATGATGTGTTCAACAGTCGTTCAGTGAACATGATAGCGACTTCCACCATCTTCCCTGGCCACCACAAAGCCGGATCTGAATCCCATTGAGAATGATTGATAGTGAGCTCACTCCCTTGAACGTATATTTTGTTAAATAAAATTTAAAAAAAAGCCAATAATTAAATATAAAAGAATGAACAGAATCAAACATGCGTGTAGTCAACAAACATGTGTGTATAACAATTGAGAAGATATTCGTAATTCAATGATTACATTTCGTGATCGTATGAACTTTAAAAACGTTAGCGTGAAGTTATATGAAGTATTCTGACAAAATTCTGTGTCACACTTACGAATATGGTCTCCAGGCATATCAAAATATGTAATTAAAGCAGTTCAAGTAAGAAATATGAAACTAAGAAGATAGAAATAACTACTCAGATACGGAACTCGAAAGTAGGGAATACCTGCAAAACAAAACTCCTACACACTTTGGGGGGCGGGGGTGGCTCAGTCGGTAGCGCGCCAGGCTCGTAATCTATAGTTCCCAGGGTCGAGTCCCAGCTGGGTCAGCGTTGAGATTTATCTCCGCAAAACTCCCTGCCTACGGTCAGCAGGGGACACCGATGGGCTTGGAAAGGCCGCCGTCCGTCGGATGGGACGTTAAGCCGTAGCCCCGTGTGCGGGATAGCCATACCCTGTGCACGTTAAAGAACACGCTGGATGGCCTTGACGGGAGGCTACCATCTGTCTCCCAACAGCTGTTCCAGTGAGTCTTCTCCCCCAACCTTCTCTGAGCCTTCGGGGTCCATGTGACCTGGCCATTTAGTCCATAGTGTGCAAAAAAGTGCCGCTCAGAGGTAAAACAACCCAACCCAACTACACACTTTGAAAGTTGGCGGGAAAATCAGAATTATGGTCGATTGCTAAGAGAGCGCTGTAGTTGTTGGGTTGTTATTGTTTGGGTTATTTTATATCTGATCATTCCCTTTTTGCACACAATGGGCTAAATTGCCAGGTCAAAAGGTCCCCAAAGGCTCAGAGAAGGATATGAAATGGACCACTGGACCTATTAGGAGACAGATGATAGCCACCCTCAAGTCCATCCAGTGTGTTCTTTGACGTACACAAAGTATGGCTCTACCATACGTGAATCACGGCTACATGTACAGTCGCTCAAAAAAATATCCGAACACTACGGCTGATAACAGAATTCAGAAAAAATAGCTGGCAACGATTTTTTTTAGAAATTAGTGATCTGGCAACCTTCGTGTCAGGTTACACGAAGGTTGCCAGATTACTAATCTCTAAAAAAATCGTTGCCAGAATTTTTTTTAAATTCTGTAATCGACCATGGTGTTCGGATATTTTTTGAGCGACTGTAGGTGGTCATGTTATTTTGATACTAGATCGTGTGGGCTCACTCACGGAAATATTGAGCGTGTGCAGTAAACTGGAGCGTGTGCAGTTACTGCACACGCTCCAGTTTGCTGTGAACGGTAACTGGAGCGTGTACAGTTGCTGTACACGCTCCAGATATTTTTTCTGAATTCTGTAATCACGTGACCCAAAATCACGTGCCAGATCGCTAATCTCTAAAAAAAATCGTTGCCAGATATTTTTTCTGAATTCTGTAATCAACCATGGTGTTCGGATATTTTTTTGAGCGACTGTACCACCGAAGAACGATAGCCTTTCCAAGCCTATCGGTATCGCCTACTGACCACGGGCAAGGCAGGGAGCTTAGCGGAGATAAATGTCAATGCTGGATCTTCAGATTACTAGGCCTGGCGTTCTACCGACTGAATCACTCCTTTCCCAAATCAATCCTTCCCAAGCAGTAGTGGTCAGTTGTCTATCTATGCCTCGATCGCTTCAACTTTCACACATTGCCCCGTGGGGCGGGAGTTGCTCAGTCGGTAGAGCACCAGGCTCTGTATCTACAATTCTCGAGTCCCAGCTAGGCCAGCGTTAAGATTTATCTCCGCAAAACTCCCCGCCCTGCCCACAGTCAGTAGGGGACACCGAAAGGCTGCCGTCCATCGGAAGGGATGTAAAGCCATGACCCCGTATTCAGGAGAACCTTGCCCTGTGCACGTTAAAGAACATGCTAGATGGCCTTGGTGGAGGTGGTCTCTCCCAAGAGATGCTCCAGTGGGTCCCCCCCCCCCCAAAATTCTCTTAGTCTTTCAGGTCCTTGTGACCTGGCCAATTAATCCATTTTGTGCAAAAAAGTGCCACTCAGAGGTAAAACAACCCAACCCAGCACACTGCTCCCCTCCATTGAAGAGTCCCTAAGTTGCCACCAAAGAATGTAGAGAGAGAAGAAGTTAAGCTTCCATAGAGATTAATGTAAAATCGAGTATCGTGCATTTGGCGTAGAGGTGAAACGAACATTACAGGGGACGAACGCTTTTGTAATTACATGTTACTGTCAACTTCCATTCTCTTCGCTTTTCCTATGTAATAATTTCCCATTGATATCCTTGCAGAGTATATTAATATCAATTCTGTTCCCTGTTTCTATGCAACCAAGAAAGCTTCTAATTGTAATAATTTATTCTATAAATTAACTTCAGGCTAATTTCAAATCTTCTCTATCCGTTCAATTTATAATTGTTGGTTCAACGAAAAATAATTCCAATGGAGAAAATAAACCTTTATTAAAATCATGATATTATATTTTTTCAAATACAAAGTGCAGTTATTTTTTTCCTTTTTTAAAATATAAATTTTTTGATGCATAAGTCCTTTGCCCCTTATTGTTTGCTTCCCAGCTTAAACCCGATACGAAACAAAACACCACTTGAGGTCGCCACTTACGCTTTGTCAAAGCTGAACTTCTTTTCCTTATACTTCTTTGGTTGCCACATACCATGTATTGCCTCATAAGAAAAGTAACTAATTTTTTCCAACGGTAGTCCATGAAATATCCAGCCTCGTTTTTTCTTTAGATGTAATATTGTAACTGAAAAAGAAACTTTCTCAACCGACTCTTGCCACAGACACCGAACTTTGGATTAAAATGGAAGAATATTTTATTCGATATTTATTGCAATAACTGAGGCGATAGAGAAAGAAATATACAGCAAACTCCCGGTTATCCGGTATTCAAATTATTTCCAGAATTCTCACGCAACCGGAATAAATTTTCTCAAATTAAAGGTTAACTTAGTTTCACTATTCTCGTGTCTCGGTTACCACTGACTTTATCTTTCAAAAAATTCTCTTTCACATTTCGTTATTAAAAAAAATTCGGCACTTCCGTAGTCAGCGCCATCTACAGTTCAATATTAAAACTCTTTCCATGATTTTCTACTGTGGGGTTTCAGTGAAGAAGTTACCGAAGTTCCTGACAATTTTATTTTAGATATTTTCCTTTACATTAAAGGCATTATACTTCATTTTCATTGTTTTTAACTGCATTTTTATTTCATTTAAAGCTTGAATACAAGATTGCACTTAAGGATTTTGTTTTGTATCAAAATATTTCTCATGCAACCAGCAGATTCATCTATTCATCTAACCGGCAACTTATATTTCCCATAAATGCCGGATAACCAGAAGTTTACTATATACTGTACAATACAATACAATACAAAATCCCCATGCAGCCATGGGCTATTCATCTATTCATCTAACCGGCAACTTATATTTCCCATAAATGCCGGATAACCAGAAGTTTACTATATACTGTACAATACAATACAATACAATACAAAATCCCCATGCAGCCATGGGCTACGTAGGTCCAACCAGACTATGAAATTTTCCTCTCTACATGTGTCTCTTCTGAGCCACAGCTGCTGCATTTGGCCACTCTAGGCCAATTCAACAAGGTCCTGTTTGACATTGTCTTCCAGTCGCATCCTAGGTCTCCCCCTTTTCCTGATACCCTTAGGTACACTGTTCATAATCCTCTTTGCCAATCTGCAACTATACATAAGGGCAACATGGCCAAACCAACGCAGTCTCTCTCTGCTCAATATGTTGCTCAAAGGAGTTTGATGACTCCTTCTTCTAACCTTATCAATACGTACAATGTCAAACCACCTAATGCCCAAGACACTGCGTAAGCAGTTTCTTGTTATCCTGCTTACAAAGGGTCCATGTTTCGCTACCATAACTAATCTTAGAAAGAACCAAACTATTATATAGTCTAATTTTAGTCTTTAGGTGTATACGCTTATTTTTCATACTCTCCATAGATTCTTAAAAGTCCCAGCGGCAATTCCTATTCTTCTATTTATCTCATGCCGCACATCACCAGTATCTGTTACATAGCTCCCAAGGTAATTAAACTGAGGCACTTGCTCCATAGTACAGCCATTCAAAGCAACTAAAGTACCATCTGCCTGACCAATTTTCATCACTTTAGTTTTTTCTCTGTTTATCACCAAACCTACTCTATTACCAGTCTCATCAGCAGTCCTAATGAACGAATTAATCTCATCAACATCAGTAGCCAATAGGGCCAAATCATCTGCATAATCTAAATCAGAAATTTTGAAATCTCTACATCATTTAAGGCCAAAATATTCCCTTTACAAAAAATTTCGCATTACATAATCAATAACTAAACCGAAGAAAAAAGGAGACAAAATGCACCTTTGTCTAACTCCACTAGCAATGCTAAACCAATCACTGCAAGACGTACCAACTCTCACACTCGACTCAGTGCTATTATAGAGAGCTCTCATTACACTAACTTATCTGGTATTCCATATGATCTAACAGTCAACCACAAATTATATCAATCAACAGAGTCAAAAGCCTTTTTGAAATCTATAAAGCTAGCAACCACAGGTTTCTGAAACTCTAAACATTTCTCAAGAATCTACCTAAGTGAAAATATTTCATCAATACATCCCTTACCACTTTTGAATCCACACTGTTTATCACGCAGATGTCCATCAACCAAATTCTTAGTCTATTAAGTAAAATCATGCAAAGAACTTTACCTGGAAAAGAAAGCAAACTAATTTCCCTATAATTATTACAAGAACTGCGATCACCTTTTCTAAAAATTGGGAAAATGATAACTCTAATAAAATCCTTAGGAACAACACCTTTTTCATAACAAATATTCAACATTTCAATCACCATGTGACAACACAAATGTTCCCAGCTCTAAGCATTTCAGTGGTGATTTCGTCCACTCCTGGTGATTTATGCAGTTTAAATTTAGAGATAGCCAATGCGACTTTGGAATGTGATATAGGGCCATGATAGAAGCCAGTAATGCATCTATTCTCATTACAAACAATGGGAGTAGAAATAATCACATTATTTAGAACATCTCTGAGATCCAGCTCACCTAGCCATCACAGAATCCTCACCTTGCCATGTTTATCCCACAATCCCTGTGTACCTGTCTGTTTCTTCCCACATAAAACATTAACAATCTGATACAACCCCCTGCTGTTGTGCTGTCTAACTGCTTCCTCTGTTTTGTCAGCCAAACCATCAAGCCAAAGATTCTTATCAGCTGTTAACTGATCTTTTACATGTTTATTAAGCTCATTGTAATGCCTTCTGTTAGGACTAGGGAGGGGCGGGGGTGGCTCAGTCGGTAGCGCGCCAGGCTCGTAATCTGTAGTTCCCAGGTTCGAGTCCCAGCTGGGTCAGCGTTGAGATTTATCTCCGCAAAATTCCCCGCCCTGCCCACGGTCAGTAGGGGACACCGATGGGCTTGGAAAGGCCGCCGTCCGTCGGATGGGACGTTAAGCCGTGGCCCCGTGTGCGGGAGAGTCATACCCTGTGCACGTTAAAGAACACGTTGGATGGCCTTGACGGGAGGCTACCATCTGTCTCCCAACAGCTGTTCCAGTGGGTCCCCTCCCCCAACCTTCTCTGAGCCTTCGGGGTCCATGTGACCTGGCCATTTAGCCCATGGTGTGCAAAAAAGTGCCGCTCAGAGGTAAAACAACCAACCAACTGTTAGGACTAGTAGGACGTTGATTCGTATCAATCCTGCACTTCCTTCTTTCAGAAATAAGTTCCATATCCTTATCATTCAAATAATTTAGTTTCCTCTATTCCATTTTACCCTAAAGAATATGTTGGTTTCAAAAAAAATCCTGGTTAAACTGATCCCATTCTTTCTCTATTTCAGCAGTAAGCAAACCACGATTGTCATAATGACTAAGTAACCTATCACGGTATGCTTTGTCTATATTTCGATCTTTCAGTGTTAAAGCTAATTTCCTTAACCTTAGACAACTTTTCTTAAGCTTCAGCTGCAAGACACTTTTGACCAGGCAATGACCAGACCCAATTTTGGCTCCCCTGTATGATCTTGGATTCTTAAGGGAACTAGTCCATTTGCTGTTAATTAAAATATAATCTGTCATATATCCTGTGCAATCCATCAGGTGAAACCCATGTACATTTATAGATGTCCCGGTGTTTGTAGTATGTGTTAGTTATTCGCAAAACATTAAGTTTACTTGGGGCGGGGGTGGCTCAGTCGGTAGCGCACCAGGCTCGTAATCTGTAGTTCCCAGGTTCGAGTCCCAACTGGGTCAGCGTTGAGATTTATCTCCGCAAAATTCCCCGCCCTGCCCACGGTCAGTAGGGGACACCGATGGGCTTGGAAAGGCCGCCGTCAGTCGGATGGGACGTTAAGCCGTGGCCCCGTGTGGGGGAGAACCATACCCTGTGCACGTTAAAGAACACTCTGGATGGCCTTAACGGGAGGCTACGATCTGTTTCCCAACAGCTGCTCCAGTGGGTCCCCTCCCCCAACCTTCTCTAAGCCTTCGGGGTTCATGTGACCTGGCCATTTAGCCCATGGTCTGCAAAAAAGTGCCGCTCAGAGGTAAAACAACCCAACCCAATTAAGTTTACTTACCTATAGGAGTCGTTACCCATTGTCATTGGAATTACCAACGCCAAAGGGACATAAAACTCTTCTCCAAAGATTAGAGTCAGTACCAACTTTAGCATTGAAGTCACCTAGCTCAAGAGAATCCTTTATTCGCAGAATTCAAAATATCTTCAAGCTGGTTGTAAAACGTATCCTTCTCGTTCTCATTAGAGTCCTCTGTGGAGGCATAACAACAAATGACATTCAAGTCTTTAATTTTTGGTTTAAATTTTTTTGCTTTAAGGAATCTTTCATTAATGCAGTCATATCCTAGAAGAGCATCAGTGGCGTGTCTGCTGAGAAGCAAACCTACACCTTAGAGATGCTTTCCATCGTCCTTCCCTGAAAAGAGAAATTTAAAGTTATTTCTAAGTATCTCACCTTTACCTGTCCATCTGGTCTTGCAAGCGTAGAATATCTAGGTTATAACGCGGGAATTCCTGCATGAGGACATCAAGAGAATAATCTCTGTGTGACGTCCTCACGTTCCTGCAGAGAGCAAATGATTAGTAGAATTTTTAAAGAAACTAGGCTTTTTGAAAGAGGTAGGGGCAACAATATCAAACAGCCCCCTGATTGCAGACATGGGGAAAAGACCTGTTACTCCTCTGCTAAAGGGGGGCGGGGGTGGCTCAGTCGGTAGCGCGCCAGGCTCGTAATCTGTAGTTCCCAGGTTCGAGTCCCACCTGGGTCAACGTTGAGATTTATCTCCGCAAAATTCCCCGCCCTTGCCCACGGTCAGCACCGATGGGCTTGGAAAGGCCGCCGTCCGTCGGATGGGACGTTAAGCCGTGGACCGTGTGCGGGAGAGCCTTACCCTGTGCACGCTAAAGAACACGCTGGATAGCCTTGACGGGAGGCTACCATCTGTCTTCCAACAGCTACTCCAGTGGGTCCCCTCCCCCCCAACCTTCTCTGAGCCTTCGGGGTCCATGTGACCTGGCCATTTAGCCCATAGTGTGCAAAATAGTGCCGCTCAGAGGTAAAACAACCCAACCCAACCTCCGCTAAAGGCTGAAGTCACCGATGCTGGTAGGAACTTCAGGCACCACCTTTTCAAGTACATATATATATATCCTATTTTATATACGTATATATATATTCTGAAACATTGAAATTGCAACACCAACTCCAATATAGAAATCGCAGGTTTGCCAGAAACCTCAGATGAAAACATCGGTTCTGTAGTAATGAATATAGCAAGGATAATACAGGTTAAGGTGGATATCGGAGACGTTGTGGTCGCACACAGAGTTCCTTCGGTGAAAAAAGAAAAAACAAAACCTATCGTGTTGCAAATGAAAAACAAGTCGATAAGAGATAAATGGATTTCAGAAGCAAAGAAGAAACGGATTAAGGCTAGCAACGTAAACAGAAATTTTGATGATAAACCAATTTATCTGAATGAACATTTGACACAACGAAATAAAAAATTGCTCTATTTGGCAAAGCAATTCGAATTAGAGCATAACTACAAATTTTCATGGGTTAAGGTTTTTTAAGAAAGGAAGAAAACTCCACGGTTAGAAGAGTAAGAAATGAAAGAGACATAACGGATTATACTGAACAAAATGGATGATTTAGTCTGTGAGATTCAGTCCGAACTGGATTCGTGTGCTTTGCTAACAGATATTGATGAAGTTAATAAATTCCTTTCTTGTCATTGTTTTTTAAATTATACCCTTTTGCATGTGAATATCAGAAGTTTGCGATTGCATTTCAATGATTTACTTGTATTAATGTACCAATTTCGAAATCTCATTGATATTATAATCTTAAGTGAAATTTGGGTAAAGGATGATGAAGTTGTAAATTATAAAATTGATGGTTATCAGCAATTTTTTAGGAGTAGGCAATATAATAAATCAGGAGGAATTGTAGTTTATGCAAATGTTACGAAGTTTAGTTTTTGTGATTGTAATGTAAATATGAAAACTGCAGAGAATATTAATCTATTTGACTGTAACACAGGTATATATTTATGTGCTATATATCGTTCTCATGAATACTCCGTCAAAGAATACATAACTGAATTTAGTAGTACTTTGCAAAATATTAAAAATAATAAGCTAATAATAATTGGGGATATAAATCTTAATCTATTAAGCAACAGCTCGGAGGTGTCAGATTATCTTGATGTAATGTCTTTAAATGGTTTAAAGTCTTTTGTGAATATTGCTACGAGATCTACTTTTTCCTCTCATACTTGTATAGATCATGTATTTATACGAGGTAAGAATAATGATTATACGTACAATACAACTGTCTTCCAAAATGATATTACAGATCATTATCCAATACTTGTAAGCGTAAGTGGGAAAGAAATTTTTTCTAACCCTAAACCTTTAGTGAAAAGCTGTATAGATTATAATTTATTCGAGAAATATATTAAAGAATATAAATGGAACAATGAAGATGATAAAACTGATGATGTAAATGCATTATATGATAAATTCATATACATGATAAATGAGGCCAAAACAGTAAGTACTAAAGTTACTAAAAACAATAATGTTTTAGGTCCTACTCAGAGGAGCAAAAACAAATGGATAACAAATGAAATTATAATTTTAGCAAAAGAAAAGCAAAAATTATACAACAAATATAAAAAACGCCCTTTTGATAAATCGCTTGAAAAGCAATATAAATCATTAAGAACTCAACTAACAAATAAAACTAGGTATGCAAAAAAACTTCATTATTTAAAAGAGTTCCATAATTGTAATAGTGATGTGAAAAAGCAATGGGCAACAATAAATAGTATTTTAGGGATCGAAAAAAAACCTGATATATATCCTTCAAAAAATGTTGATGAAGCTCTAGCAAATAAATTTAATGCACATTTCATAGAAGTTAACCAGGGGTATCAATATACTACAAATAATTTTAATTTTGAAATTGACAAATATGTAAACCATAATGATAACTCAATGGTTCTGTTTGAAGCAGATCAAACGGAACTAATATAATATCACAATTGAATAATAAGAAATCATGTGGTTATGATGAAATAAATGCCCATATGTTAAAAATTGTTTTTAAATATAAACCTCATATTTTTGTAAAAATTGTAAATTTATCTTTTTCTACTGGAATGTTCATAGATGCTTTAAAAATTGCTAAAGTAAAGCCAATTTACAAAAAAGGTAAAAACACGGATTTTAATAATTATAGACCAATTTCCATACTCCCTATCTTTTCAAAAATTATTGAAAAACTCATGAAAGAGAGATTAATGAAATTTCTATCGAAATATAATTTCTTATCAAATAAACAGTTTGGATTTAGAGATAAATTGGGTACAGAACATGCTATGTTACAACTTTCCGGCAACATCTATAACAGTGTAAATGAACACAGGAAAACTTTAGCCTTATTTATAGACATAAAAAAAGCTTTCGACACAATAAATCGTGAAATTTTAATGCAAAAATTAAGTATAATAGGAATAAGGGGACTTGCTTTCAATTGGTTTAAATCATATTTGGAAAACAGGAAACAATATGTGGCTATACATAAACTGGAAAGTAATATGCTTGTTTTGAATGGTGGTGTACCGCAAGGTTCTATTCTTGGACCAGTATTGTTTTTAATATATATTAATGATTTTTGCAATTTAAATTTATTTGGCAAAATCACAGCTTATGCGGATGACACAGCGATAGTGTATTCGACTGAAACTAATAATGAGTTAGTGTTCAAGATAAACAATGACTTAAAAAGCATAAGAAACTGGTTTAGTAATAATAAACTGCAAATAAATGTGGAAAAAACTAATTTTATCTATTTCGGCTTATTGAATACAAGTAAAGAGGTTGTCATAAAATACCATAATTCTGGTTGTAATTTGGTAAATGGTTGTGTATGTAAAACTATCGAACAAGTTGAATGTTTTAAATATCTAGGCATTTATGTTGAACAAAATCTAAAATGGAAGAAACAAGTAGATACAGTGTGTAAAAAATTAAGATTTATTTTGTACAAGTTATATTATCTTAAATCATGTTCTCATAAGAAGTTGTTAATTTTAGTTTATTTCGCTTGGGTTCACTCAATTTTAAGCTATGGAATCACATGTTGGGGGGGAGATTATATATCAAACCTACTCCCTCTAGTGAAATTGCAAAATAAAATTGTAAAACTAGTTTCAAATAGCAATATTAGCAATGTAAATTATCATTACATAAGCAATAATATATTACCCTTGAGAAAGTTATATTTATATAGAAGTCTTTTGTATCTACATAAAAACAACAATTGGATCGAAAAACGATTCATCCCATACGATACCAGATGTTCTACAAACATGTTTCATGTTGTGAAATCAAAAAAAGAAATCATGCATAAGCATTTCAATTTTATTGCACCAAAATTATATAATTCTTTACCAAATAGTATAAAAGAAGAAAAAAGTGATTGTAATTTTAAGAAAAAGAACAAACTTTTTTTGGTAAATACTGAAGATATTGAAGACGCTTTTAATGTAATTTCTTAGTTTTTTTATCCATTGCCAAAGATTTTCGTTTACAGCAGAATTTTGTTTTTGTAATCTGTAAGAGTTGTTTTGTAACTCCTAGATTACACAGAAATACTTGTAAAATGTATGTTTGTGTGTTTTTTATTTTTAATCGTTTTTTTTTTTAATTTTATTTTATATTATTTCCTTTTGCTATTTTCCATCCACATTTGATGGTAAATTTTTGTGTGTAATGTTTCTGTAAGTGAGAATGGAAAATAAATATTATTATTATTATATGAATTAAAAAAAAAATAGAGCGGGGTGGTAAAATTCATATATGCAAATGAAGAAGAACTTTAAGAGTCAACGAAGACATAATTAATTTTTCAAAACATATTGACATTTTTATTATATAAAATATAAGCCTTATCAGTAGGAGCAGAGTCAGAATTATTCAGGGAGTCAGTACTATTAGCTATTGCCAATATATTGAACAATGCTTTGTGGCAATGAGTCATAGAGACTGCTGATAACTTCCTGTGGCACTCTCCATTACATTTGCTGCACGGAGCGGGATGGCTCAGTCGCCAGCGCGCCAGTCTCGTAATCAAAAAATAACAATTTTCATAATTCACAATTTTCATTGGAATTCACAATTTTCATAATTCACAATTTTCAATGGAAACACAATTTTCATTGGAAACCAGTAGTTCCCAGGTTCGAGTACCGCCTGGACCTGAGTTGAGATTTATCTCCACACAATTCCCTGTTATGCCCAAGTTAAGTACAGGAAACCGATGGGCTTGGAAAGGCCGGCGTCCGTCAGATGGGACGGTAAGCCCTGTGCAGGTAAGCCGTATCCTGTGAACGTTAAACAATAGACTGGATGGCATTAACGGGAAGCTAACATCTGTCTCCCAACAGCTGTTCCAGTGGGTCTCCTCCCCCGACCCTTTGGGCTCCTTGTGACCTGACTATTTAGTCCATAATGCGCATAAAACGTGCCACTCAGAGATAAAACAACTCAACACACTGTTTCCTACCTTAAAGAGTCGCTAAGTTGCTACATATTGTATCATGTATTGACTCGTAAGAAAAGTCGCTAATTATTTTGGACGCAGTCGACGAATTTATCCATCTTTGAATTTTTCTTTAGATGTAAAATTGTATCTTAAAAAGACACGTGCAAGACGAAGTGACTTGTATGTTTTTTTCAATTCATACTACAAAGGGAGAATATTTTATTAGTTACTTCTTACTATAATTGAAGCGGTAGAGAAAAGAATATATAGTAAATTCCCCGTTTTCCGGTATTCAAACATCCAGAATTCTCTGTAAACGGAAAAATTTTGAAATTGTAATCATGAACTTTCTGAAATTAAAGTTTAGGTAAGTTTTATTGTAAAATTCTCATACAGTACTGAGGGAATTAGTTGGGTTGGGTTGTTTTACCTCTGAGCGGCACTTTTTTGCACACCATGGGCTAAATGGCCAGGTCACATGGACCCCGAAGGCTCAGAGAAGGTTGGGGGAGGGGACCCACTGGAACAGCTGTTGGGAGACAGATGGTAACCTCCCGTCAAGGCCATCCAGCGTGTTCTTTAACGTGCACAGGGTATGGCTCTCCCGCACACGGGGCTACGGCTTAACGTCCCATCCGACGGACGGCGGCCTGTCCAAACCCATCGGTGTCCCCTACTGACCGTGGGCAGGGCGGGGAATTTTGCGGAGATAAATCTCAACGCTGACCCACCTGGGACTCCAACCTGGGAACTACAGATTACGAGCCTGGCGCGCTACCGACTCAGCCACCCCCGCCCCAGTGAAGGAACGCTAAGTCCCTTCCACTGCAAGTCTAAACTTGTTTATAACCTTCTGCTGCAAATCTAAACTTGCGCGTGTCCCTGCAATGGACACGTGCAAGTTTAGACTTGCAGCAGAGCGATATCTGCAAGTCTAGAATTGTCTGTCGTGTTACTCTGCTATTATTTACACTTCCACTTTAGTCGGAATTGATATTTCATAGGCTGAGGACGTGATTATGTAAGTAATTCACAATTTTCATTGGAAACTTTTTTTATTAAATACATCATGGACATCACGCCTCGCAAACGAGCTAAAATAATCGCTTTAGGCGAAAACACTTCACTTACTGCTAGGCAGATAGCAAAAGCAGTTGGCGTCGGGAAATCCAGCGTTTCACGGATCACGAAGCTGCATAAGGAGACGGGGTCCGTGGACACGTCCCCTAAAGCACATTGTGGAAGAAAAAGAAAACTTAGCATTCCTTCACTTGTCCCAACTAATTCGCAGGGGCGGGGGTGGCTTAGTCGGTAGCGCGCCAGGCTCGTAATCTGTAGTTCCCAGGTTCGAGTTCCAGCTGGGTCAGCGTCGAGATTTATCTCCGCAAAATTCCCCGCCCTGCTACGGTCATTAGGGGACACCGATGGGCGTGGAAAGGCCGCCATCCGTCAGGTGGGACTTTAAGCCGTGGCCCCCGTGTGTGGGAGAGCCATACCCTGTGCACGTTAAAGAACACGCTGGATGGCCTTGACGGGAGGCTACCATCTGTCTCCCAACAGCTGTTCCAGTGGTTCCCCTCTCCCAACCTCCTCTGAGCCTTCGGGGTCAATGTGACCTGGCCATTTAGCCCATGGTGTGCAAAAATCTTCTGCTCAGACGTAAAACAACCCAACTCAAACAACGGAAATAAATCTCAATGCTGTCCCACCTGAGACTCGAACCTGAAAACTGAAGATCACGAGTCTAGCACGCTACCGACTAAACCACCCCCGCCCCATAAAATAATGGGCATGCATAAACTGGGTCTATTTCTTGTCGCTAAATATACGGGATAAAAAAATCTCTGGAACTAGGGGAACTGCGTTCACCGGCTCCTCCTTCCCCCTATTTCAAACCTGCTTGAAACAAGCAAAAATTTTTCGAAAAACTTCAACAAGAAAACTTTTCTCGAAATCAATTTTTATTGATGAATTCAACTTTCCTAACCTCAGTAAAAAGGGGACGGACGTGGCGCAGTCGGTATCGCGCCAGGCTCGTAATCTGCAGTTCCCAGGCTCGAGTCCCAGCTGGGTCAGCGTTAAGATTTATCTCCGCAAAATTCCCCGCCCTGCCCTCGGTCAGCAGGGGACACCGAAGGGCTTGGAAAGGCCGCCGTCCGTCGGATGGGATATTAAGCCGTGTCTCCGTGTGCGGAAGAGCCATACCCTGTGCACGTTAAAGAACACGCTGGATGGCCTTGACGGGAAGCTACCATCTGTCTGCCAACACTGTTCCAGTAGGTTCTCAAGCTTCTCTGAGCCTTCGGGGTCCTTGTGACCTGGCCATTTAGTCCGTGGTGTGCAAGCGCCGCTCAGAGGTAAAACAACCCAACCTCGTCAAAATAAACCGCCATAACCGTAGAATTCAGGAGTGCACAAAATTCACGAGCATGAGCAGAATACATCACACATTGTGACGCTATTGCACATGCGCAACATTCTTTTTTGATGATCAAAGTGTAAATGCAGAATCTTGCCTAAAGGTACTGCAAGAGTTCGTCCCAGAGCAACACCGAATGATCGTCTCATGGCATTCTTTCAACCAGCAGCAGCTGCAAAACACTCCCGACTTGTTTGCGAAAGGCAACATTTCAAAAAGACAGAGCGTTTCCGCATTTCGCTCAAAACGCGTGAATCAGTGAAGAACCGGAAATTCTCACCCCCCTCTCCACCCGCGCAAAAAAAAAGTTTGATCTATTAGCCTTCAGTTACCCGAAATTTTATAATCAGATTTCATATAGCCTATATGTTTTAATATTTTCTGTAGCACTTAAAAATTTAAATTTTTTCGAACCCACAGATATTTCAGGTAAACTAAAATTACTATATTTTGCTGCAAAAAATGCAAACGTGTTTGTTTTGATTCAAATGATTATCTTAGTTTTATAAAAAAATTAAATACTCCCTCAAGCAGTTGTTTGCCACAGTGGTCTGACAGGAGCCCTTCAGTTTATATGCCATAGTAGAAGGTCTGAGAGGATGGCAGGACCTCGGCAGAAAAAAAATACATACATCCATGCCTTACCCGGGACTCGAACCCAGGTCCCTTAGATCAGTAGCCAAGCATGCTAACCACTCACATGGATCTTCCGTACACGGAGTCACGGCTTAATGTCCCATCCGACGGACGGTGGTCTTTTCAAGCCCATCGGTATTCCCCTACTGACCGGCGGTAGAGCGGGGAGTTTTTCGAAGAAAAATCCCAACGCTGACCCCGATGGAACTCGAACCTGGGAAATGTAGATTATGCGCCTATCACGCTACCGACTGCATCCAGCCTCCCCCTCGCCTCCCTTTGAATAAGCATTGGTCCAGAAAGAATATTAAGAGGAAGGTGGGGATGCGAATCATAACTTCGTTTAAGTATATACATATCGAGGGTATTACATAAGTGCAGCCCCAACTATGATGGCGTTGGGAATTTGTCCACAAGACTCCCTGCCCTGTCCACAGTCAGTAGGGGAAACTGATGGAGTCGAAAAGGCCGCCTTCCGTCGGATTACCTTTAAGCCGTGGACCGTGTGCGTGAGAGCCATACCCTGTGCATGTTAAGGAATACTGTGGATAGCTTTGATGGCAGGCTACCCATTCTCCCAATATTCTCTGAGCTCTCGGGTCCTTATATCCTGCCTATTGTGCGAAAAAAAAAGTGCCGTCCAGAACTAAAATATCGCATAAACGATCAATACAAATTCGCACACGTATTCTACTGTCCTAAAAGAAGCAAAAAAAAAGTTTTTTAAACATATGTGACGAATCAAGTCAATCGAGTTGGGTAAAAGTGAAAGTGGGAGTGGAGGTTGGCTGAGAGACTGGGTTGACTTGTTTTACCTCTGAACGGCACTTTTGTGCAAGCAAGAAACTAAATGGGCAGGTCATAAGGACCCCAAGAAGGTTGGAGGAGGGGACCCACTGGACTGTTGTTGGGAGGCAGATGGTAGCCTCCCGTCAAGGTCATCCAGGGTGTTCTTTAACGTGCGCAGGGTGTGGTCCAGTGTGTTAAAGAACACAATGGATAGCCTTGACTGGAGGCTGCCATCTGTCTTCCAACTGCTGTTCCAGTGGTTCCCCTCCCCAACCTTCTCTAAGCCTTCGGGGTCCATGTGACCTGGCCGTTTATCCCATCGTGCGCACAAAAAGTGCCGCTCAGCGGTAAAACAATCCAACCGGTGACAGTTCAACTACATCTGATAAGTTCGGACATTCCAACTATAATATTTCATTCATGCATAGATCTGTAGGACGTGTAAATTGATCCAATAGCTTTGCCAGTCGTTTCAGCAATCCATTTCAGTGTAAACTAGCCTTTAGAATTGCGTCGATTTTTGTAAATAACCTTTTGATGCTAAGAAAATGTGGCAACGTTGTTTAAAGCATTATGTTCGCAGGTGCAGATAACATCTATTCCCATCTGTGAGATCGACACATTGTGTCCATCTCACAGATTGTGTCGACCACATGCTATTACATAACGCTTGTTATTACATAACAAGCGTTATGTAACAGCATGTGATTCTTTGTCCTCTGATTGGTTAGATTAGGGTTTCTCAACGTGGAGTACGCGTACCACTTAAGTAAAATTTGTTAGGGTACGCCGTGAGAGCTCGAAAGTCGCTAGATCTAGTAACGTAGTGTTTTATTTTGTAACAATTATTATACTATACCTATAGTTTAATCTATCTAACTATACAAGGGGTACGCCAGTTACATACATATTTCCAAGGTGTACGTAAAGCATAAAACGTTGAGAATCACGATATATATGTTTTATTCCCATTGTTATATTGTAACTATAGTTATATCTATCTATACAAGGGGTACGCCAGTTACATACACATTTCCAGAGGGTTCCTGAAGCATAAAAGGTTGAGAACCACTGATATACATGTTTTATTTTATTCCCATTGTTATACTGTAACTATACTTTTATCTATCTATACAAGGGGTACGCCAGTTACATACACATTTCTAGGTGGTACGTCAAGCATAAAAGGTTGAGAACCACTGATATATATGTTTTATTTTATTCCCATTGTTATACTATAACTCTAGTTTTATCTATCTATACAAGGGGTACGCCAGTTACATACACATTTCCAGGGGGTACGTGAAGCATAAAAGGTTGAGAACCACTGATATATATGTTTTATATTATTCCCATTGTTATACTGTAACTATAATTTTATCAATCTATACAAGGGGTACGCCAGTTACATACACATTTCCAGGGGGTACGTGAAGCATAAAAGGTTGAGAACCACGATATATGTGTTTTATTCCCATTGTTATATTGTACTATAGTTTTATCTATCTATACAAGGGGTACGCCAGTTACATACACATTTCCACGGGGTACGTGAAGCATAAAAGGTTGAGAACCACTGATATATATGTTTTATTTTATTCCCATTGTTAAACTATAACTATAGTTTTATCTATATATACAAGGGGTACGCCAGTTACATACACATTTCCAGAGGGTACGTGAAGCATAAAAGGTTGAGAACCACTGATATATATGTTTTATTTTATTCCCATTGTTAAACTATAACTATAGTTTTATCTATATATACAAGGGGTACGGCAGTTACATACACATTTCCAGGGGTTACGTGAAGCATAAAAGGTTGAGAACCACTGATATATATGTTTTATTTTATTCCCATTGTTATACTGTAACTATAGTTTTATCTATTTATACAAGGCGTACACCAGTTACATACACATTTCCAGGGGGTACGTGAAACATAAAAGGTTGAGAACCACTGATATATATGTTTTATTCCCATTGTTATAGTGTAACTATAGTTTTATCTATTTATACAAGAGGAACGCCAGTTACATACACATTTCCAGGGGATACGTGAAGCATAAAAGGTTGAGAACCACTGATATATATGTTTTATTTTATTCCCATTGTTAAACTATAACTATAGTTTCATCTATATATACAAGGGGTAAGCCAGTTACATACACATTTCCAGGGGGTACGTGAAGCATAAAAGGTTGAGAACCATTGATATATATGTCTTATTTTATTCCCATTGTTATACCATAACTATAGTTTTATCTATCTATACAAGGGATACATCAGTTACATACACATTTTCAGGGGGTACGTGAAGCATAAAAGGTTGAGAACCACTGATATATATGTTTTATTTTATTCCCATTGTTATACTGTAATTATAGTTTGATCTATCTATACAAGGGGTACGCCAGTTACATAGGCATTTCCAGGGGGTACGTGAAGCATAAAAGGTTGAGAACCACTGATATATATGTTTTATTTTATTCCCATTGTTATGCTATATATATAGTTTTATCTATCTATACAAGGGGTACGCCAGTTACATACACATTTCCAGGGGGTAGGTAGAGCATAAAAGGTTGAGAACCACTGATATATATGTTTTATTTCATTCCCATTGTTATACTATAACTATAGTTTTATCTATCTATACAAGGGGTACGCCAGTTACATACACATTTCCAGGGGGTACGTGAAGCATAAAAGGTTGAGAACCACTGATATATATGTTTTATATTATTCCCATTGTTATACTGTAACTATAATTTTATCAATCTATACAAGGGGTACGCCAGTTACATACACATTTCCAGGGGGTACGTGAAGCATAAAAGGTTGAGAACCACGATATATGTGTTTTATTCCCATTGTTATATTGTACTATAGTTTTATCTATCTATACAAGGGGTACGCCAGTTACATACACATTTCCACGGGGTACGTGAAGCATAAAAGGTTGAGAACCACTGATATATATGTTTTATTTTATTCCCATTGTTAAACTATAACTATAGTTTTATCTATATATACAAGGGGTACGCCAGTTACATACACATTTCCAGAGGGTACGTGAAGCATAAAAGGTTGAGAACCACTGATATATATGTTTTATTTTATTCCCATTGTTAAACTATAACTATAGTTTTATCTATATATACAAGGGGTACGGCAGTTACATACACATTTCCAGGGGTTACGTGAAGCATAAAAGGTTGAGAACCACTGATATATATGTTTTATTTTATTCCCATTGTTATACTGTAACTATAGTTTTATCTATTTATACAAGGCGTACACCAGTTACATACACATTTCCAGGGGGTACGTGAAGCATAAAAGGTTGAGAACCACTGATATATATGTTTTATTCCCATTGTTATAGTGTAACTATAGTTTTATCTATTTATACAAGAGGAACGCCAGTTACATACACATTTCCAGGGGATACGTGAAGCATAAAAGGTTGAGAACCACTGATATATATGTTTTATTTTATTCCCATTGTTAAACTATAACTATAGTTTCATCTATATATACAAGGGGTAAGCCAGTTACATACACATTTCCAGGGGGTACGTGAAGCATAAAAGGTTGAGAACCATTGATATATATGTCTTATTTTATTCCCATTGTTATACCATAACTATAGTTTTATCTATCTATACAAGGGATACATCAGTTACATACACATTTTCAGGGGGTACGTGAAGCATAAAAGGTTGAGAACCACTGATATATATGTTTTATTCCCATTGTTATACTATAACTATAGTTTTATCTATCTATACAAGGGGTACGCCAGTTACATACACATTTCCTGGAGGTACGTGAAGCATGAAAGGTTGGGAACCACTGATATATATGTTTTATTTTATTCCCAATGTTATACTATAACTATAGTTTTATCTATCTATACAAGGGGTACGCCAGTTACATACACATTTCCAGGGGGTACGTGAAGCATAAAAGTTTGACAACCACTGATATATATATATATGTTTTATTTTATTCCCATTGTTATACTATAACTATAGTTTAATCTATCTATTCAAGGGGTACGCCAGTTACATACACATTTCCTGGAGGTACGTGAAGCATAAAAGGTTGAGAACCACTGATATATATGTTTTATTCCCATTGTTATATTGTAACTATAGTTTTATCTATCTATACAAGGGGTACGCCAGTTACGTACACATTTCCTGGAGGTACGTGATGCATAAAAGGTTGAGAACCACTGATTGATATATATGTTTTATTTTTTCCCATTGTTATACTGTAACTATAGTTTTATCTCTCTATACAGGGGGTAAGTCAGCTACATACACATTTCCAGGGGGTACGTGAAGCATAAAAGGTTGAGAACCACTGATATATGTTTTATTTTATTCCCATTGTTATACTGTAACTATAGTTTTATCTATCTATACAAGGGGTACGCCAGTTACATACACATTTCCTGGAGGTACGTGAAGCATAAAAGGTTGGGAACCACTGATATATATGTTTTATTTTATTCCCAATGTTATACTATAACTATAGTTTTATCTATCTATACAAGGGGTGCGCCAGTTACATACACATTTCCAGAGGGTCCGTGAAGCATAAAAGGTTGAGAACCACTGATACATATGTTTTATTTTATTCCCATTGTTATACTATAACTATAGTTTAATCTATCTATTCAAGGGCTACGCCAGTTACATACACATTTCTAGGGGATACGTGAAGCATAAAAGTTTGAGAACCACTGATATATATGATTTATTCCCATTGTTATATTGTAATTATAGTTTTATCTATCTATACACGGGGTACGCCAGTTACATACACATTTCCAGGGGGTACGTAAAGCATAAAAGGTTGAGAACCACTGATATATATATATATGTTTTAATTTATTCCCATTGTTATACTATAACTATAGTTTTATCTATCTATACAAGGGGTACGCCAGTTACATACACACTTCCAGGGGGTACGTGAAGCACAAAAGGTTGAGAACCACTGATATATATATATATGTTTTATTTTATTCCCATTGTTATACTATAACTATAGTTTAATCTATCTATTCAAGGGGTACGCCAGTTACATACACATTTCCTGGAGGTACGTGAAGCATAAAAGGTTGAGAACCACTGATATATATGTTTTATTCCCATTGTTATATTGTAACTATAGTTTTATCTATCTATACAAGGGGTACGCCAGTTACATACACATTTTCAGGGGGTACGTGAAGCATAAAAGGTTGAGAACCACTGATACTGGTTTTATTTTATTCCCATTGTTATACTATAACTATAGTTTTATCTCTCTATACAAGGGGTACGCCAGTTCCATACACATTTCCAGGGGGTACGTGAAGCATAAAAGGTTGAGAACCACTGATATTTATGTTTTATTTTATTCCCATTGTTATACTGTAACTATAGTTTTATCTATCTATACAAGGGGTACGCCAGTTACACACACATTTCCAGGGGGTACGTGAAGCATAAAATGTTGAGAACCACTGATATATATGTTTTATTTTATTCCCATTGTTATACTATAACTATAGTTTTATCTATCTGTTCAAGGGGTACGCCACTTACATACACATTTCCAGGGGGTACGTGAAACATAAAAGGTTGAGAACCACTGATATATATATATGTTTTATTTTTTTCCCATTGTTATACTGTAACTATAGTTTTATCTATCTATACAAGGGGTACGCCACTTACATACACATTTCCAGGGGGTACGTGAAGCATAAAAGGTTGAGAACCTCTGGGTTAGATATTTATCTATTTATCATGTTTCAGATAGTTGGAGTTGAAAAGTCCATGAAAGTTGACTTCCATTTTCTCGGAAGCTTCGCCTGATGCTAAAAACCATTGCATGAAAAGACGGAAAAATATACATTGTACATATCGTGTAAGGATTTTGCTTCACAAATTTCGTTATGCTGATCATATTTTTTTGCATCGGAATAAATGTTAATTTTTGTTAAAACAAAACGTTTTTACCCACAGAGGTACATATATAATAATTGACTGGGTTCAGAATAAAAATTGTTTTATCTGCTTTGCCATAGATTGCACCCCAAGATATAAATTAACAGGTATCAAAGAATATATATATATATGTATTTCTACCACTATATTTATAGTTTAAGATAATTAATAAATCTGCTCTCGTTTCAATATACGAAAATACTTCATTTATGGAAATATATATTCTAGAACATATCGTTTTCGATATAATATTAATGTAAAATAAATCATAAAAACTCGTCTAACGTACTTTCCGGTTCCTTCAGGTACCACGTAAAAAATAATTTAACAGGTAAAGGATGGTGCAAGTGTGATGTTTCTCCCATCATATAAATTGTTTATTTTTGATTTTTATTCTTATTAGTGATCTGAATATTATATCCTGAATGTGTTTGGATAATGGAATTTGATCACGGGGAGGAGATTTAGTTCGCTTCCTGGGATCGGAGATTCACTTTAGGGAGAATGACCCAACGGAGTTGATTCTGCCCTCAGACGCCGCTTTCTAGCAAGGAGGTCGGCTTCATTGTTTGCACTTCTACAATTAGCACTGAAGAGGGACCCGTCGGTTGTTTTACCTCTGACCTGCACTTTTTTGCACACAATGGGCTAAATGGCCAAGTCACAAGGACCCCGAAGGCTCAGACAAGGTTGGGGGAGGAGACCCACTGGAACAGCTGTTGGGAGACAGATGGTAGCCTCCCGTCAAAGCCATCCAGAGTGTTCCTTAACGTGTACAGGGTATGGTTCTGCTGCACACGGGGCCACGGCTTTACCTCCCATCCGATGGACAACGGCTTATCCAAGCCCATCGGTTTTTCCTACTGACCGTGGGCAGGGCGGGGAGTTTTGGGAAGATAAATCTCATCGCTGACCAGCTGGAACTCGAACCTGGGAACTGCAGATTACGAGCCTGGCGCGTTACCGACTGAGCCAACCCCGACCCCAGACAACCCGTAAAATCACTTACTATCAAGTCACCAATGGGAAAGCAATAAAGATGATAAATAAATAAATAGTCCCTCAAGCAGCTGCTTGTCACAGAGGTCTGACAGACATGGTCAGTTTATACTGAATAATAAAACATCTGTGAGGATTGCGAGACCTCAGCAGAAAAACAACACAAACATCCATGCCTTACCTGGGGCTCGAACCCAAGTTCCTTAGAGCAATAGCCAAGCGCGCTAACCACTGGAGATTTGGGTTGGGTTGTTTTATCTCTGAGCGGCACTTTTTTGCACACAATGGGCTAAATGGCCAGGTCACATGGACCCCGTAGGCTCAGAGAAGGTTGGGGGAGGGGACCCACTGGAACAGCTGTTGGGAGACAGATGGTAGCCTCCCGTCAAGGCCATCCAGCGTGTTCTTTAACGTGCACAGGGTATGTCTCTTCCGCACACGGGACTACGGCTTAACGTCCCATACGACGGACGGCGGCCTTTCCAAGCCCATCGGTGTCCCCTACTGACCGTGGGCAGGGCGCGGAATTTTGCGGAATAAATCTCAACGCTGACCCAGCTGGGACTCGAACCTGGGAACTACAGATTACGAGCCTGGCGCGCTACCGACTGAGCCACCCCCGCCCCCTCCAATGTGGAACTTACCGGATTGTGGTATTCCTATGCGGTACTTACGGATTGAGTTGGCCCCTGAGAAAAATGTAGGATGCCTTGTAAAAAGCAAATATAGATCGTATAAGAGTCCGTTGGTTTTCAAGGGAAGACATAGAAAGAAAATATCGAATAAGATGACAAGGAAAATCCTTTGAATCAAGCCGCCCTGCCCACTGTCAGTAGGGGACACCGATGGGCTTGAATAGGCTGCCGTCCGTCAGATGAGACGTTAAGCCGTGGCTCGTGTGTGGGAGAGCCATACCTAGTGCACGTTTAAGAACACGCTGGATGGCTTTGACGGGAGGTTACCATCTGTCTCCCAAAAGCTGTTCCAGTGGGTCCCCTCCCCCAACCTTCTCTGAGCCTTCGGGATCCTTGTGACCTGGCCATTTAGCCCATGATGTGCAAAAAAGTGTCGCTTAGAAACAAAGCAACCCAACCCTATGAATCAGGAATATTTTTATATCTACAAAGTGGAAATAGAGTGGTGCCCCAGAATGTGCGAATAGCTAGCAGTCAAGTTCTCAGGCTACGAAACTCATTTAATCTCCTGAGAGTTAAATATCCCAAAAGAAGCTGAAATGAAACTTTTCACTTGATTCAGAAATTTGGTCTTCGTACTTTTTTTTTTTGCAATATCTGCTGAAATCTACATTCTGTTGAAAGAATCATGCTAGGAAATAGGAAATAGGCACAGGCATATGAAAGAAAACAATAATCTTTAATAAAAGTGGCGCAGTAAAGTCGGAATCCACTACAGATTGGCGTAAGTCTTTAAAATTGGCGTGAGTCTTTTAAAGATTAATGCAGCAGAGTTAGAGTAACATGACAGGAGGAGAGTTGTGTAAATTATAACTAGAATCAGAAAGCGTTCCTGATGCTTTCTCAGAAAAATTTCTCGTTAACTAGCGTAAAACACAATAAATTATTTACCGTTATCCAATTCGCGAATGGGGCGGGGGTGGCTCAGTCGGCAGTGCGCCAGGATCCTAACCTGTAATCTCAAGGTTCGAGACCCAGCTGGGTCAGATTTGAGATTTATCTCCGCAAATCATTTTCTAGGATTTTTCTGAAAAAGGGGGTGATTTCATCATTTTCGGGACTTTTTATGACGTCACACCTGCGATTTCGTCATTTTGCAGCGACTTTTGAACGATGTACAGTCGCTCAAAAAAGAATCCGAACACTATGGTTGATTAGAGAATTCAGAAAAAATATCTGGCAACGATTTTTGTAGAAATTAGTGATCTGGCAACTTTCGTGTCACGTGACACGAAGGTTGCCAGATCACTAATTTCTAAAAAATTCGTTGCTAGATATTTTTTCTGAATTCTGTAATCAACCATAGTGTTCGGATATTTATTTGAGCGACTGTAGGTGGTCATATTATTTGATTGTTTTGGAGCGTGTGCAGTAACTGCACACGCTCCAGTTTGCTCTGAACGGTAACTGGAGCGTGTACAGTTGCTGTACACGCTCCAGATATTTTTCCTGAATTCTGTAATCACGTGACACGAAGGTTGCCAGATGACTAATTTCTAAAAAAATCAATGCCAGATATTTTTTCTGGCATCTTACCTATGTGGCAAGCAGTTGCTTTAGGGGGTACTTTTTTATTTTTAAGGGGCAAACCAGATATTTGTCGTTGCCCACAAAAATTGTCGAGTCCATGTTTGATATTCTTTGCACAAACAATTCTCTTGGCAGTCTTTTTTGTTTTTGAGTTAATAAGTTTTATACGTTGAAGGGAAAAGTAGTTTAGACATAAATATGCTCTCAGCACTTGTTTGAACTGCAAAATTTGTACTTGTATTCTTATTCATAATATATATATTTCATATATCTAGGTAGAGTAACTATGTATCCATAGGAACAGGTTTTATCAGTCTTTAGAGTATATCATGTCAATCACAATTTTTGAAATTGAAAATGTCAATAAAAGGATGATTATTTATTATTTTATGTAGGTCAGATAATGGATGTTACTATTAATGGCTTAGTCAGATTGAAATCCAATATGCAAAAGATATTGTTGAACCCAAAACCAGTTATTTTTCTTTCTAATTTAATGAATTTCTTCTAAATTTAAAACCCTTTAATTTTTGGTTATTCTATGAAAAAAAAAATATTTTCATGTTGTTTTTATGTCCATGAAATAGCAGATAATGTCATTAAAGCTTAAATTCAAAAATAGTATGGAAACATTAAAATTTAATTAATCAGATATTAATTTATATTGCTGAATACTTGTAGTGAGAGTGAACTTTCAGTTTATAACCATTACCTAATGAAAATTACAGTTTTATTTACAAAATCATTCTAAAGGTTTATTAAAAAAATCTAATGCAACAAAAAATACAAAAAAAATACCCCCTTAAGCAGCTGCTTGCCACAAAGGTCTGACAGGAGCCTGTCAGTTTATATGCCATATGGTTAGCGCGCTTGGCTACTGATCTACGGGACCTGGGTTTGAGCCCCGGGTAAGGCATGGATGTTCGTGTTGTTTTCTGCTGAGGTCCTGCCATCCTCTCGGATCTTCTACTGTGGCATATAAACTGACAGGCTCCTGTCAGACCTCTGTGGCAAGCAGCTGCTTGAGGGGGTATTTATTTTTTATTTATTTTTTATTAGAAGGTCTGAGAGGATGGCAGGACCTCGGCAGAAAAACGACACAAACAGCCATGCCTTACCCGGGGCTCGAACCCAGGTCCCTTAGATCAGTAGCCAAGTGCACTAACCACTCGGCCATGTACTATGTATATATTAGAATACTATGTGTCTACCAGTTGTTTTTTATTAACCTCTGAATGGCACTTCCTTTCATACAATGGGCTAAATGGCCGGTTCCCAAGGGAGGCAGCACACTGGAGAGGTGGTAGCCTCCCATCAAGGCTATCCAGAGTGTTCTTTAACATACACAGGGTATGGGGCCCATGGCTTAATGTCTCATTCTACAGATGGTGTCTTTTCCAAACCCATCAGTGTCCCCTATTGACAGATAAGATCCCAGATGGGATTCAAACCTGGGAACAGCAGATTATGAATCTGGCATTCTACCAACTGAGCCACCCCTGCCACTGTGCCACCAAGAGTTTTACTGGATTTTCACACGACAATACAGCTCTATGAGGTTGAGACTGCTGCTCTCTATGAGGATGGACTGTAATTTAACAGTATTATATATATGAATATATAATGCTTGCTTTATCTGGCTGTGATTGCTAGCTAGAGATTTTCGAAAAGAAATATATGTTGATATATATGAGCACATAATACATTTCTATAATTATAAAGAAGAAAAAAAGTTGGTTGTGGATTCAATATTATCTGTTGCATATTGGTATCCAGTTCCCAGGTTTGAATTCCCTAGTCAAGTCACTCAAAAAAAATTATATCATTTGGCAATTTTTGTACCTTGAACTTAATATGCCATTTACAATAATCTATTAATTTTGACTTTGCAAACAGCAATATTCTCTGTCTTAACATATTTATTACCTGAGCCTATGCAGTAAATAAATTATGCATGATTAACCATGATTAACTAATGTGTTCTCCCATTGTTATGCTTCAGGCTCATACATGTATTTGAAAGATGTAAAATTCGTATTCTCTTTAATTCATTTTCTCCTATTCACCTGAAAATACATAACCTTTAGAACCTTTAATATACCTTTTTAAAGAGTTATGAAAGCTGAATTTTACCAATATTCTGTGAAGGAAAAATGACACTAATTTTTATACCGTTTTAAACTGTTGTAACCAACAAGTTATTTTTTTTTTGGGTTCAACATTATCTCTTAGATATAGGTGTCCAATCTGACTAGTCATCAGTTTGCAACACCCATTATTTGCTCTAAATAAAATAATCATCCTTTTACTGACATTCTGTTTGAAGAAATATTATCTATATTATATATTGCTTATTTCAGATGGTTCATGAGAATTAGGTTGTATTGATCATTTTCAATATTAAATGACTGATCAGTTAATAAAATTTTGTAACTTCATAAATATGACTTTAAAAATAATGTCAACCTAGTCAAGTGTTTGCTTTTGAGTTGCTTATGTTGTTTATTATCATTAGAAATTCGGTCAGAAATTTAAACAAATTTATTGAGTACCAAGAATGTTGGCAAAATTTAGTGTTTGAAAATTACTTTTGCAGTATATTATGTTCTTTCAGAAGCTGTGATGTGTTATGCGAGTGCAAAATTAATGAATTTTAGGATATCTTTCATGTTCTAGATTATGTATGAGTCTTTTAGGAAGAGATACATAATTTTCATTAAAATCAATTTACTATATAAATGTTTTATAATGAACTGATATTACATGATCTAATATATTTCTTGTCACATCTTCATTGGGCATCTTTTATGAGTTGAAAAGAAACAAAAAAAAAGTGTAGTGAAATATTTACTTAAATATATTCCAAAGCTGTGATATACACTAGTATATTGTTAAAATCAATATGCAGAAAATTTTAATTTTTTATGAGTTTTGTAATTTTCTGTATCATATTCTAAAATATTACTGCTGAATACAGTACAAGTTTTATTCAAATCTGTATATTCCTCACTGTATTTGCATTATGTTGCCTCAGGGACATTATGCCCATGTTTGCACTGAAAATAATTTGTTGTAAACTACATCAAATAAAGATGAAAAATATGTTCATTCCTATCAAATATGCTGTTTCTGTTCATTAAATTGTCCTATTAAATGTGGCAATCAGAAGTGCTAAGCAGTCACTTTATTATGTACACTCCTGTCAATAAGGCACAGCAATTTTTTCATTGTGCTTTTCATAGGAAAATGCAATAGAAAATAAACCATTAAATCTAGGTTTTTAGAAATATGAGGTTCAGTATTTACATAGTTATGAAGGTAGAAATATTTAACTTAGCTCGTTCAAAATTGATGGAAATTAGTATGTGAACTACTAAAATGTATTCATACTTTTCACAGTATTTATCTTACTAAAGTTTAATGTACCGGTTATTGCTTCCATTCCAACCTGTTTACGCGACAGCAGTTATATAAAGTGGAATAACTGTTATTAAATATTCCATAATTAAATACCAAACGTGCAACTACTGTCACAATTTTCCTTAATAATTTTAAGAAGTTATTGCGCTGTAAAATCTCGATTACTGCTTGCATATCATGGAAATTTATCTAATAAGTGACCACTGAAAGTATATATTTTTTAAATTATATTTGAGTCGGGCGATTTCTTTTCCAAAAGATTAAAAAAATGTACTCAATAAGTAAATATTAAGGATACCGCAACTGGTAAGTAAATGAAAACCAGTGGTGTATTCTGAATCAATGCCTTGCAGTTGTTAAATGTTTTAAAAAAAGAATTTAAAAATTATATATATTTGTATATACATATCCCAAACCACCCGTTTAAATACACCTCTGGTTTTCTGATTTTGCTCTTTATTCTAAACACTATAATATTATGCCTTTAATTTTTTTTAAGGAAACTGCTGGTATTTTAAGAATTATCACAAATTAGATTAAATGGGGTATGAAGAAAGAAAAAAAAATTAGGTTTCTTGTAAAAATCAGCTAGTTTTAACTATCAAATTTAAATTCGCTTATATAAAAGGCTAAACAAAAAAGTGGAAAAAGAATACAGCCATTATTTGTTCTACACAAGGAATTTTTCATGTGATTTAACGATACGAAAAAAAGCGAAATAAAATCGCAAAAACGAGATACAAGGTTCTGTGCGAACGAATCGAGTGGCGTTTGCAGCTACCGGACTAAGTTGATCACGTGACGGTTGAGGATCGCCTCAGTGTCATGGCCTGTCTTTCTAGTTGGCCTTGCCACCACTACTAGTGACGAAGCAAACGCAACACTGAGCTCTGGTTCTTGAGTCTTTTACCGAGCTCCTCCCTCACCTCAAAACTATTATTTTGAAAAAACAAATTTAATGGATAGAAAGGTCACGAGGCTTGTGCCCTCTTTTTGAATAGCTACTAAAAGACATCGGTACTAAGTAATAAGGAAATATTTTTTAAACATAAAGCAGAGTGATATAATAGTCGTCAAGTACCGGGTCCTGGATTAGATGAACCATGATAGCTATGCCACTGCATTACAGCTCGATTCCAAGATAAACGTCGGGGAGTCGGAAAAAATTGCTAGAGTTAAGTTCGCATAAGTTGTATTAGGTGCAAGAACAGTGTATTACCACACGGTATATTATTCTACAAATACTTTATTTTGATGGAAAAGTAATGAAGAGTTTTCAGCGAGGCTTGAGTGGTGTACAGATAGTCGTAGAAATGATTGAAGTGTATGGAAAACAGTGCTTAGTTGTCCATAGCACGGGTCGACCACGGAATCGCGTTGGGCTATTCAGCGTAGATCGTAGATCGGTACTTGGTTTGTGGAGTGCCAGGTACAAGGTTTCCATAACCTCCTCCATCGAAGCATGTGCCTGAATGGTATCAGTAAAAACTATAGTAGAAAAAACCACCTTACATATGGTGGGCCCCTAAGGGCAATAAAACATGAAACAACAACAAAGTATAAGGATGCACAAGAGACTTAAAATGGATAGCTCAGTGTACTGTAAGCCATCATTTTAGTCCTCTTGTATCTATTCAAGACCTTATGATTATAGTCTAAAAGGCGAGATATAATCTCATGGGGGTTGGATCGAACACCGTCGAAGAAACCACGCGAGATAAACTGGATATAGGAATAGATGTGGTCGATGCCCAGGTCTTTATGTAGCTGTCTATTAGTTACAAACCATGGGGCATCGACCGCACATCTCAATATCTTATTTTGCAACACTTGAATCTTGTGTATATTGGTATGGGTTGTATTCGCCCAAATTAGCGAAGCATATAAAATGATGGGTCTGATGACCATATGATAAAGTAAAAGCTTATGGTCGATAGACAGAACTCAGTTACGTCCAAGGAGAGGTCTTAGTTGACATCGGACCGTAAGGGCTATTCAGCGTTTGTGCCACTTGAAAATCCTACTTTGCTTCCAAAACACTTCTACATATAATTCATTCATTTTTGTGACTCTGCACACCACTTAAGCCTCGCCTACGACACTAACATGTCACATACCTCTACTCAGTTTCATGCTCAGCGATAGCCTGCAGAAAATCAAACACAGGGAAGTAACTATCTTTCTAAAGTGAGAAGATAGACTGAATGCATCCCTTACTTCTAATACGTGAAACAGTATTCCAACATGTTTGAACTTGCACAATCTATTCCGTGCCTTGAAACGTAACTTTATTGCTATATAGCATGCATAAACTTGTAGGAAAAGCTTCTAATTTTTGACATCCGCAATCCAAGAAGTAAATGATGCAACCTTGTCTTTTTAATATGTAATATTTTTAGATGTAATATGGTACCTAAAAAGATACAGTCTTGATAAGTGAACTATTTCAAGCTAGATTTCGATTTAATTCGAAACGGAATATTTCATTAATTATCTAGAACTATAACACTGACGGTAGCTTACACATATATATTCAGCTTTGGGAAAATTCTGCGGCAAATTTCGTAAAACAGGTTTTCTGAGAAAAATTGACCATTAAATTTTTGTATAAACTCGAATTCTGTAGTGGAGTAACTTTTTCAAAATTTTACAAATAGAATTTTTACAAGTAATAGCCAGCAGTAGTAGATAGCACATAATAATAAGCAAACTAAACTCGCAGTATATATATGTACGAAGTGTTTGCGGTACTGAAACATGCAGCAGACAGAAGGCTTGTGAAGAAAACACGTCACTCGAAAAGATGCCGTAAAAATGTTTAGAGGTCAAAGGTTTAGTGAATGTTGGAGAAGGGGACAGACTGGACAGACAGTTCTTAGGAGACAGATGGATTCCTCGAGGAAATTCAGTGTTCTTTAATGTGGACAGGGTATGGATGTCTGGACACGGTACAGTGACTTAGCATCTCTTCCGATGGACGACAGGTATTTCAATCCCATTGGAGTCAGAAGACAGAGGATAAATCTCAGCGCTGACAGAATTCGGACTCGAATCTAGAAATGCAGATTACGAGATTGGCAAGCTACCGCCTGCGCCACTAACCCCCCCCCCCCCCTTTGGGTTGGGTTGTTTTACCTCTGAACGGCACTTTTTTGTACACCATGGGCTAAATGGCCAGGTCACATGGACCCCGAAGGCTCAGAGAAGGTTGAGGGAGGGGACCCACTGGAACAGCTGTTGGGAAACATATGGTAGCCTCCCGTCAAGGTCATCCAGTGTGTTCTTTAACGTGCACAGGGTATGGCTCTCCCACACATGGGGCCACGGCTTAACGTCCCATCCGTCGGACGGCGGCCTTTCCAAGCCCATCGGTGTCCCCTACTGACCGTGGGCAGGGCGGGGAATTTTGCGGAGATAAATCTCAACGCTGACCCAGCTGGGACTCGAACCTGGGAACTACAGATTACGAGTCTGGTGCGCTACCGACTGAGTCACCCCCAACCCCCCTTTGGGAGCACTTCTCCACATTACAAGAGATTTATGGTACACATTGTACGTTTTTCCCCTAGGAAACATTTCAACTGTACAGTTGCTCAAAAAGTATCCGAACACTATGGTTGATTGCAAAATTCCGAAAAAATATCTAGCAACGATTTTTTTTAGAAATTAGTGATCTGGCAACCTTCGTGTCACGTGACGTTCGAGTCCCAGCCAGATGACTAATTTCAAAAAAAAAAATCGTTGTCAGATATTTTTTCTGAATTATGTAATCAACCGTAGTGTTCGGATACTTTTTTGGGCCGACTGTAGATGATCATATTATTTTGATACTAGATCGTGTGGGCTCACTCACGGAAATATGGAGCGTGTGAAGTTACCGTTCACAGCAAACTGGAGCGTGTGCAGTAACTGCACACGCTCCAGTTTGCTGTGAACGGTAACTGGAGCGTGTACAGTTGCTGTACGCGCTCCAGATATTTTTTTATGAATTCTATAATCACGTGACAACGAAGGTTGCCAGATCACTAATTTCTAAAAAAATCGTTGCCAGATATTTTTTCTGAATTCTGTAGTCAACCATAGTGTTCGGATACTTTTTTGAGCGTACTAACCTCCCGTCAAGGAGGGGCGGTGGTCGCTCAGTCGGTAGCGCGCCAGGCTCGTATTCTGTAGTTCCCAGGTTCGAGTCCCAGCTGGGTCAGCGTTGAGATTTATCTCCGCAAAATTCCCCGCCCTGCCCACGGTCAGTAGGGGACACCGATGGGCTTGGAAAGGCCTCCGTCCGTCGGATGGGACGTTAAGCCGTGGCCCCGTGTGCGGGAGAGCCATACCCTGTGCACGTTAAAGAACATGCTGGATGGCCTTGACGGGAGGCTACCATCTGTCTCCTAACAGCTGTTCCAGTGGGTCCTCTCCCCAAATCTCTCCCCTCTGGAACCTTCTCTGAGCCTTCGGGGTCCATGTGACCTGGCCATTTAGCCCATGGGTGTGCAAAAAAGTTTCGCTCAGAGGTAAAACAACCCAAACCCAACCCGTCAAGGACATCCAGCTTGTTCTTTAAAGTGCACAGGGTATGGCTCTCCCGCACACGGGGTCATAGCTTAACGTCTTATCTGACGGACGGTGACCTTTCCAAGCCCATCAGGGTGCTCCTACTGACCATGGCGGGGAAGGGAGTTTTGCGGAGATAAATCTCAACGCTGACCCAGCAGGGACTCGAATAGGGAACTGCAGATTATGAGACTGACACTCTTCCCCCTTCTGACGAAGAAAGTTTCTGGGTGTTGCAATTTCAATGTTACAGCTATTCGGGGGACGTGTATGTTTACAAACCTTGAGTTGTCTGGAAGCTGTTCTATATTGGGCAGTTACTAAAAACACTTTTTACACTGGGGAGGGGATGGTTAAGCCGGTAGCGCGTGAGTCTTGTAATCTGCAGTTCCCAGTTTCGAATCGCAGCTGAGTCAGTGTTGAGATTTATCTCGGCAAAATTTCCCACCCTGCCCATGGTCAATAGGTGACACCGATAGGTTTGGAAAGGCCGCCGTCCGTCGGATGAGCCGTTAAGTTGTGTCGCCGACTGCGGAGAGCCATACCCTGTACACATTAAAGAACATGCTGGATAGCCTTGACAAGAGGCTACCATATATCTCCCAAAAGCTGTTCCAGTAGGTCCTCTCCCCAAATCTTCTCTGAACCATTGGGGTATTTGTGACCTGTCCATTGTGTGCAAAAAAAGTGCCGATCAGAGGTAAAACAACCCAACACACTGCTCCCAGCCCTTGAAGAGTCCCTAAGTTGCCACATACCATGTATTGCCTCATAAGAAAAGTCGCTAATTTTTTCCGACGGTAGTCCATGACTTATGCAGCCTCGTATTTTTCTTTAGATGTAATATTGTAACTGAAAAAGAAACTTTCCCAACCGACTCTTGCCACAGACACCGAACTTTGGATTAAAATGGAAGAATATTTTAATCGATATTTATTGCAATAACTGAGGCCATAGAGAAAGAAATATACAGTATACTCCCGGTTATCCGGTATTCAAATTATTTCCAGAATTCTCACGCAACCGGAATAAATTTTCTCAAATTAAAGTTAAACTTAGTTTCACTATTTTCGATTCTCGGATACCACTGACTTTATCTTTCAAAAAATTCTCTTTCACATTTCGTTATTAGACAAAATTCGGCACTTCCTTAGTCAGCGCCATCTGGAGGCCAATATTAAAACTCTTTCCATGATTTTCTACTGTGGAGTTTCAGTGAAGAAGTTCCCGAAGTTCCTGACAATTATATTTTAGATATTTTAATTCACATTAAGGGCATTATGCTTCATTTTCATTGTTTTTAACTGCATTTTTATTTCAATTAAGGCTTGAATACAAGATTGCACTTACCGTTTTTGTTTTTATATCAAAACATTTCTCATGCAACCGGCAGATTCATCTATTCATCTAACCAACAACTTCCATTCCCAATAAATGCCGGATAACCAAAAGTTTACTGTATACTGTACATATATTTATATACTATTTTATATACATAAAATATGCTCTGTGAAATTGAAATTGGAACACTAAGACAGGGTGGGAAAATTCAAATACAAATGAAGAAGAACTTTGAGAGACAACTAAGATACGATTAATTTTTCAAAACCAATTACATTTTTATTATAAAAATACAAGCCATATCAGTAGGAGGTACAGTCGCTCAAAAATGTATCCGAACACTGTGGTTGATTACAGAATTCAGAAAAAATATCTGGCAACGATTTTTTCAGAAATTAGTGATATGGCAACCTTCGTGTCACGTGACTAAGGTTGCCAGATCGCTAATTTCTGAAAAAATATCGTTGCCAGATATTTTTTCTGAATTCTGTAATCAACTATAGTGTTCGGATACTTTTTTTTGACACGAATTTTGCCAGATCGCTAATTTCTAAACCTGGATCTTGTGGGCCCACTCACAGAAATATTGAGCGTGTGCAGTTACCGTTCACAGCAAACTGGATGCTGTGAACGGTAACTGGAGCGTGTACAGTTCCTGTACACGCTCCAGATATTTTTCCTGAATTCTGTAATCACGTGACACGAAGGTTGCCAGATCACTAATTTCTAAAAAAACGTTGCCAGATATTTTTTCTGAATTCTCTAATCAACCATAGTGTTCGGATAATTTTTTGAGCGACTGTACAACCACTATTAGCTATTGCCAATATATTGAACACTGCTTCGTGGCAATGAGTCGTAGAGACTGCTGATAACCTCCTGTGTCCTCCATCACACTTGCTGCACGTGGCGGGGTGGTTCAGTCAGTAGCGCGCCATCTCGCAATCTGTAGTTCCCAGGTTCGAGTACCGCCTGGACCAGAATTCAGATTTATCTCCACACAACTCCCTGTTATGCCCAAGTTAAGTAGAGGAAACCGATGGACTTGGAAAGGTCGCCGTCCGTCGGATGCGATGGTATGCCGTGTGCAGGTAAGCCATCATATCCTGTGAACGTTAAACAACAGATTTGGATGGACTTGACGGTGAGTTAACATGAGTCTCCCAATAGCTGTTCCAGTGGGTCTCCTCCCCCGACACTTCGGAGTCCTTGAGACCTAACTATTTAACCCCATTCTGTGTAAAAAAACGGGCCACTCAGAGATAAAACAACCCAACACACGGCTCCCTACCTTAAAGAGTCGATGCCACATACTGTATCATGTATTGACTCGTAAGAAAAGTCGCTAATTGTTTGGAACGCAGCTTAGGAATTTATCCATCTTCGAGGAGAGAATTTATCCATCTTTCTGGAGCGTGTACAGTTGCTGTACACGCTCCAGATATTTTTTCTGAATTCTGTAATCAACCATAGTATTCGGATACTTTTTTGAGCGACTGTAGGTGGTTATATTATTTTGATACTAGATCGTGTGGGCTCACTCACGGAAATATTGAGCGTGTGCAGTTACCGTTCACAGCACACGATCCAGTTTGCTGTGAACGGTAACTGGAGCGTGTACAGTTGCTGTACACGCTCCAGATATTTTCTCTGAATTCTGTAATCACGTGACACGAAGGTTGCCAGATCACTAATTTCTAAAAAAATCGTTGCCAGATATTTTTTCTGAATTCAGTAGTCAACCATAGTGTTCGGATACTTTTTTGAGCGACTGTACAACCGCAGCTATTGGCAATATATTGAACAAGTTTCGTGGCAGTGTCGTAGAGGTTCCTCTGGCACTGTTTGTTCACCACGCTTTCTGCACAGGTGAGAGTACCAGCTGGGTCAGCGTTGAGATTTATCGCAAAAACTCCCCGCTCTGCCCACTGTCAGCAAGGGTCACCGATGGGTTTGGAAAGACCGCCGTCAGTCAGATCAGGCTTTGAGCCGAGGTGAGCGGCAAAGTTAAAGAACACGCTGGATGACCTTGACGGGAGACAACTATGTGTCTCCCAACAGCTGTTCTACTGAGTCGTAGAGACTAACCTTCTTCTGACCTTAATCTTCTCTGAGTCTTCGGAGTCCTTGTGACCTGGCCATTTAGCCCATTGTGTGCAAAAAAGTGCCGCTCAGAGATGAACCAGCTCAGAGATGAAACCGCAACCGCTCCAGTTTGCTGTGAACGGTAACTGCACACGCTCAATATTTCCGTGAGTGAGCCCACACGATCTAGTATCAAAATAATATGACCACCTACAGGCACTGAAAAAAGTATCCGAATACCATGGTTGATTGAAAAATTCAGAAAAAATATATGGCAACGAATTTTTTAGAAATTAGTGATCTGGAAACCTTCGTGTCACGTGATTACAGAATTCAGAAAAAATATCTGGAGCGTGTACAGCAATTGTACACGCTTGTTACCGTTCACAGCAAACTGGAGCGTGTGCAGTTATTGCACATGCTCCAGTTTGCTGTGAACGGTAACTGCACACGCTCAATATTTCTGTGAGTGGGCCCACACGATCCAGGTTTAGAAATTAGCGATCTGGCAACCTTCGTGTCAAAAAAAAGTATCTGAACACTATAGTTGCTTACAGAATTCAGAAAAAATATCTGGCAACGATATTTTTTCAGAAATTAGTGATCTGGCAACCTTCGTGTCACGTGACACGAAGGTTGCCAGATCACTAATTTCTAAAAAAATCGTTAACAGATATTTTTTCTGAATTCTATAATCAACCATAATGTTCGGATACTTTTTTGAGCGACTGTACTAAAGAGCTAAAAACTCGGATTTTAACATAAATAGCATTATTTTCATTTGTTATGAATATCCCAAAACTACCTGCAGTAATATAACGGTAGAAAAAAAGTATTAAAATTTTCTTTCCATACATGGCGTCATCAAAACAGTGTCGTGGTCTTAAAATAGCCTTGGCCTGAGGCAAAGAACGTATAAGAAATAAGAGGTTGAGCTTTGTTTGACAAAAAACGTAAGTGGCGACCTCAAGGTGTTTCGATTCGTGTCGTGTATTTGATATATATGGAAAAATAAATAACAAGGGGAAAATGAATTATGCATCAAAAATCTACCTTTGGAAAAAAAAACTGCATTTTTTATTTGAAAAAATAATATGATTTTAATAAAGGTTCATTTTCTACATAGAAATTAATTTTTGTTGAACCAACATTATAAGTAGGACGCACAAAAAAGTTTTCCAAAAAGTTTGAGGTCAATTTATAAAATAAATTATAATAATTAAAAACTTTCAAGACTGTTTTAATTAATCAATAGATTTGATATTAATATGCTCTGTAAGATACCAATGGGTAATTCTTACATAGCAAAACGAAGTCAATGAAATTTTACAATAACATGTAATAAGAGAAAAAACAGTTAAAGGATCTGCTGCTCCCCTGTAAAACTCGTTTCACCACTGCACCAAATGCACGATACTCGATTTTACATTACTCTCTATGGAAACAACTTCTCCCTAGACATTCTTTGGCCTCAGCCACAACCATATACACCGAAGAGCCAAAACATTATGACCACCTGCCTAATATGATGTTGGTCCTCCACATGCCGCCAAAACAGCTGTTACCTGGCGAGGCATGGACACCACAAAGTTTCTAAAGCTGTCTTGTGGTATCTGGTACCAACACGTTACCAGCAGATCCTTTAACTCTTTTAAGTTGAGTGGTTCAGCCGCCGCAGATCGGATTATGCTATTGCAACACAAACCACAAATGCTCAATTGGATTACTTTCTGGGGAATTTGGAGGCCAAGGCAATACCTGTTAATCTTCCACATGTTCCACGAACCATTCTCGAACAATCCGGGCAGTGTGACATGGAGCATTATCCTGCTGAAAGAAGGCACTACTAGAGGGGAATGCCACAGCCATGAAAGAATGTATCTGGTCTACAATGATGTTTTGGTAGGTGGTAGACGTCATAGTTTCCTGCACATCAATGATTCGACCCAAGGTTTCCCAGCAGAACATTGCCTAAAGCATTACACTTCCTCCACCGGCTTGTTTTCATCCCAATGTGCATTCTGGTGCCAACACTTCCCCAGATAAAGGATGCACACACACCCAGCCATCCACATGGTGCAACAGGAAACGAGATTCATCGGACCAGAAGACCTTCTTCCAATCACTCAAGGTCGTTTAGATGCTCGCATGCCCATTGCTAGGCACTTTCGACGGCGAACTCGGAGCAGCCTGCAGCTACGCAGCCCCATTTCCAACAGGATTCGATGTACTGTGTGTTGTGTCACATTACATCTGTCACCAGCATTCAAATTACGGGCGAGTTGCACCACAGTATCCCTTCTGTTGACTCGAACCATAAGGGATAGTCTTCGCTCACCTCTAGCATCACTGAGCTGTGGTCGCCTCACATCTTGCCGGTGGTTTGTGGTTTTTTCCCTCCTCGGACCACTTTTTGTGAAGATGCTAATCACTGCTGACCGTAAGCACCCCAGAAGCCTTGCCGTCTCGGAAATGCTCTGACCCAGTCGTCTGGCCATTACAATTTGGTTTTTGTCATACTCACTTAAGCCCGCTGCCTTTCCCATCTGAAGAACAAGAATAACACTGATTAACAGAGCTCAGTATCAGACGTTATTTATACCGTTTCATGACCTTCACATACGCCGTCATTTACATACAGTTGCTTCGATTTGCATGAAGAAGCAACTCGTCATAATGTTTTGGCTCTTCAGTGTATATCGTACCTTGGCTGGACAGTGCACTAACAGAAAATTTGATTTTAAATTGCAACTGTGTTTAAATTAAAATACCTCGTTTTAAACTCAACAGCTAACCTTCCCTCCTTTTGTTCAATGACTGACAGGCCCAGTGTAACTAGGTAAGGCTGGGACCAGGCCCTTAGACCCCCTACCTTAAGTCATCCCAGCTGAAGTGGGGTGGGGGTGTCGCAGTCAGTAGCGCGCCAGGTTCGTAATCTGCATTTTCCAGGTTCAAGTCCCAGCTTGGTCAGCATTGAGATTTATTTCCACAAAACTCCCAGCCCTGCCCATGGTCAGTAGGGGATACCGATGGGCTTGAAACGTTAAGCCGTGGCCCCGTGTGCGGGAGAGCATACCTTGTGCAAGTTAAAGAATACTGTGGATGGCTTTGACGGGAGGCTACCATCTGTCTCCCAACAGCTGTTCCAGTGGGTCCCCTCCCCAACATTCTGTCTTCGGGTCCTTGTGACCTGGCCATTTAGCCCATTGTGTACAAAAAAGTGCCGCTCACAGGTAAAACAACCCAACCCAGCTGAAGTTGATAAAGAAGATTAGAGCTGTAATTAACTGAGGAAAAAGCACAATCGAAGTCAATAAGGAACACAACATCCTGTGAAAAAAATCGAAGCAATTTAAAAACCCAGTTTTATGGAAACAACTATTGAAAACAGGAATGGAAATGGGTTTTCAGAACCAGGTGAACGCTCCATAATCAGTTGATATCGCGACGTTAAGAAATGAATGAAAAAATCTGTTTAAAAGCCCAGAAATTATGGCCAAAAATATTATAAAGGAGTGGGTTCAGTTGTTTTACCTCTGCGCGACACTTTTTTGCACACAATGTGCTAAATGGCAAGGTCACAAGAACCCCGAGAGCTCAGAGATGGTTGAGGGGAGGGAAACCACTTGACAGCTGTTAAGAGACAGGTGGGAGCCTCCCGTCAAGGTCATCCAGTGTGTTCTTTAACGTGCACATGGTATAGCTCTCCTGCTCACGCAGTCACGACTTAACGTCTCATCCATGGGACAGGACGTTAAGCCATTGAACAGTTCGCATTCGTTCCTTGGAGATCTGCAACCATTCAATTGCTTCAATGTGCCAATAAATAGTCATCCTCTTCAGACAAGAATGAACTTTTTGATTTCTTCTACTTTGACTTTGAAAAGGCATTTAACAAACTTAAAAAGTCGATTCTTTATACGTAACTCCTTAAATTAGGAATTCCAAATGAGTTAGACTGATCCAAGCAATACTCTCTACACAACAAATCAGAGTCAATGATGAATTATCATCAGTCAAAAGTGTTATGAGTGGAGTTGTCCAGGAAACAGTGCTTGGCACGTTAGTTTTTTTTTTCTCGTTTGATATTCCAGATATTCTTCGCCCAATCACGAGATATTTGCAGATGAAATCGAATTTATCCAGGCTACAGTGAGGCAACAAAACCAGCACCGACACAAGCCTAACATCAACAAATGAACGCCAAACGTTGGTTGGAGTGGTGTAAAGCATGGTGCCAGTGGACTCTTGAGCAGTGGAACTGCATTCTCTGGAGTGACGAATCACGCTTCACCATCTGGCAGCCGACAGACGAGTCAGGGTGGGAAGGATGCCAGGTGAACGCTACCTGTCCGACTGTGTTCTGTCAACTGTGAAGTTTGGTAGAGGCATCATGCTCTGGAGCTGTTTTCATGATTCGGGCTAGGCCTCCTAGTTCCAGTGAACGGGATTCTGAATGCCACAGCCTATATAATGACATTCTCGACAATTCTGTGCTCCCAACTTTATGGCAAACAGTTTAGTGAAGACCCTTTCCTGTACCAATATGACAATGCCCCTATCCACAAAGTGAGGACATGGAGGAATGGTTTGATGAGATGGGTGTGGAAGAACTTGACTTGAAGAGCTCTGATCTCAACCCCATGGAACACCTTTGGGATGAATTGGAACGCCGACTGCAAGCGAGGCCGAACTGCCCAACATCAGTGACCAGCCTCACTAATGCTCTTGTGGCAGAATGGCAGGCAATTCCAGCAGCATCGTACCAAACTCTAATGGCAAGCCTCCCTGCATAATGGAGGCAGTGATAGCAGCAAAGAGGGATTTGTGGATGAGAGTATCCAGATACTCTTGATCATATGTCTTCAATAACGAGGCCTGCATCTATCTGGGACAGAACAATAGCCACAGTTGCATGTGGCGATGTACCAGTAAAAGAGCTTCCACGTCATGCATTACTGAATGGCATACAGCACCCATGCTGGGAGCATGGTGTGGGCACCATCTTTTTTCAGGGAGGGTAATTTTCATCGAGGGCCATTTAACTGCCCAACTGTACATGGATACCATTCTCCACCCTGTGGTCTACCACTCCTGCAGAGTATGCCACCACATTCCAGCACGATAACGCCAGACCACGTACTGCAAACCGTTCCCAATACTACCGTGGCCAGTCCGGGCGCCAGATCTCTCACTGATTGAACACATCTATGACATCACGAAACGACGTCTGAGAACTGGCCACAGTACATAACGTGACGGATCTTCAGATGCAAGTACAGCAATTCTGGAGAACCATTGACCAAGAGAGTTTTAGGAACCTTTTTTTTACTCATTTCCTAACTGTATTAGTGCTTGTACTGCAGTGAAAGCAGCCCCATCTAATGCTGATGTTACCCTAATATCTATGTATCTGCCTCATTAAGCAGACTGCAAATGTTATCATTTATTACATTATCATCTTTTAGCACATCCTTTGTATCATACGCGCATTCCTCTTTGGTGGCTAAATTGTTTTTTATGGGTTGGGTTGTTTCACCTCTGAGCGGCACCAGACGGGTTTTTACCCCGAAGGCTCAGAGGTTGGAGGAGGGAACCAACTGGAACAGCTGTTGGGAGACAGATGGTAGCTTCCCCTCAAGGCCATCCAGCGTATTCTTTAACGTGCATAGGGTATGGCTCTCCCGCACACGGACCACGGCTTAACGTCCCATCCGACGGATGCGGTCTCTCCAAGTCCATCGGTGTCCCCTACTGACCGTGGGCAAGGCGGGGAATTTTGCGGAGAGGTGGTGGAATAAGAATGCCATGTTTCCATTGGTAACAATTGACCTCTTATACCCACAGGAGGTGGGAAAACACAATTTTTTTGTTTTAGCAGACAATTGTTTGTATTTAGCGGTAAATGAAGTCTTTTTAGGGTTAGATAAGAATTGATAAAATATTATAATTCTCACTTTCGAACACTATAATTGCCTCCTCTAACGGTGAAAAAAATTGAAAATTCCAAAATTTCAAGCGACGATATATTAATGATAGAAATTTGAAATTTTGATGGTGGAATGTAAACATCGTTAAGTTTCGATTGGAAACAAATGAAAATGATAATAAGAAAACTTTTTTTTCAGTTTGATTGGTACTAATGAAATATAATTCGCATTTTTCAAATACTTAGTAGTTTTAATATACCTTTACAGATCACTGAAATGATGAAACGGCAGAGATGTTTTCGAGTTTTACAAATAACATGTACAGAATAGAAATTTGAAAAATTAGTGGTAGTTTTTAAGAAATATTCTATTGACAGCAATAATCTACCCACTTTTCTGAGAAGTGTGGGAAATAACTTTTTACATTTAAGAATTATAAAACGAATACTTCTATTATGTATAATTACTAATACTATTTGCATTTTTTCCATCATACACTAGTTTAAATTAAAACTTTTAAGGAATGAAAGAGTAGGTAAAGGAAAAACTTCATTCTCTTTGAAAACGAGATTCTCATATGCGTCAAAGGCGATATACATTCTTCTACAGGCTCCTGTCAGACCTCTGTGGCAAGCAGCTGCTTGAGGGGGTATTTATTTATTTTTTATTTAATCTATATAGAGAGAATTTGTCTGTTTGTTCGACATCTCCTCCTAAACAGTCAGAGCAAACACCAACAAACTTCGTCTAGAGCTTCATTTCACCGTAACTTAGTGCACTCTAATGTTTTCGACCCCAGATAATTAGGCCCTTCCCCAAAATTTGGCCGCCAAACGTCTATCCATTGATAACTTAGCGGATCGATAAGGTACTGCTCCATTCATAAGGTAGGTGCATTTTGTAGCAGTCATACTTCTCCAGCTACTCGTAGTGGTACCAACGTAGGATGAGAGTATAGGCACTGAAGATATAAACCAGGGGTGGGCAATTGTTTTCGTATCTACACTGCGCATGCGTATTGACGTGGCCGTCCTAGTGGAGAGACGAATCTTCGGTCGCGCACGGGAAGGAAATCTCGGTTCAAGGCGGATTTTTCTGACTGTCTTGGCGGGCCACAAAAAACTCTTAGCGGGCCGCTATTTGCCCACCCATGATATAAACCATGGTTATTAGTTCAACGTGCATCAGTTGACCATAGAAATCCATTCATCGAATGGATTCTTTTTGTAAGTGAATGAGTTGGGAATAAAATACAGAATAATTTTTATATTCGTGTTCTTTTAATTACATATATTTACAACACATAGCAAAATATATATATTTAAAGTGTTCCAAGCAACAATTCTCTCACAAAAACGTTCTCATTTGTCGATTCAGAAACAAATTAATTTGCCCACAACATTTAATAACATAAATGCAATGCTATATGTGTAGTTACAGAGATAACAATACCTTCCATGCTTTTTCGTATAAAAAACATGCGAATTTGGTCACCATACAGAATATATTCAACAATAATTAATGCAACCAAACAAAAATTCCTAAATTTCAAATCTAAACTCCATCGTTATTAAATAATATGCAACAGCAACAACTGACTCACAAGATCAACCCTTAACTAAAAAAATATGCAACAGCAATAGATTTGAATCGATCAAATCAGCAGTAAAAAGAATAAACTTTCGACCGAATACAAGCTGTTTTTTTTTAAACCAATTTTAATGCATTTATACTAAATCTAAAGCGAGTTACTCCACTCGAGTAAATCACTGCTATAATACAGAAATTTAGAACTTGTAGGAAGCAGAATCAATGTTTTTTTTTTCAGCAAAAACCCCAACAAATATCAATTCATACCCCTGAACAGCTATACAAATGGGTTTATTGATCCTATATAATGAAATTAATTCCAAATATGAACCAAATAGACAGATTATAACTTTTTTTTTTATAAATAAAACAGTTTATTGTACTTGAAAGGTATTTCACAATACTATATATATACTTTTTTTTTTTGGACAGACGCAGGTACATCTTCAATATCGTGGTCTTTTTTTTATGTAAACACCAGGCACAAGAAGTATCACATCTTTACAATATATTGAACATTTTTTTGACACGAACTAACATTCAAAATTCAACTAGCCATACAGTAATGAAACTAGAGTTAAAATCGTCAGGGCTATTTCCTTACAAATGCAATTCTACATGCATAGTTGCAAGTTATTTTTCATATTTTTCGATAAATGTCATGATATATAACAATATAAAAAAGTATAAACAAGACTACATGTATTGGTCGCAATCTTAATGTATTTACTGTAAAAAAATGTAAAAAATAGATAAACTATTCCGCATGCGTTTTTTTTTTCAAAAACACGTACACTTGAAATTCAACAATTATTATTAGCAAGGAACAACAGCTTTCCGAAAATACTTTTAACGTCAGATTTTAAGACTTTACAACAAAATTTCATTCCCCTTCTCAACTTTTGATTTTTGACATGTAGGACTAACATTACACAGATTTATGTGCATTATTCTAATTATGATTACTAACTAGAAAGAAGAAAATATGCGACAAGATTAATTTATGAAACATGCCATTTCATTCTACGAAACAGGACATGATAGTGTTCAACACTTTTGGTAAGAGTGTTAGGTTATCTTTGAGCGGTACTTTTTTGCATTCAATGGGCTAAACGGCCAGATCGCAAGGAAACCGAAGGCTCAGAGAAGTTCCCAGGTTCGAGTCCCAGTTGTGCCTTTGTTGAGAAGAGTATTCTTAGAGATAAAGGGGGGCAACACTGCAAATAATATATTCTTTGACCAATAGGCTTGGAAGGGCTGCCATTCTAATGGAATAGTAAACTGTCCAGTATCATACTCATGTTAAAACACACTGAATGAGTTTTATGGGAAGTTTTCATTTGTCTCCAAACAAACCCCTTCTACCAAACTGAGCCCTTTGTATCTATGACTCTAGCCATTTACCCCATTGTGTGCTCTTATAAATAAAACGTCCCAACCTTGAGCAAGTCTGTCTCCATATCTTTTAGGTAGCTAAAGATGTCTCTGAAGTGCTTATTTTGTTCATTGTTTTCATTTATATATATTGCTTTCTTCAGGTGATTTAATTGTGCATTGACTATTTTTCTTTTTGCACATTTGTAGACTGAACACTTCAGCAAAGAAAATTTCGTTTTAAGGGGAAAACAGATAGTTCTAACTCAATTTTTTTTATATCTCGAAAGCTTCCCTACAGCCAGTTTGAAACTAAAAGCTTTATATCCATTATACAATGGCAATGATTAAAACTGGAGAGATGAAAATTTATCATTGAGCAAAGTTATTGGTCTCAAAGCAGAAAGTGCAGTGGTGAAAAATTAAACTAGTCGATAAACTACTGCCATATTTGACTATGAGAAAAATATTTGCAAATGTGCTCAGTTCTCAAGAAGAATCAAAAATTTGAAAATGCTAGGGTTTCCATGACTGCAATTGCATTCCCCTCTATAGTTAACAACAAATGATAGCTGTATCGTGAAGTGATTCAACTGACAGATTTTTTTCAATTGCAAGGAAAATGAAAAAAATGTTGGCTTCTGGCAATTTTTATCAGTGAAATAAAATATGATTTTAAATAATTCTTGAAGTTCTATGCTAGTTGTTTTGATGTCGAGCTACTGTAATGGACTGTCAAAATGATATGAGAATTCTTATTACTGTTGATGAAATATTAATCTGAATTTCAAGACAGTGCAGTTTCTTTCAGAAGAATGACACATCAACTGAAGAAAGTTGCAAATCCTGCATTGTTTCTAAAAATTAAAGGATTAGTTTCACAATGAAGATGAACAGCCATGACGGTACTTTGTTGGAAATCATTTAACAGTGAAGAATGTAATCAGTCCTCGTGGTAGGTCATCTCTTAGAAATAAGAAGTTCGTCATTACGACAATGAAATTAAAAAATTCTTGAAAAACATATCTTCATGAATATTATAACTAAAAGGCATCCCTTTTAGTCATATTGATATAACAGAATCACATTTTAGCCTGGTAAAGCAGTGTATGTTACAGAAACATTCACTTTACTTTGTTCAATTCCATTATGCCACAGTTAGTTAATAAGACTGGTGAAAATAAAACCCCTACATTATAAGGGGCTATAAAATAGATTACCACGTTTGTAACTGGAAAATACAAGAAATGTAGAGATTAAGATGTATATCTTATTTCCCCTAAAAATCAAAAATATAAGTGTCTTTCAAAATAAAATACTTAAATACACTTTTCTATTATACATAATTATGGCATAATTATTTTTATACATAATATATATATTTGAACATTAGATATTTATCCTTAATCCTCAGAAACCATACTTCATGATAATGGAAATCATTTAAAATATCGATAAAATCACATAAAATGATAATAAAAATGTAACTGCACAATCTTCATTTAAAAGTCACCAATATCACAATTAATTTTATGATCATCAATGAACAAATTATAAGCATAATCTTATGGCATTAAACAAAGATTAATGAATGAAACAGTTTACATTGCATACTAAAAGACAGAACATTTAATTCTAAACAAAAAATATGAAAATTAAAAGGGAAAAAAAAGGCAGGTAGGCATAAAAAACATGTTGCAAGTTCATTTGTAGTGATTTTAAAAACTGATTAATCAGCTTCCGACACTTTAAGGGTTTAGAAGGTCAAAGTTAAATATTTTGCAACAACATATTTCTGAAATTAGAGAATTTTATAAACATTAAATATCTCAATGCAGCAAGAATATCTAATCTACATAATTTGTAATCAAATGATATTAATTATTACACCAATAACAATTAAAAATGTAGTTATTTTAATGCAGGCATTCACTAACGAGCACTCGTTCTAGGACGGCTTCAAATTGTACTCTTCAACTACCCCAATCTTTCGACACTTTGGTTTTGAGCAATTAAAATAACACCTCAACATACAGTGCAAAATTGAGACACTTTTCCAAAATCAACATTGCCTATTTGTGGAAAGTTCTAGGTTTCACACAGTTTGCAGTTATGTGCTCCATTATACAAAAACTGCTGTAATTTAATTCTATTCACTGCAAATGACGCAAAATATATATTTTTGTCACTAATATCATAAAAATACATGCTATTTAAATATGGTTTTCATTAGACTCAAGTGATGTAATTCACTGAGGCTCAATAAATAAGCTTAATGGCATATATTAGAAATACCGTCTTTCGATATTAGCTTGTTAATGCAAGTAAAATTACTAGTGATAGGTACAAGATTTCAATTTAATTTTTCCACAGATATTTGGTAAGCTTAGTGTTCCATGATTGTTAGAAATATGATCTCTGTGCTCATCATTAAAAAGAGGTTGAGAAACCATGTTTTAATACATGGAACTGATCTCAGTCTTTAAGCTTTTAATAAACTTTGAAAGCATAGTCTTCAAATATCTAATCCATTTACAAGAGGAAAAGAGTGTTATAAAAAAAAGTAGCTGTCTATATATATTATGTGTAATTTTCATATTAATGAAAGGGATTTATACGTAATTTTTTACAAGCAGATTCAAAATCTGTAAGGAAATGGGATTTGGCCCAAAGGGTAAGGCATTCAACCATACCTTTCATTCAATGGCCCCCCACTGGGAGCTCAGGAATGAAACGTATATAAGTTTAATTTCCTTAAATAAAGGATTTTTTGCCAATGGATTTGAATAAATTTGTACGGTTGAAACAGGCTCTTAAAAACAGTTGACATAATACAGTAAACAGGGACAGATTAATGATGTCTGGGCCCCAAGCTATTCTTGGCCACGAGCCCCTCTATCAACATAAAGAGATGTTTGAGGGTTGTTCAAAAAGCAAGAACATAAGACCTGTAATTTACAGTCAAAGCATACAGATTGAAAATGGGTATAGTTAGCCAGGCTTGTGCAACACAATGCTTAGCAGTTTTGGTCGCACTTATAATTATGTCATTGAATATAACTTCTTGAACAGGCAACACTTTCTTTTTCCAATATGTGATCAGACTTGCAAAGCTACTAGCTTATCTGCATTATGGCAGAACAAATGACCATGCCTCCCTGGACTCGAACCCAGACCCTAGCAGTTGCAGTGCCACCATGAACCAATGGGATACTACACTAAGTGGAAAATTCAAGTCCAATCTGTCCAAACTTGAAAATACATGCAGTCAGGGCCAGATCTAGTAATAGAATCAAAAATTTATCAAACATATTTACATTTCATGCATTTTTCAAGAAATTTTTAAAGACTCTAAAATGTAGAGTAAATGAAATGCTATACTGAAATAAAACTAGTCTTCCCCCTTTACATTTTTGCTGCTTTTTTTTTCTTATCTCAACCCACCTGTTACATTTTTCTAAATCCAGGCTTGCATGCAATTATTCATTTTCTCAATGCCAAAAACAGACCAGTTGACATCATCATGACTTAGTGAAAGTTTATGGTGAGTATGCAATGAATAGACAAAATGTTGCAAAATGATTCAGTTATTTAATAAAGGAAGAATGGAAGACTGCAACATTGACCAATCCAGAAAATGTTACAGGTATAAACAATGTCATTATTTAACACTAAAAATTCACAATTTCTCAACTTTAAATACTCTTCCCAGATCCCTTTTGCAAAACACTTTATTGGCATCTTATGCATTGAAGAAATGAATAACTGCACACATTTCCAAGTTGGATGGATTTTTAATCAATGCTGCCATTTTCAAGAGGCATATTAAACATAATTACAATTGGGATAAAAACTGATAAACACTGTACTGTACATGCCAGACTGCATCTACTAACTTCAACTAATTTTAACCTGTATGCTCTGACTGGAAATTACAGGTAATGCATGCTTGCTTTCTGAACAACTCTTGTATGATTTAAAAAATATAGCTTGATATAAAAGCTTAAGTTACTAAACCTTATTTAAAATTATGAAACTAGACTTCTAGAAGCACAGTAAACAGAAAAAATATCAGGAATATCCAAATTATCTATGCTCCAAGTCTGATTCCCCACCCCCTCCAAATACATCATTGATAGTAAATGCCGTTTAAAGGGTGCACTGAAAGGAGATGCAAGGCTTTGGATGTAAGAGCCTTATGACAATGTCTTCTACAATGGAAACTGAGCTGTGTAGTTATTATTAATTTGTAAGGCTGTCAGGTATTTCATGGCCACTAATGGAAATGAAACATGTCATGATGTGGTAATTCTCTACACTCATTTCCAGATACCATAATCAATCTTTTACATTTACTACAGATAAATTCAAATGATGGAACCAAAATAGCACAGACAACTTTGGGCATATTCAGGTTGTCATAATTTAAAATTTTCTTGTAATTGTTAAAAGATGAGTAAAAAATAATTTCTTTCAATTATGATTTCAATCTTTTAATCAGTCTAGCAATTAAAAATAAGCATCATTTAGCTTTTGATTTTTTAAGTGCCTCTTTCATTGATAAATCTCTCTTAATACTTAAAATTTTGATCAATATTTTTAATTTTTTGCAAATTATTTATATATTTTTTTTCATTTCAAACAGCATTAAAACTTTAATTCCGTCATCAAATAATTATAATTATCTTAGTGTTTGGAGCAGCCTGTAATAAGATTCAAAAAGTTGTTTGCATTCACTTTTGCATGAGTGGTTAATGAGGTATCAGAGAAATCCCCTGGCCACCAGCACCACCAGCACCACCACCACCACCACCACTCCCAACTGAGTTCAGAACAGCCTGGGGCAGTGTGATTAAAATGGTTTTGGACTGGGAAGAACCACGCCCAACATTTTCAGGCTCTGGTTAAAAAAAAAACTCATCTCTAATAGTGACCAATAATGGTGAGTATATATATTATTATTTGCTCCCCTTTGCCCACAAAAGTAATTGGCAAACATCTCAAGTTAATTTCACTAAATCTAATTCAACTATATGATTCATTTTGATAACTGATACATTACTTTTTTTAAAAGTACAGTGGCTTACTTTTTACTCTAAAAATTCTTGGCATTTACATAAAAACATAGTTTTTAACAATTTTTATGCACAAAATCTTTTGTTCAACTAGTTCTGGAAAAACAATTTTTTTTCCAGAACAGAGAATCAATAATTTTATGAATTAATCCTCTTACTACTAATATCCATTCCTAGTTATAAATCTTTTATCCAAACCACCTATTAGATTGTGAAAAGAAAGAACTAAAGTTTAAATAAATTAAACTGCAAACTTATGTTTTGCTGAAACTCGCTCATTATCTTTGAAGTCTTTAATATATTTACACTTTTGAAATGTGATTGTTGCATCATAGAGAGAAGATTATGCTTGATAATCAAATATACAATAAACAAAAGAAGGATGAAAATAAAAACACACCACTGTCACAGACATGAAAATATATCTCCTTGCAAAGATCCAAATATATACTTTTTTACCATGTAAAGCACATATATTTGACTAAAAGAATACACACACATCCTAAAATTTTAAACATTTTATATTTCTGCAACTATGGCAATGTGATTTGCATTTCTTTGCTCTTCACAGCTATCAATAGTTGGATTTTTTTTAACATCTCTATCTTAAATCGGGAATCTTTTGAAAATCAGGAATATCTTAAATTTCTATAATTGGTTGTAATTTGTTTGTTTTTTATTGCCATTTCTTAGTACTACTTATTTTATCATATAATGTATTCAAACTCAATATTTTATTGCTTTTGCCTCTCTGGACCATTATATAAATATGAGTAACTGAAGGAAAAATAAGGCAACCTAGAAAGACAGAGTCTTATAGAGTTAAAAGCTATGAATTCTTATAATGTCACTGAAAATTTTCCTAAAAAGATTCAAAGTAGCAGTTTCAATAGCAATAAAAAAACATAGAAGACTTAAAATGCATTTCATTTTTCATTGAGTCACTCATTGTGTGATTAAAAATATAAATGGAGAAAAATAAAGAATGTAAGCTTCAAAGAAATTTAGTACTAGAGAACGATTTCTGCTTACACAAATACACATTCTAAACAGTGTGAGCCTGGATTAATCTATTACAGAGGTACACAGACTACAACAACTGTAGTGAAGAAGTAAAACGAGACATTTTTTAATAGTTATCACTTGTCCTAAAGAAACAAAATATAAGTGAGCAATGAAGCAACAACTCAAACACCTCTTAAAATGACACATATATCAATTGAATAGCCTGATTAAAATTTATTTCACTAATTATTTTTCGATATTTTAACATAATGTACTCCTCCCTTCTTGTATTAACAAGTATAAAACTTCAGTATCTGCAAATGCCTCACTGAGGAGCGAGTAAGTCTTACTTTAGTATAACAAAAGCTTATCTCTGTGGTTTCAAATTATTTGTGCATTTTTTTTTTATTTTAACCTATACAGTGAATGTCTTGAAACCGAATTATGTAAAGCTGAGATTTGTAGATGGAATTGTCTGCACTATCTATTTCTTGCTGGCACTCAAAAATGTTGCAAAATTTTCCTAGCCCTATGTTTGCTTTATTATTATTTCTTCGCATGATTGACTTTTTGCTTTGTACTCATTTTATAAGCAAAACTGAAGCAGTAGAACCTGTGTTTTTTCCTTTCCCCTGATATGTGAGAAGAGATTGGGCATCTCAGTTGCATTCTAGAAAAGCCAAGTGATGTCACCATCAAGTGTCAATGAAGTGAATTGACTCCTAGTAAGTTTTTCAAAGAAGGTTCAAATTGAAAAAAAAATTAGAGAAAAATTGCAGAAAAATTACCGGAAATGTAAAATAATTAATTCATCAGAGGGAACTGTTCGATGGCATTTCCCTCAGGCCATTCCATGCTGATGCTCGTTATCATATTTTGTTGACTAATGAGTGATCTGTATTTACAAAATATATTTGAAGGCTGTTGCACAATCAATTTTGAAATGGAGAAGACCCCCCCCCCCCCCGCCTTGGAAAAAAATTATAGAATACTAAGAGGCATACAAAAGTGAAACAAGCTCTAATCAGATTGGGTTGGGTTGGGTTGTTTTACCTCTGAGCGGCACTTTTTTGCACACCATGGGCTAAATGGCCAGGTCACATGGACCCCGAAGGCTCAGAGAAGGTTGGGGAAGGGGACCCACTGGAACAGCTGTTGGGAGACAGATGGTAGCCTCCCGTCAAGGCCATCGAGCGTGTTCTTTAGTGTGCACAGGGTATAGCTCTCCCGCACACGGGGCCACGGCTTAACGTCCCATCCGACGGACGGCGGCCTTTCCAAGCCCATCGGTGTCCCCTACTGACCGTGGGCAGGGCGGGGAATTTTGCGGAGATAAATCTCAACGCTGACCCAGCTGGGACTCGAACCTGGGAACTACAGATTACGAGCCTGGCGCGCTACCGACTGAGCCACCCCCGCCCCCGCTCTAATCAGAATTCTAAATGTCAGTAGTGAGGAGGATTTGGGTTGTTGGGTTGTTTCACCTCTGAGTGGCACTTTTTTGCACACCATGGGCTAAATGGTCAGGTCACATGGACCCCGAAGGCTCAGAGAAGGTTGGGGGAGGGGACCCACTGGAACAGCTGTTGGGAGACAGATGGTAGCCTCCCGTCAAGGCCATCAAGTGTGTTCTTTAACGTGCACAGGGTATGGCTCTCCCATACACGGGACCACGGCTTAACGTCCCATCCGACGGAGGGCGGCCTTTACCAAGCCCATCGGTGTCCCCTACTGACCGTGGGCAGGGCGGGGAATTTTGCGGAGATAAATCTCAACGTTGACCCAGCTGGGACTCAAACCTGGGAACTACAGATTACGAGCCTGGCGTGCTACCGACTGAGCCACCCCTGCCCCAGTAGTGAGGAGGACGTTTTTGTGAAAGAGCTTGACCAATTGACAAACACGAAAGAAGATGTTGCATCAATTTAGTGAAATTTTGAAGATCACTGCAATGCCATCAAAGAATTGTATGTTTCATGATTGAATCACATATGATTGAGCAATTGAAAGCAAAATATGCTTTTATGGATATTAAAATACCCTCATCTGATCCTGGAGGCCTGTAAGGTGGTTTCAAGTCTGCCAGTTTCACAAGCCAGTGTTAAGTGATTATTTTTGGTCTTGAAATTCATTTATAGGTGACCACAAATTTCAATGAAAAATGACCTTCAGGAGGTTATCCTCTTCTATGTATGAAATCAAGAGTTTTAAAATTTTCAGATCTTGGCTTTTTCAAACTGCAATGGATATTTCAACTAATCTGATCTTTTGGATATTTTTTATATGCAGGAACTTTTGGTCTAATTTGAAATTTCTGCTAAGTGCTTTATTGCAAATGGTGAGCAAATAGTAAATAAAGCAATAAAGTTAAGCATTTATTTTAAAAAAAACTGCACATTTCATATTACAAATAAAACTGAAAACTAAAAAAAGTTATATTAAATGAAAAATGATTAACCAAACCTTCAAATTTGGCTGGTGCCAGAGTCAAGCTTCAAAGCCCTGATGTTTAGGGATAAACACACATATTTTAATCCCACCCTGTTACACCAAAAGATATAAAAATGCATATAGTTTCAAATATGTCACTAAGATATTTTATTTCAACCAAAGCCTTATTTTCGGTGTTTTTCACAAATTCATCTTTTAATTCTGATCTCTGAAAGCAAAGATGTGGTTCTATCACAGTTTGTAGCAATGGGTGGTTAGCACTATGGTCCATCATTATCGCAAAACAGTGACTCCTGTCCAATATCTAGATGAAACAGCCAAATCTGTGGAATCACATTAGTTTGAAATAACACTGACCTCCAGAGTTCAAATATCCCAATAGTGAATAGATGCTACTACAAAATTCTAAGAATGAATTTGTATAATCTACAAAAGAAATTCATTTTTCCTGATTTAAGTGCTTTAACAAAAAATTATCTCAATTTCAACATCCCCATTTGCATTCAGCACATGAATTAAAAAAGTAATAAACCTTTAAGAACTTCACAATTTCACCTTTTACCTATTTTCTTTTTGCCTCCTAACATAAACATTCATTTTATGCAATAAATAACTATGAATTATTAATTTATGAATATGCAATATTCATTGGCTTTGTTGTGTGGAAAGCATGTATGAACTGTCATTGCTGCTTAATCTATAAAGCCAAAGTTAATAAAATTCTATTAATATTTCAGTTTTTGCTTTTCACTTTAGTTTTTCCATGAAAAAAAAATTTCAGGAATATTGAAGAAATTTTTATGTGGCTCCTACAGACAAAAGTTTTTACCCTAATTCCTAGAGAAGAAACACTTCAAACAATTTTGCAGTGGTTCTTTAAGTATATGAATAAGGAAGACATAAAATATTAATAACTTTAATGGTTTAAGGCAGTGCTTCCCACCAATGGGGACATTATAGAAATATGTGGGGCCATTTTCTTAAGTTTTTCTATGGAAGCAGATTAAATAGAACATTGAATACTTCATAGATTAACATATCCTTCCATGAAGGGGAGCATTAAAAGAGTGTGTTCAACCAAAAAAAGGATGGGAACCACTGGTGAAAGGTATCATTTCCCAAAGTGTGGTCCATGGCCCAGTACTAATACTTAGAAAATGTAGAAATAATCACATTCCTATTATCATCAAGCAATATTCATGAAGGTAGCAAGATACAACTGTTTCTCATCACATATTTACTTCTTAATTATCTTCTCTTAGATATTCTAAAGTTATAAAGTGCACACATAATAAATGACTTATTGTTATAAGATTAAGAGTGATTTTTTAGTTTATAATTTTGGAGGATCCAAAAAGGTAGGGGGAAAAAAGTCCTCAGCTATAAAAAGTTTAGAACCCTGATCTAAAGGAATGTTTATACTGTGTTAGAGATAAAAATGTGAAAAGTAAATTTACCTAAATCTTTATAAATGTTCTTGATTAGAAACACTTTAAAAAGGTTTTGATGCATAATTTGAATGAAATATTCTAATTTAATACAGATTTGAGGTGAGGGATTTTTCTCTGTGTAAAATTATTAGTTAATAACTTCAAATGTTACATTACTAAAAATTGGCAATATGTCAACAAACTTCTAACACATTCAAAAAATTCTTATTTACACAGATATTACCTCATCATTTTTCAACACGATAGCTTAAGAATTTACCAAACCATTTCAAACTGTTTAGAATATAAGAATGGAAATATTGTAAATATGTATGAATAAATATGACTGCAAAATTATGCTTTTCATTATTGACACCAAATTTTCCCATCTTTCTGATAAATAGAAAAATAATTAAACCTTTAATACTTATTGTTTACTACAGCTCTAAATAGCAAGAAAATTAATTACATCACAATTTAAGAATAAACAGCACAGATGATGCTTAAAAATATATATTATCAAATATACACACATAAAATAAAATGGCCAGTTGTCTTTTTTATGTACAACACTGTCAAGTTTACGATAGGTCATTTAAAACTTAATACACCCAACTACATGTGAAAATATGACGAGATTGCAATGGCAGGTTGTTATTTGCATAAGGTTCTTGTACATTTTTCTTATAAAACATACATTCTCTGTTCTTCTACTTAGAAACGTCACAATTATATGTAAAGCAAAATTTACACATACTGATATGTAATAACATTATAATAAAATATATTACACCCTTTAACTTTATCATAGCACATTTAATTTCTCTGTTTTGGTGCACAACCTTTAATGCTGCATCTGATCTGAGAACACTGAAAACAAGCATACTCTCTAACCTACTAGGAACATGTCAGAAAGTGATTTGTCTTAAAACTACACTACTATTTGTCCTACTTTTGACAGAAACATAATAATGTGAAACAGGAACTGTACAAATAGCATTTTGCTGATGTGCATCAGCTTTGTAAAGTTCCTTATTTTTTTTTTTGCAAAACTGATTACCTACTAAAGATGGTAGAAAATTCCAAAAGAAGAAACTCAACAATCCTATTCTGGTGCATCATATCCAGAGCTATGTTGGCAGATTCCTCCTCTGACCACATAAGGGTTGGGCCAAATACTATAGCAAGATTCTGCACTTGCATTCTGTTTTGCTTGTGATACTCTGTGACCCTGGAAAAAATTAAAAATTGTTAAAAAAATTATAAAAATTTTAATATTTATTAGTTAGCTAATCACATTTAAGTATGCAGAGTATTTACATTAGTTTAATTAGACAAATAATCCTCAGTACTATTATAAGCTGCTTTAATCTTTAAGAGAAAGAATGCAAATGGACCTATTCTCTATTGAATATTTGTTTAGCGTCATAATTCATGGCCAATAATAGTTCGCATTATAAATGAAACTCGGGATATTACTTCAGGCTAGACATTGAATTTCAATTAAGGGGCAATTCATCCATTAGAGTAGGGGTTCTCAATGTGGGGTACGCGGTAAAAATTTTTGGGTACACCATGAGAGCTTATAAGTCACTAGATATATGTTATATATATGTGTGTGTTTTATTTTATTCCCATTGTTATACTATAACTACAGTTTTATCTATCTATACAAGGGGTACGCCAGTTATATACACATTTCCAGGGGGTATGTGAAGCATAAAAGGTTGAGAACCACTGCATTAGAGGATATGGGCACTGCCCCACCAAAAAACAAACATTATATGAATTTGAAATTCAGTAATAATCATTTATCTTGTCTAAAAACAAAGAATTTGGGCATTTATTGTTATTCACACTAACATTAATAGCAGTGATTTGGGCATCTGTGTTCCATATTTTCTTCAGTTTGCACAATACTATGGTCACCTCAGGAAATTTCAAACATTTAGCATTACATCTGCTAAATCCTGATAGTTTATCTCTATTGTAAGACTTGAAACAATGCTCATAGTGATCATTTGCAACATGATTGAATATAATCAGTTAGCAATTCAACAAAAAGGCAAACACCTTGCAATTTTGCGAAAACATTTTACAAACAATTGTCATTTATTTGTGGTTCAATCTTCTATACAACAGGTCAAAATTAATTTCAATGCAGTACTGCAGTAGCCAATTCGAAAGTTATTCAAACAATTTGTTTTTTATGTGCAAAAATAAGAGAAATCATTTTTGCAGTATTTAAAAGAAGTAAAATCAAAAGTATGTTTTCATCATCCACTTCTTACTCACACATTATAAGTGTATACCTACTTTACACTATATAACGAGTTAAAAAAAATACACTTACAATATAGTTAAATTGCTCATTTCTATATCTTTTAGTTATTATTGTTAAATCAAAGATATAGAATTAAAAGGACCTTCTTGCTCAGAAATTAATTAAAAATAACTTAAAATTCTGTCATTGAGCAATAAAATTTTAAAGTTTACCCTTCAAACTTTAAAATTTTATTACTGAACAACAGAGAATTTTAAGTTATTTTTAATCAAAGATATCTTTGTGGCTTCTGTGATGTAGTGTTATAATTTCCATACATATTTATCTTTATACTTTTCAATACCCAGTTTGATTACCAATCAGATGATGCAATTTTTTTCTTAACTTTTCATAGAATGTAACATAATAAATATCACACCTTACTGAATTTCTTCCCATGTGCAAAGTAGCATGTATGTTGTGGGTTCAGTTGTTTTACCTCTGAGTGGCACTTTTTTTGCACACCATGGGCTAAATGGCCAGGTCACAAGAACCCCAAAGGCTCAGAGAAGGTTGGGGGAGGGGACCCACTGGAACAGCTGTTGGGAGACAGATGGTAGCCTCTTGTCAAGGCCATCCAGCGTGTTCTTTAACGTGCACAGGTTATGGCTCTCCTGCACAAGGGCCACGGCTTAAAGTCCCATCAACAGACAGCAGCCTATCCAAGCCCTTCGGGGTCCCCTACTGATTGTGGGCAGTGCTTGGGAATTCATGTATGTTATGACTTATGCAACTACATCTGTGGTTTTTTTGCCTGTAGATCAACACTTGCAGGTAAATGTGAAAAGTGCACTTTATTCGTAACAAATCCCCCATAAGAAAAAGTCTAGTGGAGTTAAATCAGAGGACTGAGGTGTCCATGATATTTGATCCACTTGCCTACACACTTATTTGGAAAACTCTGATACATCTGACGAAACTTTGAGTTTGGCTACATTTCTATGTATTACATTTTTATCTACTATTTATTAATAAATGTATAAATTCTATTAAAGTAGTAACTTATTTTGAAACACCCTGTATATTATAACTACAATAAATAAACACCCTACAAATTTATTCACTAAAGACATAGAGAATGTCCATATTCTGTTAGTGGTGAGTCAGAATTAATACAGCTCTCAACTTCTAAAAAAAGCCTTTATTGGGGAAAATATGACAAAAATAAAAGTTTAAAGCCAATCTACATCAATCTTTATTTTCAGCAATATTCAATCAGTACTTAAAAAGTTATGGAAGCTGGTATTTGACTAGTGTTACCAAGTCATTATATATATTTCAAAAGTCAATTAAAACATAAATAATAAATATATTGAACTTACTAAAACAAGCATATTTTAATAGTTCATAATTCTTTTACCTTTCATTGATTTTGAAGAAAACATTTTAAAACAACATTGCATATTCTAGCTTTAATAACTGTTAATATACTGAATGAGTACTGTTGAAAATCAAAATTTAGACATATTTGGTTAAGATTTTTATTCAATCTCAGTTATGGAATCTCAGTTACACCTAACACAACACACAAAGCACAAGTGGCTAGGGAGCTAGCCACTGTGCTTTGTGTGTTAGTAATAAATAGTAGCCAATTAAGGCCTACTATTTTAAATACTATTTAAAAAGTTTAGCTTAAAATAGCATTAAAATATTAAAAGAAAAATTTACACTTTATTTCATATAGATAGCACTTATATATTATATACCTCAATAAATGTTGAAGTAAAAATTTAATTGTGTCAAAATTAGGCTCTGATAATTGGAAAATAAGGTCCTTAAGAGCTTTCAATTTGCCTTGTCTATCTGGTAATGCTACAGCAAGAAAAAGAAAAATGCACATTATCAAAAATATATATGTAACGAAAATAAGCATGTACACTAAAAAAAGCTATTTCAGCCTAATTTATGCTAATTCATGTAAGATTAATTAATTCCGTAGAAAAGTCCTTATGATGAGTTATGCTGGTTAAAATTAACTTCAGCAGATTTCATAAAACCTTTTTTCCTCAAATATATATATAAAATTTTTAATCTCATTTTTCTCTTATTACTTCAACAATGTATTACCAATAATCAGATATATAATTTTTCTGCACACCACCTGAAAGATTTCACTGTACAACCATTTAAAAAACTATTACATAGTAACAGAACATACCACAAAGAAACATTAATATTTAACGTTCAGCTTCCCACATTTTTGAATAAAATTTAAAAAGTATATAGTTTACATCAGGGGTGGGCAAATAGCGGCCCACTAAGAGTTTTTTGTGGCCTGCCAAGACAGTCAGAAAAATTCGCCTTGAACCAAAATTTCCTTCCCGTGTGCGACCGAAGATTCGTCTCGTATTTTCCACTAGGACGGCCACGTCAATACACATCCGCAGTGTAGATACAAAAAAAATTGCCCACCTCTGGTTTACATGGATCTTCTTATTATGGAAGTTTTAAAAAGATTGAGTTCCTTTTGAATTGGAAGAAATCAAATGATTATTATTTATTATACATAAAATATTTTAACTCCAGCTAATACTTTTGAATAAAATGCTAACATTATATGATGCCCCCCCTTCCCCCCAAAACTCTTAACTGGTAAAGGTCTGAAATTTTTTGCTTAATTACTTCTGAAACAATGAATAAAATGACCAAATAGAAATTTAATACTTCAGCTTCTGAATAACATTTATAAATAAAATAGGCACTTATGAGTGTTCATACTTCTATAAGTATTTCGAAAAAAAAATTAACCACGTTACTTTTCAAATAACAGAAGATTAACATTTCATGCATTGATTTTGACTAACATCCTAGAATGAAATTTGAAAAGTGCACAGCCTCTATGAATCTTCTTAGTGGTTTAATGTTTAGAAAATATAATTGAGTTTACTTTGAATTAAATAAAATACTTCTCAAGCAGTGAACTTGCATTATAGGTCTCACAGTAGCTTGTTAGTATCAATGCATATCCAAAGGATCATTACCTCCCCTCCCCCCATTGAGGGCTTGAATAACATATAGTGTCTAAGGAAATTCCTAAAAATCAAGACTCTAACACTTATTCTTCTGGAAGTTTCTGGGTATGCCACAGTATACTGTGAGAAATACAGGATCTCAGCTAAAAGAAAAACCATATGAGAAAAAGACATCCATACTTTGCTCTATAGATTTCAAAAAGGAAAGGGTTTTTGATTCTGTTGACTGCTGCAATTTGTGGTTGATTGTGAAGTCATACGCATACTAGAAATGTTAGTAATGATAACTAAACAACACCAATGACAAATAATAATACCAAGTTATGTGCAAGATTTTTAAAACTTTAAGTTATTACTTTTTGCATTATTACTAGAGCTTACAAGGCTGCATTTCATTACCTTTTCAGTTTGGTTAATGATTATGTTACAAGGAATTCATTGCAAGGGATAGTAAGGGGCCTTAAATGCAACCTTTTTGGTACCATGGACCCTCTATGAATTCTCATTCTTTCTGAAGACACCCTACCAAGTCTAATTATTTCTGCATACCCTCTTCCCAACATTACCTGATACATTTTAACTAAAATATAGATTCTTGCAAAGAGGACTCCCTAAAAATCTCAAGAATAGCTTGTATCTCTAATTCTTTATCTGCTGTTCACTTTTACTGGCTATTTGATTACTTGCCATTTAAATCCAAAGATTTGAGTGGAGAAATTTGATGCTTCAGAAATTTTTTATGTCATCTACAGCCAATTTCATTTTGTGATCAGCACAAGAGAACCAGTGTTTCAACACTGAATTGACATAATTCCAGCCAAAAGCAATAAACTTAATGTGGCTATGCAATCTTGGTAAATGTACTCTTTCCATTAGAGATTTCAAAATACTGAAAATAACACGCAAATCCCTAACTCCAGGAATATGGTTCCAGCCTATGGTCCAGGGACTATAGGCTGGGAACCACTGATCTAGAGAATAAGAAAAATATCTGACTTGGATTATGCTGATGATTTGGTTATTTTGGCAAATAATGTTGATAAGATGTTTTTTTCATCAAAGCTATTGATGAAATTGGTAAAAGGATAGGTTTGGTGATAGAGAGAAAATCTAAAATGATGAAAATTAGTCAATGAGCAAGTGTCTTGAAAGAATTTAATTATCTCATGAGTTGTGTAACAGATACTTGTATCTGAAATATGAAATAAAAAGAATAGGTGTATACATCTAAACTCTAAAATTAGCTATATAATAGTTTAGTTTTTTCCAGTGTGCTAATGATGGCGAAACTTGGATCTTTCATAAGCACAACAGTAAACTTGATTTTGATATCTAGTATTTTGAGTATTAAGTGATTAAATTATGCAAGGAATGATGCAATTAAATGAAGACATCATCAATAACCTTTGGGTAACATTTTATATAGGTAGAGATTGCATTGGTTTGGTCATGTTGCATGAATGTAGAACTACAGATTAGTGAATATAGTTATGAACAGTGTGCTTAAAGCATCAGAAAAAGGGGAAGACTACAATGCAGTGGGTGGACAATGTCAAAAGGGACTTTTTAGAAACTGCCTGTAATGACTAAATGATAGAAGTGTATTGCTCAGTCTGGTTGGATCTTAATAACCCACTGCTACTTGAGGTCTGTTCATCCATCAGTCACTGTCCTTTGCTCAGCAGCCAAGCATACTAGCCACTTTTACGAATGAAATTAATTATGAGATATAACTACAAATCTCAACAATATTTTAAATGCTAATGCAAAATAAAAGCAATCAATGCCTTGTAAACATTCTTGGCTGTTTCTTATGTGGTTAGGTGATTAAAATAAGACATTACTGATATCTTCTTGTTTCTGAGATGTAGAAGGGCAAAAATTAACCTACTCTTTTTGAAAAAAATAACGCCCAAACAGCTTGTGTTGTTTGTGATGCTGGCCTTAACTTATTAGAGGAGAACTTGCCATCCCCCCTACATGTCTTAAAATCACAAAAAATAATACAAATGTCTAGATTATAAAGCAAAAAACCTCTTCAATATGGCTCATTTATACCTTTGTATACTTATCTACACCTTACTATTACTTTTGAGCTAAACTAATTTAATATGACTTACTCTCACTCAAAAACTTTATTATTTAAAATACATTAAATTATTTTAATGAAAAATTTTATTGTTCCTTGAAGTCAGCTTTTTTTATTACAATGAGAAATTCATAGCAATTCCTCCGCACTTAATACATTTTGTATAATTAATTTATGCTTTAACTGTTCTCACAATAACATATTTTATCATACAGAGACTAATATACATATTAATCTACTTTTAGGGTTCATGTTAAAAACAGAAAATTTGCCAACAAAAATGGTGGTAACTTACAAGCATTATCTACCTTTCCTGGTTTCTTTACAACTTACATATACTTACATAAGAACAAGCTCACTTGCTTAATAGTTAAACTCATTAACTATTACACCAGGCAGGTTCATGTTTTACTATTAAATTAGACTAGACTCCAATGGTTCATATTAAAAATAAGGTAGCCTATTTTTTTACATTATATTTCTATCATTCCCATTAAAATTTTCCATAATTTCCTTATATTTCCAAATAAGATTTTTACATAAAACTCAAGAATGTATCTTAATTTTAATTTTTTTTTCTAAGATATCACTCTGAATTTCAACATCGATCAATTTTAGAGGAAATACTGTCATGAGAAGGGTGGGATATGAACCCACGACCTCCTGATAACATGTCAGGTGCTCTGGACCACTGAGACATTAAATTCATAGTGATATCTTTCTTAATATATGAATAAGTACGTCGAAAAAAATCTCTTCAATCTAAACTCCAGATTATACTTGCCATCATCATGACATGTTTATCATTGTTTCTTGAGGCTGAGAGTAGCTGGGACAATACCTTCATGAGACACATAGAATTGTGTACTATTGGTAGAATGTTCATAGCATCAATTAGAGGAAATCTTGATATCGGTGGCCATTAGCTCAGTGGTCCAGAGCCAGGAGTTCGTGGGTTTGTATTTCACCCGGCTCAAGACAATTTTTTCTATAAAATCGATGTAAATTCAGAGTGACATTTTTCTTAATATATGAATAAATACGTCGAAAAAAATCTCTTCAATCTAAAAAATGTATCTTAATTGCAGTGTTACAAAAGAGTGAAAAAAAACCCAGCTAATTACTAATATAATTCATTACACTGGAGTTGCCTATTTTTATAACCTGCCATCTTTTGAAAGGAAATTCATTTGATTGGAACACTCCGCACAAATTCTTATTAAACTGCCAACACCATAATTGGTCTGTTTCTCTTTACAGTTTTTATTCAAACTTTAAGACTAGTCTCTTTCTAGGAAAGCTATACATTAATGCTACTACAGAAATTATCATTAAGGCATAAATTTTAGGCTATATATATAATTTGATGCAAGTACAAATCTTTTAAAAGTTCTTCAGACAAAATAGGATCATATCTGTTGACCACAGCTGTCAGACTTATTCCTTTATCTGGAATTCAAATATAGGCCCTATATCAAAGAATGTTAACTAATTGGCCACTAGCCGGATGTCAAATGTTTGTTGGTTTTCTGGCAAGAACCCTATCATTCCAAATTCTTACTTTTTAATAGTTTTAATTATAAATGTACTGAAATTGGCTGGCTTTAAAATTTATTTAATAGTTTTATATAACTTGTTAGAAAATTATTGAAATAGAACTTTATTAGAAAATTACCAATAGCATTCATGAAGCTATCAAATGTTCTAAATGGAAACAGTGGTTCCTTCATTTCTCTAAAAAACATTTTAAGTGCTCCTGTTAATACATGGACATCCTCCTCTTCTTCTAAACAAGAATAATCATCTGCAATAGAGTAAATTAATTCTTAGTGCTAAAAAAATTAAACTGATACTGAAGAATGAACAAATACTTTTCAGAAGCTTTAAATCATATAAACAACTTCTTTAGTATTATACTATATACAACTGGTTATATGTGGCAACTCTTAAATTTATACTATATACAACTGGTTATATGTGGGCAGATTAACTACATCAATGTGGTGCAAGTGTGTCTTGAAAGGTTGACAGACATAAAACTTCATTATGCATTTTGAAAAAACATTAAAAAATTGTGCTTAAGGTTTCTGCTCTTGCAAATCATTTTTATTAACTCAATTTAAAATTTTAAGTAATTTCCTATCTCTAACTTTATTACCACAATTCACTTGTGGTAACATAAAATGAAAAACAGGAAATTCTACAATTCTTTCTTCAGTTCATAGTTCCTTTTACTGTAATTACTGCACATTAAAACTGTATAAGCTTCAGGTAACTTGAAAAGCTAAGGTAATGCCAAATCTACTACACCAAAAAGACTGTCTAATGGAAACAGGAAATATATTACACTTAATTTTGCATCAAAACATCACAAAACAGATTTCAGGAATGCATCATTATTAACAGTTATGAACACCTTTGGATGTGGCCCTGTTAGAAAGATGCCAATACTTAGCTGATTTGAATCTTGTTTAACAGTCCCTTCAATATGCATTTTAAAGATAAAAATATTTGAAAAAAACAAATGACAAGAAAATGAAAGTAACTGTTTCAAATTATGTTTCATTTCTGGATAGCCTCTCCTGCCAAGGCTATCCAGTGTATATTTTTAACATGCATAGGATGTGACTTTCATACACATAAGCTACAGTTTAATTTTCTATCTGATGATCAGTGGACTCTTTCTAAGCCTACTTGGTGTCACCTTTCTCATCAATATTAAAGCGCAAATAAATAGAGAAAATCTCAATACTGGCCCAGTTTGGACTTGAACTTGTGAACCTAGATTACAAGTTACACAACTACCAGTTATGCAATTTGTACCTTATAATAAATGTTTTTACAGTTTAGGATAGTTTCACTGGCAATTAATTAACTACAGGATAATATTTTAAAATGCAGTAGATATTAAGAAAGTATATTTTTAACATCTACTTTCTAATATTCATTATTTAAAAACAAAACAAAAATTATTTAAACTGGTTGACTATTTGTGAAATCTTGCATGTTTATATGATTGTTCTTATTTAATTTCATTTTAATATTGCCATAAAAAATCCAACTTCCTACTGTAAATTAAAAATATTATTCATAAGTTAGTAGCCTTCAGTTATTAACTAATACTTTAGAAATGTGATCAGTGAAAACTGATGTCACTTGTCTTCACAAGTGATGGTGAAATCTTATATGACATGGACATAATTCATAATCAAAATTCAAGACCTAAGTTTGAAAAAAAAAAAATCTATCATACTAAAAACTGTTCAGCAAACTTGAAATATCATGCATTTCACAAACTTTTCTTTCAATTTCCATTTTAATTCATAAATTTTTCACTGTAATTCTTATGCAGTACTGTAAACTCTCATTCACTGCAATACGGAAAAGGTTCAGATAACCCTTAATTTATTCAGATTTGGTTTTCAAAAGCCTTTTTATATGCAATTTCTTTTTGAATATGTGTGACAATGATTTAAGAGCTTGCAACACTACAAAGAAAATTTCAACTGATATCAAATTAATATATGTGGATTACAAATAAATATGCATTCATTGAGTAATTTTACTTTTCTTAAAAATTTGTTATAATCTAGAGCAGTGGTTCTCAACCTTTTATGCTTCACGTACCCACTGGAAATGTGTATGTAACTGGCATACTCCTTGTACAGATAGATAAAACTATAGTTATAGTATAACAATGAGAATAAAATAAAACATATATATATAACATATATCTAGCGACTTTTGAGCTCTCACAGCGTACCCCAAAATATTTTACCGCATACCCCACATTGAGAACCCCTAATCTAGAGTATAGGGCATTTCTAATAGAACATTTTACATACATGCAAATATGCACCAATCAGCCAATACATTAAAACCACCTCTGCATTATGCAGAAAGCGTGTGTGCGGCCAATCAGTGTCATATGCCAAGGTCGCAAATGATATATAAAATACCTGGGTCAGAGCTCTCGCAGGCAGTATTTCATTTTGTCTCAACATGGGAAAAGCAAAGGATTTATCTAATTTCGACAAAGGCCAGATCATTATGGCAAATGCCTTGGTAAGAGGCATCTCCGAAACAGCAACGCTGGTAGGTGGCTGCTCATGCTATGCAATAATTAGTACCTCTCAAAGATGGTTCGAAACAGGTAATACTTCAAGCCATCGACAAGGCGTGGGCTGGCCACACCTCATTGATGCCAGAGATCAGTGCAGGCTATCTCATCTTATCTGCAGCAACAGGAGAGCTACTGTGGCTGACATTACCCATAATTTCAATTGTGGTAAAGGACCCAATATGTCTGAACACACAGTTCATCTTAAGCTCTTGGATAAGGGTCTCCGCAGTCACAGACCCATTCGTGGCCTATGCTCACAGCCGTTCACTGTCATCAATGCTTGCAATGGGCATATAATCATTGACATTGGACTGTAGAAGGCTGGAAGAGGGTCAATGGTCAGATGAATCCCGTTTTCTGTTACACTATATGGACAGACGAGCTTGTGTGTGTCATTTACTCACGGAAGTCTTCTAATCTGGATGCACTGTGGGATGGATCCAGCTGGCTGGAGGGAGTGTGATAATATGGGCATTATTTTCTTGGGGAACACTTGAACTAATTATCCCTGTAGAGCAAACTCTGACAGCGGTCACCTACCTGAACATTGTGGCTGACCAAGTACACCCCTTTATGGTGACTGTATTCCCTGGCGGAGATGGAGTCTTTCATCAAGACAATGCCCCATGTCACACTGCAAAGAAGGTTCAGGAATGGTTCCTAGAACATGATGAGGAATTCCATTTATTGCCAAGGTTCCCAAATTCACTGGACATGAATCCTATCGAGCATTTGTGGTTTGAGTTGGAGAAATGGGTATGAGAAGCATCATTCCAACCACGTAATTTACGGGAACTGCACGATCTTCTGTTGCAGTCATGATACCAAATATCAAGCAACACCTACCAACTTCTCATTGAATCTATCTATGTCTCATCGGCTGAGAGCTCTTTTGGTGGCAAGAGAACCTACATCATATTAGGTAGCTGGTTTTAATGTTTTGGCTGATAGGTGTATGTGCACCATTGAATTGGAAATCAATATCCTTGGTTAAATTTGTTTTATTTATACACTGAAAACATAATTTATTATATACATCACACCCATCCACAAACCTGCCCTACTCCACCACAATAATGTGGTCGGCCATTTTGAACCCTTGCTGGCTACAAATAGGTCAGATCCTACCTGCTGTGCAACATACCTGTGACTGCTGTGATGGGTAAACACAGAGAACTGAACGAGTTCAAATGTGGGCGGACAGTCGGTGTGAGAAAGATGAAGTATACTCCATATCTGTGACTGCAGGATGTCTGGGATTTCAGCATGTGACCATTGCATTTGTGTTCCAGGAACTACATCAAAATTGGCAAAACCTGCAGTCACCAGGAAAAATGTGGCCATAACTAGGTTAATGATGTTTAAGGTGAGAACCAAGTTCTCCCCTGAACTCCCATATCATAATGTTAAAAAGGAGGATCACAGTGCAGATGATAACACTGTTATTCAACAATTGGAGCTACTACAAAGGTTTGTGCAAAGATCATTTGATATGTGATGGCATAACTGGGCTATCGCAGCCAATGCCCAAATTAAGTATCCTTGTTAACAGCACATCACTAGGCTATGAAGCTGCAGTGGGCGAAGGAACATCACCAACAGACGATGGAAGACTAAAAATGGGTAGATTGGTTCAATGAATCAAAGTTCCAACTACAACACACCAACAGGATGTTGTGTGTGGCACAGACCACATGAGATGATGTTACAGGCTGGTGGAGGTGGTGTAATATTCTGGGGCATGTTTACATGGGACACCTTTGTACCTATTGAGATCATCATCACAGCACAAGACTATGTTGACGTACTTGCCAACCACCTACACCTACTCATGGCTATCCATTTCCCACAGCAGGATGCCTTCTTTCAACAAGACAACACCCTGCTTCATAGCTTCCATTTGGTGAAGAATTGGTTGAAGGAGCATTCCAATGAGTTCACAACCCTTGAATTCTCACTCTCTGGATTTGAATTCTATTGAACGTCTGTGGGATGAAGTGAAGTAACGCATTGATGCCTAAAACCCACCACCATTGACTCTCAGTGCTTCAGACAGTTGCCCTTGAATTATAGGCCATAATACCACCCAAATGTTTCCAACACCTGGTAGGGTCCATGCCATGATGTGTAGCTGCTGCTGTGAAGGCAAAAGGTGGATCTACACTTCATTAGGTGATGTGTATAAAGGACTGTACTTCTGAGACCCTCAGAGTGTTTTATATTATTAACCAATATTCATTCACTGTGCTCAATAATACAGAAAAATAAATAACTGAGTATGAAATGGAATAGAAAAATGCCTCAATACAAAACCTTAGTTGAATATGCATAAATGTTAGGTTGGTATAACATATTAGTCAAATGTGAAAAATATGTACCTGTCTCCTGGGCACTGACAAGAAATTTCTCTATTATATACCAATTGATTGAACCAACCCCTGCTCTTGGGCATATGTGAGTCAGTTGTGAACATAGTGAACTAAGTATTTTGCAACCTATTGGGTTATTAGCAGGCCCAGAGCTAGAAAAAAAAATAAGATAGGGGGCAGAGGGGTATGCCCACATGCATGCACCCAACACACACACATCCTAGATCCAGCCCTTTACTAGTGATGACTGTGGTATCTTTTTTATTCAATGGAATTATAATCTCATCATGCCTTCTGGGCTGCTATGTTAGAAGACAGTGACAGATAATTGTTAATACTTAATTATTATATATTAGACAAGTGTAAAAAATTTTCATTCATCCATCTCCCATTTTATATTAATATACGAGGCTGTTGAAAAAGTAATAAGTGTACAGAGAGCAATGTATATAATCATCCAGATCAACATTTTCCTTTTTCCAAAGTATCCACCTTGGAATGAAATGTGTTTATCTCATTACTTGACCCATGACTGGAACACCTAGTCAAAATAATTCTTTGACAACACCTTTCATTTCACCTTAGTGTATCTGAATGATTTTGATTCAATGATAAGAGTAAGCTCCTGAGATTCTTCTTCAATTCTGGAAAGAAATGAAAGAAGGTACTAATTCTAGACTGTGCAGAGTGTGTATCAACAGTGCTGTTACACATTTGATGTCTCCACTTTATCAAATGACTTACTAATTGACAATACCAACAATGATTGATGCTGTATGATGTGATAGCACAATGCTCCCAGTGCATAACTTTGTCTGCTGCCATTTCTCTCCTCTAAAATAACTAGTTCTGTTCAGTCTCTTATTACATTCAAAGAGCCACCATATTTTAGTCATCAATTATTGACTTGTTTTTCTCTTGATCAATTGGCTACTGCAATTTAAGTTCTAAAGGGAGATGCAGCACAACTCTGAATCTGAGATGTGCTTTTCTACAACAAATTCATTTGTTAAAATTGAGAATGACTGATGCAAACATTCAAGAGTTATTGCAAAACACATTCACAAACCACAAGTGCAAAATACCATAAAATAGAACAGCATCCGAGACCTAGAGCTAGACGAGACTCCTCACTTCACATGGGTGAGTACTAATTTTTTTACACTCATGGGAAACACACACACTATCCTGCATACCTCTTATAATTTATGTACATATACTTATCTGATTTCTTGGGTGATACAAAAAACATTCAGAGAACTATTTTAAAATGGTTCAAACTAGTACCTAAACCTATGCACTATAATACCAAAAGTATTTGGACATCCCTGTTATTTGAAAGGAATTATTCAGAGCTTCCTACCATTGAAAATAATCTTTTATTAGAAAAATATCCCAGGATAAATTGGAGATCTCATTTAAATCTCACTTTTCAATAATATTCATTTAATATTAAAGAATTATTGAAGTTGAAATATTTAATAAAAGATGCTGCTGTTATATTAATTCTACCTTTTCTTTAAAATTAACAAAAACGGAATTATTATATTAATATTACATTTATTATAAGCAGTGATTTGTTATAACAATTATTTGTGTTTTAGTTAATTTTTGGAGTAAATTGCTATGAGTGATACTGCTGTTATATGCTTCAGCCTCCACAACCTTCAACCAATATTGTTGAAAACTGAGATTTAGTTAGATTTAAGCAAGATTTTAAATTTATATTAAGTAATATCTTTCCATAAAAAGTTTATTTCAACAGTTGGGAGGCTTTGAACATGGCTTTCCAATGAAACATAGAAATGTGGGAATACTTTTGGCAATATAGTGCATATTTCTGTTAGATTATCAAAATGGAACACTGCATTATTCTCAAGCCAGTTAATCAGTAAAGTCAATCTTTAATAAAAAGAACTTGTGTACCAAAAATTAAAATGATCAAGGCAACCATTCAAGTGAAATTGCAGAACAAACACACCAACAAATAGAAATGCTCAATGTTTGAATAGAATCATAGACTTCATATATATAGTCAGCTAGAATGCAATGCATATTAGTAACTGTAAAAGAGAAAAATCTATACTTACCCTGATTTACATGAAATCTTATTTTTTGAACTTGTGATAGATTTCCACTAGCTCTATACAGTCCATCTGCAGTCAGTTCTAGGAAAAACAAATCAAAGCTTTAATGTGTTACATATTTAAATATTAACAGCAGCATGCAGCACATTCATTGATAAAATTAATCAAACTTTCAATAAGTATTTAAGCACTATCAATCTGTTTATAGTCAACAGGGTAAAGATAGGTGTAGAGGAAAAATTATCTTGGGATGGAAGGGATCTGAATCCACTTCATCCTGATGATATGTCAGGTGCTATGGCGGTTGAGCTACTGGCCACCAATCAATCTCTCCTCCACAACTGATGTTAAGCTACACACCATCTAATCAATCACTATCATTTTAAGAGCAAATACTTAGTGAAATCACAAAGATGTGCTGTAAATTTCCTTGTAATCTATAATAAAAATACTAAAATTTTATTATTCAGAAATTTTCTCAAATATTCTTTTTTTATTTTCCTTTCTTTAATTCTTTCAATAAAGTTATTCTTGGACAGAGTAGTAAAATGCAGATTAGAATACCTCACTACCAAGTAAACAGGAAGGCTATAGTTCTATCATAATTAGCTAAAATATTCTCTTATATCATAAAATCAGTGCTTCATACATTCAAGCATCCTTATCCCAGTACCCATGGTCCAGGAGCATCCAATAGTTCAGTGCTGTTTAAGAAATTAAAAAAAAATAATTTTACATATTCAGGAAAATTTTGTTTTACTGTAGATGCTGAACCTGATGCTTCAGTATTAAAGCACTACACAGAGTTGAGTCATGTTTCTAATGAAAAACCTTCAGTCATCACTATGCTGGTAGTATTAGTTCCTAATACTGTAAGTTATAACATATATTAAAATGTTATAACATATATTAAAATTATCCAAATTCACCCTTAATAATGTTGACAAAAACTAATGGCAATGCAAATAAGCATTAGCATAATATATCAGTCCAGGAAAAAGATTAAAGAAACTAGATGAAGGAGTATCAGTGAAGTGATTGTGCATGATTTTTGGTGTTTGAAAAATAAAAGGAATTTGGGGTTTTTTTTTTTAACTCTGAGGGCACTTTTTTGCACACAATGGGTAAATGGTCATGTCACAAGGATACCAAGAGCTCAGAGAAGGTTGGGGAAAGAGGACCCATTGGACAGCTGTTAGGAGACAGATGGTAGACTCCCATCAAGGACATCCACCATGTTCTTTAATGTGCACAGGGTATGTGGCTTTCCTGCACAAGGGCCACAGCTTAACATTCCACCCAATGGACAGTGGCCTTTCCAAGACTGTCGGTGTCTCCTCTGGCTGTGGGCAAAGGAGGAGAGTTTTGCAGAGATAAATCTCAACACTGACTCAGCGGACTCGAACCTGGGAACTGCAGATTATAAATCCGGTCAAAAAATAAAAAGTGAGGATCTATCATCATCATCATCCTCCTCAAGCAGCCATGGGCTACGAAGGTCCAACCAGACTGTGCAATTTAGTTCTCCAAGCAAGTCTGTCCTGAGCTACATCTACTGCATCTAGCCACTGCACACCAATTCTAACAAGGTCCTGTTTGACATTGTCTGCCCACCGCATCCTGGATCTCCCCCTCTTTCTGAGGCCTTTAGGCACACTGTTCATAAACCTATTCGCCAATCTATAATTATTCATACGGGCAACATGGCCAAACCAGCGGAGTCTCTCTCTACACATTATGCTGCTTAAAGGAGGTTGCAGACTCCTTTGCCTAACCTCATCATTAGTTACAAAGTTGAACCACCTAATGCCCAAGATACAGCGTAAACATCCCGTTTCCTGTTATCTAGTTTACAAAGTGTCCAAGTTTCGCTACCATAACTAACCCTAGAAAGAACCAAACTATTATACAGTCTAATTTTAGTCTTTAGGTGTATACGCCTATTTCTCCACACTCTCCATAGATTCTTAAAAGTCCCGGCAGCAATTCCTATTTGTCTGTTAATCTCATGCCGCACATCACCATTATCTGCTACATAGCTCCAAAGATAATTAAACTGTGACACCTGCTCAAGACTGCAACCATTCAGATTAACTGAATCACAGCCTGCCTGACCAATTTCCATCATTTAGTTTTCTCTCTGTTTATAACCAAACCTACTCTACTACCAGTTTCATCAACAGCTCGAATGAAAGAGTTCCTCTCATCAACATCATTTGCCAAAAGGGCTAAATCATCAGCATAATCTAAATCAGAAATTTTCATATCTCCAGTCCATTTAAGGCCAAAATCTTTCCCTTGAAGTGAATTTCGCATAACATAATCAATAACCAAGCTAAAGAGAAAAGGAGACAAAATGCATCCTTATCGAACACTAGAAGTAATGCTAAACCAATTGCTACAAGCCTTACCAACTCTCACACACGACTCAGTGTTATTATAGAGAGCTTTCATTATGTTAACTAACTTGTCTGGTATACCATATGATCTCACAATCAACCACAAATTATGGCAATCAACAGAGTCGAAAGCCTTTTTGAAATCAACAAAGCTAGCAACCAAAGGTTTCTGAAACTCTAAACATTTCTCAAGAATCTGTCTAAGTGAAAATATCTGATCCGCACATCCCCTACCACTTCTGAATCCACATTGCTCATCACGCAATTGACTGTCAACCAGATTCTTAATTCTATTAAGCACAATCATGGAAAGAACTTTACCTGGAACAGAGAGTAGACTGATATCCCTATAGTTGTCACAAGAACTGCGATCACCTTTTTGAAAATAGGGATAACAACAGCTCTGGTAAAATCCTTAGGAACCATGCCTTTATTACAAAAGATATTCAAAATTTCAGTCATCCAAGTGGTAACCGAAACATTCCCAGCTCTAAGCATTTCCGTAGTAATTTCATCTACCCCTGGGGATTTATGAAGTTTAAGTTTAGAAATAGCCAAAATAACTTCAGATTGTTATAGGGCCAACATTAAAGCCACCAATGCATCTATCATCATTGCAAACAATGGGAGTAGAACTAACCACATTGTTTAGAACATCACTGAAATGCTCAGCCCACCTAGCCATGACAGAATCCTCACATTGTTTATCCTTCAATCCCTGTAAACCTTACCTTCAAACCTTACCTTGTTTATCCTTCAATCCCTGTAAACCTGTTCGTTTTCTACCACACAAAACATTAACTATCTGATACAGCTCTCTGCTGTTGTGCTGTCTAACTGTTTCCTTTGCTTTGTCAGCCAAGCCATCAAGCCAAAGATTCTTATCAGCAGCTAACTGATCCTTTACATGTTTATTAAGCTCTCTGTAATGCTTTCTATTAGGACTAGTAGGGTATTGATTAAGGACATTCCTGCAGTTCTTTCTTTCCGAAATAAGCTCAAGTGCCTTATCAATCAGTTAATTCTGCCTCTTCTGCTCCTTTTTTCCTAAAAGAGTACTGTTAGTGTCCAAAAAAGCCTGTTTCAAATGATCCCATTCTTCCTCAACTTCAGTAGTAAGCATACTGTGACTGTCATAATGACTAAGTAACCTATCATGGTAAGCTTTAGCTATAACTGGGTCTTTCAGAGCTTCAGTATTAGAAGTAAATTTTTTAACCCTAGCACAACACTTTTTAAGTTTAAGTTGCAAGACACTTTTAACAAGGTAATGGTCAGATCCAATTTCAGCTCCCTAATATGACCTGGTATTCCTAACAGAACTAGCCCATTTGCTGTTAATTAATATATAATCAATCATATTCTTATGTAGCCCATCGGGTGAAACCCATGTGTACTTATGTATGTCGCGCACCCATGTGTACTTATGTATGTCGCGGTGTTTGTAATAAGTGTTAGTTATTCTGAATCCATTGAGTTTACTTACCTGTAGGAGACGTTGCCCATTGCCATTGCAGCTAGCAATACCAAAAGGGCCTATTACTCCTCCCCAAAGGTCAGAGTCAGTACAAACTTTGGCATTGAAGTTACCTAGAACAAGGGTAATATCTCCTTTCTTGACAGAATTCAAAATATCCTGAAATTGTCCATAAAACCTATCCTTCTCATCCTCATCGGCATCCTCAGTGGGGGCATAACAGCAGATAACATTCAGGTCTTTAACGCTTGTCTGAAATTTTGCTGTAAGAAACCTTTCATTAATGCACTCATATCCTAGAAGAGCATCACTAGCGTGTCTGCTGAGAAGCAGACCCCCGCCTTGGTGATGCTTATTGTCGTCCCTCCCTGAAAAGAGAAATTTAAGATTATTTTTAAGAATCTGACCTTTATCTGTCCATCTGGTCTCTTGCAAGCCGAGAATATCTAAATTATAATGGTGGAATTCTTGTGTGAGGACATCAAGAGAAAAAGCTCTGTGCAGAGTCCTCACATTCCAACTACCTATGGAGAGAAAATGGTTAGTGGGATGTTTAAAGAAACTATGTTTATTGAGAGAGGGAATGCCGACAATATCAAACAGCCCCCTAATCACAGACATGGGGCAAAGACCCGTTCTCCCACCACTAAAGGCTGAAGCCATCTACAGTGAAAGATTTCCTCCAATGTAGAATTTGACGATGCCAATAGAAGCAAAGAGTTCAGGTGCCTGCGATGACCTCTGCTCAGGATTATCCACTAGCTGATATACATATCCTGTGAATCTATTCACTTGGGGTGTCAACCCACAAACATAAAACACAGTGGATGATTTTCCCTCCACAGAAGCCCAACAATGCAGCAAAATCAGGATCCATAATCAAGCTCAGAGCCATATATCTGTCCAGTCCAATGGGTTTACATGGTCAGCACCAGAACCCTGTGTGGTTAACCACTCCTCAGCAGGGTAGAAAAAAAAGAAAAGTAGCCATAGTTGTCCAGATCAGTAGGCCACACTAATCTGACAGCCCTCCCCTTTCGTTCACTTCCACAAGAGAGTATCTCTTTTGAAAGGTACTAACTGTCTGCACCACGAGAAGGCGGGGTCAGACATTAGGTGCTAGGCCTGGCCGGTTCTGTGCATCATCACAGGGGATTGGTGTATAGCTCTCCTTCCAGTGACTACCTAGCTACCATTTACAGACCATATCTATGGTTACATAAAAATCTATGATCCAGCACAGCATTTTTTTTCAGGACATTTCCATGCCTTCTCAATGGCTGGGCACTTTAGGAGCCAATCAGTGCAGGAGGGGAGAGAATTAAATGTGTTGCTTTGAACTTTTGGCAGCATGAAGAGAATGGGTTCCTACATACCATCTGCAGTGTATGATTGAAAAAATCAACTCTGATTAAAGAGCTTGTCAAGTGTTTCTAGGTTGTAAGGACAGTACAAAGAGAGACAATAGGTACATTCTTTAAGTTTGCTTACTTGTCACTAATAAAACTGTGGATTTACATATATTATTCTACTTTTTTTTGTTTAAATATACTTAAGTATAGAGGGTTAAAAAAAGAAATTCAAGAATTAGAGTGTCATGAACTAAATCAAGCATTGAACAATTAGAAAAGTTTGTGCAAATTTTTTAAAAAATGGTAACAAAATACTTAATATCAAAAAAAAACATGCAAAATTAATTACATAGCTATACTTCTAAATTTAATAATTAATGATTATTTATATCTACAGCAGAACTTGCATACTATGATAATTTTCAATTTCACTTGCACTCTAGTAGTAAGTCACCATGCTCATTGCTAAATATTTTAAGCAGTGTTCTCTCAATGAAAATTAATATACTTAAATTCTTGTCATATGTAAACTCTTAAACTTAATCCCTAAATGCATATCTTTTAATAAAAGTTAGCTTTTATTATTAGCAATCACTGCAAATATACTGCTGTCTTTTTTTTATCACATACAGTGACATAATTATTAAATTTTTAAATCTACAGTTGTATCATTTATAAAAAATAGTTGAATTTTTTTAGTAAAATGTTTTCTTCAGCATAAGAGTTTTTATCCCAATGCAATGTCGAAAAAGAAATTTTGCTCCCCCATAATTTCTGTGTATTTCTTTTCAATCCCTCTAAAATATCGAAAACTATAAAATCGTTTTTCTCTTTAGGGATACAATTTTTTTATATATATATAATATGATAGCTCTCTGTGTTTTGTATAAAAATTGAAAAAAAAAATAATTTTATTGAATATAAACAAAAGCAAAAAATATTAATTATTAATTTAATGGGAAATTTTGACTGATTTATCCCTTTGCACTCCAGATTTTTTTTTAGTATGACATACCAGTAACTCCAAAGGATTTTAAGCAAATTTAAGAAAAAACATTAGGCTATTTATAAAATTTTTATAAAAAAGAAAAAATGATAAGATGATGAATAAATGACATACAACTAATAGAAATATGCTTTTTATTATCTTTTTATGACAATATGAAGATCTTTATTCAAATTTTTTATATTTTATAATTGTTTAATGTATGATATCTGTAAAAACAGTCTCCCATGTGTATCCTTGGTTTATTGGGATATATGTCACAATATTCGCTAGTTTCAAGTCTTCCACCTTTTTGTGCTCTTTTGAGCATACCACACAATCCCTCTTTGGGCCTCTTCTTAAGACATGGAGTTTGCCATTCAATCGAGTTTCAGATGAAGAGGTAGAAGCTCTACTACAATCTTCTCAAAAATCTCCAGCCAGTTGGTCGACCACAAGTTTAATATATTTCAAATGGCTCAAGGCCTTTTCATTTTCATTCTTTTTTACAGTTTTATATAATATGTAAGAATTTATAGAGCATATCTCCATGCCTCAAAAAAATAGTTTCCTCCACCACTTTAACAACTTTCTGAGGAATTCTTTGTTATATCAACCCATTTATCCTCTTGCGCATCATCCACGGTAGAAACACTTGTGCTATTATTAGATGACTCAAGGACACACATTTTCCGTTTTCTATGTTCCATGAAATCTGTTTCATTACTAGAACTCTCAGTATCACTTTTCTCTACAGAAGTTTCACTTATATCACTACAAGTCAAAAAAAGTCATCTTCACTCTCGCTAAAATCCAAATCTTCATCCATTGTTGTAAAAAAAATTAACACAAAAAATTTTTAAATTACAATATGCAATGCAACACACATGACCGAACAGCAGTAATAAATGTGTAGAACTGATGTGACAATGTTTGTACCTGCCCAAAAAGGGTATTAGGACCTCTTTTTCAATAAACAATAGACCTATTGTTTGTGTCGCTGCTATGGTGCCATCGGAGTTGTTAGTATGTCACTGTAGTGGCGCCTATGGCGTGCAAAGGGTTATAATTGCATGAGGAGGAAAATTTATTAATAAATATACATCTATACATAAGTTATTTTATGCTGCTGATTTTTCCTAAAATCAAAATCATAAAATTTTATTTTTAACTTGCTTACAAAGTATCCAAGTTTCATTACCATAGCAAACTTTAGAATGAGCAAATATTACATGGTTTGATATATGCCTATATTTTTAAATCTCCACAGTTTCTTACAAGTCTCAGGAGAAATGCCTAATCTCAAGTTTACGATAGCATATTATCGATATCTGTCACACAACTCCCAAGATAACTGACCAAGAGCACAGCAATTCAAAATAACTAATGAAGCACTCCCTACCTAACCCATTTTCATTACTTGTTTATTGTTAAGATTAGTTTTATCACCAAAACTACCATATTACTAGATTCATCAACAGTTCTAATGAAATAGTTCATCTCACCAATATCAATTGTCATGAGAGTCAACTTGTAAGCCTAATCTAAATTAGATATTTTAAAAAACTGTAGACTAAGACCTTAGTCTCCTATGTCACAACAAATTTTTATAATTGATAACTAAAAAGAATGTGACAAAATACAGCTTTATCACATTGTAGTAGTAATGCCATACTAATCACTGCAATATTTATAATTCTCACAAATAGCCATCACTATGTTAACTTTTCAGGTTTGCCATATGATCTCATGATCAACAGACAGAGCTTTTGAAATCTGCAATGCTAATAACAACAGTTTTTCGAAAACCTTCAGCATTTCTCAAGAATTTATCTAAATGAAAAAAAAAAATAGGATTATGCAGCCCATCTCCATTCCTTAAGTACAGACATGAAGAAAGCATTGTTGATCACACTAAATATTGCATACCTGTTTTCAAGTGGTTTCATGTTTGCATACCACTACCTATATAGTAATTCAAAAGGGTGATGTATCCTTATCTACATTTGTTCATTTCTTTTATTTTTAGTGGGAAGTTTTGTCCTGATGTTTCAATACTATCTTTCTAGCAAATAACAAAAATAGGTAAATATTTTAATACAGAAACTGAGGAATTTTTGACTTTATAATACTTTTGAAGTCTACTGTAACATGCATTAGTAACAACAACTAAGTTGAGGTTATCATTCATCTTTTATTAGGTAAGAATTTCATTATTCACTAGATGTGATTTGGATCTAATTCAGTCCATTATCAAAACAAGTTAAATACATGGTGCAATCGAAAGGTTCAAGGACTTATCATGGGTAGGGCATCTAGGCATAGTTCTGACTTCTGCCACTAGGTATTGCAAGCCTAATCTTTTGTCAAACAGTCTGGCAAGTTTCATGTTGATAGTTGGAACCAAGCCTTCTTTACAAGCATTTTAGTGCATTTGTGCTTGTGCTGTTTTGTGATACTTTTAACAGAAAAATGGAAGTCATGAAAAAACAGCTTATTTGCATAAAATTTTATTTCACACTCGGTAAAGTTGCTTCAACTCAAGAGATGCTTAAACAAACATGGTCAGTGGAAGATTCCTAAAGTTCTAGTTGGCCCTCAACAAGCTGAACAGACAAGATGTGGAAATATGGTTGAGTGATGCCATCCGATGCTCCACTATACATGATAGTGCTGCATCTAATTGAAGGCACCACATCACTCTTGTGTGCTGATCGACGCAAAAGGAAAACTGACATTAAAGCTGCGAAGCAACGGAGAAGGAACCTATCGAAAAGATCTGCATTATGCAATAATTGTCTAATTTCATCTGTACATTCAATTCAAGAAAATGGAAACTTTTTGAGTTTTGAGCTATGCCAAGGTATTATTGCCAATAAAATTTGGCAACGATAATTTCGGATCATATACTGTAACACTGTAATTGAATTGTGCCCAGTGTGTTTCAGAGGGGAAGTTTTGAGCATTGTTTTTTATTATATTATAAAAAAAAACTATTATCGCGACCATGAAATCAAATAGTTGGGACTAATGTCAATGTTCCAAGCTCTCATAGGTGCAGGGATGGTTGGGAGAGGGACCCACAGGACAGCTGTTGGGAGAAGGGTGACGGCCTTCCATCAAGTCCATCCAGCAAGTTCTTTAACGTGCGTGGGATGTGGCTCTCCCACACACAGGGCCACGGCTTAACGGCCCGTCCGACGGATGGCAGCCTTTTCAAGCCCAACAGGACACCTATTTACTGTGGGCAGGGTGGGGAGTTGGCAGAGAAAAATCTCTACACTTGCACAGCTGGAACTCGAACCTGAGAATTGCAGGTTACAAGCCTGGCATGCTACTAACTGAGCCTCCCCAACCCCATAATAAAAAAAACTGTTAAGAAAATAAAAGAAGTTAAAGAATAAAAAAAGAGAAAGAAAAGAATGTAATAAAAAATAGGTAAAGATGAAAGAAAAGAGACAGAATAGAATAATAAAATAAAAAAAGAGAAATAAAAAATAGATATTGGGAGTTTAAAACACTTAACAGAAGTTCACAAAGTAATTAACATGCACAGAATGAAGGAGTAAGTGGGGAAAATGCACCAGGCCATCCACAAGGGCCACCACAAACAATTAATGACATCTGTGGAATTGTTGGACATCTGTGGAACATATGGATTGTGCCAATGGATCTTAATGAAGGAACTCAACATAAGGTGAACGAACTGCTGCCAAATTTGTTGCATTGACTACTGACTCAGGGTCAACATCAGCTCACTGTGTGTAGAGACCTTCAGGAGTAAGTCAAAACAGACTGAAACTTCCTTTCTAAAGTCATAACTGGACATGAAAGCTGGGTATATGGGTCTCAGGTACATGGGACTCAGAAACAAAGCAGCAATCATCCCAGTGGAAGAAATATTCTGGACTGCGACCAAATAAAGTGAGGCAAGTTAAGAGCAATACAAAGAGTGTGCCAATTTGTTTCTTTGTTGTGAAGCGAATTGTGCAGAAGGAGTTTGCTCATACAGGTCAGACAGTGAGTCAACACTACTACATTCAGATTCTGAAGCATTTGGGAGTGTGAGGCTGAAGCTCCCGAAAAATGGGTTACAAGGACTGGATGGTGCATCATGACAATGTGCTGTCTATCAGTGTTTCACACCACTCTGTCTATCAGTGTTTGATCAAAAATAACATGGTGGTGGTCCACCAAGCTCCCTATTCACCAGATCTTGCCCCTTGCAACTTCTTCCTGTCCCCCAAGATGAATTTCCACTTTAAGGGTTGATGATTTGACTGCATCAAAGTGATTCAAGCAAAATTGAATTAGGTGCTGAACAATATCTCAAAACAAAAGTTTCAGAGGTGTTTTCATCAGTGGAAAAAGTGCTAGGCTTACTATATTAGTTCCCAAGGAGGCTACTTTGAAGGGTTTTGGGTTGTTTTACCTCTGAGCAGAACTTTTTTTGTACACATTGGGCTAAATGACTAGGTCACAAGGACCTCAAGGGCTCAGAGAAGATTGGGAGAAGACAATCCACTGGATAGCTGTTAGGAGACAGATGGAAGTCTATGATCAACACCATCCAACATGTTCTTTAATGAGCACTAGGTATGGCTCTCCTACACACAGGACCATGATTATATTATGTCCCATCCAATGGACAGTAGCCTTCCAAGCCCACTGGTGTTGCCTACTGATTGAGGGTAAGGGTTTCGGAGAGATAAATCTCAATGCTGGCCCAGATAGGACTCAAACCTGAGAACTGTAGATTACGAGCCTAGTTGCCCCCCCCCCCCACTTTCTAAGGTAAGCCTACATTTTTTTATCAGTAAGTCCAGGAACTTTTGGATTGCACCATATAATCATATATTTGGGTTGTTTTATCTCTAAGAGACACTTTTTTGCACTCAATGGACTAAATGGCCAAGTCACAGGGAAGGTTGGGGGAAGGGGACCCACTGGACAACTGTTAGGAGACAGATGGCAACCTCCTGTGATGGCCATCTAGCATGTACTTAACATGCAGAGTATCTCTCTCCTGCACATGGGGCCATCAAAATCATATACACTAAATGGAAAAATTATTATATACACCTACCAAATAATCTGTTGCTCCACCTTTTGCCCTCAAAACAGAAGCCAAACGTTTTGGTAAGGACTCAATGAGGTGTTGAAAACATGTAGGTGATATTGCTGCCCATGAAGCTAGGATCGCCTGTCATTGAGCATCCACAGTTCCCGGTGGGGTTGGTGGGCTCGAACAGATCCCACAAATTCTCAATGGGGTTGAGGTCTGATGATTGAAGGGGCCATTCAAGTGTGGTAAACTCACTTGAATGTTCCTGGAGCCAAGTGGTCACCACTCAGGAAGTATGTAGTGTGGTGCTGTCCTGTTGAAAGATGGCGTCATGGTGTGGAAAGAGAATCATTACAAATGGTGCAGATGGTCAGCGAGGATGTTCACATACCTGGTGCCAGTGATGGAGGTCAAGACAGGTCCCAAGGAAGCCCATGTAAAAGCACCCAAAACTGTTACATCACCTCCACTTGCATGTATGACTCCAACTTGGCAAGCTGGGTCCATAACTTTGTGCAGTTTACACTATACACGCACCCTCCCATCATAGAGTTGAAACCATGATTCATCAGATCAGATGATGTGTTTACAGTCCTCCATACTCCAGTTGCAATAGGCCTTTGCAAACTGGTCTAATCTTTCGGTGCCTTGCAGTCAACAAGGGGACACAATATGGACATCAACTGCCATTGTCTATTTTTCCATGGTACGTCTTTGTGCATAAGCTTATGGACAAGCCCTCATTCAATTGCAATGTTACTTGCTCCACAGTAGCTGTGCGATTCCTTGTAATGATGCTGGACAGTCTGCACTCACCTTGAGAATTAATTGCACATTTATGCCCCCATTTCTCCTAATGGTTGGAAGTTTTGCTGCATTTTACGTAGTCTTAGTATCACATGTGACGATCTGACGTGAAAATCCAAAAGTTCAGCAATTGTGGTGATTGAACAGCCAGCCTTCCTCACATCTACTATCAGGCCACAGTCAAACTCACTTACACCACTGCCTTTACCCATGATTACTTTTCCGTGACTGGTTCTAATACTTAGAGACCTGCTCTATTTATAGCTTGCCAGTTTCAGCATCCCGTGTGACTGGACACGATACTTCTGCTTTGCACAATGTTATCGGAGTGTATATAATAATTTGTCCATTAAGTGTATTTCCCCTGCTAAATCTCATTATATTCAATAGAAAATTCTCATCTAAAATATTTTAAATCTATTGCAATGAGGAATATTTTAATTTCTGAATGTTTTCCTTTAGTTTTCAGCACATTTTTTAACAGCATATAATTTCAAAAATCTAGCATGATATCTCAAGTTTATAAAGGTATTTTGTGAAATGAAATTATCACTTTACTGAAATCACTCACTCCCTGAACTGAATTATTATTTATATTAAATTGTATTTCATAGACTGCATATAACTGAGCATTCTGTATTAAGCTAGTAATTATTCACATTTATTTTGAAGTCCATAATCAATTTCCCATTAGAGGAGGATTTGCTCTAAATGAAAGGTTTAAGCAATATTCATTTCTGCTTATAATGTATTTTTCTGTAATTCAATTTGGATAGAATATGGTAGATAAATAAGGCAATGTATTTTTCATAATACAGTCATGAGATCATTAGAATGCAGTCAGATAAGGGGCAAGATAATCTCATTGCCTATTTCCAAATATTCTGCATGTTAAAAATTTTCAACATTTAATTATAATTCATAAAAACATTTTACAGTTAAAAATGGTTTAATTAAAAACATCTCATTAGTAAACTGTGTTAAACCAATCACCCTTCATCATTTTCCATCTTTAATCTTCTATGTGGCTACAGTTTCTATCACTTAGCAACTACCACTATTAAATTTAATAATACACGAAAATGCTGTTACATTAACGATCTAAAATAGTTCAGAACTTAAGCGTAGAGGAGAGCTTTAAAATATTCATGAATATTAGAGTTTTTCAATATTTGCAAACAACTACATTATTTCAATTCAGTAAATTATACCCCTATTATCCTATCACTCATAAAGTATCCTTTGACAACCAAAGGTAAGCCAGAGTAAGAAAACAACAAAGGTGTTTACAAGTATCTTGGGGGCTGGTACAGTGGCATTGGATTATTCCTCAAGATGACATTTTGAAGATGGTGGTGAGTCCATTGCTACCAGTCCAACACATATGCACAAAAGTTAGTCAATTTTCTGCAGGCACTTAAGTGATGTGCCTGCAGAAGTGTGTGCATTGACAGTTATATCTGTCAATGATACAGATCATAAATCTGATGAAGGTATTTTAGAGTTCATGATTAAATATCAGACTTAAGTGAGGAGGATAGTGCAAATGGTATTCTTTTGCCAGTTACAGTGCAAATTGAAAAGTTAACTACTTGATGGTGCCATACACATCCGTCAATTAAGATGTGCTATCAACATATAGTATCCATGTTGCTAAATGGTGATTCTTCATGAATAAGACTGTTAAAGAGACCTTTACTCCAAAATGCTGGGACTATATGACAGCAAGAGTTGCCCGCAATTGAATCAACAACTTCTGCAGGCACATATAGCTTCCTCAGGCTCTCAATGTTTGGTCTTAGTAACGTTGCTATATACCTGTCTCACTGCTTGGCTCGTGTGACATGGTTACATATATGTGTGCTCGCGCATAGTTGCTGATGCAACAGGAGATTCCACGCTGATGGAGGGGTGGAATCTCCGTGTTGCATATATTATCTAGTTTTGTATGCACTGAAAGTTTTCTGCGTAGAGCAATTGAAATTTTGATTTGGGTGCTATCAATGGCTTGAATTCAATATGAATGGCTTGAATTCAATATGAATGTTTTTGCATTCTTGTTTTGTATTGTCAATAGGTTTTTCCAATATATTTATCCCTACCTTGCAGAATATTTGCGGGGTCTGGAATGGTTATCTCGTATACTCCCCCAGTAGGTGCTTTTTTGTCGCTGTCATTTATTATTAGGTTTTTTTATGCTGTAACTGTAGTAGGTAACTTAATGATATTTTTAAGACTATTTTCCATTGTTTTTGTAAGATGTTTCATATTTGGGAAACTGGTTGTATAAGTTTCTTTAACTTTTACCTGATTTGGTGTTGGTTGGGTTTCTTTTATTACAATATATTTAGCGTTCTTTTCCCATCTGTCTAATATCTGTTGCAAATAATCTGCATCATTTGCTGTTCTTTTTATATAGTTTATTTCTTTTCAAAATGTTATTTGTTGGGAACAATATCGATATGCTCATATGAAATGAGGCATAATACTAGCCTTTTTATATTCAAATGGATGAGCTGATTTGGTTGGAATATAATTTGGTATATGGGTTGGTTTTCTATATACCACTGTTTCACAATAATTGTTCTTCCTTGTAATTATAATGTCCAGAAATGGTATTTGGTCGATTTTGTTTAGCTTCATGAGTGAATTTAATGGTTGGAAGTATGCTATTAAATATAGTTATTAATTCATTTAATTTATCAATGGTGTGTGGCCAAAAAATCAAAATATCATCAACATACGTCATATATAATAAATAAAATAAATACCCCCTCAAGCAGCTGCTTGCCACAGAGGTCTGACAGGAGCCTGTCAGTTTATATGCCATAGTAGAAGATCTGTGAGGATGGCAGGACCTAATGTTGATTTATTATAGTTTTGGCTAATGCATCAGCAATATGAGCGAGCACACATATACGTAACCACATGTCACGTGAGCCAAGCAGTGAGACAGGTATATAACAACATTACTAACACCAAACATCAAGAGCCTGAGGAAGCTATATGAGGGTGCATAGCAAAACGTGTCGCTCTGTGGCACCGAAAGTTATATCATCTTGTTTTTTTACAAGTTATGGAGGTGTATACTAAACCTGATGAAGGTATTTTAGAGTTTATGATTTAAATTTTAGACTTAAGTGGGGAGGATAGTACAAATGGTATTCTTTCACCAGTTACAGCACAAATTGAAAAGTTAACTACTTGATGGTGTCATACACATCCGCCAACTAAGATGTGCTAGCAACATATAGTATCCATGTTGCTAAATGGTGATTCTTCATACATAAGACTGTTAAAGAGACCTTTACTCCAAAATGCTGGGACTATATGACAGCAAGAGTTGCCCGCAATTGAACCAACAACAATGTGGCATAGATTATTACCACCATTATATGATGGAATGTATTTTTTCCCAACTCCAACAACAAGCAAGCAATGCAAATTAACAATGCTTGAATGCAGAATACAACAAAACATCGATGATAATGGACTTATCTGCCTGCAGAAAATCGATTATCAACTATCGTGTACATGTGTTGGACTAGTAGCAATGGACTCAACATCTTCAAAATGTCATCAAGAGGAATAATCCAATGCAATTGTACCAGCCCCTAGGATACTGGTAAACACCTTTGTTTTTTTCTTACTCTTGCTTTCCTTTGGTTGTCAAAGGATACTTTATGAGTGATTGGATAAAGGAGTACAATTTACTAAATTGAAATAATGGAGTTTTTTGCGAATAAGGCAAAGCTCTAATATTCATTCATGAATACTTTAAAACTCTCCTCTACGCTTATGTTCTGAACTATTTTAAATCGTTAATGTAACAGCATTTTCGTGTATTATTAAATTTGTGACATACTAGCTGTGTTTTAGCATTTATTAACTGAACTACCACTAGGTAATCTTTTTTTTTTTCACTCTTTTTCATTCTTTTTATTTCAATATTTTATATTATTGTTTTCAATGAAACAGTAAATATAAAATAAAAAAACAACTACAATATATATAGTTTTAAATAAAATATTTGCTGCTATACTAAAAATATAGCACAATATCAGGGGAAAATGTCTTTTCATTAGGAGATTTGAAACATATACCTCCTAATTTATTTTTCCCCCATTGAATCAATGCATATTACAATGTGATTTATCGATAACATGGTAATCAGGATTGCAACTATTGCATTATAGAATTAACTGTACTAGAATAATAAAATATGTTAAAGAAAACTGCAAAATTAATTTTTTAGCAAAATTAAAGTGAAATAATACAACAATATTTTACCCTTTTTAAAATAAAACCAGAATATCATTTACCATTAATTTTACATACATATTTCTTTCCATTTATTACATACAATTAAATATTCTTTTAACATACAATATATTTCTGTTAATTGGTTACATAAGGAAAATGAGGTATTTAAAACCAAAAAAAACTTGAAACTTAAATGGTATTTAAAACACAATAAAAACAGATGAAAAAGGTGAGAGACAATATAGACACCAATATTCAAAAAAAGTTGAGATTCTGTAAACTATTCATACCTTTTTTTTCAATTGTTTCTATGCATTTCTTCACAAATTTAGGAATTGTTGTTTTCTCTCTGGTACACAAATTATCTAAATGGCACCCAAATACTGGCTCATCTGAAATGAAAATTTGCATTAAATGAAATAATGCAGAGCCTCATAGTTCTAAACATAAGTGCAGAAAAATAAATAATTGTTTGACTGTATAAGCTACTATTTGAAGATTTTATTATCAGTAAGTGTTGTGTTACTAAACATACTAAAACTATGAATATGATTTACATGTATTAAACCAATTATACACTATATTATACCTGAAACTACTTTCAATGCATATTGAGATTTAGGTTAAAAATATAATTATCTTCAGCTATGCCTAGTATCAATTAACTTTCCCTATCATTAAAAAAAATACCAAAAAAAAAATGTTTACTGAATGACTATAAAATCTAAGAAGGCAATACTCAACAGCAGGCAGTAATATAGTAATGAAATATTAATGCGATACATTAAAAGTTCTCACTGAAGAGCCAACCTAAACACCAAGATATCCATCTAGAAGAGTTCAAATAAATCTTTTACAAACCAGCATCCTTTCTTTTTCCTCTGCCCAAAAATTTAAATAATGAGACAGCAAAACATGGGCAAGCAGTTAACCATATCTTGTATTGATTTCAAGTTAATATTATGAGTTTTAAAATAACTTAAAATGAGATTTAAAAAGGAAATTATAAAAAAAAACTATAAAGAGGTATTAAAAAATAAAGAGCTGCACTAACTCTGATAGCCCAAAATTAAGTTGAAGTAAACGTATACAGGGTGTCCCTGAATTCATAGCCCAAACGTGAGGGGATGGTAGTACACACCGAACCTACCAATATTCATCATAGAATATGAGGCCGCAAACGCAGCCCGGTGCCGCTAGGGGCACAGACAAGGTGGCACAGCTTAAAAGTGCTGGATCGGCCAAACCCCAGCATTCTCAGCGTCAACCGGACACTAGATGGAGCAGTTTACGAACGCAAAGAAAGCCGATATGCACCTGATGTACGGTAGAGAAGCGCAAAGACTACCATGAGCGATATCCTATGCATTGTGTGCCCGATCATAAAATGTTTGCACGACTGCACTGCCAGCTGTCTGAGGCAGGCACCTTCCACATCAGTCGACATGATGTCGGATGAGCACGGATGGTCAGAACACCAGCTATGAGAGAGGACATCTTGTGTATGGTGACAGATAACCCAGGTACAAGCACACGATCCACCCCCCATAGCCTGGGTGTGCATCCGAACAGTGTCTGGTGAGTACTGCATGAAGAAGGGCTACACCCCTGTCACTTGCAACGAGTACAGGCATTGACAGCTGTTGATTATCCTCTGCACATGATTTCGCCCAGTGGTTCCTGCAGCAAAGTGTCGCACATCCCGATTTTCCCGCGCATGTGCTCTTTATGGATGAATCAACATTCTCATGTGAAGGCATAGTGAATGTTCATAATGCGCATTTGTGGGCGGCCCAGAACCCCTATGGTACACATCCAAATTCGAACCAGCAACGGTTCGCCATCAATGTCTGGGCGGGGATCATGCATGACTACTTAACTGGACCCTATCTACTGCTGGACCGCCTCGATGGGCGAACATACCATATTTTTCTGCAACAGGTTTTGCCGGAATTGCTTCAGGGGTTCCAGCCACAATCTGCGCCCGTATGTGGTTCCAGCACGATGGGGCACCCACCCATTTCAGCATGGATGTGCATCAGCATCTTCATACCACATTTGGGAACCGATGGATTGGGCGCAGTGGTCCCATTCCGTGGCCCCCCAGATCACCCTATCTTTCTTGTATCAATTTCTTTCTGTGGGGACATTTGAAGAGTGTCATGTACGAGATGCCTGTGCAGTCTGTAGAGAATCTGGTAGCCCTACTGTCCATCACAGCCACCGATGTGCCACACCGATGCGCCACATGCACGACAAGCCCAGTGTTTACAAGCAGGTACGTCGATCATTACTCTGCCATTGTGCCACCTGTATCAACGTTGGTGGATGGACGTTTGAGCATTTTTTGTAATGATCTCCAATAAATGTCACTCTGGAAACCTCTGTGTCTGTCTTTCATTTCTGACTCCTCACTGTGTTTGCGGCTGCATATTCTATGACAAATATTGGTGGGTTCGGTATGTACTACCATCCCCTCACGTTTGGGCCATGAATTCAGAGGCACCCTGTATAATTATTAACTTAAAAATTTAATGCAACTTCCTCTGATAGATAAAAATTTGTATTGCTGAAAATAGCTTATAAAATGGGCTGAAAGATCCACAGTAAAGGATTAGCAAAACTGTAATCAGCCTTAAACTGAACTATTATCTTAGTACATTATAATTCTATACATTGATTCACACATTAACAAATCATAATTTCAACATAAATTCTTCCAAATGTTCTCACACATAAAACGTTTTAGTTTCAAGTTGTATCAGAAATACCAACTATTATAATTTATCTCTGAATTTAAATTTTTATGTGATGCTACCAGTCCTTTATAGCTTTACACCTAGTTTGCCAATGTCGAAAATCAAATGCATTAACACTGTTCAAGAAATGCATATGAAAATTTATTAAAAAATTAAAGATTAAAATAATATTTAAATAAGAACAATAAAATTATTTGGGAAAAATGTACTTTTTTTACTTGTTAAAATGATGAGATACAGTTGGATTTTATTTAAAAACATTAAAAAGATTCTGCAGAGATGTGGGTTCAAGTCCCATAGTTGGCGAAATTTTTTCTACAAAAGATTCATTGATTTATAGAAGTTAAAAAATCAACAGGTAACTCTGTGATTATCATTTATTAATAAAATCGTTAATAACACTAATAGCATGAAGTGACCTGATTATTTATTTCCATCTTACTCAGCGCAATAAAAAATAGCTGCCACCCGAGATCATAGTTAGCACCAAGGGTAGATGCTGAAAATCTCAGGGAAAAAGAGTGAAAAATCATAGTTTGTGGAAAAAAGACAGAGCTGGCATTAGTTCAATGGAAAATACTCTGGCATGTTTCTGGAGAAATACGGGTTCAAGTTTCATATGTTGGCAAAATGTTTTCTGCAAAAGATTCAGCCATTAAAAAAAAATCACCTACATTTATTTTATTTGAATTCCTATAATTTCAAGTAACAAATCAGCACTTTAGCGTCGATTTTTTCTTAGAGGAAAAATTGTCTTGAGCCGGGTGGGATACGAACCCACGACCTCCTGATAACATGTCAGGTGCTCTGGACCACTGAGCTACCGGCCGCCGATCAAGATCTCCTCTAATTAGAGCTATGAACATTCCTTTTTATGTTTCATATAGGCGCTAGTCAGGCACTTTTTTAGCCACAAGCGGCATTTATATTTGCCAATAGATGGAAGCATATATTACAAGTATGCAGATAATAAACAACATTGTTTATTATCTGCATACTTGTAGATAATAAACAACATTGTTTATTATCTGCATACTTGTAATATATGCTTCCATCTATTGATTGATTAGATGGAAGCATATATTACAAGTATGCAGATAATAAACAACATTGTTTATTATCTGCATACTTGTAGATAATAAACAACATTGTTTATTATCTGCATACTTGTAATATATGCTTCCATCTATTGGCAAATATAAATGCCGCTTGTGGCTAAAAAAGTGCCTGACTAGAGCCTATATGAAACATAAAAAGGAATGTTCATGGCGCTAATTAGAAGAGATCTTGATCGGCGGCTGGTAGCTCAGTGGTCCAGAGCACCTGACATGTTATCAGGAGGTCGTGGGTTTGTATCCCACCCGGCTCAAGACAATTTTTCCTCTAAGAAAAAATCGACGCTAAAGTGCTGATTTGTTACTTGATTGAATTGGTCGAGTTTATTCCATTGTTTATTCCTATAATTTACTACTCAGAATCTGTAATCAGCCTTGCATTATTATATAACACAGTCTATTTATATTGGTTAGTTACTTTAGCATGAGGTTCTAAAACTCAAATTTTTTTATTAAGGTATCTTATATAGGCAACCAGCTCAGCACGCTAATAGGAGTGCGAAGTTTAGAATGACACCCAATGACTCATACCACAAAGGCTTTTGGGTTGGGTTGTTTTACCTCTGAGCGGCACTTTTTTGCACACCATGGGCTAAATGGTCAGGTCACAAAGACCCCAAGGGCTCAGAGAAGGTTGGGGGAGGGGATCCACTGGAACAGCTGTTGGGAGACAGATGGTAGCCTCCCAGTGTGTTCTTCAATGTGCACAGAGTATGGCTCTCCCACACACAAGGCCATGGCTTAACATCCTATCCGATGGACAGCAGCCTTTCCAAGCCCATTGGTGTCCCCTACTGACCCTGGGCAGGGCAGGGAATTTTGCGGAGATAAATCTCAACGCTGACCCAGCTGGGACTCGAACCTGGGAACTACAGATTACTAGCCTGGTGCACTACCGACTGAGCCACCCACTGCCTCTACCACAGAGGCAGCAAAGTGCAACATCACTGCATGTAAGAACTCTATCACCAAGTGAGAGGCAACAATACAGGACCTGTGAAAACATCGGCTACAGAGAACAACACACAACCCAGAATTCTCCTCCTTGAACAACCGACAAAGCTATCTCTAGAAGAACGAAGAGAATACAGATATGGCTATTTAACCTAAACTTCCCACTGATCTACAACCATCAATTACCCCATCAGTGTCAATGAACTGATCGTTTGCTGTAATAACATGTGAGTAGTCTAGCACCTACGGTGTTTGTAGAGTTAATTTAATCTGTCTTCAATTTTTTTATGTTGTAAACACTTCAAAATTAACTTAAAAGAAAGAATAATGCTTTTTATGCTGTTTGTATTTATTAATATGTGTATATAATATGAACTAATGTTCATTTTACATGATTTAAGAAGCCAAATACTTTTGACTGTACTCAGCAGTCAGGCGATGCAAAGTTCCAAATTTGATGATGAAACGTTCAATGGTGAAATTGTGCCATCCTGAGGATGACTGCTGAGTATAGTTGAAAACGCTCAGCTTCTTAAATCATATAAAAAAGAACATTAGTTCCTATTATATGCATGTATTAATAAATGCAAAACAGCATAAAAAGTATTTTTTCTTCTAAGTTAATAATGATGCCATGAAATCGTTTCACAATTTTTACCTTCTTCTCTAGACCTCAAAATTAATTCAGTCACTTAAATTTGATGCACAGTTTGAAACAGTATGTTAAGAATATGCTGTAAGTCCTATTTATCAACTATACAAATTGTTCCTGGTTAACCCTTCCAGTGTCCAGCCTGAAAAACAGGTTTCCATCCAGAGGCCAAGCTATTTTCTCCCTATGCTCAGCCATAAAAAACTAACTTTAGAACTTTTTGCCAAATAACTAACGAAAGAAATCATGGTATGTTATATGCCAAATTAATCAACATTTAATTATGGATTTTCTGAAAATAATTTAATAAAAAAGACAATAAGTTTTATTTTAATAGGACACTTTTAGAATCATATAGTAAAAAAATGCATCTGGTAACAGAAATAAAAATTTATTTAAAAAAAAATTAATAGACAGAAATGATTACATTGCATAAGAATAGAATGGCTATATATTTCTGAATAACAAAAACAATTTTTTTTTTTTGGTTTTAAGTAAACATTTCTCTCATTTTGTAATTTTTTCTTGGTACCATACTTTGAGAAAATTCCAGGCTTTTCGCCAACTGTGCTGAGTCAGATAAACAAGTCAAGTTTAGAATTTTTTTAAAAAATAACCAATCAAAGGAAATGGGTCATGTTTTAAGCCAAATTAAACAGAATTTAATTACGAATTTTATGAAAATAAATAATATAAACAAATTTGCAAGCATATTGATTTTAATAAGCCTTTTTCAATGTGATATTGTGAAAAAAAAAGATCACTCTATACAATTAAAGGCTTCATTTTGGAAAACCTGATGAATAAAAATAGTTAAATTATATATTTATCAAAAGGAAATTTTCTCCCAAATAATATAATATTCAACCTGAAATATGATTTTTATTTCTTTTAATGATTCTTTTCAGTATCATATATTTTAAACACGGCCAGCGTTATACAAAGTGGCTTGAACTTCTCACACTCACAGGGTTTTCTGAATTGGTTATGAAACAGAAAAAAACTTCCTTGGCTGCTTTTTTTGCTACACATTATGAATTTTTTTCCTTTGTGCACCAAAGCAAAAAAAAAAGCATTATATTGTCTGTGTGGCACAGCCAAGGTACTGAGGGGGATGGGGGGAGGTTTGCCTTTAAAATCATTCAATATATAAACATAAAAACTCATAATTTAAAAAAAATTACATTTCTCTAGAGTGGGGGCACCTTAGTGAAGGGGACACCTTCCCAAATTTGCCCTCCCACATGACAGCTGATTTCCATAGCAAGGAAGTCTATTTTGCTTCCATTTCCAAGACATTCATTTTCAGAAAACGGTACAAGCTCAAAGTTTTTTACTAAAAAAAACAAGAAATAATAAAGAAAAAATATATATAACCTAATGAGATGTTAAATAAAATATCCACAACAACTTTTAAGCTAGCCTCTGATGTACCAAAACTTAGAAAGATTGATAAATCAGCTGACCGAAAGATCGCTAACTAATGGAAATAAATCTACAGAAATGAATTTGCTTCCCAAGACCTCATTTACTTTCAGAAATTGATACCAGATCAAAGTTTTACTGAAAAAGTAATAAATAATGAAATAAAAATTAACATATAGCTTAATGCATTGTTAAAATATCCACAGCAACAAGTTGTAGGCCAGTCATACAATATAGCATAACTATGAAAAAACATTACTTATTGATCGGCCAAAAGATCACAAATTTACGAAAATAAATCTACTGAAATGAAAACTAAGGTTTAAATATAAAAAGTAAATACTAACTTTACAAAGGGTATCCCATATGCAAGTCCAAAACACTATATAGCACACAGAATGGAGATAGCATGTGTCAGTCATCTGCATCTTGTTTGCCTCAGTGAAGCCTAACTAATTAAATGCAGCTGCAACCAGAATTTCTAAGAAGGATGTGTTTACTTCCAGTTTCGATTTTAAGAGTGGGAAAAATGCATAGAATGCTGGTAAAAGTGATAAAAATAACTTGGGAATACTGAAATAGGTTTATGACAGAAAAGAATGTGAAACGGGAAAAAAATGGTGGTACGCATTTTGCAATTACTTCCAAAAATCTATCTTTTTTAAAAATAGCAGTTTTTTTTTTGTTAATTTTCAGATTTTTGAAAATTTAAGGAAAATTTTGTTGATAATACTTCAAACTTGTGAGCTTCAACCTTCTTAAATCAGAAGGTTGCTTCAGCAAATAGGAATGTTAACAAACAAATCAGCAATATTGTTTAGTGCTGCTAAGAAATGGCAATCAAATATAATTATAAAATTATTTACATTGTAGTTTAATAAATAAAATATGCATCAAATTAAAAAACAAAATATTATTTTTGAAGCCTGAATTATATATTTTCATAAGATATATATATATGTAAAGTTACAACAGCAATTTTTATTTTTAAAAATTCGATTTTTTTTTGTTGTACTAAAAATGGATACACACGTCTTTGGCTTCTCAATTCAGATTCTCCGAAAGTATACAGAAGACGTGGACATTGGAAGGATTAATAATTATAGTAGTATAGTGTCAGTAGTAATAATAATAGTCATAATAATTATAGTGTCAGTAGTATTATCTGTTTAAAAAACTTCCCCAAAAGAGATATACACCTATCCCTCGATTTACACGGTACTCAGTTCACACAATTTTGGCTTTGCATGGTGAAAAAATGCAACCAGTTTCGATTTACATGGTACTGACTGAGATTTCCTTTCTATGTACGTCTCAGTCAGTACCGTGTAAATCGAAACTGGTTGCATTTTTTGACTTTGCAAAGCCAAAATTGTGTGAACTGAGTACCGTGTAAATCGAAGGACAGGTGTATAATGAATAGATGAGCCCTGGCAGTAATTTCAATTTAACCAGTATTACTGATATTCCCTGTACGGTTAATTTCAACAGATTATTTTATTTTTTTCAAAACCACCAGAACTCAAAAACGTGATAAAATTTATGCTTCTTGTATCTTACAAAATGTGTTTTAGTTTCAAAAAAAAATAACCCTTGTACCAATGCTAAAGTTGCAGATGAAAGATCTGCATTTAATTATTCCAAGTTGGTAAATTCCTGCACTACACTGAAGTTCAAATCCACAATAAATGAAAATGCTTCATTCCGGCATGCAAAACTAATCACAGCAATCATCAACTGCCAAACATACATGAATCTGTTCAGAACTGTCACTAGCTAGTTCATAATTACTGCAATCAATTGTATTTCATGATATATATATATATTTTTTTAGACATGATATATATATATATTTTTTAGAGCAACTGCTTTCTGCTAAACAGCATGTTTTACTAATATATTTTAAAATCCTTTAACCTCTTCACTCCCAGGAAGGATTTATACTTTACTGCTGCATCCTAGGCTACTTCTCAAGCTTTCCCCTTTTCAATACAAAACAAAAATATCCCAAATAGCACATAATCAGGGAATTAAATTCCTTTAACATCTCATATGAAAATAAAAAAGTCAAATTTGCTGTCAAAGGGCAATAAAGCTAACATGAAGTTGAAGATATAAAAAAAAAATCTGCTGTTTAGCTTCATGTTTCTTGAAATTCTGCACAATTTATCAATGGGAACTCCATATTCAATTTTCAAATAGACATTATTTCGCATATACTGCTTTATGATTTTTATAATACACTTTACGTTTTATATTATCTTATACAATGAAAAACAAAATGTAGTAGCATAGCCAATTTGTAAACAAAATGTAGTGAATAGCCCATGCAATAACCATTTTTTTACTTTTGCAACATTGGTGCCTAAATGTTAAGCATAATATTTCAATTCTGGAAAATCTGAAATATGCAACAATGAAATGCTAAGATTTGGAGTGAAAATACATTGTTATATGATGCAACAAACAGTGCAGCATAGAACAAACCAATCACATGATTTCCATGGGTTATGAAAATGATTGCATTTCTATGAGTTATGAAATCCACAAATATGTCATATAATATGATTTTAAATCAAAATCATCAAATTATTTTACACTAGCTTTGATGCCAAGCATTTAAAAATGTTCTGTTGAACAAAATGATGGAAAGCCTTCACTATTACAACTTCTACTGTCTCTTCTGACTTTGTTTCTTATGCAAACCCTACATTTTTCTTTCGCATTCATTTCTTCTCCTTCATAGAAAGAATTAGCGAAAAACACTGCATGGAATTCATGGGTCTGTTAAGATGTTTTCAATGGTTTTTTACAACTCTAAATTTCATACAATGTGTCTCAAGACTTTTGCTGCAGAGATTCACAAGATATTTAAGGCAGGTTCATCAGGTGCCATTCTTGATATATGGTCACACTGTACCACCTTGAAAGGAGATAGTAAATCATACAAGAAAGAAAACACATTTCTACCAATGTACATCATATGTTTTCATTGTTGGTGTGCATTAGGATATTATACAGCACTGAAAAGGATATATAATATATATGTACATCCCTGAGGTTGAAAGGTTAATAATTTCAGTATTAGTAAGAGTTGAAGAAGTTTAGTACAAAAAAACTTATTAAACACTGTTACATTAGCATATAGGTTAGAGTTGTTCACTAGTTTAATATTCCAATAATTTAATTTACAATCTAGAAGTTCTTCCACTGATTAAAATTATTGGGTTGTTTTACCTCTGAGTAGCACCTTTTGCACACAATGGGCAGGTCACAATGATGATGGGCTAAGAGAAAGTTAGGGAAAGGGTTGGGTTGCTTTACCTGTGAGCAGTACTTTTTTGCATACAGTGAGCTAAATGGCCAGGTCACAAGAATCCCAAAGGTTAAGAGAAGGTTGAGGGAAGGGACCCACTGGAGAGATGTTAGGAAACAGATGGAAGCCTCCCATTAAGGTCATCTAGCATGTTCTTTAACATGCACAGGGTATGACTCTTGTACAAGGGGCCATGGCTTAATGGCCCATACAATACATGGTGGCCTTTACAAGCCCATATTAATGTCCCCTACTCACTGAGGGCAAGGTGGGGATATTTGCAGAGATAAATCTCAATGCTGGCCCAGGTGAAACTCAAATCTGGGAACTGCAGATTATGAGCCTGGTGCACTACTGACTATACTACATTGAAGTGCCATTGAATTAGGGATAGCAACCTAGTAACATGTTGGACCCCCCTGGCCCTGATAATGGCTGTCACATGATGAGGCAAGACTCCACAAGCTTGCGTAAATGTTCCACAGGTATGGCGACCCATGCATCCTCCAGAGTTGTCCACAATTTTCTCAAGGTTGTCACTGATGGGACACGGACCCAAACACTCTGCTCGAAGGTATCCCATATATTTGCAATGGGATTTAAATCTGGGCTTCTAGGTCGCCAATTCATTATTCAAAGTCAGCAGAATGCTCCTGCAACCAAGCAGTAGCCAACCTGGACCTGTGAGATGAACAGTTCTCTTGCTGGTAGATGCCATCTCCATTGGAATGCATGATGGCCATAAATGGGTGTAAATGGTCAGCCATGAGTTCTATGTACCGGGATGCACTGAGAGTCATCAGTACACATACCAAAGTTCCCACAGACATCCAACTGAAGACACCCCAGACCATCAGTGAGCCACCACCAGCTTGTACTGTTCCGACCTGACATGCAGAATCCAATGCTTCATGAGGTTGGTGCCATATGCTCAGTCTCCCATTGGTATGATGAAGTTTAAATCAGGATTCATCACTCCAGGGTATCCGTTTCCAATTTTCGATAGTCCAGTTTCGATGTTCTTTAGCCCAGACAAGGTTTTGAGCCTCGTGTCGCGCCATTAGAACTGGGACTCTCATAGGTCAGTGGCTCCCAAAGTTGAGACAACAAAGTGAGCATTGCACGGTCCATGCACTGACTTCCCGGCTGGAACCCACATTCAGATGGGAGGCAATTTCAGATAATGTCAGACCCCTATTGGTCCATACAATGTAGGTCAGACAGCAAAGCCCATGTTCATTCAAGGCTGGTTGTCCTTTATAATTTATCCGGGTGCTTGTTTTTTTGCTGGAATTTTCATATTCCCAGAACACTCTTGAAACTGTCATAAGAGAAAATCCAAGTTCGTTGACAATTTCGGAGATCGAATGTCCCATCCATCGGGCACCTATGATCTGCCCTCTGTCACATGCATCTAAATCCCGCACCTTTCCCATTACATTTCTCACGACGAATGCTTCGGAAAGCCAAAGCTGACAGCTATATACGACCAGAGTTTCAGCCACGCATGCACACAAATGCAGGACTTGTAGTACTGAATTTGGATAATGTCTCCTATCCCTAATTCAATGGCATTTCAGTGTCTACTACTAGTACTATACTATGAAAACTGATATTTTTGCCATTTTAGCCCATATTAAGATTACATATGCATATAAAATTAAAAAATAAGTGTTAATTTGTTTACCATTTTTCAACATTGGTGCCTAAATGTTAAGCATAATATTCCAATTCTGGAAAATCTCAAATATGCAACAATGAAATGCTAAGATTTGGAGTGAAAATACATTGTTATATGATGCAACAAACAGTGCAGCATAGAACAAACCAATCACATGATTTCCATGGGTTATGAAAATGATTGCAGGAGTCTCTCTACCTTGTAATAACCCCAAAATGACAAAAGTAATGGCAGGATCATCTTAGCAAAGCTACTAAGGTAAAAAAAAGTAAATTCTTTTCTCTAACATTGCTGTTGTTAAATGTTTTAACTTCTATAACTCTTTAAATATTGAAGGAATATTGTTGAAAATATATATTTAGATAGAACTAATTGAGATCTTTAATTAACCTATAAATAAAATAAATAAATACCCCCTCAAGCAGCTGCTTGCCACAGAGGTCTGACAGGAGCCTATCAGTTTATATGCCAGAGTAGAAGGTCTGAGAGGATGGCAGGACCTCAGCAGAATAAACGACACATACATCCATGCCTTACCCGGGGCTCGAACCCAGGTCCCTTAGATCAATAGCCAAGCGTGCTAACCACTCGACCAATAGTCACATATTTTGTGATGGGCATACATGTTAAAGCCACCTGAAAGGTTAAACTATATTCCACTTCTGTTCTTGAAATGTAATATTTGAATAAGCATATGCATTTCTTTTTCGCTCTAAAAAAACTTGTTTTCACTGTTTCATTTCTGTTGTATTATTAATTCTTGGTTATAAGTATAGTGTACAATAACTTAGGATTAATAAGTATATCCAGACAAGCTGCAACCTGTTCTTACCTTAAAATTGGCATCTAACCTAAGCCAGGGCACCAATAATTGTAAATCTTAAGACTGACCAAATTTTTAAACCTTATTTTACTTATACAATATTACTTCATAGACTCTCAATAATATCTTTACTTTGCCCATTTAGTATTCTGATACACTGAAAAAATGCAACTGAAAAATGCAAATGAAAGTGTATGAGTGTCAACTTTTGAAATCTAGTATGTATGAAAAAAAAATTAAAACCCTACAAAATAAATTTTCCATTACCATTTCAACTAAATATTCTTACACAAAAAATTATAAATTATTTCAGTAAATAAAAAATAAATATCCCCTCAAGCAGCTGCTTGCCACAGAGGTCTAGCAGGAGCCTGCTAGTTTAGTATACCATAGTTGAAGGTCTGTAAGGATGGCGGGGGGGGGACTTCAGCAGAAAATCAATATAAACATCCATGCCTTACCCAGGGTTAGAACACAAGTACCTTTGATAAGTAGCCAAGCATGCTAACCACTCAGACACTGGGAGTAAAATTAGTAAATTTAAAAAAGCAAAATTAGGTAAGTCAATATTAAGGGCATTTAAACTAAAAAAAACTATACTTAACTATTCTATTCACCTACAGTAAACCATTGCTTAAGTTCATAGTAATATATTTTGATATAGGAAAAGCTAAAAACTCACCCATAATAATGCCTTTTTCCCGCAAACTCTCCATAGTAGGTCTCCTGACAAAAAATTGCCGAAGCTTGTCTCGTATTTTTCGCCTCTTTTCTGGTGGTATTGATGCAGTGACATCTTCATTACTTCCTCTGTTGCTATGGAATGCTGTTTCAAAAATTACCAACTTTGATAATTGATACTTGATTTGATTATTAAAATAATGTCTATTGCATTTTTCCCCACAATTCTGAATAAAAACTGCATGCTAACATTATATTCTAATACTGTATTATGATAAAAAAAAAACACTGGGTTGTAAAACAGCTAATTGTAAAAACAACAATTTGTAACTTTTTATACTGCTATAGTCTTTTACAAATCACTGGATTTGAAATCATCACTTGGAGTTCACTGAATAGTTTAAATTATTTAATGGACTAACAAACTACATTTTATAACAAAGGACAGATGGCAATATGAAAATAATGATGTAAAGTGTTCAGTATTTAAATATTAACTACTTTAGAGGCTAAGGCAATGAAGGAAATTAGTAAAAGCATTTATAATTTCTTAATATAAATTATTAAAATAAGCATGGCTATTATATGAAAGAAAGATAAAGAAGCAGCAGAAAACAATGAAATCAAAAGCAGTAATTGAGCATAAATGCATATAATAACTAAAAAGAGTTTTTACATTTCTCAGTGTGAAACATCAGTAACAAATGTTACACATGCATTACACAGTAATTTTCAAAAGATAGCAATACTTTTTTTTTTCTGTTTAAGCTTAGTGAATTCACAATATTTAATAGCTACGATTAATGCACTTTTTCCACTTTAAAATGTTTTACTCATTATGAATGCTTTAATAAATTCTTCAAAGTTACATTCAGATTTATAGAAATTTTGAAAATATATCACATGATATACTTCAATATATTTTAGACCATCATAATATTGAAAATCATCAAACATATTCATATAATGATTCAGACTTGAAAAATTATCCATTCACCCTTTGTGCAATGTGAGAGGAAATGTACCTTTATTATTGCTTTAAATGTCAAGTTTCTCACAATGCATGCAATTGCGATCAAGATAATTTTTAACTTTTTTCAGCAGAAAAAAAAACTGAACTTCAGAAATTTATCCTGCAGTGATTAACAGCTATATACATTCAGCAGTCACTGAATTATGACCACTCCACCCACTGTTTTGTCAATGGGAAGTTAATTTGGAAGTCTATAACTTCTACACTAAGTGTTTTATGATAAATACGGCTTAAGGATAATTTTAAGATCTCAATCAAATCTATCAAAATCTTGATTTTTCAGTAATATTATTTCAGAGCCCAAATGGGCTCTGAAAATATATAACTGAAAATCAATAAGGCATGGATGCTCATGCCATTTTTCTGCTGAGGTCCCACCTTCTTCACAGACCTACTATCAGACCTCTAGACCTCTGTAGGCTCCTATCAGACCTCTGTAGCAGCAGCTATTTGAGTGGGTATTTTTTTTTTATTTAAACAGATATGGTGGTTTAAACATTTAAGAGCAGCAATATGTTTTAAGATATTAATCGAAAAATTAAATGAATAATGAAGAAATTATTTACACACACTTTAATACACAAAGTTATTTATGAAATTGTTTGAAATACTTCCTATTTCAGGTCCATTAACTTCAAAAGTAAATTCTTTTGTCTAGCATCGCTGTTATTAAATGTCTAAGCTTCTATAACTCTTTAAATACTGAAGTAATATTGTTTAAAATACATATTTAGATAGAACTCATTGAGACCTTTAATTTACCTATAGTCACATTTTTTCATAAAATGCTTACTTTAAAAGTTATAGAGTTTAAGTTAGTATCCCAAGGATCTAATATAATATATAGTCATCAAAGGACTATGGTAGGGGAGGGGGGAGGGAGAAATCAAAAATTTTACAACTCGAAATTCAAATTTTGCCAACTGAGCAAACTTACTTAGATTTTCGCTTGGGGGGAAGCAATTTTAACAACTCCCCAACATTTTGCCAATTGACTTCTAATTTTGACAACTAACCGTAATTTGCCATTTCACTTCCAATTATGCTAACTAGCCATAATTTCACAGAAATAATTCCAATATTTACATCTCGTCTGAATTGTAGCAAGTCAGTGTGAATTTTGCCATCATTTGACCAACTCTCCTTAATGTCACGAATTAATCTCAACTTTACATCTCTCCTAAATCACTTCAAACTTTTCAAACACCCAAAGATTATGCCAAGTTTTCTCAATTTCTGTCAACTATCCTGAATTTCACAAACCCAATCCCAATTATCACAACTCGCCCAAATTTTCCAAGTGGATTCGAATTTTGACAACTGCCCTACATTTTGTCCTACACTCCTTAATTTCACAAAACAAATCTCAATTTTCACAACTCGCCTATATTTTAACAAGTGGATTCGAATTTTGCCAACTACATTAGATTTTGCCAACTCGCCGTAATTTTACAGAAAAAAAAAAATCGCAATTTTTACATCTTCTCTGAATTTGCCAAGTCACTTTGAATTTTAACAACTCTCCTTAATTGCACAAGAAAGGCACAATTTTCACAACTCCCCTGTATTTCACCAAGTAGTTTCGAATTTTGCCAACTCCCCTAGATTTTGCCAAGTCCTTGGTTTTTCCAACTGAGCAAACAACTACATTGGTTTTTCCAACTCTCCTTAATTTCACAAAACCAATCCCAATTTTTACAACTCATCTGTACTTTACCAAGTGGTTTCCAATTTTGCCAAGTTTTCTCGATTTTGTCAACTCTCCTTAATTTCACAAAAACAATCCCAATTTTCACAAATCGTCAGTATTTTACCAAGTGGTTTCAAATTTTGCCAACTGTCCTAGATTTTGCCATCTCGCCACAATTTTACAGAAAAAAAATCTCAATTTTACATCACACCTGATTCTTGCAGAGTCACTCTGAATTTTGCCAACTCCCCCAAGATTTGCCAACTCTCCTAGATATTGCAAAGTTGCCTCGATTTTGCCAACACACCATGATTTTGCAGAAAAAAAGATTGCAATTTTACATCTTACCTGAATTTTGTCAACTCTCCATAATTTTGCCAAGTCACTCCGAATTTTGCCAACTGCCCCTAGTTTTTCCAACTACCCCTAGATTTTTCCAACTGCCCTTAGTTTTTGCCAACTGCCCCTAGCTTTTGCCAACTGCCCCTAAATATTCCCAACTCTCCTAGATTTTGCCAACTCGCCATAATTTTACAGAAAAAAATCCAAATTTTCATATCTCACCTAAATTTTGCCAATTCCCCATGATTTTGCCAAGTCATTCCGAATTTTGCCAACTTTCCCTAGATTTTGCCAACTCCCTACGTTTTGCCAACTCCCTACGTTTTGCCAACTCGCCATAATTTTACAGAAAAAAATCCTAATTTTTACATCTCACCTTAATTTTGCCAAGTGACTCCGAATTTTGCCAACTCCCCAAGATTTTATCAAGTCACTCCGAATTTTGCCAACTCCCAAGATTTTACCAAGTCACTTCGAATTTTGCCAACTCCCAAGATTTTACCAAGTCACTTCGAATTTTGCCAACTCCCCAAGATTTTGCCAAGTCCCCAAGATTTTACGAAGTCTCTGAATTTTGCCAATTCTCTAAGATTTTTCCAAGTTGTCCCTATTTTGCCAACTATTATCTAGAACTATACCTGTATTTTACTACGTGGCTTCAAATTTTGCCAACTGCTCTAAATTTTGTCATCTATCCATTTTCCAAACTGCCTTAGATTTGCCAAGTTGCCTTGATTTTGACAACTCAACTCCGCTTAATTTTCCAAAAAAAATTACAAATTTTCACAACTCACCTAGATTTTACGAAGTCGTTTGAAATTTTGCCAACTCCGAGTTACTTTTGGGGGGAGCCTCCCCCCCATGGCTACGCCCCTAATCCCAGGCATATCATTGAGTAGGGTAGTCATTCAGTGTATATATATATATAGATCATGTTACATACTAAATGAATAAGTATTCAAGATAATTTTAAACTTTTTTCAGTAGAAAAAAAAACTACAAACAATTTTGAATACTAAAATAACAGAAATTAAAATTAACATGAAGGCTAGATAAATATAGAGAAAAAATTGTCATTAGCCAGGTGGGATCTGAACCCATGACCTCCTGGTAACATGTCAGGTGCTCTGACTGCTGAACTATATGGCCACTGAACAATCATCCTCTTATTAGTGGCTTCAAGCATTATACCATAGAATTAGTCATTGAAAATGTAGTTGGTTGTAATTGAAGACTCTGGGCAAGAAGGCACTTTCCAGTTTATGCACATGGCCAGCCCACATCAAGCATCAAATGGCATGATGTTTTTATTTTTTAAGCTAACATGCTGAGAATCAAGCATAAGCATTGTTGTTGAAATAATAGAAATAGAAAAGAATTCTATTTCTATTATTTCAACTATTTATTTCTAATTATTTCTATTATTTACCTACATTTGAAATAATAGAAACAGAATAAAATTCTATTATTTCAACAACAATGCTTATGTTCGATTCTCAGCATGTTGGCTTAAAAAATAAAAACACCATGCTGTTTGATGCTTGATGTGGGCTGGCCATGTGCACTAAACTGGAAAGTGCTTTCTGAACCAGAGTCTTCAATTACAGTAAACATTTCCAATGACTAATTCTATGGTATAATGCTTAAAACAACTAATAGAGGATGATTGTTCAGTGGCCGGTAGCTCAGCAGTCAGAGCACCTGACATGTTATCACAGGTTCAGATCCCACCCAGTTAATTTCCTCTATATTTATCTAACATATTACTAACATATTACTACCAGGTGTATTAGAGAGATTCTATTATTTCAACAACATGAAGGCTACTTAAGCTTAATTTTGAAAATGGTAAACTTGCTTTGGACACAGAATTTTAAACAATAAGATTAAATATATTTTTGCAAAAAATAATGGTGCTTAACCCTTCCAGTCTTTTTTGTTAAATACTTGATTTTCAGATAATCCAGAATTAAATGCTGATTAATTTGGCATACAACATGCCATAATTCCTTTCATTAGTGTTTTGACAAAAAAGTTCTAAAGTTAAAGTTTTTTTGGCTGAGCAGAGGCAGAAAATAGCTTGGCCCCTGGATAGAAACCTGTTTTTCAGCCTGGGCCCTGGAAGGGTTAAATAATAACTATATAAATAGCATCAATATACACCAATGAGCCAAAGCATTATGACCAGTGCATCTTTATGCAAATCGAAGCAACTGCAGATAAATGACAGCAAGTGTGAAGATCATGAAACAGTATAAATAACACCTGATACTGAGCTCTGTTAATCAGTGTTATTCTTGTTCTTCAGATGGGAAAAGCAGCAGACTTAGGTGAGTTTGACAAAGGCCAAATTGTAGTAGCCAGATGACTGAGTCAGCATTTCCGAGATGGCAAAGTTTGTGGGGTGCTCATGGTCAGCTGTGGTACCTACAAAAATGGTCCGAGGAGTGCACATGGCCAGCCCACATCAAGCATCAAACAGCATAGTGTTTTTATGGCACGAACTGCCAGAAAAGGTGTGGGCCAACCATGGCTCATCGATGCTAGAGGTGAGTAAAGGCTGTATGGTATGAGCCAACAGAAGGGATACTGTGGCATAACTCACCCATAATTTGAATACTGGTGATGGGAGTTGTCAGGATCGACCAGATCTGCTGGGACAATATGCATCCCTCTCCCTTTCTTTTTGGACCTACTTGAGCAGGGTAGATCACGCCCTACCTGCATTCCACAAGTATTAGCTCTGCCATGCAGATTGCACAAGCAAGGTTGGATAGGTCTGATAACAAGGGCAGAAGGCACAAAAAACCCTATCTATGAACAATAAAAAGGAATTTGAAGTGGAGTCTGCTGTGTAGTTGTGCTCAGTGAGGTCAGCACTGGCGATCCTATGTACAAGCACCAGGTATGATTTGCAAAAAGTAGAAAAATAGCAAGAAACTTGCACAGAGAATAGTAATATCCGGCAGGGTAATTTATTGTGTATCTTCTCAAAGGAGAATAAAGCATTTCGTTACTGCTATCTATGTAAAACGGTTTTCAGTCTGATTAAACCAAGATACCAGAAAGAAGTAATATTTCATCAAATTCGTCTAAAACGTGTATATGGTGTATATGCCGCCCCATGTCCAGTACTGCATACCACTCAGCAGTTGAGTTTACGATAGGAGTAATGTCATAACACACTGTACATTGAACCCTGCTGAAAATAGGGCTGTGTAGCCACAGGCTGCTCCAAGTGCCCATGCTAACCTCGGTTCACCATCAAAAGTGCCTACAATGGGCACACAAGCATCAAAACTGGACCTTGAATGATTGAAAGAAGGTCATCTGGTCCGATGAATCTCATTTCCTGTTGCATCGTGTGGACAGCCAGGTATGTGTGGGTTGTTTACCTGGGAAAGTGTTGGCACCAGGATACACAGTGGGACAAAAACAAACCGGTGGAGGAAGTGTAATGCTTTGGGCAATGTTCTGCTGGGAAACCCCTGAGTACAGTCATTCATGTGCAGAAAACTATGACATCTACCACCTACCTAAACATCATTGCAGATCAGGTACATCCTTTCATGGCAACAGCATACCAATCTAGTAATGCCTCCTTTCAGTAGGATAATGTGCAATGCCACACTGCCCAGATTGTTTGACAATGGTTCATAGAACATGAGGAAGACTTCCAGGCATTGCTTTGGCCTCCAAATTCCCCAGACATCAATCCAATCGAGCATCTGTGGTTTGTGCTGGAACAGCATATCTGATCTGCTGCGGCTCAACCATGTAACTTAACTGTTTTATGAGTTAAAGGATCTGCTGGTAACGTATTGGTACCAGATACCATAAGACACCTTTAAAAATCTTGTAGCGTCCATTCCTTGCCAGGTAAGAGCTGATTTGGCAGCATGTGGAGGACTAACATTACATTAGGCAGGTGGTCATAATGTTTTGACTCTTCAGTGTGTATATATATATATATAAAATGTAAAAATAATAGGTTTTGTGATATATAAATTATAGATAACAAAATATCATATATATAGCTATAATAGATTTATGTTCTTTTGTCAAATAGAAAAATAAAGCATAAAACTATATAAACTTAGGAATGGATATTAATTTAGGAAACAAAGTTTTGCATTATTAAATTTTTGCTACTAATTATTATATTTAAATTATATGCATACGCCTTGTAGATCTGGACCGTGAAAGTTTAATATCTTTTTTGGAAATTTCATCTTTTTCAGATAGAAAGTCTTTCGTTCCTGAATTCTCCAAGCTTGAAGGCTGCAACAGAGGAAAATATATTAATAGCAGCAAAGTTATGTTTTGACAACCAATCTGCTTTTGCTATAATAATAAAAAATACAATAAAAACACACCTTCACTGAAAACTTAAGAATTACTACATTTTCTGTACAAAGATTAATGAAAAATAAACTATTTTATTTACCTAATATTGTACTTCTGATTAATATTGTCAAACATTTTGGTCAAAGAGATGATGAAATCCCCAGACTAAAATTAACTGACACAGTTAATCAAAACCACTCAAAAATTACTACCCAGAAAACAATTACAATGAAATTATTAGCAACAATCAGAGATAGGTATCAAAAAGTATAATTTTTTCCTTACACTCATATATTAAAAAGAGTTAAAAAAAAATTTAAAAAAAAAATCACTTTATAAACTACATACCCCATTTGTTCTGTCTAATAAACAATTATTTCTCAACTGTATTTCCTAATAATTAAGGGTAAAATTCAAATATTTTCAGTTATTTAGATTTTTATTGCAATCAGTTTTTCTAAGTTTTCAAAATGCATCCATAAAATGACATTTTAGACTGGATTCAGTTTTCAGTTAAATGCTGATACCGGGATAAATAATCAGATCACAAACATCCCCAAAGTTCAAGGAAGATTTGGGGTAGATGACTCATTGGACCAGCCTGTTAGGTAAAAAAAACTTCTGACAAGGCTAAACTGTATTATTTACTTTACTTATTTAGTAAATAGTTTCAGTAATTGAGTAAGTAAATAAGCAATAACATGAATAAGCTTTGCTGCACCTATGATCATGGCTTAATATCCCAATCCGGCATTATAATGGCCTCAAGCACCTCAGTAACATTTTTTCTCATTGATGACATAATTTCAACTATGTCACAGTTTGGACTCAAATCTGTGAATTTCAGATTATGAATCTGGCATGCTACTTACTGCACTGCTTCACACCAAATATCCAGCATATTAGAACTGAAGTAAATGCTCTTACCTTCAAAAATGGCTGTGATTAATGGCAGAAAATGCTTTGAATTTAACTCTAGAAGCAGCCACTGTTGGGAAAAAAATAATTTATATGTACTACCTGCTCCTTAAGAAAGGAAATCTTACTTTCACAAAAGGTTTTTAAGAACTATCTCAGTCCTAATGCCCTTATGGGTGAATTTTTGAGAGCAGGGGTAGTTCTAAAGTAATACTCTGGCTGTCAAAAATTTGACAGCTGCCACTTCTAAGGTTAAACACGAATCAAGCACACATTTTTTCTATCTTTGCAAAATTGGTACCAATCTCATTTAACCCTTCCAGTGTCCAGACTGAAAAACTGGCTTCCATCCAGAGGCCAAGTTGATTTCTCCCTATGCTCAGCCAAAAAAAAATTTAATTTTAGAACTTTTTTTGCCAAATAACTAATGAAAGGAATTATGGTATGTTATGCTGATTAATATAAAAAATGTTATATTAATCAGCACTAAATTCTGGATTTTCTGAAAATATAATATTTAACAAAAATAACTACTAGTCTTATTTTAATAGGACTTTTTTTTAGAGTCATGTAGTAAAAAAAATGCATCTGGCAACACAAATAAAAATTTATTTTGTAAAAACTAATAGACAGAAATGATTATAATGCACATGAATAGAAAGGCTTTTATTTCTGAATAACAAAAAAAAAACTTGTTTAAAGTAAACAAGAATTTTTTTGTTTTGTAATTTTTTTCTCCATACCATACTTTGAGAAAAGTCCAGGTTTGTTGCAGAGTTCAATAAACAATTCAACTTTAGAATTTAAAAAAACAATAACCAATCAACGGAAATAGGTTGAGTTACATACAAAATTAAACAGAATTTAATTACAAATTTTATGAAAATAAATAATATAAACAAATTTACAAGCATATTGATTTTTAGTAAGCCTTTTTCAATACAATATGGTGGGAAAAAAGGATCCCATTATACAATTAAGGCTTAATTTTGAAAAACCTGATGAATAAAAACAGTTAAATTATATATT